>CM062288.1:306907161-307507161 GCA_031216915.1 Pictodentalium vernedei
AGACAAACTATAAACAATAGCCTCATTGAATATTAAATACATCCCGTGACCAAACAGTGCGATTTGTTTGGTCAGTATGTGCACTACGTAATGCGAGTTGTAAAACTTCATTCAATAGTAAATATCATTATGTGACGTTTTGTTTTCTGACTAATCTTATTACAGCAACATTTACCCAAAACAAGAACGTATTGAAAAAGCATGAACATCTGTAGAGAGCTCTTGTTTCCAATGTAGAAGTGTGAGTGCGATAGCACACCTCAAATCGAAAGCACTGAATTAATTTGAATAAAATTAAATTTCTTAAAGCTACACAAAGTGGAAACTTCAAGGCTTTAGAGAATACACTCAAGTGACTAATCGACAAGTGATTCACAAATCGGTCAATAGATTTGTTTAGTACTAATCATGTCGACTAGTCGAAAAATCATTTCAACACTAGCGGTAACCAGTTCTCGTCAGATCACCAAAGTTAAGCAATGTCGAGCCCAGTTTGTCCTTGGATGGGTGACCATCTGAGTGATCGATTTGGACTCCCACGTTGTGTCCTTGGGCAAGGCACTTCTCCCCCCCGACTGTCCACATGGGGGCACAATGACCCGTGTACTAAGGGGTACTGCACATCGATGGTGCACATGTCTTCAACCAATCTAACCCTGCCTGTGCTGCAGTGCGGAGTTATGATGTTGGAGAGCTGGCAGCTGCTCGTCGTTGTTTGGTGGTTCTCTCCGGGTACTCCGGCTTCCTCCACCCATAAAACTGTCACCTTGGCTGTTAAAGTGTTGTTAAACCCTAAAAAATAAATAAATAAATGTATTAACAAAAATCACACTTCAAATTTTATTATTTTTTTTCAAATGATGCTGCCAAAGCACAGCTTTTGACCATTCATTGTAACGAGCTGTGCATATTCTTATGTGGGCCATAAGCTTGGACTTTAAGGTAAAAAAAAGAAACAGGTTTAGTGAACCCTTTACCCAACACAGACGATATAAAAATTTATTATTTTAAATATCATTTTCTATAAATTTTCAAAAATAGTCAACAAAACCATATCATGTGATCCCTTGTTGGAACGTGCTTAACGAGATCGTTCCAAAGAGGGGGTCACATGATATGATTTTGTTGAAATTTTTTGGAAAATAATATTTTTTTCAGCTGCTGAATTTGCATATTATGTGGGCAGATGTGGCCGTTTTGTTGGGTAAAGGGTTAATAAGAAATTTTGTTGCAAGTGTGTTACCTTCCAGTTGTGCTTAAATTGTCAACTAGAAAGAAATTGTGATCTATTAACCCTATTCACCCCGATGTCAAAACATCAAAATTTCAATTTGAAAATTTTTCCCACAATACACAGCGACATAACTAGGAATTTAATGAGTTCAAGCTTGTTTGACAGAGTTCTGTGAGCTCACTTAAACAAGATCGATTTGGATTAATTCCTAGTTGCAGTGGGCTGCATTATGGGAACATATTCGTAATTGAAATTTTGGTATTTTTACATCGGTGTGAAGGGGGTTAAAATCATTCAAATAACTACTGAATTCTCTAACTTTATAGATCTCTTTAGGGCTAAGAAAGTTAAGAATCTGTTTCACAGACCCTCCTGCATGGTCATTTTGGCTGCCACATACTCTCTTTTTTATAATCAATGTAAACTTGAAAAAATAAAAATTAAATGGTTTATATCTGGTGTTTTACCCAAGTTAATAAAATTCATAAATTTGTCCCTTGAGTGCAACAAGACTTTGCAATGCTGAAGCATTGCAAAGCCTTCTGGCACTCAATGGACGAAATACACCACCACCCATGCTATTCTGTAGATTATGAGGCCTAAAACATAAAACAAACCAAGAACATGAACTTTTGATGGCAAAAAATAATTACAAAAATAAAAAAAATAAAAAACTGCCCGCCCACATGCAGTTCTACAAAAAATGGCCTGAGAATCAAGATCTCCTTTGTGGGGCTTTTACTTCAATGCTAAAAGTGTATGCCTTTAATTTTATCATATCACCATCAAATTGCCTGTTATGGAAAAAAAAATATGGTTCACAAGTCCTCAAATCTGGAGAATAATGTCAGAAGTCAATGTCGTAATCATAGGTTATGACCCCTCGTTGGAATGAGCTCGATGTGCTTGTTCCAACAAGGGGTCATAATCTATGTTTTTTAGCTCAACTTTGGCGAAGCCAAATTTGAGCTTTTGTCATGGCCCGTCGTCCGTCTGTTCGTCTGTCCGTATGTCAACAATTGGATACGGCTCGGGCTTGAGGCCGTATTTATGAACCGATCTTTACGAAACTTCTTGGGTACCTTTGTTATGACTGTGGGACGAGAACGAGTGTTTTTGGGTGCGGTCCGAAATTCAAGATGGCCGCCAGCTGCCATTTTGTACCGACGATGCAGAAATCTGTTTTTTGTACAGAACTTCCATATGAAAGCTCTGATATGAATAATTTTTTGTATGAATGTTTAGTACCATGGGATACATCACATATAATACGGGTTTTTTTCTCGTGCGTAAATTGTGCAAATTAGACTAATTTTGATGTTTTTTGGTGTTACTTTCAGCACTGTAAGTGCAAATGCCAATACGGCTTGGGCTAGAGGCCGTATTTATGAACTGATCTTTACGAAACTTCTTGGGTACCTTTGGTATCACCGTGGGACGAGAACGAGTGTTTTTGGGTCCGGTCCAAAATTCAAGATGGCCGATGGCAGCCATTTTGTACAAAATTAGGTGCAATCAGATTTTTGCACAGAACTTCCATATGAAAGCGCTTATTTGAATAATTTTTTGTGTGAATGTTTAGTACCATGGGATACATCACATATAATACAGGTTTTTTTCTCGTGCAGAAATTATGCAAATTAGATGAACTTTTTTTTCATTGCGACTTACACACAGTAAGTACACATGTCAATACGGCTCGGGCTAGAGTCTGTATTTATGAACTGATCTTCACGAAATGTCTTGGGTACCTTTGTTATCACCTTGGGATGAGAACGAGTGTTTCTGGGTGCAGTCTAAAATTCAAGATGGCTGCCAGTGGCCATTTTGTACCGAAATTAGGTCTAATCAGTTTTTTGTACACAACTTCTGTACAGCTCAGACTAGAGGCCATATTTATGAACCAATCTTTACAAAACTTCTTGGGTACCTTTGTTATCACCGTGGGATGAGAGCGAGTGTTTTTGGGTGTGGTCCAAAATTCAAGATGGCCACCAGCAGCCATTTTGTACCAAAATTAGTGCAATCAGTCTTTTGTACAGAACTTCTGTATGAAAGTTTCGATTTGAATAAATTTTTGTATGAATGTTTAGTAACATGGAATACATCACATATTGTAAGGTTTTTTTTTTTTCGTGCAGAAATTATGCAAATTAGATGAACTTTGATTTATTCAGTGCTACTTACACAATGTAAGCACACATGTCAATACGGCTCAGGGTAGAGGCTGTATTTATGAACCGATCTTCACAAAACTTCTTGGGTACCTTTGTTATCACCTTGGGACGAGAATGAGTGTTTCTGGGTGCGGTCCAAAATTCAAGATGGCTGCCAGAAGCCATTTTGTACCAAATTTTGGTCCAATCAGTTTTTTGTCACAAGTTCGATACAGTTCGTATTTATGAACTGATCTTCACAAAACTTCTTGGGTACCTTTGTTTTCACCTTGGGACAGGAACGAGTGTGTTTTGGGGTGCCTTTGTTATCACTGTGCTATGAGAACAAATATTTTGGGGTTGAGTCCAACCCACTCTGGGACTCAAAGATTTCTTTTCAGTTTAGCATCTGACTGTAGCCCACCTTTACAATACTTCACCTATACATTTGTTACAGGCAACGGTCAGTATTTATGTACAGACCGTTACAATACTTTATATGTACCTTTGTTATCAGGTCATTACCTAGATGTTTGTCATTGCTGTGTCACATACTATACATGTACATGTCTTTGTCTTGACAAGTTGAGCTACAGTGTCATTGACACTTTCATTTAGGCAAAAAATGAAAAAAATAATGAAAATTAATTGGCGATTTTTAAAAATAGCGCTGGCCAGTTTTGGCCGTTACTTTGGGTAAGGGGTTAATAATATAAGTACAGTTTTATAAAGGCTACAAGATTCCATGGGTGACTTTTTATACGCCCATTTTGAAAAAAACGGTTGTTTTATGGTATAATGCTGTCTGTCCATCTGTCTGTCCACATGTCATACAATAACTCGAAAACGCTTCGAGCAATTTTTGTGATTTTTTGGTGGAAAGTATATGTTGATGGAAGGAAGCTCCCTTTCGATTTGTGTCACTGTCCGATTTGTCATTTCAGAGTTATGTGACTTTATTCATCAAAATATAGGCAATACATGTATACTCATATTGTGTGCCTCCCTCCTGAAATTAATAACGGGCGTATCATGTGCTCATGGTACAGATGTTTATTGTTATAAAACTTACTTGTAGTATACATGCAGTTGGTTAGGTATTGGCTTTTCAATTTGAATGTAAAAGTTCTTCACCTCCAAAACAAATTCCCAATTTGTGCCCCCATGATGCAAATTTTCCTAATGGCATGGGCCTGCGGACCCTTTCCCAAAGAGGGCAAAAGAATCCCTGCTAATACAAATAGCAGACGACAATTGCAAAAAGAAACAACATTTCTATTTTTATCTCAGAAATATAGCTTATGATCCTTTAATGGAAAAAAGCTACTTACAATGAGGTGCCATAAATTTAAGGGTTTTCAAAGCCAAAGTTGAAAAAATAATAAAATTTGTTTGACGATCACCAGCAAATAGCTCATTATGGAGATATAGAATATACCCATAGTAGCTGGGTGTACCAAATGTTCACCACGAGTGGTGAAGTGATGTTAACTGCGAGTCTTCGGCGAACGGTTAATACCACTTCATCACGAGTGGTGAACATTCGGTACACCAAGCTACTTTGAGAAATTTTTATTTATACCATGATCGTCAGATTATTAAGAGTCGCTATTATTTTTTCTCGTTTTTACTGAGCAGCAGATGTACAAACATGCAAATCTATTTTTGTTTACCTGAGCATCAGTGGGTGGTACTTCTGCTGTCAGTTTTATTGCCCAAATGAAGAAGAAACCGGGCCTTATTCATTTTAATAACATAGTAACATACTATTTCGAGTTATGGATGCTTTATTAACATGAGTCAATGCATGTTTGTTAATTTTTGGTGTCTTATGGGGTAAACTCATTTAAAAACGTAATAAATAATTGCCACTTTCATTTCACTCTTCGCGATAAATTTAGACAAGTTCACATTCAGGTCGACATCACCAAAGGTAAACTTGGATGTAGTTCCACTGTGGGTGTAAATTTTAACTATTGATCTCCCATTAGTGGCATGTTCACCACAGTTAGTGTTCAAAGCTTAAATTTATGTCATAGGCTTTTTATATATAGTAGATAGAATAGGTAATATCGTTCACAAAAAGTCTCATATGAAAGTGATGTTAGAGGTCAACATCGACTTGGTAATGTAACTGAGCTGCTTACGGAAGTAGAATTTAATTAATCTTCTCTTATATGTCATTAACTGTTTACCTAATACAAATAGTAAACAACAATTGCAAAAAAAAAAACCAAACATTTCCTAAATACCGGTATCTTAACATTTTAATTTTTTGCCTTGGTAACATAGCTTATGACCCCTCATTAGAACAGGCTGAGTAAGCTCATTCCAATGAGGGACCATATGCTATGTTTTCAAAGCAAAGGTTGAAAAAATAATAAAATTTGTTTGGCGATTTTTATGAAGAGTGCTGGCAAGTTTAGTCGTTATGTTAAGTAAAAGGTTTGCTCGAGGTCCCAAGTTCGATCCCCATCTGGTCGACCTGCATTTTGTCCTTGGGCAAGGCACTTTATCCCGGTTACCTACATGAGGGGCATGATGATGCCGTGTACTAAGGCATACTGCACGTCGATGGTGCACATGTCTTCAACCGCTGAAACCCTGCTTGAGAGGAGCTTGAACAGAGTTAGAATGTTTTGGAGCTGACATTTGCTCATCTATGCTCGGTGGTTCTCTCTGGGTACTCCGGCTTCCTCCACCCATAAAATTGTCACAGGCATGATTAGCCATTGTGAAACATGAAATTTCTGAAACTCATGGAAGTAATTGAATACCTTTGCTGCTTTTTGAATGATTGATTGCCACAAACAACAACTGTGCTTTAGCAATAATTGGTCAATATTAGGCTAAAGAAAATTAATCTTTTGATTCTCAGGCAGCAACGCATTCATTTTTTCGGCCCACGTTCGTCATATTTATTTCGGAGGCAAAATTCAAAATGTATAAAACTATTATAGGTGTGATTGTAGCGGCATCACATTGTGATTTGCGATTATTATTATTATTTATTAGGGTTTAATGACACATTAACAGCCAAGGTCATATCGTGTCGGTGACAGTTTTACAGGTGGAGGGAGCCGGAGTGCCCGGAGAGAACCACCGAGCAACGATGAGCAGCTGCCAGCTCCCCAACATCGTAACTCCGCACTGCAAAACAGGCAGGGTTAGATTGGTTGAAGACATGCGCAACATTGATGTGCAGTACGCCTTAGTATACGGCATCATCGTGCTCCCATTTGGACAATCGGGGTGAAGTGCCTTGCCCAAGGACACAACGCAGGAGTCTGAATTGATCACTCAGACGGTCACCCATCCAAGGACTAACCGGGCTCGACGTTGCTTAACTTCGGTGATCTGACGAGAACCAGTTACCACAACGCCACTGTGCCCCCTCGTGATTTGCGATGAAATATGTCGTATTCATTGATACAGTTTTGTATACTCTTCGCGAAATGCGACGTGATTCTCACATGCATGTACAAAATAAATATTTTTTTAACTGGTTGAGGGCTAGATTAGTTTTGTTGGTCTGAATTTGTTCATCAAAGATTGTTTTATTACAAATTATTGGAGAGTGCCAACAGGCACTCTCCAATAATTTGTAATAGAACAAATTTGTATAAACAAACTGTTATTTATGTTTGACTGAATGCAAAACATGGGTAAGGAAAATGTTGGCTTTTGTACTAGTACCCTCATTTTTTAAAGGACTGATTGTGGCTACTAGCACTCAACCAGTTAAAAAACTCCTTATTATTTTTTATCTCCATTTTAGTTGTTCTATATTGATTTGTGTTGTGTGATCACTGTTACAGTAAAAACTATCAGTGAAATCAACATGGAAGCCCTAGCTTGAGGAGAAGCATGGGAATAGGGAGGCAGTTGGGAGTACAGGGGTAACCAAGGCCTTCTCGTCCGAGAACCGCGACAAATCAGCGGCTGGCCAAAGTGTTATTACTATTATATAGTATTTAATTTTAGGTTCTCACAACTGATTTTAGGCATGGACAACCATTCCATCAGGAATAAAAAATAAATATTAAAACCGCCCTCTCTTTCGTTTAAAAAAACAATGCCTGAGAATCAATTATTTAATTTTGTTTGGCCTTTGATCCCAAATTTTGTACTATTTTAAAAAAAAAACAAACACAGTTCTTCCAATAAAACGAACAGCATGTGAATCAACAACAGCAATAATAAATAGACTGCACAGATGCAAATGCTATAAATAGAACACAGACTTCACCTTTGTCCCTTCTGGCAAAGCTAATTTCACTGACTATGGAAAATGACATTGCACTGTCCTGGAAATATCTGTGAGTGATTTGACAAAATTGGGATTTTGTCAAATGATGAAGTAATTTTTTTCAAGTTTGCAGCTTAATGTCCCTTTAACTCTTTATCCAACATGAAAGGCAGACGACACTTACAAATTTCTTGAATAACTTATTTTTTCCTTTTTTTGCGTCAAAAACATAGTTTATGACCCCTCATTTCAACGAGTTTAAGGAGCTCAGTCCAATGAGGAGGCCATAAGCTATGTTTATTTTTTTCATTTTTGGCATCAAAAACATAATTTATGACCCCTCATTGGAACGAGTTCAAGGAGCTCAGTCCAATGTGATGTCATATGCTGTGTTTTTGAGACAAAAATGAAAAAATAATGAAAATTGAATGGTGACTTTGTGAATCACAATGGCCAGTTTTACCTGTTTTATTGGTTAAAGGGTTAACTGAATGATCATTCAGTTAACAGGTTTTCACTATACAAGTAAAACAGAACTTGTTTATCATAGGAAATAAACACTACTCTACTTCCTGAAGCTTCCATGGAGAGAAGAAATAATGTCCAGTGAGTAAGTGGATTTACATGTATACTTGAGAGTCCTTGAGTCATTTATTTGTTTCCAGTAGTTCATTTTCAAAAGATTTCAACACTAGTCACACAAGCCAGAAAATAAGCAGACTGTCATCTGCAAAATGAGGTACCCAGAGGGTGAATTTAGTGATGCTACCCTGCACAGCAGGGTAGCATCACTAAACTTACCCTCTGTGAATCTTAATCTGAAACTGGGTATCAAAACTAAACAGAAGGAGGTACCCAGAGGTTAAATTGGCCCACTTCATGGGACAGCATCATCAAATTCACCCTTTGGGGACCTCATTCTGCAAATGTCAAACGGCTTATTTTCAGGCCTGTAGTCACATTTTTGTAATAATTGATATCTTAACCCTTCACCCCAGAAGTCTGCTGCATCCACCCGCGTAATTTACAAAATGAGCCGTTGGAAAACAATTACTTTCACAAATAGTTCAACAAACATATGTGTCCCCTCAAGGTATGGCAGGGATTCCACTATAGTTGGGATCTGCGAATCACAATTGTTTTTCCAAATCGAATCTTTGTCTGATATTGAATCGAATCCCGATAGACAAGTTATTTCATACTCCACCAAACGGAAGTTACGGAACACTGTGATGACCCTCACAAGACTGACTGAACACCTCAAACACCAATAAATAGCACCGTTGCTGAAACAGATTGCCCTATTATCCAATATTTTAGTTTTTGAAGGCTTTGATTGTTACTATTCACTGCAATCTGTGACAACAATGACTGCTTCCGGACAACGTGGAATATAAAGACCCAACATTCTATAATTCAGTCATACCTGGCAATGGTTTTTGTAACACATCGCTTCGTTAACCCTTTACCCAACATAACAGCCAAAACCGGCCAGCGCTATTCTAAAAAATCGCCAATTAATTTTCATTATTTTTTCATTTTTTGTCTCAGAAACATAGGTTATGACCCCTCGTTGGAACGAGCTCGTCAAGCTCATTCCAACGAGGGGTCATAACCAATGTTTTTAAGACAAAAAATGAAAAAAAATAGTTATTCAAGAATTTTTTTGCAAGTGTTGTCTGCTTTTCATGTTAGGTAAAGGGCTAATAACGTTGATGGCACTGCCAGACTTTTATTTTTGAGTTTATTTTCATGGATGAAATTGTATAGTTCGTATAGTTGCATTCAGTTTTGACATGTTACTATCGCCGTAAAAATGCATTAGTCATACTGGCATCAAACTGGATATTCTAAATTATTTCCTAACCGAAGATCATTATTCATTGATAAGTAGGTCCAAGAAAATAACTGCACGTTGTGCATGACCCATGGATGTTCTATAGTCTATATTAATAACCTAAAACTTAAACATTGTCAATTACTCAATTAACTCAATTAAATATGAATTGAGCCTTCAAGAATGAATTGTTGAATTATCCAATTTTCATTGCAAATGTAACAAATTGCACAGAGCACAAGAGATTAGAAAAATCAAATTTTGAGACTGATTCAGGATCAATCACGAAGCAGATGTATGATATCTATATCGAATCAAGTCTCAAATATTTGCAGGACCATACACTATAGGGACAGGGGATGCCTTTCCCTTCGCTCAGTTTTCCTCAGACCGTCAATATTTATTGTTAGGCTTAAAAAAGCTGAAAATCGCTTTCTCAGGACCTCCTGCATGGTCCTTTTGGCTGCCACATGTTCTCTATATATAAACAATGCAAACTTACAAAAATAAAAATTAAATAGCTTATGTCTAATATTCTACCCAAGTTAATAAAACTGATAAATTTGTCCCTTGAGTGCGACAGGGCTAAACCATTGCAAAGCCTTGTTGCACTCAAGGGACGAAATACACCACCACCCATGTTACTTTGTAGATTATGAGGGGCCTAAATCATAAAACAAACCATGAACTTTTGGTGGCAAAGAAATAATTACAAAAATAAAAAATAAAATAAAAAAGCACCCACACACATGTAATTTTACAAAAAATGACCAGAGAAGCAGAAGATCTACTTTGTGAGGCTTTATTTACACAAGTGGTAAAGAACATAAACGCCATCATTACAGTGAAGTAAGAAACTTCAGATACAACTATAGGTGGTGTCCCTGTGGTTGTGTCAGCATGTAACTGGACGATTAATTGTGAATCGAAAGTATGATTCTCAGAATGGGTGCTATTAATAGACATCTCGTGACTGTGTCAACAGTAGACTAAAGTTAAATGAAAACTGAAAGTAGGATTGTGACTTGTGGTTTTCTCAGAGTGCATGTGACATACATTTGTCACATGCACAGAAGAGAAACATGTATATTAAAGATATTCCAAGCGGAAACACTAGATAAGGTTCTGTTGAAATTGTTTGAAAAATTTGAAATAAGGCTCCACAAAATGGTAAAATTGCATGCGGCGGGTGTTTTTTTATTTTATTTTGTATTTTCGTAATTATTTCTTTGCCATCCAAAGTTCATGTGTTTCCTTTGTGTTAGGCCTCATAATCTACACAATAGCATGGGTGGTGGTGTATTTTGTCCCTTTAGTGCTAAAGCATTACAAAACCTTGTAAAGGGAAAAATTTTTTAATTTATTAACTTGGTTAATCCTTTACCCAACGAATCGCCCGCATCCGCCTGCATAATATGCAAATTCAGCAGTTGAAAATATATTATTTTTCGAAAAAATTCAACAAAACCATATCATGTTACCCCTCTTTGGAACGAGCTTGTTCCAAAGAGGGGTCACATGATATGGTTTTGTTGAAATTTTTTGAAAAAATTTAAAAAATGATATTTGAAATAATAAATTTTGAAATCGTCTGCGTTGGGTAAAGGGTTAAAATATCAGACATGAACTATTTCATTTTTATTTTTCTAAGTTTGCATTGGTTATAAAAAGAGAGCATGTGGCAGCTAAAAGGACCACATGGGAGGGCCGGAGATACAGATTTTTAATTTTTTCAGGCTTAATATTTAAAATAATAAATATGATGTTGTGTGCATTGGGAAAAGGGTAAAACAAATAAATATTCTGTGTTAAATGCTATAAATTATTTTAATCACTGTGAAGCTCATCCTGCTTCAAAAAATACCATCTATCACAAATGGACTTTTCAATAATAACTGAGATTTGAAGAATGCGTTCAAACACTTTTTATGAACGACATAAAATGTCGAGAAAATATGACAGTGACTGAACAAGAAGGTTGTGAATGTAATAAATTAGAGAAGGTTGTGGAGAGCTGGAACTATCTTTTTATTGGAACAATGTTGCATCTGAAAAATACAAAAAACATATTCACTATTACTGTACAGTGATTTGAGTGGCATGCAATTAACCCTTTACCCAACGCAGACGATATCAAAATTAATTATTTTAAAAATAATTTTTTTAAATTTTTCAAAAAATTCCAACAAAACCATATCATGTTGCATGTTCCAACAAGGGGTCACATGATATGGTTTTATTGAAATTTTTTGAAAAATAATATTTTTTCAACTGCTGAATTTGCATATTACGCGGGCGGATGCAGGCAATTCGTAAAGGTAAAGGGTTAACCATTTGAACCCAAGATGACACTTTTCCGGCACAGTAACATGATACTTCAAAATTTCATTAAGTGGGTTGACTTTTGAGTGAAGGTGTGGTGTAGAGCAATCAATATTTTCAACGTGCAGCTCCAGGCTGCACGTTGAAAATATTAATTGGTCTACCCCCAAATAAATAATATGGACTCTTCCTGTTGCTGCCATTGAACTGATATGGAAGATGCCTCTAGGATTCAAAGGGTTAAACTCACTGAAATTTGCTAAAATTCTCACATTTTTAGGGACAAATTTGTGAAATTCAATATTTCATCAAAAAATTAAACACAAAGTGAACCTGTTGGTTGAGAGATATTTTATTTTGATACATTCGCATGAAAATGGTCCTTTTAGACCATTTTCATGCCAACAAGATTCTTAAAAAACAAAATTTCAGCATTTTGGACACAAATTTGCTGACATCAGCAAATTTGCTGACATTTTTCATTCCCGAAGTCTACATGTCATCAACTGCAAAGAACTGTATCATAGCAATCTTTCTATCAACATGTTAGAGAGGTGCCCTAGTCAAGGCTGTTGAGGCCAGATGGTTATAGCATATTCACTGTGGAGATCCAGTGTTTTTATGTTGTTTTCTGGGTCGGGTGCTTGATGCACTTTCCGGGTTACCTCGCACAATTTCAATGATCCAGACGGAGAGCTCATTTAATTGTTTCACGGTAGCTATTGCAGTATTCAATAAAAGTTTTTAGTTTACCGGGGCCTTCCATCCATATCATGAAAATGTCATCTGTAAACCCAAGATATGTATGTGGTTGTATGGTGCATTTTGGAGCATTGATAAGAGGAACTCGGTTTCGTGTCTTTTGAGCGTCTCGTCCTTATCTAGGTTTGCAGATTCTTTGTATAATCTGAGGCCCTTCGGGGGTGTCCGTTGTTTGATGCAGGACCTGAGGAATACTAGGTATTGTTCTGTTTTACTGCTCTCGCAGTTGCGTTTCTTAATCTTTGATAGATTTCTCTATAGTTCCCCTCTATTTTTGTACGGATATAAGTAGTTGATCTTTGCTTGCTGGAGTTTCCTTGTTCTTTTTCGCTGTCTACCCTTGCCCTTTTGGGTGGGGAGCGGTTATCCGAGTTGTCGATAATTGTTATCTTTGACGATTCAAGTGTAGAGATTGAGCTCATCGACACTGTGCTGCTGGAAGTTGTGTTTTTTTGGATTGCCATCTCTCCATCAGTAAAATGAACATATGTTGAATAACTGGAAGTGCGACCTCAGGAGAATGAATTCTCATACGCTTGCTCCAGACCGGTTTCGACTTTGTCAGTCTCTTCAGTGGATTGATTTGCATTTCAAAACGCAAATAGACTGACAAAGTCAAAACCAGTATGGAGCAAGCTATTGAGAATTCATTCTCCTGAGGTCTCACTTCCAATAATTCAACATATTTCTATCTCCATGGGTGGATCCAGAAGGGTACACCTAGTGCCCCCTCCCCTAATTTTTTCTCTAGCACTGGAGACACGGTATTATCTTTGATAACATGAATATTCCCTAATGGAGGCGGTGGATGGCCATGTCTCCTCATAAATAGTACCATATCCTATGCATACAGATATAGCTTCCACACTGTGGTCTTCTGTAATTCATTGTAGTTTGACTTCCCTTTTCAGAATAAGAATGAGTGAATACAAAATTGTGGGAACAGTTTGCCTGAAAATCATTGTGGTCATGTAAAAACAAGCCACCAGATGGCCACACTGACCTTCTATTTTCGAAACTTTTCCCCAGGGAGGCCCCCTGACTCCACTGATGAGAGTGGAATACCCCCTGTCGTGCTTGGCTTGAACTCGCCGCTGTGCGTGTTGGATAATCCTTCACATCATGACCCATGACTGAAATGTGATGGCCCTTCCCCCTACAAACCCAGGATCTTGAATCTGCCACCGACCTCTTTATCAAACAAGGGCACATAAAGCATGAACCAATGCCTCAACCTTTAGGTACCAGAGAATCACAAGGCCTAAGTCATCAGTGAAAAGGCATAACTTGTTAACCCTTTACCTAATGAATCGCCCACATCCGCCCGCGTAATATGCAAATTCAGCAGTTGAAAAAATATTATTTTTCAAAAAATTTCAATAAAACCATATCATGTGACCCCTCGTTGGAACGAGCTCATCGAGCTCGTTCCAATGAGGGGTCACATGATATGGTTTTGTTGAAATTTTTTGAAAAATTTAAAAAAAATAATATTTAAAATAATAAATTTTAATATCGTCTGCGTTGGGTAAAGGGTTATAATCAGAGGACGAAACCCATTAAATGTGCATATCCTTACTTCAAATATGCCAGATGGTTTGGAATGAAAATGTAAAATGTTTGTAGAGTAAGACACATTGACTCATGGATAGAGGTCTCCACTATAATAACAAGACATTATTTATTACATGTGATTCTCTTTCCCAGAATTGTCCATCATCAAACTCAGCCGATGTGATGCCAAACTTGGCCAATATGATGCCGATCTTGGCTGATATTAACCAAGTTAGAGTTGTCCCCCTTGATGCATTATTATGATTAGATCGAAATGTTCACTGGTGGTCTCGTTTCCTCTTAAAAGGTCATATCTGAGGTTATTGGATATCCTCGGCCAAATGGCTATTTTGAGGTGTAGTTTTATTTTGTTGTGGTGTGGATTTAGTAAATAATTCTCATTGATGGTGATATGGCTAAAATAATTTGTTGATGGTCTTGATTCAAACTGTACTGTCAAGTGCATTTCAGTTGGGGAGGGGGGGGGGGTAACACAGGAGGATTCAATGACTGACCCAGCACTGTTTGGGAGCCGACAGGCTACAAATGGAACAATTTTTGTGTAAATTTGCTTCGAGAAAGCCTTCTGAAAAAATGAATAAGTAACCCATATGATTTTTACTTGAGAATGTTCATCTTATGTTGTAACATTCTCAATGGTGGAATTCCTATAACAGTTTTATCGCTATCGATGCACGAAAATTGAAAATTTATCCCCAAAATTAGACTATTTTGAGCCATTCTTTTAGCCATCAACTGTGTCATTGAGCTGAGTGTATTTGAGTGATATTGTAAGATTTTTATTGTGTGCAGTTTTCTCCAGGAGAAGCCATATTCAGAGCTTCCAGAAACTGTGTACATTATGGGTATTGTGAATAAGGGAAGTAATTTAAATGCGAAATATCCTCGGCCATGTTAATGAGATGCTGTGCAGTTCTTGAAAAACCAATGTTTTCACTTGAATAACAGTAATGAGACCTGTTATTCATTGAATGCAATCAGGAAAATTGGCATTACCGGAGATGCTGATGTGGTCTGAAGCTGTGTTTTGTATGATGAGGAATTAATGTTGGCAATAAGTACAGTGGAACCCTGTTAATTGAATAGCCACTTTGCCAATGAAAATTATTCAATAAACAGAAGTATTCAATTAACAGGGAGAGTGTCACTTTCCTGAATTCTAGAGATAAATTAACTTAGCATTTATTCTATTATATCTTGTTTGACAGAGCTCTAATTTTTTTTTTTTTTTTACCATTTCAAGACTGGCCTAAAAAAATTAAAAATCTGTTTCTCAGACCCTCCTGCATGGCCCTTTTGGCTGCCGCATGCTCTCTTTTTATATCCAATGTAAACTTTAAAAAATTAAATGGTTTATGTCTGATATTTTACCCAAGTTAAAAAAGTTGATAAATTTGTCCTCGAGTGCAAGAAGGCTTTGCAATGCTTCAGAGCTCTGTCAAACAAGATATAATAGCTATATGCTCAGTTCACCTCCAGAACACAGGAAACTGTTAATCCCTGTTAATTGTATACTCCTGTTAATTGAATAATTTTCACTGGCAAAATGGATATTCAATTAAGAGGATTCTACTGTATAATATTAGGGCAACAGGTAAAAAGTATTTTTAAATAGAATAAATGCCTGTATTGGATGTAGTGAGGCCAAAAAGGTTGATAAATAAGGGAAATTTGGTGCATGTCACAGTAATTCTTTTGAGATATTACAAAAATTTATATACAATTAACAGGCGTTTACTCTTCAACCCATATGCATTTAACAGATCAAATTTGTACTGAAGGTATGGGAAATGATTTTGTGTTTGAAAATTATATTCAATTAACAGGGATATACAATTAAGAGATATCCAATTAAGTGGGCCCCACTGTACCTGCACTCTTATAACTTTAGATTGACTGATGATTCTGGGGTGTTGATAGGTCAGGCTTGTCATTTTGAGGCGGGCGATCGGCCGCAGTGGCCCGCCTAAACTAAAATTTCTGCGGACCATAAACGACCGCCTCACGCAAAATACCACAGGTGATAAATATTTATCAGCTCCAATATGTTAACAGAGCTTGAGACGTTGCGGCATACAGCCCCAGTTAAAATTGAGAGGAGGGATTTTTTTCTCAGCATTATTTTTCGTCAAATGTCTGGGAGCAAAGGGGCCTGTGCATGTAATTTCACCACTCGTCTGTCAAGAATTATGCACAGAACATGCCAACAAAATTTTGAAACATTCCAATAAAAATTGGTATACAAATGAGCGAAGTGACCAACGTTTCATATCTGTAAAATGTCACTCATTTTGTCAATGGGAAGATTCCTTTACAAATAAAGCCTTATCAATGAATTTGTATCAGAAGTCTTGAGTGATGGGCTATTTATATTAAATTAATATATCCAGCTAAATACAAAAAAATAGGCAAGACACTTCATCCCCACAACAGCTTTGTTTTAATTTTAATTGCCATGTGTCACATCATTTCACCCACGCGTGTTGAGTACTCTCCCTTGATGTGCAGAGCTCTGTTTTGAACAGCTGATTACAGGTTTCCTTTCTTGCTTTCACACTCCCGTTTTGGGAAACGTTCTGTTTTCGAAATAACAGCATATCAAAATATTTTTTATTGAGTCACAATTCTTCCAATATATTTACCAGTATGTATTATTCTTTGAAATTTTTTTTAACCAAATTTCTTGCCAGTACCCAAGGTAAACTGTTTGATATTTGTGGGACATCACTGGTCAATGGATCGGCAAAGCTCACCTATCATCGTATCAGCTCAAGAATAAGCCTGACCCCAGCTGCCCTCCTCTAATGAATTACCAAAGGTGGACCAAAAATGGCCCTCCTGGACCCATTTTTGGCAGACCATTATGGCCCTCCTGCCATTCTGATAATGACAAGCCTGATATGTATTTCGTTACCATACAGAATTATTGTTGTTTGATCAGAGGCTGCAAATGCAATGATGCAGGGTGAGTAGCACCCTTCTAAAACTGCCCATCATAAACCTGTCAGTGGAAAAATGTGTTTCACACATAGAAATTTTCGTGTGGATCTGACCAAAATTTTGTTCTATCATTCATTGAAATGCTCTCTTTGAAAGCTTTCCAATAAACTCTAACAAAACAACTTACGAATTTTCTAAAGCCAACAAAATCGGGCATTTTTAAATTACAAATATTAAGAAAGGTTTAACTATAACAAGTGTCATGTTAACCCTTTACCCAACGAATCACCCGCATCCACCCGCGTAATATGCAAATTCACCAGCTGAAAAAATATTTTTTAGAAAATTTTCAACAAAACCATATCATGTGACCCCTCTTTGGAACGAGCTCGTCGAGCTCGTTCCAAAGAGGGGTCACATGATATGGTTTTTGTTGAAATTTTTTGAAAAAATTTAAAAAATATTTAAAATAATAAATTTTGAAAACATTTGCATTGGGTAAAGGGTTAAAATGTATGTTCATTTAAACTTTTATTCAGTTTCAAGAAACTGTCCTGGTCATTTTATTCTGCACCAGTTGGTGACTGTCAAATATACAAATTGAGCCTATTGCTGAGCAAGACATATTGCTTATTTGCAGGCTTCACTACCAAGAAATTAAATCTTTGGATAAATTTATTACATACCCTAATAATCCACGGCCACTCCAAGTTTTAGGTATGAGATTTATATTCATTTTGTGCCCATTTCTTAAAATCTTCAACATAATTTCTTTCTGAAATGAAAATTATTCAACCCTGCTGTTTAATATATATACAAAACATCAGAATATGTGAATGTGTTCGTCAGTGAGACATGAGTGCCAGCCAGGGCTGGGAGCAGTTAACGTTTCAAGCGTTAACATGTTAATTATGTCTCCCCTTCCCAGAAGGGAGACATATTGTTTTAGTGCATATTCTTCTTCTTCTCCTTCTTCTTCTTCTCATACAAACTTTGTCCGGGGCATAACTTTTTTGTCTTTTGACCTACACCTTAGATATTTGGCATGTGGATGTATCACCATGAGACGGTGTGTCGTGTACCATAGTGACCTTCATGTGACTTTGACCTGAAGGTCAGATTTATATGCTTTTTAAGGGAAACGTCCGGGTCATAACTTTTTTGTCTTTTGACCTAGACCTTGGATATTTGGCATGTGGATGTATCACCATGAGCCGATGTGTCGCGTACCATAGTGACCTTCATGTGACCTTGACCTTTGACCTGAAGGTCAGATTTATGTGCTTTTTAAGGGAAACTTCGTTCGGACCAGAACTTTTTTGTCTTTTGATCTAGACCTTAGATATTTGGCATGATTGTCAATATTATTCATGTATATATAATTTGCAGTGCATTAAATAGAAAGGAAGGGGAGACATATGTTTTAGTGCGCTAAAACAGTTTTTAGTTTATTTTAACAAAGTTAAGAAAAATTTTAACTAAGTTATTAACGCAACAGGAATGATTTTGTACCGTACTCATCGTGACTCATCTAAAGTATATGTATAGGTCATCTATTCTTTTGTCTCACTCAGTTAATTGAAACGATGTCGCATTGTCGACCCTTTCATAGTCATGTTGTGTGTAACTTCATATATGACAGCCTCAACAGTCAACATTGCCGCACCCGATATCAATTACCTGAACAAGACGACATGAGCGATGCAGAAACTAATGTCAATGAACATTTATACATAGCATTGCATCATTAATAAGATGATCCATGACTTGGCGGAGAGACCATGAAGCCCTCCAACCAGCGTTGCTGAAGTTGGCCTGCTGATATTTGGCGATACCGGTAACATCAGCTTCATCATAGAACACATTGGAACTGAAGAGACGAACTGTATGTAAGTTCAATCATATTCAAATTCAAATCAATATAAATAGCTGGAATTGGTCTGTTATACTACAATTTTGTTCATTTCAACATTTAACGTCATCTAACACGTTAATGCAGAATTATTTAACACGTTAACGTGTTAAGGAAAATTTTA
Source organism: Pictodentalium vernedei (assembly GCA_031216915.1). Lineage (NCBI taxonomy): Eukaryota > Metazoa > Mollusca > Scaphopoda > Dentaliida > Dentaliidae > Pictodentalium > Pictodentalium vernedei. Next base: position 306,926,273 of record CM062288.1, read on the forward strand.
ACTCCTCCCAGCCCTGGTGCCAGCACCCAAGGACAGAATAAGAGGTGCAGCCTCGAGTTCTATCCTTCTGTGATGACATTATTGCTGTAGTGACAAATGTAGTCACATATCATGGTGTTCTGTGTTTTCTACAAGCTTCTGTGACATAGAAATCATTAATTTCCAAAATTCAAACATCATACAGTTCTGACGTCTGCTTGAAATTAAAAAAAAAAACTCAGGTGTAATTGGCAAACATGTGTGACAGATCGATATGCGAACAGAAAAATATAAGTGAAAATTGCGTCCAAATAGGTTATTTGTTCGTTGGTGAAATTAGCTGCCATTATCCAAGAGACATTCACTTCAGGGTCATGTTATAAAATCACTCCTCATTTATAGAATACGTTTAATTTTGTTAATTTTGGCAGTTTTGAAGAACTTTCCAATTGCTATCTCAGAAGCTTCCAAATTGATCTGGGTCAGAATGTGACGTTTCGTTTGGCTAATTACGAAAATGGGCAGAGCTTAGGACAGTTGATGAATCCATAGTTATTCAATGGAAATCCATATGGAACACATGTTCCATACGAATTTGTAAATATACTGGAGGAAAAGTAAGAGGCATGTAATAAATACTGGTTCCTATCAATGGCTATACTAAATTTCAGGTTCTCAAATTTTCTTCAGTGACTTGATTCAGTATTTTGTAAAATAGAATTTAAAACATTTGAAAGATTATTCCATTAACCCTTTACCCAACGAATCGGCCGCATCTGCCCGCGTAATATGCAAATTCAGTCGTTGAAAAAATATTATTTTTCAAAAAATTTCAACAAAACCATATCATGTGACCCCTCGTTGGAACGAGCTCGTTCCAACGAGGGGTCACATGATATGGTTTTGTTGAAATTTTTTGAAAAATTTGAAAAAATTATATTTAAAATAATAAATTTTGATATCGTCTGCGTTGGGTAAAGTTTTAAAATCTTTTTAGGGATATAGTAACAAAAGAACTAGGCACCGACTGCTGATTGTTAAGGCCACAATGTGCCAATGCTGATTAACTGTGCATTTTTACTGAAAGCGAGTAGAATGCTAAAAACCACACCAGTCGTGGGTCATGATATTTTCTATGATGCAATTTCAAAGAAGTTGATGTAAAAGGTGCCAAGTGCTGGCAGAGATGATTCACACAAAATTACACAGACTTGTTTCATTTCACGACTGTGATGTTAGCTACAGTTCCTTCCATCCACATTCAAAGACACCAACATCAATGGTGCCGAGAGAAAACAAGAAACTGTGCTAGTGTTACAGACATGATCAACACCAGGCTCTCAAGTAACCAGTCAAATTCTTCAACAAATCTGACATAGTTATGGCTGCAACCAGTCTAACCATTAACAGGTAGAGTGCTGGAAGCCCTTATTTGGGCTTTATTCTTTAGTGTCGGAACTACAATTTAAAGGCTTCCTATTCTGTGGATGTGCTTTGAAGTGATATTATTTTATCTGTTAGGATTTGCCTTGTTAAAATTTATAGGAGAGTGCCTGATGGCACTCTCCTATAAATTGTAGCAAGGCAAAGATTCTCAAAGAAATTAGAAGGACCAAAAATAATTCAGCACTCTACCAGTTAAATAGTCCATCGCCTGTTTTGAAATTCAATCAGATGGAATATCTCAATCTGTTAGAAAAGGGGGGGCATGGTGCCTCAGAAGCTAGAGGGGCAGGCTGCAAGCCGAGGGGTCCTCAGTTCGAATCCCACCTGCGGCAACTGCATTGTGTCCTTGGACAAGACACTTCACCCCCATTGTCCATGTGGTGTACTGCATGTCGATGGTGCACCTGTTTTCAACCAATGCTAACCCTGCTTGCATGGAGTTAGTATGTTGGGGAGCTGACAGTTACTCGGTGGTTCTCTCTGGGTACTCCAGCTTCCTTCACCCGTAAAACTGTCCAACATGAGGTGACCCTGGATGTCAAAAGTGTCGGTAAAACTCCAATAAATAAATATCGGTTAGAAAAACAAACCTGACATTTTGCTTTTCCTACCAACTGAAATAGTCCTTCAGATGGAACTTAAAAATACTATAAACATTAATTTTTTTTGAATCAACGCAAAAAATATTGTTCAATGGAGACTTGATTTGACCAAGTCTGTGATGGCATTACATGTACCATTATGAATTAAAACTGACCCCGGCTGTAGTTTCATGATTATGCCATGTAGTTCGACTAATTTTATTAATTTCTTGACAGTTAAATTAATTAAATATGTATTGTTTGATCCTGACCAGTGGTAATTATGTTGTGCCCTTGGGCCATGTGGGGGCACTATGTACTAAGATGTACTACATGTCGACGGTGCACTTGCCTCCAATCTCTGCTGACTGATTCGGCAGCTTTCTCTGGGTGCTCTGGATTCCTCCACCCATAAAAAATGTCCAACATGATGTTACCCTGTCTGTTGAAAGTGCCATTAACCCTAAATAAACAAACAAATACTTATTGATTGAAATATATATACTTGGAGCATGAAAGAATATTTATATCTCTGTGAATTAACAGACATCACATTACATTGATGGCAGTCTACCTGCAAACTCTTAACTGGTAGAGAGTGCTGGAAGCCCATATTAGGGCTTTATTCTGAAGTACAGGTACCACAACTTGAAGGCTCATATTCTGTGCCTGTGCTTTGTTTGTATTATCTTTGAAATGATATTATTTAGTCTATATGGGTTTGCCTTGTTACAATTATGGTGTTAAATTATAACAAGGCAAAGACAGGTGTACAAGGTTTGATGGTCAAAAATAATTTAGCACTCTACCAGTCAACTGGTTGAGGGCTAAAAGCCCATATTTGGGCTTTATTCTGAGGTGAAAGTATCGCAACTTGAAGGCTTGATATTCAGTGGATGCGCTTCGTATTACCTCTGAAGTGATATCATTTAGTTTGTAAGCAAGCATGAAAATACGCACACTGTCATCTGCAGAATGAGGACCCCAGAGGATGAATTTACCCTCTGTGAACCTCAATCTGAATCAAGCTCTCAATCCTAAACAGCAAGAGGTGCCCAGAGGATAAATTGGCACACTGTATGGGATAGCATCAGCAAATTCACCATCTGGGGACCTCGTTCTGCAAAGGACAGATTGCTTATTTTCAGGCTTGTCTGTAAGGACTTGTCTTGTAACAATTTGTGGGCATTCTCCCATAAATTGTAACAAGGCAAAGATATGTGAACAAATTTTTATGGCCAAAAATAATTTAGCATGTTACCAGTTAAGGAAAGTGGGTGAACAAACAGTCCATAACAGTGGCCTGAGGACTTTGGTCAACCCCTACATGATATCAGCTTCAGTTGTTCTGAGAATGGTTTCATTGGCTGATTTGGTGTAGTGCCAACTTCTCCCTATGATCTAACGTACACAATTTATTGCTGGAATTTGGCTGATTAAACAGGAGGGTTAGAGAACTATAATGATGACTATTTTACAATGGAAATGTTAGGTAGCAATTCACTTTCAATAGCAATGGTCACATTTTATTTTACAGGTGGGGGAAGCCAGGGTACCTGGTACCACAGAGTAGGGCTGCACAATATATTGATAAACTGATGCATACCAGTATTCAAACTACTATCAATTGAATACCGGTGTAATTACAAAAATATCAGTTTATCGCCATTATTATTTCTCCACAATTTAGTTCTCAAAATGTCCTGAATTTTAACTGTAGTCCCAAATAAATAATATTATATCATAATATATATATTAGCCCTTTACCCAATGAATCTGCCATATCCGCCCAAGTAATATACAAATTTAACAAACCATATCATGTGACCACTCATTGGAACGAGCTCGTTCCAATGAGGGGGTTACATGAGATTGTTTTGAGGAATTTTTTGGAAAAATTTGATTAACTAATATTTAAAATAATAAATTTTGATATCGTCTGTGTTGGATAAGGAGTTATTTGAACTGCATCATCAATGCATGTTAATTCGTTCCACTACGATGGCTCAAGTCCCAACTGTGGTACGTATGTTCAGATATCTGAACAGTCTTTTGATATACTGGTACACTGCGGCATTTTTTTTTAAATACCAATACCGGTATTCAATTAAGAATACTGTGCAGTCCAACCACAGAGCAGCAGTGAGTAACTGTCAGACTAGCAGTACTTGAAGACAAGTGCACCATCAACGTGCATTACGCCTTAGCACGCAGGGCCACTGTGCTATCACGTGGGAAATCTGGATTAAGTGGCTAGCCCAAATTCATAATGTTGGGCCCTGTGAACCGTTTGAGATTCAGCTCGATTCGATACCTTTGACATGGATTCGAGAGTTCGAACCCGTGGTGGGGAATCCTTAAAATAAAATCAATAAGTTATTTTCACATAACAAAATGCAGAGTAGCATAAGGTTATACACTCATATCAGATTTCAGAATAAACTAAATTCAATTTCAGTAATCTAACAACTTTGCTTCAGTAGCACTGGAATGGCTTAGTAACAACTTGCTTACCTATAGGTAACTCCCTTTATTTCATTAATTGCGACTCATTAATCTCATCCGCTCGGGGAATGCTACCTGTGACTCCCCACCTGATCCCGAGTGACTCGTTGACGAATTTTGCAAGCAGAAGGAACAAAACTGTCTATTAGTGTTGTTAATCTGGTTACGAGCTTTGATTTATTTATTTATTCATTGATGTTTAAGGTCACATATTTATACACAATGGCTAATCATGACCGTGACAGTTTTACGGGTGGAGGAAGCCGGAGTACCCGGAGAGAACCACCAAGCAACGACGAGCAGCTGCCAGCTCCCCAACATCGTAACTCCGCACTGAAGCACAGGCAGGGTTAGATTGGTTGAAGACATGCGTACCATCGACGTGCAGAACGCCTTAGTACACGGCATCATCGTGCCCCCATGCGGGCAATGGAGATGAAGTGTCTTGCCCAAGGACACAACGCGGTTGCCGCAGGTGGGATTCGAACCGAGGACCTTGCAGCCTGCACCTCTACCTACTGAGCCACCGCGCTCCCTACGAGCTTTGAATGCTGTAAGATGTATGCTGCATTGATGAGCGAGATTCTCAACATAAAACTGTGTGATTGGTGTAATACATTACTCATAACAAGCGTTCTTTATGAACGAAGCTTGGTAAGCTTGGGTGATTCGTTTATTAATAATACTAACAGTTTGGAACGTGCTTGTTTTGGAACAGTTTTACCGGTATCGAGTTTGGGCTTGATTCAGTACCACGAAGGTGATTTGGCTTGAGATTCGATTCAAGCTAAAACTCCCAATTCGCGGGGCCCTATTACAATGCAGTTATGGCTGGTCAGGATTAAACTGTCATCCTTTTGGTTTAACCCTTTAAGCAGACGACACTTGCAAACAAAATTATTGAATAACTATTTTTTTCATTTTTGTCTCAAAAACATAAGTTATGACCCCTCAATGAGCTCGTTCCAAAGAGGGTTCAAAACCTCTGTTTTTTTAGACAAAAAATGAAAATATAATGAAAATAAATTGGTGATTTTTGAGAATAGCGCTGGCCGGTTTGGTGATTACGTTCGGTAAAGGGTTAAAGTAAAATGCTTCAACAACTCCAAACCTCCAGACTTTTGATTAATTCTCAGGGTGGAAACTCCATACCACAGGTGTTTTCTTTGTAAATTTCTATCGCTGTACTGTATCATAGGTCTGTGAACCAAGAATTAGTGAGCCCTGAACACCAAAACTTGTCCAAGAAAAGTGAGGAAAGCTTGTCTTCAAGATTGAGACAAAATTGTCTTGTAGAAGTTTAGAAATATTCAGGATCATGAATATAATAATATCAGGATCAAAGGCTTTTACCCCTTCACTGTGCTGTACAGACAATGCAATATCTTGCATGGTTCGAAAGTTTTTCTCTGTGATAGAACCAAATGTTCGTACTTCATCTCCAACTTCCAGTCCCTGAAACATAAATGGAAGAAACTCATTGTTTTTAACCAAGACCACACAACATTTGGTGATGGAACACAGGCACAAAACAAGTACAAGGTGTGATTTAATGCAAAAACACAGGCCAAAGGATATTTCCACCCACCTAACTGATTGCTCTTTACTTTACTCTGTTACAGAATGGTAGGAACTTTTCAAATGGGTTGCATGCATTATTCTGTGTGTCTGTGCATCTTTAAAATTTGTGAAGGGCAAGGCTCAAAATAATAATTTTTCCAGTGCAGGTCAAAATGCTCTGCCCTAAGTAGTTGATGCAGGTCATTTTAATTTGGTACAGGTCATTTTCAACATATTGCTCTACACATTGTAAAACTTACATATGGTGACTACTAAATGAGGAAATGACTTGTTAATTCAAAATAGATTACTTGCATTAAGTAGGATGACTGCTAGTTTAAGGGTGGGTTAGACCAATCAATATTTTCAACGTGCAGTCCCATGGGACTGCACGTTGAAAATATTGATTAATCTACCCCCAAATAATGAATGTGAACTTTTCTAATTGCTGCATTTTAACTGACATGGAAGATACCACCAGGGATCAAAGGGTTAAATTATACCAAATTACCAGTGGTTTTTAAACTAAAATTGAGCAGAATTTTGCATCGGTAAAAATATCCTATGAATTTCAAAGTGTGTAGGTCAAAGTAAGTAAGCTGTCGGTCATTGTCCTTGTCCCGCCATTTATTTTAAGCCTTGATCGTATTCTCAAATTTTTTACCAAGCCTAACTAGGAGCCAACAAAACTTCTTACACAGGCTATTTAAAAAGAAATACTTGTTTCTCAGGCACCTCCCTCATCACTAAAAAGCGACCTCATCAATCCTTCATTATTTTGCACTTGTAGGATAAAAATTTGACCAGCTTTATCTTGTTTGACAGAGCAAACAAGATCTATACTACTCAAAAGTTTGCTAAGCACCAAATATTTGATACATCATTGTGAAATTTGCTTGTGACATATTTGCGATATTTTTGGTGGATATGATTGAGGAATGTATTGAGATGGTCCCCAGTGTTTACATTAGCTCTCTTGACCGGCAGACTTTTTGTGACAGTCATTGAAAGCATGTGCCCCTTGATTTTCATGATGTTTTCACGTACTGTCCACATGTACATGACATGTGTAGGGTATTCAATCTTCATTTCAACACAAACCCTTGTGATTTAATGACTGAATATGGCAAATGTAAGAAGACATTTGTCTGAAGCAGAAATGTGGCTCGCTGTAGGAATGGTGGAGCAAGGGGCTACACATCATCAGGTTGGTGAAGCCCTTGGTGTGCACCATAGCATGATCACCAGAGCCTGGGCTAGATTTCAGCAGTATGGCACACCATTAAGACGGCATGGTGGTGGCAGGGACGGTAACATCTGCAGTTGAAGACCGGTTTTTGATCATTCAGGCCCGTAGGAACCACTTTGCCACAGCAACCCAGTTTCGCAGTGACCTTCAGAATGTATCCGAGGTAAATGTTTTGACGCAGACTGTCCAGGCAAGGTTGCACGAAGGTGGTCTCCGATCGAGAAGACCATGTATTCGCATTCCGCTGTCCCAGAACAATGAATGGGGAATGGGCCATGGACCACATTAGATGGACCAGAGAAGATTGGCGACCTGTCCTTTTTACAGATGAGTTAAGGTACTGCCTAGACCACACAGATAGGCATTCTAGGGTATGGAGAAGACCAGGAGAGCTATTCCATGCAGCCAACATTGCTGAGCATTACCACTATGGTGGAGGGTCAATCATGGTCTGGGGCGGCATCAGCTGGGATGGACATACAGAGTTCTGTGTCCTTGAACGTGGTACATTGACTGCACAACGGTATATTGATGAGATCCTGGATGTCCACATCAGATTGTATGCAGGTGTAGTGTGTGACAGATTAATTCTGATGGATGATAATGCCCATCCTCATATTGTCCATGCTGTCGGGGACTACCAACAGAGGGAGGGGATTGGGCCAATGGACTGGCCAGCAAGACCCCCTGACCTCAGTCCAATTGAACATGTCTGGAAGGAATTGCAGCTTGCAATTTCAGCCCATCCAGTCCAGCCAAGAAGTGTCCAGGAGCTTGGTGCCATGCTGGTCCAAGAATGGAACAACATTCCACAAAGGACCACCAGGAACCTGATTGGGAGCATGAGAAGGCATTGTCAAGCTATAATTAACAGTAATGGGTCTCATACGCGATATTGAACCTATACCAGTTCGCTCTGTTAACTTTTTGGCAACTTTGAAAAATTTCTTATTTTACCAATAGTATCCATTTTCCATGGTTATCGTATTCAAAAGCTAAAAAATAATGTCAAACACAAATTAAATCTTTATTTCTGTACTTAAATCATTAAAGATATAATTAAATAGAAAAATATATACACTTTTCATTACAATATTTCAACTAAAACGTAAAACAGGTAGTTGGATGTACCGGTACTTGGTGCTTGTCAAAATGTCCTGCTCCAAATAGTTGATACAGGTCATTTTAATTTGGTGCAGGTCATTTTCAACGTAGTGTTTTACACACTGTGAATTGACATATGGTGACTATTAAATAAGGAAATGACTTGTTAATTCGCAATGGAATTTAACCCTTTGATCATGAGAGGCCGTTTTACGGGCCCAGGGACATGACATGGTATACCATACTTGCATTAAGTAGGATGCCTGCTAATTTAAGGGTGGGTTAAACCAATCAAGATTTTCCTATTTTACTAGTAACGCAGAACTTGACTACCACAGTGAACATGTATTGCTCCATTTAACCCTTTACCCAACGTAACAGCCAAAACCGCCCAGTGCTGTTCACAAAATTCACCAATCAATTTTTATTACTTTTTCATTTTTAGTCGCAAAAACATAGTTTATGACCCCTCATTGGAATGAGCACAACAAGCTCATTGCAATGAGGGGTCATAAGCTGTGTTTTTAACACAAAAAATAAAAAAAATTAGTGCTTCAAGAATTTTATTTGCAAGTGTCGTCTGCTTTTCGAGTTAGGTAAAGGGTTAATGGGATTCCCTGGGGAGATTTGCTCAGCTGTAAATTATCGAGAAAATGAAGTTACAAAACTCGATATCTGTGTCATAAGCTGTATTGTTGAGACAGAAAATGAAAAAAATAATGCTATTGAATGGTGACTTTTGTGAATAATGCTGGCAGTTTTTGTTTGTTACATTGGGTAAAGGGTTAAGTGAGAAACAGAGAAAGGACTCACTGCAAGGAAAGCAGGTGAACCTGTATCAACTCTGTCAACTCGCATGAATGGAATACTATCATCCTCAGTTGATACAAAATCCACAGACATTGACTTCTGGTTTGTTTTAGCATCTGCATGTAGCTCATATAGGGCATCTTCAATCTCCTTCATTATAGCTTTATGGTCATTCTGAAGACCTACAATCAATGAAATATAAATCATGCTGGATTCAGTTATTTTAAAAAATAAATACACAGAACGTCGCGATGTGTCAATGCGTTCGTCAATATGGCACTTGTCCCAGCACTAGGGCTGAAACGGTTGGCTCATTTTCGTAACCGACTAACCAAGAGCTGTAACCGGATAATATCCGGTTATGCGTGGCCATTATTTCACCAAATATGGGATCAAAACTATAAGAATTGGATAGCAGTATTCTCAAACTATTCTGTAGTGTGTATACAAATGAACGTTGTCGAGTCCTCGACAACGTTCATTTGTATACATACTACAGAATAGTCTATGCGATTACTCAGTACTCACGGAAACTGCTGATCATTAACGAACCCTTGCATATCAAAGTCGATTATTTTTTCGAGGTGTAATCTTTCACAAAGGAGAAGTAGCAGATTTACTACATTTTAGACGTGGAATGACGATCACTATCGATATTTCGAATAACCGGTTGACGTTTTTTTCTAATCGGTAAGGTAGCTAACTGGTTTCAAACCAATTATCCAGTTAACCATTTCAGTACTACCCAGCACGGATGGATAGAACAAGAGGTGCAGCATTGAGTTCTATCCTTCTGCGATGGTATGAGTGCCACATTGACGATCCAATTCACACATCATGGCATTCTGTGTTTATTACATGCCTCTATGACATGGAATCCATTAATTTAAAAATTTGAACATCAAACAGAGAAAATTTCAAACTTTACAACTCTTTATTTTTCCAATTCACATTTGATTTATTGGCTGTCACTAGAGCTTCCAAATTAATGTGGGTCAGAATGCGATGTTTCGATAGACTGATTATGAAAATGGGTGGAGTTTAGTTCTTTTGATGGATTCATGACATCAGGTGGATAAATAGTGCATCAATATATATGTTCCGTGCAGATTTATAAATCTGGAACTGGAGGAAATATAATAGGTGTGTCATAAAATTTGTTTTCAGATCCCCTTGGACTTCAAAATAATGTGTGAATGATCCTTTAGGTTACTTGGGGGCTACCTCAATTGTAACATATGCAACGAACTACACGTTACAACAGTATAAACAGGCCTGGCATTCTTTAGGAGTGCTGCACGCCTACTACACACCTAGAAAAAATTGAGAGCAATTTTTTGCACCTCTTGATCTTCTGGAATGCTAGACCTGTTTGGGACTGTCTTTAAAATCTATTATTTTGTTCCCTGACTTCCAATGTGTTCTCTGTGTACAGAGAACACATTGGAACTCAGGGGACAATTTGTCAATGTTGCATTGATTCACAAAATTGATGACCCATTCTGTGTCATATTTTGAGTGTAGAAGACAGTCACATAAGAATTGAATGCAACATTTTGAATAATGAGAAAATGTGTGTGCAAATTTGTCCACTATGTAACTGAATGTAGTACAATTTTTCTGTCACAACATTAATACCTTGAAATGAATATAACTAAAATAGCATACAAGTTTTTGCATTGAAAATTTCAGATGCAATTGCACTCCCAAACAACCTGAGGCAGGTAATTGTTTTGCACTCCTTGATTTTCTAGATTGCCAGGCCTTAGTATAATAAAACCTAAATTAAATTCCTAATCCCAAGATTCTGCAGTGTCACTTGACAAAGGTTGTGCACTGCATCATCTTAACAGAGCTTCTGCCCAAATATGTAGCAACAACGAATGCATGATCTCGCCAATGCGAGATCACGCATTAGTTGCTGCTATTTATTTTGCAGGAATTCTGTTAAGACATAAATAGTATGGTTGGAGTAGGGAAATATGGGCATTTGAAAATATTTCCAATTTTGTTTTAACAGTTTGAACAATCTCGATTCTTCACCTCAACCGTAAGCCCAGTACCAAATATCAAGTCATCATACTCAATGGTTCATGAGAAAATTTCAACAAAAGCAAAATGCAATGTCAGAACAAACAATCACCTCAAATTTAACTGAAATCGGTCCAGAGTTTTGCAGAAGCTGTGGGTACCATGTTCATGGACAGCAGAGGACAGACAATGGATGGTGAGTGATCAGTCAGGTGAGCTAATAAACCCCAAATATGGGCATCTAGCTCTCAACCAGTTAACTACACACTTATCGTTTTACTATGGTTAGTCTACACATCTTTACTGGCTAGACATTCATTTGACAGATTTGGTTGGCCTTCTCAGAATCAGAAGTGTAAGAATGGGAATTTCGGATTGGGAATTGGGAAGACTCATGAGCATCCCCGTGGGAACCGTGGGAACCCTGGGAAGTGAAGCAGTGCCTGTTCACTGCAGTAAACGGGCTCTGTTTTACTGGTAAAATAGGACCCAGCCACCAATGCTTGGGAGGTGCAAACCCTCTCTAAAATGGGCAACATGGCTTATTAACGCTCACCATTGGTCTTTAGTTCATATTCATGTTGTGGTCATGATTAGCCATTGTTCAAAAATATGTGACCTTAAGCACCAATAAATAAATAAATGAGAGTGAGGCATCCTGATGTGTCAGTCTTGTGAAGGAGTCGTAACTCTTGGTCGACCTGAATTCAGTCGGCGGCAATAGATCCAGTGGTTCTATACCTTCCAATGAGACATTAAATGGTGGCCACAGTCACTTCGAACTCAGCAGCGAACTCATCTGGAGGTATCCCAGCCTCATGCATACCAATGGCACGCAGCCTCTGATTTTTGGTTAACCTTGGCATTTTTTAAAATGTCGGAAGACAAAAACTAGCGTGTTTTCTCAATAACCCAGGCTTTCTAGCACATCATAACACAAAGAAAATGGTCAGTCACCCATTCAATTTGACATTCTCGGGTAGCACTTGCTATTTTGGAATCCGTAGCAAAATTGTATATGGTTGGATGGACAACAACATGTCTCTAAACTCTTTGCACGACTTCTTGTCCACAAACATGCAACATTAGAACTATTATATTTCATCCTTTATGCTTTTTTCACATTTGTTTCTACAATACTTTCTTTTTTGACTTTTTTTATATCTTGAGAGACCACCCTTTTTGCAAGACAAAAGTGGTCTCTCAAGACAGGTGGTCTCCAATGGAAGGTCTATTATAGAGTAAAACAACCAATCCATACAATGTGACAGTGTTCTCTCAAGGCAGGTGGTCTCTCAATACAGTAGTCTCTCAAGACAAGTTTTAAGGTATATCAGTTTCATATGAACGTTGTTATATATTTACTCACATATTAATTGATGCCTGGCATGTCGGACTGTATAAACATCTATGTCAGCACGAGGATAGCCCTCTGAATCAATCAAAGCACCTGTCATACCAATGTTTTGTTCCTACAAAAATGTACAAGACATAAGATATGGGCATCTACTCTAAAATCTGTTTGACCAACAGGCCATACAATTTGAGAGGAATGATTTTATCGTTCCTCTGGCGGTCATCTAAATTAAAAAACAGATGTCAGAAAAGTTGTTTGTCTGGAACTACAAACAGTTCATCAAAAAGTTGTGTCTTATCACCTTATACACCAATTCCTTTGTCTTCTCCGGGTTGGTAAGGGACGTGAAATACCTGATAGAACAATAGACTAGGTGTTCAAGTTACGTCACTTGAACACATGTTCTCACTTACCATTCTTGGGTATGTGCATCCTGTGAATTGGCGTGCAAGTAAGTTACTAACCTCACTGTCAGTATTCATGAATTTGAACAACGTGCTGTAAAACCTTGCCGCTTCGCAGCTCGGTGTCACATACCGCACGTTGGCAGGTTGTTCAAATTCATGAATACCTCCACCTCTGTTAGTAACTATTAATTATTTGATGGCACTGTTTTAAAATGTTCCTGTCGGAAGACCCCTCTCTTCAATGCTCAACTCCCTAAGATAGCTGACGCCCCTGTGCTTGCCACAAATGCTTCCAAAATCTGTGAACTGTCATACAGTAGGGCCATTGTGAACAGGTCATAATCCATGGGTTGTCATTTTTTCCACGCATATAATTCAGAGATGATCCGCTATGACACCTAGCAAAATTTCTACCAATGAAGCACTGGGATTATCCTGGTGCTTCTTTGGTGGAAATTTTGCCAGTTGTCAAACCAGATCAGCTCTGAAAAAATATGCGTGGAAAAATGCCCAACCACAGATTTTGACCCGTCCACGATGGCTGTACTGTAATCCAGGCCTGAAAATACGCAGTCTGACATTTGCAGAATGAGGTCCCCAGAGAGTGAATTTGATGATGCTATCCCTTACAGTGGGCCAATGTATCCTCTGGGTACCTCTTTCTGTTTAGGTTTGAGACTCTGATTCAGATTGAGGTTCACAGAGGGTAAATTTAGTGATGCTACCCTGCTATGCAGGGTAGCATCACTAAATTTACCCTCTGGGGACCTCATTTTGCAGATGACAGTCTGCTTATTTTCTGGCTTGCTGTAATCAGTCCTTTTTATTATATCAAGATGAACGGTAAATTGGTTATCTCAGAATTCGAGATTTTATTCTCTGAACCAATACAACCTGTCAATATATAGGTACAGTGAAACACTGTCAATTGACCAATAGTCATTTTGTCTGTGAAAAATATTCTATTAACATGACTATTCAATTAACAGGAATTTGGCCACTTTCCAGAATCTAAGTTTTAAAATGAGCACTTATTCCATAAAATCTTGTTCAACAGAGCTCACAGAGAATGATCAACAGGCATTCTTCTGCCCTCTTTGCGTCATGAGGCTTATATTTCATCTAAATTTTGGGAGAATCCATTTGGATTCTCGTGGAAATGGTTGCGAGAATCCATACCTACTATGAGTGCCCCAGGGTTCCATTTGGGCACCATGGTTGAACCCCTGTTGTAAACTGATAACACATGTTAGGCCTTTACTCAAGAAAGCATTTTACTTTTTAAATATAAATTGAATTTGATAATTTTGTAAAAAATAAACAATATTTATCAATAGAACCTTACAAATATGGATGCCATGCAAGCCAGAAAATAAGAAGACTATCATCTGAAAAATGAGGTCCCCAGAGGCGCAGCAGGGTAGCATCACTAAATTTACCCTCTGTGAACCTCAATCTGAATTAAGGTCTCAAACATAAACAGAAAGGGCTACCCAAACGACAAACTGGCCCACTGTATGGGATAGCATCAACAAATTCACCCTCTGGGGACCCCATTCTGCAAATGACAGACTGCTTATTTTCAGGCTTGATGCCATGGAACTGGTTCCAATGATGGCCATATTTGTACTATTTTGTTGGCAAAGTGTCGGGATATTTCAGGTCATGTTTGCTTTATACTGGCTAATTTGCTGCTGCTATGTTAGGTAAAGGGTTCCATTAAACTCAAATCTTTTCACGCAAATCCTAGCAGAGGCGCAGGGAGAATCTACATGGATTCTCCCTGCGCCTCTGCTAGGATTTACGATGGTATTACCAGGGTATTTTGGGATTTACCATGATTTACCATGGTACTTTTTTATAATTAAAATTTTGATTCGTCCACTTCAGAAAGGATTAATAAGTTTGTTTGTAATTTGGTACCGGAATGTGTGAGAATCTCTCAAAAACATGAGGCATGGGGAAAAAAGTGTGAAGGTCATTCAGTGCAAGACCATATGGTAGTTGTGAAAATTCGAAATTTAAACTGAAATTTGGTGTGGCAACATATATTTTTTTCCAGTTTAATTTTTTTAAGAGATGATGTACTTTGTAGATGTATAGGTTTTTTTTTTAAAAACAACTTGGTGTGTTGAACAGTGAGTGAAAGGTTAACACTGTGGTCAGAGGGATTTATTTAGGCGTTCATAACCTATTAGTATTACTTATTTTGCACCTTAAGTTTAAACATATAACACATAAATATTATCTTGAAAAAAAATGTTGGGCTTTTGTTCCCCTTTGTCGTTTTTCGGCAAGTATTTTGTCATGGTATGGCTGGCAGGAATTTGTACGCAAGGCCAAGTGATCCCCCCCCCCCCCCCCCCCCCCCCGAAATCGGTCTCCCTGGGTCGAAACGTCCAGTTCCTACTCCTAACAACGTTTTACTTGTTCTCAATCTCAGCTGCACTTTTTGAGAGAAAGACGCTAGATATCAAATAAAGCTAGTAATAAAGTAAGAGGAAACTGGAAATTTACTGATTCGAGAGTAGTATTTAATTCTTTGATATTTCGCTCAATTTCGTCTTTTCTTTTCATTAGCTCTTTCATTTTCTCCATCATGACTTGCGGCTTTTCGCGAAATGCGAAGCGAAGCGAGGGCATGAAGTGCAATGAAAGAATTGTGGTGATATTAAAATACGGACCATGCATTCTAAAGTCGGTCGCTCAACTCTTATTGATACACGGACTGGAGAGCATTTTTAGCTCGCCAACTTTAGTTGTGTGAGCTCATGGCATGGCTCGATCGGTCGGCGTACGTGTCCAATAATGTTAATGTTTCTGTTTAGATTACTTACTCGCCCTATTTCCATATCATGACCTTATTATGCTGCTATATGATTATAGCATTATCATTCTACCATGATTTAACCCCTCATACTCTGCATTTTAAACATTTTTCTTAACATTTTTATTTGCGTTTAGTTTTCTGTTTAGCTCAGAATTTCATGTAAGTTTTTAGCTCACCTGTTGTGTTCTTTCTCTTCCTATGGTGCTTATATTCATCATACATCCCCTTCATTATCATTCTACCATGGTTTAACCCTTGCCAGTGAATTTCTTATAATTTTTCTTCCAATTTTGAACGCTTAGTTTTCTGTTCAGCTCACACTTCGACATTTTCGGTGGGTTCAGTTTTTTGTTTACATCGACTGCACTGGCGTAGATAGCTTTTCGCTGGCGGAGGGGCACGCCCAAAATTTTCCGACAGACCGAAAATTTTCCGACAGTGTAACAACAACAAAAACCCAAACAAACAGAAAGAATCTGTTGTTTACTGCAAATGTACTGAAAATTGGTCTTTTTTACCAAAAATGGCATGTTTTTATCCCCAAAGCCAGCATTTTAATGTTATTAGGCATAAATTCGCCTAAAAATGGTCCCCAAAAAATTCCGACAAAACTTCTGGTGGGGGGGGGGGGGTCCTCCACCCCCCCCCCCCCCTTATCTACGCCACTGATCGACTGCTGACACCCTTTTCATTCCACGGCCTTTATAATGCTTCCATATGGTGCTTATGATCATTCTACCTCTATTTAGCCCCCGCCAAGTGTGTTTTAAACGTTTCTCTCAACATTATTTAGTTACGTTTACTTTTCTGTTTAGCTCAGAATTTCGTGTTTAACTTAGTATTTAGGTCAGCTGCTGCGCTCCTTCTCTTCTCATGGCACTTATTATTCATCATACATGTTCCTCACTATCATTGTTCCATGATTTAACCTCTCTCTAGTGAATTTCTTTCAATTTTTCATTAAATTTCGAACGTTAACTCTTCTTTTTACCTCACACTTACACATTTTCAGTGTTTTACAGTTTCTGTTTAGGTCAGCTATCGACACCCTTTTCATCCCATGGCCTTTATATTGCTTCTATATTGTGCTTTTTATTGTCATTCTACCATTATTTAACCCTCTTCCAGTGTGTTTTAAACTTTTTTCTTACCATTTTTAGTTACGTTTACTTTTCTGTCTACCTCAGAATTTCATGTTTAAGTTTGTGTTTAGGTCAGCTGCTGTTTTCCTTCTCTCCCCGTGGTGCTTATATTCCATCATACATGTTCCTCATTATCATTCTAGCATCATTTAACCCTTGTCCAGTGAATTTCTTCAAATTTATCATCCAGTTAGACGAAAACTATGGCATATATAGATAGAAGCAGAGAATGCTGAAAGAATTCGAAATAGTACAACTTGTGGGGTTGTTTGTAGAAATTCTACGAATCGGGAAATTACTCTTGTACAAAGGAACATACCCCCAACATACCCCTGTCCTATAATAAGGTTTTAGGTCACATAGCAACCACGTGCTACCATAGAAACCAAGATGGCGGCCTCCAATATACAAAATGGCCGACGGAAACACGTATCACCCTAACAACACGCGCTGCGCATGCGTACTAGGACCCCGTATCACTATGGGGATGACGTCACAAGATGGCCGCTCACGTGGGTTACCATGACAACACAACATGGCGCCACTGGGTCATGTGACTATGACGTCACATGAGATCGTGCATGAGATTCTGCCAACCGGGCACGGTTACCTCATCTCCTACTACTTCTGTCATTGTAGATTACGACTTAGACGTAGGTTACTTAATGCATACCTATAAGAAATTCACTGGACAAGGGTTAATCATCTTTCCAACTCACCTTATTGCCGATGTGGGGAACTCGAGACAAGTCACTTCTTATTGGCATGTCCGTTCTATGCTCTGTTACGTAACGACACGATAGGTATACTTCCCCAGTGTGTTGATTTTCATGCCTTGTATTTGGTTCCACACGTTTTTGTACAGAAGATAACCAAATGATTTTTGAAGCAGTCCATGACTATATCCTACAAACAGGCCGATTTACCGATTGTCGTTGTTGAGATCACACTGGACTCAATTGTTATCCAGCATCAACCAATACACTGTTGTGAATATAGCTACATGTGACTATATGCATGCGTGTAAGTGTGAATACACACGCGCGCACGCAAACACACACACGCGCACGCAAACACACACACGTATATATATATATATATATATATATATATATACGGGTGCGTGAGGGTGTATGTGTGTGCGGGTGCATGTGTATACTCTCTCTCTCTCTCTCCTTGTTTTCCCTCTGTTGCTGGATACTGGAACGTCCCCTGTGTGAGGAAAAACATGCCCCCACCCCTTCCTGGGTTATAAAGATCTTCACAAATTGCTGGCTAGTTCAGTGATATGTAAGCGCAGCCCTCCAGACAAACCCTTGAATGCTTAATGACAGTCCTCTTTCTTCCGACCCTTGCTATCTCATCCCTCCTTTATCAAGAACTTAGTTGACGCGTATTTTCCCCATATTATTTTTGCCATCACTGTGTGTCGTCATCACACCAATATGTTACACGAAGAAGAGAATGTGAACAAACCTGATACTCCGTCATCATACAACTATTTTTGTAACTGTATTGTATTTGGAAAGGACCTCGAAAAAGCTTCAAGCTAACTGCCGGATCCAACTTATTATACCGATCTACATACTATTTAAGTACAATTGAAATCAATATTGTTTAAGGCCTAAACAAATTAAAAATATGTTTTCTACTTTGTGTGACCTAAACTAAATAATTTATCACAGCTGAGTGTACCATTGTCCACTTTGAAGTTAAAACTGCCACCACTTCTGCTAAACAGTAGCTATGTACTTTAATAATTTCTGCTAAAGATAAAGTACCACCTGCAATTAATATATCTTCAACTTATTGGCAGTGAGTCGTCAGATAAGGCCACACTACGTTTTGGCGTCCCTCAAGGATCGGTGTTGGGTCCCCTACTGTACACCGTCTATGTCTTACCTCTCGGTGACATTATCCGAAGCCATGGCATTGACTTTCATTTTTACGCAGATCACACAAAGCTGTATATTAGTTTTACTCACGTCTTTGGGCCTGAAGCGTGCAGTAAGATTGAACTTTGTATTTCAGACATCAAGGCATGGATGACAAAACTTTCTTAAATTGAACGATTACAAGACAGAAGTAATATATATAGGTCTACCTCATCAACTTTCAAAAATATCCAAACTGTCCCTCAATATTGAAGGTTCTGCGATAAAAGCCAGTTATAGCTGTGTTCGAAACTTAGGTTATTTCATGCATGAAAATTTGGCCGCTGATGAACATACCAAACATATTTCTCGCGGTGCATTTTTCATCTTAGAAATATTAGCAAAATTCGATCCTTCATTGATACGCAGACGTCACAACAGCTTGTCCACGCCTTTGTTACCAGTCGCCTCGACTACTGCAACTCTCTTCTGATTGGCTCTTAAATATCTATTCTTGAAAAGCTAGAACACATCCTAAATTGTGCTGCACGGATCATAACCAGAACTCAAAAGTTCTGCTATATAACACCAGTACTCTCTGAGTTACAATGGCTACCCATTAAGCAAAGAATTCAATTTAAAATTGTCCTTTTGGTGTTTAAGTGTATCTCGGGATCTGCACCATCCTACCTGTCCGATCTGCTTACCATCCACAAACCACCGAGGTCTCTTAGGTCATCAGGTCAACTCAACCTGGTTCAGCCCGTATCTAAATTTACTAGTGCTGGTGATAGGGCCTTTGCGGATGCTGGAATTCTCTTCCAATCGACATAAAAAATAGTAAATCACTTGAATCATTCAAGTATGGTACTAAAACCTACCTTTTTCGAAAGGCATTTCCTTCAGTGGTCTTTTAATTTTGGTCATAAACTGACATTACCAGGTGCGTGGGTGTGACTGAGTCAGTGAGGATTGCCTCGTTACTCGTCAAGTTACACTCATATACTTGTTTTGGTAAAGTTGTAGTTTGTTTTTTTTTGTTTTTTTTATTTTGTTTTAATTCAATACCTTTTTTCTTTCAGGTTCTCTCGCTTATCGCCACGATATAGCCTCGGTTGCTGATGTGGCGTTGGGCACCAATAAATGATAATAGTGATCCATGTATCAATGTATCTGTGAGAGAATGTATGTGTATGTGTGTATATGTATGTATGCAATTATTGTACAGCAATTGAGCACCGTGTGTGGATTCCAGGCTTTAAAATTATTATTAAATTATTATTAACTTTTATAATTGACGGTTGCATTTATATACACTTTTATTTTTCTTTTCATTAATCTTCACTCACTCACATTCACAAAGTCTCATGATCTCATAAACCTTCATCTCTTTCTCTTCATAATCATTTGATATGTATCTGCATTCTTCTTGTTTACTTTGTTCTGTAATTTTGCAAAATATGATTTTTTTTTATTCATGTGGAAATAAAACAATTCAACTGAAGCTACCGACATTCTAAAGTCGATCGCTCAACTCTCGTAGATATGCGGTCTGAAGAGTATTTTTAGGACAGCCGAGGTTTCTGGAGGCCTACTTAATAGGCAGTAACGATCTAGCATGTTGTCTTGCTTCATGTTGTCGTTTAGAATGATATAGTTAACAGAGCTGATGTTGTCCATACTGACACGGAGAGACAGAGGAGCGTGCGTGCGTGCGTGCCTAATTCAGTTTATAACACGATAATTGCATTATGGTTGCAGACAAAATGGCACCTGATAATGAAATGTATCTTGAATTAAACACATTTTCTTAACCATATTTACGTAACAGGCGTTTTATTTCCAGAAGAAGGGACAGAAAGCTGCCAAAGGTAAGATAAGCAAAAATTTATTGCAGTAAGCATCAAACTTTGCCCTGAAATATTTTATGTGCTGAGTTGCATGTTAAGTCGTTGAGCATTGGAAATGAGAATCATTTTATTAAATAGCAGCTGCTACTTAAGATGTATGGCCTACCATGTGTTTCTTGTCACGAGTCGTCTGCCTGTTCAGACGAATTAACCCTTTACCTAACGTAACGGCCAAAACCGGCCAGCGCTATTCTCAAAAATCGCCAATTAATTTTCATTATTTTTTTCATTTTTTGTCTCCAAAACATAGGTTATGACCCCTCGTTGGAACGAGCTCGTCGAGCTCGTTCCAACGAGGGGTCATAACCTATGTTTTGGAGACAAAAAATGAAAAAAATTAGTTATTCAAATATTGGCGTCCCTCAAGGATCGGTATAATCTATATAATCTCGCGGAACCGTTTTGAGTAAAAACTTTGACACCAGTACGTTTGGAGTTGATATGGTTAGTCGATGGCTCGTGCCACCGCAATCGATTACGAATTATTGTTCATGACTCGTCGCGATTGTCTCAAAGATCAATTTTTCTTACCAGTAATTGTAACGTATCGAATTACTCTTTACTTCAATTTCCACGATCCAGTATTATTTGTCTATTAGGGTTTAACGACATTTTCAACAGCCCTAATGTCCCCGTGGGAACCCCGGGAAGTAAGCATCGACGTGCAGTACACCTAAGTACACAGCGCCACCGTGCTCCCACAAAGGCAAGCAAAATTAAGTGTCTTGCCCAAGGACACCACACAGTAAGCGTTAGATAGGATTTACCACACTATCCAATGAATACACAGATCGACACAGCCGTGTGAATGGGTTAATCGATATGGCACAAGTGACAGCGCGAAAGGATAAAACGAGAGGCCGCAGGGCCTCGAGTTTTAGCCTTCAACGCGATGGCAGAAGTGCCACCTCGATTAACCCATTCACACGCGTGTGTCGTTCAGTGTTTATTACAGGCCTTCACGTCTATACAATTTATTATCAGAAGGACACTCCGCAATTCATTTGACAACTATCAACAAAAGAACACATTTTATCGCCAACCAAATTTGCGTGGGGAACCCGTGTTACTATTTCGTCCCCTGAGTTCCAATATGTTTTATGTGTATCCTGGCTTCTATTTAAGGTATCGCGGAACTAAATATTTTCCCACAGGTGACCATTATAACGTTCAGACAAAACAAAATATGATCGCATCAGTTTAATTGTGGCATTCAAATATCTTTGTCAAGTACAGCCCTTCAGACTTTTTCTGACCCCAAAACAAGGGGTCATGCAACAAATAAGAGAGAAAAATTGACACCATGGGAAGTACCGGTCACGTGCACATATTTTTCAGGGAATTCCCTACAAAAACACACAAAATGTAAATTGTATTTTTTAGGTCCAAAAGTCTTCAAATCACCCTCTTTTTTTTATGTGGAATATTCATCAGTTATGTAAGATGTCAATAGAATGCTTCAAACATTTATTGAAACAATTTATTTTCCCAAGGCTGTTTATTTTTAGAGATTGCATCTCTTGCAACATTTCAAGGCGGGTATTTCTAATTCAAATATTTAGTTCGGTGATACCTTAAAACTAGTCCGTCAAAGATTTCTGTACGGAACAGATTTTCATTTCTCGCATGGTTTGGTGTTGCCGAGATGAGGATTCATAGAATATCCATGTAATAAAACGAAATGACATCAGTTGTTTAAAAAAAACACATGTGGATAGTTGTGCCGGTGCTCCACTCTGCGAGTACCATTTCACTCACCGATGTAGAACGCCCTCCCTAGCATCTAGGCTTCTATTCATATGAACACGTTTTCCTGAATGCCCTATACGTTTTGTATACAGTGGCATGTACAAAATGTGGGAGCAGAATATGGTTTCCTTTCAGTTGCCACCACCACCCCTCCCCCACCTCCTTACTGGCCCTGTCCTTTATAGGTTACTGTATGGAAAACATAGGATTCACTCTCATAAAAACGTACCATAGTGCCCCTCCCCCAAAGCCACATGGTAAACCCTGTCAATTACCATACAAGTGTACAAACTTAATTTGTTCTGTGATAGCTCAGGTCCCAACTGATTAAATTTTCCAACTGAATTAATAACCCTTTCGCTGCTGCTGCAGGTCCATATTGAGGACGGAACCAAGTATTGACGGCCTGTGCGATAAGTCCGTACTCAGTACGGAGATACCACACGCATGTACAGGGAATGGATATCATAGCTCGTTGTTATTCTCAACAGAAGGCATGTTATATGAAATGCAAGCGACAGACGATATGGCATTATCCATTTGATCTCAACCATTTTTCGCGTCTATGTAAATTCCGAAATACCCGAGGCAACAACGAACTAAATAGTCCAAACTTGTCCCAACATATACAATTGTTTTTAATTTTTTGTTGTCCTGTGCCACACGGCGACAAAACAAAACAAAAATTACATAACGGCCTGTGGAGCAAAGCTTGGACTACATGGTCAGTCCATTAAATAGGAACTAAATTAAAGTAGACTAGACGTCTTTTCTTTTGAGATTTATGGAGTGTGGCTGGGAGTGGTTTTGGAAACGAGAATCGGTCAACGTATTGGAACGTTGTTCCAATATACAGTACGTGGAGAATGGTTTGTAACAAAATCACCCGTAGAGTGGAGGTATCACCCAAAGTATCACTTTCAAATTCTGCACATATGGACAAAAATCACAAACAATGTTTCAGCCAATGGACCTCCGGGTTTAACCCGGAGGTCCATTGGCTAGAACTTTGCTTGTGCTTATGGTTTGCAACAAATCTGCAGTTATTGCTTGGGTGGAATCGCCACTCCAGAGGTGACGTAGTGATAATACACTATCCACGTACTGAAAATAACAGTTTTAAATTTACAAACAGGTGAACGTTATTGGCGCTTTCATTTTTGTTCACTTTAACCCCATTCCCTCCAATATATGGTTCAGCACAGGATATTACCAAATTGCACAGCAGCGAAATGGTTAGTCATGCTCTCGTCGAAAACATGCCTTGAGGGTAAAGCTGGAATATTGGTCAGTCGGAATTATTGTTCAAACTAAGAGTCCTTGGAAATTTATTTGTAGACACACATGTAGCTGTTCTGACACATAGACGTCCTAACTTCTTATTTAGTTAGGAGGTGTATCATACTCAAAATTGGAATGTTGGGCCCCCAATAACCCGTATCGGGCAGTAGCGTAGAATCCAGGGAGGCAAGGGATTTTATTTACTGCCATGAATTTTCCCAAACCTCCTGTGCCCACAGCCTGAAATGTGTTTTGCAATGGTCATCACTACGTCTTGCCATCTTCCGAAATGTGTTTCTGCATTGGTCATTACTGTGCGATGACTCTTATCAAGCAGGAATTCCAACAGGCAGAGTGCAGGGTTCGAGGCACTGAACTGAAAACTGTTAAGTTATTCGTAAGTTGGCCCCGACGGGAGTCGATCCCAAGTCTCTGGCACCCAATCATCTAGCCATAAATGCCCCGCCACAATGCCAGCTGAGCTAACGCGGCAACCCCTGCAACAAGTTGCCATTTGCTCAAATGATATGGTTGCCGCTATGCCTGATGAAATTCTAAATTCATGCTTGGCACAGGCGATATATTATTAAATTCAAGCAGTTGTATCTTCACAGATCTTCACAGCCCCCCCCCCCCCCCAACTAGAAAGCCCTAGCTACGCCCCTGTTTACCATATATAGTCTACGCCACTGGAATCGGGTTTCACAGACCTCATTTTCTGAACGAATGTGTGTGTGACGTTATAAGTCCAAGTTTGAAATCTGGCCTCGTATGAAAGTACATGATTAACCCTTATCCCAACGTAACGACCAAAGTCGGCTAGCGATATACACAAAAATCACCATTTAATTTTCATTAATTTTTAATTTTTTGTCACAAAACATAGCTTATGACCCCCTCTTTGGAACGACCTGGTTTAGCTGTTTCCAATGACGGTCATAAGGTATGTTTTTGACGCAAAAATAAAAAAAAAATAGTTATTCAAGAATTTTATTTGCAAGTGACGTCTGCCTTTCGTGTTAGGTAAAGGGTTAACCCTTTACACAACATAACAGCCAAAACCGGCCAGCGCTATTCACAAAAGTCACCATTCAGTTTTCAGTATTTTTAATTTTTTGTCTCAAAAACATGGCTTATGACCCCTTATTGGAAGGAGATCCTCGAGGAAAAAATTAAAATATTTAGTTATTCAAGAATTTTGTTTGCAAGTGTCGTCTGCTTTTCGTGTCAGGTAAAAGGTTAATAGAAAAAGGTAGCCGATATCAAGGACTCCAATTCAGACGGAAATCTTTCCGACTGGGAAACTTATTGGAGGAGATCACATCCCCCTACATCCATATATATACTTCAGACAACTGAGAAAAGATTGGAGGTGGGGTGTCGCCCCCACCTGAATCAGCCACTTGAATTTGTTCGTGAGATCGCACAAACGTACTTCCCTATTAGAATGCTGCATCAAAATATTCTTACAATCAATTTATTTATTTACCGTATTGCATTTATTGATCTTCTGGAAGACAGAGTACACCTGTAACCTGAAACGAAAACTAATACACGCGAGTGTTAGGTAGCCTATTACTCATGCTTTATCGAAAAGAAAGTCAAAATCAAGACTTTGTTCAAGGTGCGCGGATTTAAGGTTAAATCTACAAACAAAATGAGAATGGATATGTTTAAACTTCACGAAATTAAAAGAATTTATGACAAGAGTCATAATTTTTCGACACGAAGTGTATGATAATCATATTTTCACTCAAGTTTCGAGGCGAGATTGTCAGTGTTGAGCCATTGCGTAACTGGATTAGCACCTTGTATAATTGATATGCGCTAATCAGACAGAAGCTTACCAGCCTTGCATCAGCGTCCTTGATCGATTGTCGAAAAACATTCATTTTTTGTACCTGTGCTGTTCTGGATTACGTTGTTTGGTAAACTGATAATGGCTTCCATCGTGGAGAATGGCAACGATAAAGATGCTAGGACTGGAGAATCATGTTTGGAAATGAGAGGTAAGGACAGTGGCGGCGCCACAGGAGGGGGGGGGTATGGGGGGAGCTCGAGGGCCCGCCCCCACTTTCCACTCGCCCCCAAGATCAAATTTCAAACTACTATCTGACCATACTTCATAGTTGTCCCTTTTTCACACCCGTAAACGGCACACAACAATGCACATTTTGTCAGGTGTTGTCGAAACGCTCAGATATCGCTCCCAAGGCGTCCGATATGAACAGTTTTTGCTGGGAAGAACTCCCGGACCCCCCCCCCCCCCCGCCCCCACGCACACACACACACAAATGGAGGGGAGCATCCTCTCACTAGTTCAGCGATCTGAAGGAGGTTATCCACTATGTTCAGATCGCTGTACTACCTCCTGCCATATCTGCCTCTAGCTCAGGCCTGCGGTGTTAGGGAGATGTCTTCGGCATCACGACCTTTGTTTCCCCCACATCTTACTTAGCCCACAAACTCATTCCAGACTCTGACTATGCGACTAAGGCACCGTGATCCTTTAATAGTAGGCCGACGTGTCATTTATGTCCCTCCGCAGTCCGTTTTCAATTAGTCGTACTGCAGTTTCACCTGCTGCGCCAGATCTTTCGGTTCTCTATTTTTACACCGTATTTACACCGTATTTTGCAGAGAGAGAGAGAGAGAGAGAGAGAGAGAGAGAGAGAGAGAGAGAGAGGGAGAGAGAGAGAGAGAGAGCAAGTTTTGAGCATTCTTATGCTTTGCTGCCGTCCATTTGGTTCCAACGCATTCAGGGTCACTAGTATATCACGTACCCGGACGTGCCTGATCAGGATGATGTCATGGATGATCTCATGTTACGTGACCCCGTGGCGTCATGTTTGGGTGTCATGGTAACCCGCGTGAGCGGCCATCTTGTGACGTCATCCCCATAGGTAAATATTATTATTCGTATCAAATAAAAAAGTGAAGAAATTCCATTTTTTATCAATTGATACTTATTTTATAGAAATACATTTAAAATGCACTTTCAAACAGTTTATAAGTTTTGACTAAAAAGTGAGTCGATTCGGCCTGAAAAGTGAGTCGATTCGGCCTAAACTTAGGCCGAATCGACTCGGCCAAATCGTCTCAGGCCGAATCGACTCAAGGCCGAATTGACCCCGAACCCTTTCTTTTCGTTTAGTCATTTTGTTTAGCCCCCCCCACCCCCGTCATTTTTTTACCCAGATTCCGACCTTTTTGTCTTTGAACCTGAAGTTCATGTTATGTTACTTCCCAGCGCTGCGTCCGACTTCCTTGTTTTATTTATTGCTGTAAGAATTTAAAAAAAAAAAAGATTTCACTTCGACAATTTGTTTCTCCTGATAAAGCAGTGAGTCCGGAAATTTGAGTAACCTGTGTTGAAATACGCGATTATGAGGCTCAGACACCGTAATCACATTTTGATTCAGACCAGTGTTCTTTTCATAATGGAAAATAGACCGCAAAGCAGTATCTCCTTTTGAGTCGGTTCATGTTTCGTAGTTTCGTTATTACCTTAAAAGAAAACAACAAGTGACAGCCGCAGCGTAGTACCAGTACTTCAGCTGCATAAATCAAAAATGAATCACCTAACAAATTCAACTTCAAGTCCAGATAGTATTCATCCCCAGAAAAAACTATCAGGTATTTTAATTTTATTCAGTATGAACAGCTTTTTGAACATGGAGATGCAAAGAGTGTTTTCTAACACTTATCAAATTGCATACTTTGCGAACTGCGCGTCAAAATTTACACAATGCCACAACGATAAGATTCTATCCAGACTACACTAGACAAAAGTAGTGAATCTGATTTTTTTCGGGATGAAGGATGTACTTGTGAAGTTGGGGTTAGAAGGGTGAAATTACCACTTAATCTTAAAACTATCACGAAACACAATGCATCATAATATTACCCTTTTCACTTGGGGAAGTTGGGAGGAATGCTGGACATCTCGGCACCTGGACAAATCGGCACCTGGACAAGTCGGCACCTGCATTGGACAACTCGGCACCTGCATTGGACAACTCGGCACCTACATTTGGACAGGTCGGCACTTCGTGTTAGTCAACTCGGCACTTGTGAAGACGTTATAAAAATGTTTTCTAAATTATTTTCAAAACGAAATATTTATATTACCTGAGTCCTACCTGAGTTTTCCGCCTGTTTACATTCAGCCGTAAATATATATTTTCCATAAACGCCACGAAAGGGGGTATAAATACATCCTTTTGTAATGAGTACGTACTTATATATTTCCGTTACCAGCCCACACCACGAGGAGGTAATAAACAGGACTTTGTGGGCCATCTGAAAATAAAAAGGTAGATAAAATTAGTGGTACATGAAATAAATAAAATGAAGAAGTAATTATTAAAAAAATATAGCAAACTACCCAGTTTCCTAAATTGTGGCCATATATCAGTGCAATTTTTTTTTCAATTCCAGCATCGCCCACCTGTTATCAACACTGATTCAAAACAGCATAATATCTCAATTGCTTTACAAAACTATACAAAATTGCAACATACCTTTAACCACTGCAACAATGTCTAAGAAAACCCCTTTAACCCTTTTGAAAACGAAAACGAATGTAACTGGTCATCTACAGGGGAGTAATTGTTTCACTGACAATAAAATATAACAATTAAATATATCAACTTACAAAATGTAATCATTCATCAGTTACTTAATCCACGTGCTACTCCTGCCTTTTGTTCTGTTGTTCTGTTCATGGTCCATATATTCCGGCGCATTTCTTCAGTAGTTGGCTGGATGACATCTCCCCATCAGTATACTTCTCCCACAGCTCAAACAGTCTACCTTGTACTTCTTTGGTTTCTTTTCTCTGTTTCCGTTGCAGTTTACCTTCCGACATCATCTTCAACGTTGTTGGGATAGCAGTTGCTTCTCTGTACAACTCCAGTATGAGCAGGTAGAATGGCACATGTCCCCTGTTATTCATTCTGCTATTCAGCCGGTTATGCCAACCCTCTACGTCGTTGTTGGTTCTTATGCTGGACATGAAGACACTCCAATTGTTTACTTCAAAAATACTGCTCTGGATCCATGTTCGCTCAATGTAGTCTACTAATGATCTCAATGCTGGAGTGCCGGCTTGGTCGACGAGTTTCTCAAAGGCAGGCTGGATATGCTCTGGTGGTAGGAAAGGTAAAGCCATTAGTCTTCTCACATATTTGTAGACCCTGTCCCTCGTGTTGTATTCGACCTGAAATAAAAATAATAAATAATAATTAATTTTTAACGAGAAAACGGTAAAGTTCAAGTCCCATGTGTTGTGATCTGTTGTAGCTATTGATCTTACCTAATGTAGTGACTAGAATCGTACAACCAGTTTCAAAGATAATTAGCGTACAAGACTTGGAAACAATAAAAAAAGTAAATAAAAATATTTTTTCTGAAGAAAAACAAGACTCTATTCCAAAAAAAAAAAAAATAAAATAAAAAAATTAAAAAAAAAGTGTTAAAAAATCACTGAATACATACCTGGAGACCAACTTCTTGTACTTTTCTAAAAACGGCCTGCGACCAGTGGAATACGCAGCCTTGGATTGGGTAATCCGGATAATGCCGTCGAAGGGCGACCCAGAGTCCACATTCAAAATCTACTACTATCTTCTGTAGAGAAATGGCATCCGGTAGCTTTCTGTCGATGGCTCTCAAGATTGCATAATAATCGTCCGCACGCTTCCCTGACATGACACAAAAAATCAATGGCACCTGTTTAATGCTACCAGAAGACTTTACAAAGGCGTGGATGGTGAACAGCTGCGTCCAAGGTGGGTTCACGACTCGAAAAGTTCCGTCCATGTACCATGTCTTGGCAGAGGCTAGTAAATCAAGCTGTCGATCTGTATAAAAAATCAAATGTCGTCTCCCATCAACATCAATATCTTTTCGAAAAAAGTTACAGGTATTTCTCTCAAGAAAGGCAAGGTCGAGCTGTAAATAAAAAAAAAGATTATAATTATTATCAGTACAGAGAGAGAGAGAATGAATGAATGAATGAATGAATGAATGAATGAATGAATGAATGAATGAATGAATGAATGAATTAGTACCTTTAGTAGTCCTCAGAGTGAGAGAACGAACGAACGAACGAACAAATGAAGAAATGAAGAAATGAATGAATGAATGAATGAATGAATGAATGAATGAATGAATGAATGAATGAATGAATGAATAAATGAATGAACTTGTTTAGTACCTCTGAACTCAAGTCTTTTGGATCATGTGGTCTTAGGTTCTGTCTTACTCTATTCACTGTCCGTATCATGTTGTCTGGCTTTGGACGGCTCAGTTCAGGTGCTTCCGTATCCACGTTGCTATGTATTGCTTCTTCTACCACACGAGCTGCTGTTTTCTCAAACAGAGATTGGTGCGCCATCTGCTTTACCTGAAGAAAAGAAACATGAAATTTATTGCTAATCTTTGACAGCTTGTTCAATCACACATCACTAAGCAGGTTTATCGGTTCTACTAATGATAATAATAACGCTTTGGCCAGCCGCTGACTTGTCGCGGTACTACGATTCTAATACTACTACTACTACTACTACTAATAATAACAATAAGCATACAATATTATCGGTTCTATGAAATCTCTCACTCACTCTCACAGTCATGCTTCTATTACTACTACTACTACTAATGATATTAATACTAACAATAATAATAATAAGCATATAATATTAAATTAAATAATGTACCGGAACAACAGTTTTGACGGCCAAGAATTTCCCTGGTTCTCTGGAATGTGTGTGCTGTTTTGCCCCTTCTCTAAAAGAGTCTCCATTTTGAATTACTGTGGCTGGACAGTAGTTCTTCTTGTTGCGTACCGTACATCTCCATATCATGTTCTCGCTTTTCTGTTTTTTCACGGTGAAACTGTAACCATCATCATGTACGAGCATTCTTTTTTGTCTCTGTGACCCATTCTCTACAATGTGGTAGTCTGGCAGGTTCTGATCAGCTGTCGTTGTTGTTATGGCCGTTTCGTCACCAACAAGTACTGATTCTTCGTTCACCGAAGGTGGCATCTGGAAAGTGTTGCTGATGTTGAATGATTCTGCTGTCCATTCCATTGCCTCTGTAACTGTTTCAAAGGAGTGACTGATGACAAAAGTTGCGTCATTTCCCTGAGTATGAGCTGGAGGGTCATCGGTGATCTCCGCTATCTCTGTGGTACTCATCACCTGTAAATAAAAGAGTAAGACGAATTTATTGAGAGATAGATAGATAGATAGATTGATAGAGAGAGAGAGAGAGAGAGAGCTCATATTGATAAAATTTCGAAAAGATAATAGAAAGATGGACCTTTCGCGACTTGCAAAAAAATTAAAAGGATGTTACCGAACTTTTTTTTTTTTTTTTTTTGGGGGGGGGGGGGGTGGTATTATTTAAATACATCAAAGCATAGACCTACCTCGTTTTGAGTTCTTGATTCAGTATCCTCATTTGGACCAAGGCATGGGCCACACATCCAGTCGATGTTGACGCGGTCTCTTATGGCATCTCTGTACTGCTGCTGCGTTACACCAGTGTTGCAAGTTCGGTGTTGCCACCGATTGCATCCATCGCAATTTAATGCTTGCTGACGTGGACGAACCACGGAATTACAATCAATACATAAGTCTGAAGACATTATGGAAATGATGAAAATGCTATGCCAATCAGCATATTTATATCCTCTTCTTGATGAGGCCATTGCAAAAACAACAACAAACATCAAGGGCTCGCCGAAACACATATGAACAGAACTAATCAGTGATCAATACTTATCTTTACTTGAAAAATGCCGACTAAGAATGTATCGATAGCAGTTTACAGAACTAATCATCAAATCAAAACTTCTCAAATGCAGACTAGTAATATTAGAGGTGCCGACCTGTCCAACACCAAGTGCCGAGTTGTCCAACACCAGGTGCCGACTTGTCCAATCCTAGGTGCCGAGTTGTCCAAATTAGCTGGTGCCGACTTGACCAGGTGCCGAGTTGTCCAGATACCATTGGGAGCGAGTCTTTTCGGCCTCGGGAACATTCGGCCTCCGTTTTAAACTAGGGAGACGCGGTTAAGATGAGTTTAAACACCTTTATTACAACCAAAAACAAAAATAAATATACGATAATACCATAGTGTGTTTTGATATGTTTGATATCTCAACGAGAAAACTCACTTTCAACGAGTTGAGATAACAAACATATCAAAACACACTATGGTATTGTTGTATTTATCTTATACCGACCATTTTTGTTCTTTTCTGCATTTTTAAAAGGGTTTTGGGGATGATTTCGTGTCAAAATGTCGACTCATCTGGAGTCTCCAATCTATATGACATAGGGGTA
Organism: Pictodentalium vernedei; assembly: GCA_031216915.1. Classification (NCBI taxonomy): domain Eukaryota; kingdom Metazoa; phylum Mollusca; class Scaphopoda; order Dentaliida; family Dentaliidae; genus Pictodentalium; species Pictodentalium vernedei. The sequence goes on from CM062288.1 coordinate 306,958,445, forward strand.
TGTGTTATAGATAATCTATAACACATGGGCTATATCTTCAACAGGTATAAGATAAATACAGTTTAATACACGGTTCTTGGACAACTCGTACCATGGGCGATTTGTACCTTGGACAGTTTGTACCCAAATCAGTGGGTACAAGTTGTCTCGACAAAACAAAAGGTACAAATTGTCTTATAGTAAAAGGTACAAATTGTCTTAGTAAAAGGTACAAATTCCCTCCTTTCTAATACGTTTGTGTTGTGTCATGTAAGTACACAGACTGTCTTATGAATTAACCATTTAATTGTTATTTACTCACGTGTTGGCAAAAGTTAAAGTCAAACTTGTGCATAACTTAAGAAACTCAACAGCCGATTTTAAAATTTGTTTATCAAAAAAAAAATAAACGAAACTGAAAAGTTGACTGAGTGATAGTCAAACAAAGAAAAACATATAAATGAAATAACCAATCAAATAAGATTTATGTATCTCTGTTTATTCTCCTTGATCAGAAAGCATTGTTTAAAGAAAAAATATACGTCTTGTTTTTCTTTCGAAAATAAAAGAATTTAAAATTCTTTTTTTTATTCTTTCTTCACATTTATTTTATACCGCCTCCACCCTGTCAATCTCCTCTCGTGGGTTCGAGTTGGTTAATTAAGCAGGGTACGAATTATCCAGAGGAGGGTATAAACTGTTCATATATCGGGCATACAAATCATCCAGACACGAGATACAAATCGTCCAGACACGAGGTACGAATTGTCCCTGGAAAATGTATGAATTGTCCAGACACTGAGGTACGAATTGTCCAGGAAAAGGTTCAAATTGTCCAAGGTACAAAACATGCAGGGTACGAGTTGTCTAACTCCCTAATACACAATATATGCAATATAAAATACATTGACAGATATATTGACAAATACAAAATTCAATTACACTTTATATGTGCATTCATCCTCAAAATCTTGGCCTTGCCTAATAAGGTAGCTATCAGGAAGTAGGAAATAGAGGAAGATTGATGGTGGATGAATGAATGAAATGAAACGTTTCTACATGCCGAAGGTGCACATGGACAATGTGGGATTGAAATCTGTTGCAACCGAATAACTTTATTTGCTTTCTAGGCAAATTATAGCTTTATTTGCTTATAAATCGAGAGCCAATTATCTTATTTAAGTTTGGGTGTGCGACTCACAGTAGGGTAATGAGTTGAGATCCCAGAGAACCTCGAACTGGAAGATGGCTAGGAATTTTGCATAACTACAAGAGTTCTGCTCCATGTTTGCTCAGAGAAGTGGGCATATTTATGGTAATACTGAAACCGCAGTTTGGTGGTTATTTTAGAAAAAAAGATTTGGCTGTATTTTCATGAGACCCTTATATGTGTGAGGAGTTGTTTTTACGCAAGAAGTGTTCAAATAAATGTTCAAAGGAACCGTGAAAAACAGTATAAGATTATCTCATCAAGGACAGTTACAGTCTACATAAAAGGTTGAAGGGTTCAAAGAAACTGTAAAAACAGTATATGATCACCTAATCAAGTGCGATTAAATCAATCATGCTTCAGTCGCCCTGTAAAAATGATGTATCAGTATCTCAACAGAGGCCAGATCTTTGATCACTACTTCAGAAGAACTTTTGAAAACACAATCTTTAATTTGAGTTGTGCCAAACAACATCCAAGAAGTATAGCATTTCAGGTTTGCATGTCGGCATTTTGGCACTTATATTGTCATTCTGTTATTCAATACAGTGGATTTTATATTTCATTATAATTCATTATTCACTAATGATTGGTCTTGTGCTTAATATATTTTGACTTTAGGAATAAAGGTAGGTACAGTACCGGTATGTGGAGAGTATATTATCACTAAATCACCCACAGAGTGGTGATTCCACCCAAGCAATAATTGCTTATTTGTTGCAAAGCATAACCAGTACAAGCAAAGTTGCGGCCAGTGGACCTCCGGGTTAAACCTGGAGGTCCATTGGCTGAAACATTGCTTGTGTTTTTTGTCGAAATGTACACAATTTGAAAGTTATGGCTTGGGTGACAACTCCACTCCACGGGTGATTTAGTTATAATCCTCTCTCCACGTACTGTACACTGTATATATTTATTTTATTATATTATTCTTTAAAAAAATATTCAAGAAAACCTAATATAAAAAACAATAACAAAATGAACTGAAAAATTATTTTTTAAAGTTATCTTTTTAACTCCCAAATTTTACCCAAAATGGGAACATTCAGCCTCAAAAGTAGGAACATTCGGCCTCGACTGAGGCCAAATGTTCCCGGAAAAATACCTAGGGCCGAATGTCCCCGTGGCCGAATAGACCCAGACCCTTTCATTTGTGCATGTTTTGGTAAAATGGAAGAATAGTAAACAGGGCCATTAAAGGGGCTCTGAAATATTTTTAAAATATCTGGTCTCCTCCATTTTTCTGTGTTGATTTTCATTCCATAGCAGTCCTGGAAATAAAGGTAGGTATGCTGTGTATATTATTCTTTAACCCTTTATCCAACTCAACAGCCAAAACCGGCCACCGATATTTATAAATATCGCCAATTAATTTTCATTATTTTTTCATTTTTTGTCTCAAAAACATAGGATATGAACCCTCTTTGGAACGAGCTTGTTGAGCTCGTTCCAAAGAGAGGTCATAACCTATGTTTTTTGAGACAAAAAATGAAAAAAATTAGTTATTCAAGAATTTTGTTTGCAAGTGTCGTCTGGTTTTCATGTTAGGTAAAGGGTTAAAAAAATATTCAAGAAAACCTAATATAAAAAACAATAACAAAATGAACTAAAAATTATTTTTTAAAGTTATCTTTCAACTCCCAAATTTTTACCCAAAGTGGGAACATTTGGCCTGACCCAAACCAGCTGATGGACCACTCGCCCATCACCTCAATAACTTGCCCCATCTTTGGATATGATGCCCCACCTGGCTCATGCCCGACAGCAGGTCACATGCCCTATTAGGCACTACCTCTAAACATTACCATGTGCGGTGGAACCCTTGCCATTTCCTAGAGAGCCCCTCAACCGCCTCCACCTGGACCTATTCCCTGGGCGCTTTCTCCACCAAGGACCCCACTCATCTTCAGGCCCAACACCTACAGGCCTTCAGGCGAGCCCATTATTTTTGTTACAGCATATGGCCCCTCCCACTGTAACCACAGTCTACCTGACTTCGTTGGCTGGAGCACGGTCACATTTTTACCGCCTCGAAAGTTCCTAACTTTTGGTCTACTTCCGTACTGATCCTCATTATGCCCCTTCTCGTGCACATCTATTGGCTGCTTCCATTCAGCCACTCCCTTGTCTTTTGTCATTGGAGGGTTAACCTTTGTTGCCTCCATTGTGTACTCTACCTGTGCATCCTTACTCAAGTCCACTGGACAGGTCTCTCCAGTGATTTCACTGGCTGCTCTGCCTCCGTGGCTTGGGCTCGGGTGACCGCATCCGATGCCCTTATGGGTGCTTTCCTCTATGACCATGTCTTGGCGGGTTCTGGACATACCCCGGGTATGTTCCCAAGCATGAGTTCCCTCTTCACCGCCACGCTACTGCACCCTCTGTCCCGTAGCATAAGACTTCTCAGTCACCCACATATGCTAGGTACACCAGCATCTCCCCTTTTTGACCAAGGGAGGGTATCCCTCATACAGTCCACTAATTATGGGCAATACCTGCCCCCCCTCCCCCCCGGCACCGCCCACCCTTTCCAGCCTGAGCTACCCAGCCCCCGAGTGCTTGGCGCCATGGGCTCCTCTCTGGCCCAATTGTCGGCAGAATGCCACTGTCTGCCTTCTCTCCACAGGCTATATCGAGTTTCTCTTCCTTCCACTACTGATCGGGACAGGTCCCTCCCTTCAATTCTTTGGGCGACACCGGTTTGTCTCCTTGTGACCATCCTTCTCCAACAGTCTCTGGCCAGGTGCCCCTTTTTATTGCACACAAAGCAAGTTGTGGCCCTGGGCCCTGACCCTCTCTTGATTTCCCCTGGACTTCTCCAGCTCGGGACTTAAATTTCTAACAGGTGCCTTTGGAACCACGTTACTCCCATTCCTGCTCAACCTACCCTGGGTCGAACCTCCCCATGAGCCTCCAAATACTGCTCGCCCACCCTAGTCATTTCCTCCACGCAAGTTGGCTTCCTCTCCTAACCAAACAGTGCCATATCGGGGGTGCACAATGACATAAACTGCTCCCTGATAAGTAAGTCTTTCAGGGAGGGAAATGACTGTTCAGTTTCAGATAATTTGACCCACCTGTTGAAATACATCGTGGCCCTTGACACAAACTGGTACACACTTTCACCCTTCTCAACCTTACATTCTCAGAATTTTGTTCTGAAACCCTCCTCGGTGAGCTGGTACCTTTTGAGTGTAGCCTTTTTCAGCTCACCGTAGTCATTAGCTTGGTCAGGAGCATGCTCACATATACTTGTAGCGATTTCCCTGTCAGCAGCGGACTAAGACTGCCCCCCCCCCCCCCTTGCCCAGGCATCATCGGGCCAACCCTGACTCAAAGCAAACCTTTCAAACCTCTGTAAGTAGGCGTCACTGTCGTCAGTCTGTTCATTGAACTTAAGTAACTGGGAAAAGGTGCCCTCACGTTTCCCACGGAACTTTCTCCACCCTGACTACCATCAGCACCCAGTAACTGCATCGTAGCCCTTAAAATTTCCATTTCCCTCTTATATTGCCTTTCAGCCTCCTCACGTGCCCTTTCAGCCTCCTCATGCACCCCTTCATGCTCTAACACAGTTCCCTTTCAGCTTTTTCTCGCTCCAAGGCAGCTTCTCTTTCAGCCCTTCCTCACTCTAAGGAAGCTTCTCTTTCAACCCTCTCAACCTCTTTATCACGTTCGGCTGCTCGTAAGGCAGCCTTCTCGTGCTTCAGTGTAACCTGACGCTCTAACTCTGCAGACATTTCTTTCGACACACGCTTTTGTTCATCTCTCACAAATTTTTGCAACTCACTACCCGCGAAGCCCAACCACTTTCCCACATTAAGCAATTGTTCCAAGCTTGGGGTATCCATTATTAAAATTTATCACCAAAGAGTCCACACAAAAAATATATTTCTTGATTTCAAGTGTTCATTATTGCCTATCCCACACTGTGTCCTATTATTACTCGAGAATTTCCACCACAGTTATTTTAAATTTGCTGATCGAATTTAAGAGTTAATTTAATCAATGATTAACCCATACACAACTTATGAACACTATTAAAATTTCAATCGCGGCAACCTATATGAACATTAAAACTGAAGCGTGTAATAAAATTGTCATTGAGTGCACCTGTTGATTTTGCACTTTCCAACTGTTACTTTTTTGGAAGATCCTGGTAGCCTCGCCAGATGTCGGAAACCGGGCTTTGTTGCTGCTGGAAGAAATAGATTCATGCCGCATATTCAGCCAAAACACAAGGAGTGTTGCCTAAATCCGTGGTGAATGTTTGTCTCACCGTGATGAACCCGTCCATTTCACTTTTGATGGCGTGGTTCTTATCCTGAAGGGGTCTGTGACTTTTCGTCAAAAAGCATGAATCAACAGGGGTTCACTAAAAATAACAATTTTAATACATATACATATAAATAAATATGGTAATTTGTGACTTACATGGAATCCAATGAATATGAGAAACAAAATGTTATTCACCCCCTACCCACGCAGTTTTTGAGTCACTTGCAGGCCTGTATACTCTGCTGTCGCTGGTTTTTCCTCCTTCTCGCTGGTGTTTGTTCTTTGGTCGCCTCTTCACTTCACCCTTTCACGGCTGTTGCACGACTACTAACATATTGTCACTTTATCCGGCTGCCTTTGCTCTAACAAGTGACAGAATGTTACTCTACTACTGTCGTCGCATGGCCACTAACATATTGTCACTTCACTATATCGCATTCCCTTCAACATGTGACGGAATGCCACTTTACCACTGCCGTTGCACGGCCACTAGCTTATTGTCACTTTACTTGACGCTTTTCACTCAAGCAGTCCCCAGCAATGGGGTTAAACTCTCCCCTACGTTTACCTCATAATAGCAAGCCTACTCTGCCTATGTATGTCTTGCCTTCCACAACAGGTATGATGTCTTCCTAAATACTAATAGCTCCCTGAGCTCGCACTTTCTATTTCTAATTCTACACTCAGATATGGCCACCAACTAGACCTGCGACTGCCCCTTTTCTAAATATGAGCTCCAAGGCTCTCCTACACTACATACCTATACTTTCGCACCGATGTGGCACCTCCTCTAACCTATAGCATGAGACATCCCCATTTACTCGCAACCACCCACAGCCTTACACACCTTCAGACTGGAATGAATTTTTCGAGAAACCCCCCCGAGTTTTATTTCCATAACCAGAACATTAATTATCAGTTTAATCGCTTCTCTTGAACATGTCCGCTTAGATCTATCTTAATTTAATACTTGCTTTAAAGTTTCTTTGAAAGACTCGTCCTTACATTTCGGTGACAGGCTAGATGCGTAATATGGTGTGTGTCCAGAACATGTGCAATGTACTGTTTTCATCACAATTACCTATTAACTAGCCATAATTACACAGATAATGACTGTAGGAGGACACTGGCTGTTACTACTTTTAATGTTTTATCCAGACCGCCCATATGGCATTCAACAAATTCTCAATAATGGACATTAAATTCCATGCTTAATTAGCAGCGCATGAACTATTGCTGGTCTGTTTAAATGACAAATCTGTTAAATTCGGGGACTGTCATATACCTATCTTTACGCTTCATATTTAGCAAAGTGAGAATGATTATTGCAATATATACACTTTTAAACAACAAATTCGAAAATTCAAGCCATCATCTTGACAAAGGCCTAAAAAAATTTGAAATCTGTTTCTCAGGCCCTCCTGCATGGTCCTTTTGGCTGCCGCATGCTCTTTTTTTATAACCAATACTAACTTGAAAAAGTAAAAATATTTTACCCATGTTAATAAAATTGATAGCATTGCAAACCCTTCTTGCACTCAAGGACCGAAATACACCACCAGCCATGCTATGCTATTGATTAAGAGACCTAAAACATAAAACAAAGCGAGAATATGAACTTTTGGTGGCAAAGAAATAACTACATAAAAATTACAAAGAAATAACTATATTAAAAGTAAAATAATAAACTGCCCACCTGCATGCAATTTTACAAAAAAATGGCATGAGAAACAGACAATCTAGTTTGTGAGGCCTAACCATTTTCTGTCATTTAAACCTTGTATTTCCTTTTTCTCATTACATTTGGAAAGCTCACAAGAAAAATGCTTCTGCTAAAAAACAAACCCTGTGTGGATATTAGACTTTTCATCATATTAGTTGAAAGTGGTAGGTTGAATTACCACACAAAACTGAGTGCACATTCAAATTATAGTGCTGAAATGGTTAGCCTGTTTGAAACCAGTTAGCTACCCAACCGATTAGAAAAAACATCAGCCGGTTATCCGAAATATCGATAGTGATCATCATTCCATGTTTAAAACTTAGTAAATCTGCCACTTCTCCTTTGTGAAAGATTACACATCGAAGCCGCGGTTTGTATATAGAGAAATAATCGACTGGCATTCAAGACTTCGTTAATGATCGGCAGTTTCCGTGAGTAATGAGTAATCGCAGAATCTCTTCCGTAGTGTGTATACAAACGAACATTGTCGAGGACTCAACAACGTTCGTTTGTGTACACACTACAGAATAGTTTGAGAATACTGCTTTCCAATTCCTTTAGTTTTGATCCCATATTTGGTGAAATAATAGCCACGGATAACCAGATATTATCCTGTTATAGCTCTTGGTTAGTCGGTTACGAAAAGGAGTCATCTGTTTCAGCCCTACATACAAATGCACAGAACAATACAGATACCGCAATGACCCACATAGAACTTACAGGTTATAGGACAAAACTCACAGCAGATGAAGACCTCTCGGATCAAAATCCTTAATTTTTAGCTCAACATGAAAATGTCAAGTACATGTATGAGCTATTGAGATGGGTTGCGTTCCGTTGTCCATCCGTACATCCGTTTGCCCATCTGTACGTCCATACGTCTATTCCTCTGTCCGTCCACAATTTCTTCAGCACACCCTACAGACTGCAGCTATCGCCCTATCAATTCCAAATTTCATACATGGCTTTGGGGCAATGTCTGAATGGAAACTATCAAATTTTTCCGAATTTCATAAAAAACATAGCCGTTGGTGGCCATCTTAGATTTGGCAACAATTCCATTGGCACTCCCAACAGGGTGCATCTCTTACCTGATCAATTTCAGATTTCATAGATAGCTTTGGTGTGATGTCTAGATGGAAGCTATCAATTTTTTGTGAATTATGTTAGAATTTATGTCCACCAGCAGCCATCTTGGATTTGGCACATAAATTGTTAGCAATTCCATTGGCGCACCCCACATGCTACATCTCTCACCTGATCAGTTCAAAATTTAATATATTGCTTTGAAGCAATGTCTAGATGGGAACTATTGAATTTTTTGGAAAAACATGGCTGCCGGCAGCCATCTTACCGGTAGATTTGGCGAATAAATTGTTAACAATTCCACTGGCACACCCTACAGGCCACATCTCTCACCCGATCTTTTTCAAATTTCATATGTAGCTTTGGTGTGATGTCTACATGGGAGGTATCAAATATTTCTGAATTTTGTTGGAAAACATGTATGTCATCTGCCATCTTGGATTTGGCATATAAACTCTCAACAATTCCATTAGTGCACCCAAAAGGTCACATCCCTTACCTGATCTTTTTAAGATCTCAAATGTAGCTTTGTTGTGGTGTCTTTTTTGTTGAAACTTGATTAAATAACTTAGCATTGTTGGAGCATTCTATTTACTTCAGTCCCTTCTCGGACAAGTTGACCTGTAATGTCAATGGCACTTTCATTAGAACTAAAATTTGAAAGGTGGACAAAACCAACAGTCTATATATTTTTATTATTATTTCATTCACTTTTTTCTGTTAATTTCATCTATTTTTACCTGCGTCCCCAGCGGCAGAGCAGGTCTAGTCACGATTGGCCAACCACAATAGCTACACGAGGCCGAAACCCGAAAACCTTTAGCACAGCCTACAGGTAGTATTTATGAAGAGATTTTATTTTTGTAACTTTGTAGGATGACTCTGTACAATGTCAAAACAAGAATGTCCTATTTCGGTTGGGTTCAGTCAGCCATGAGGGTCACAGGGGCACAAAACATAGATTCCTTTTGCACAGTCTACAGCTTGCATTTAAGAAGGGATTTCTTTGCAAATTTGTAGGATACTCAGTATAATGTCTAGATGAGAACATATTATTTTGGCCATGATTGGTCAACCATTATGGCACAGGCACGTGACCTAGATTTGTTTTGCACAGTCTACAGTTCCTATTTAACCCTTTCAACCTCAGAGGCCATTCTTCCGGCTGGGTCACAAGCTACGTCATAATGTCATTAAGTGGGATGGCTACAAGGTAAATGTGTGGTATAGACCAATCAATATTTTCAACATGTAGGGATTTCATTGTAACTTGGTAGGATATCTAGATGAGACTCTCCTATTTTGGTCATGATAGGTCAACCGTGGGCGCCAAATTATGACATCACATGACCTAGATTCCTTTAGTAATGTCTACAAGTTATATTTATGAAGGGATTTTATTGTAACTTGGTTGGATGACTACGGATGCCCAAGTTTTATCTTTGTTCAATATGGAGGGTAATTTAAAAAAATCTTCTTCTTCAGATCCACCAGTCGGAATGCTTTGATATTTGGTATGCAACATCTCTAAGGGGGTCAGATTCAAGTTTGTTCAAATCAGATCCCTAGGTATATATTTGGGCTCACTACGATAGCCCAAATTTTTACTTATTGCAATATGAGGAAATTTCTTTAAAAATCTTCTTCTTCAGATCCACCAGTCGGAATGCTTTCATATTTGGTATACAACATCTCTAGGGGGTTCAGATTCCAGGTTGTTCAATTCGAGTGCCTAGGTTAATATTGGGCTCCAAATGGGAACATGAAATGTAACTTAGTACAACATGAGGGAATTTCTTAAAAAATCTTCTTCTTCAGATCCACATGTCAGAATGCTTTCACATTTGGTATACAACATCTCTAAGGGGGGAGGGGGGGGGGGGAGGGGGGGGGGGGGTGGTCAGATTCAAGTTTGTTCAAATTGGATCCATAGGTTAATATTTGGGCTTGCTATGGTAGCCCAAATTTGAACTTAGTGCAATTCAAAGAAATTTCTTTACAATTTCTCTTCTTCAGATTCAACAGTCAGAATGCTTTCATATTTGGTACACAACATCTCTAGGGAAGTCAGATTCAACTGTGTTCAAATCAGGAGCCTGGGTTAATATTTGGGCTCTCTTTCGGAGCCGGAATTGGCCATTTTGCTGAAGAATTGAAAATTTTGTATTCAGTACCCTCTAGAGGTGTGTAATTAAGATTAATCTACATAGGCTGTATCAAGGGGCTTCACAGGGAAGCTCTACATTTTACTTTATGATCAACTGAAGAAAAGGCATGATGTCCAGATTATTTTTGTCACTCCTGAGGGACTCAATGGATTGACAGTGTAGCCTATGGAGATGGGTTGCTTAATGTAGACTCATTCTTGGACTCTGTTTAAATTGTGTTCTGCTCAAGATGAGCACTTCAGGCCCTGTGGGGGCTCTTGTTTTTGTCACCAACGAGTTTTTGTGTCACAAATTGCACATTTTTGGCTTTGTCACCAACGAGTTTTCAAACACCATAACTCCCAAGATACTTCATGGAATGACACCATACTTGGTATGCAAGTGTATTTTAATGACTTCTAGACCTTTCCAAGAGTGCACCTTGTTAGCTGCGATGAGCAGCTCTATATGTGGCAATGTCGGTCTGTCTCAGTCAGTCTGTCACCAATGAGTTTAAAAACCACCATAGCTCCTAAAATACTTGATGGAATGACACCATACTTGGTATGCAAATGTATCTTCATGATGTCTACACCCTCTCAATAGTGCATGTCATTCGGATAATTTCTGTCACATTTATGGACTTGTCACAAACGAGTTTTTTTGTCACCAACAGGTTTTTGTGTTACAAACAAGTATTCAAACACCGTAACTCCCAAGATACTTCATGGAATGACACCATACTTGGTATGCAAGTGCATTTTAATGACTTCTAGACCCTCCCAAGAGTGCACGTCGTTTGGATAATTTCTGTCACATTTATGGACTTGTCACCAACAAGTTTTTTTTGTCACTAACGAGTTTAAAAAACACCAAAACTCCTAAACTCCATAACTCCTAAAATACTTGATGGAATGACACCATACTTGGTATACAAGTGTATCTTCATGATGTCTACACCCTCTCAATAGTGCACGTCATTCAGATAATTTCTGTCACATTTATGGACTTGTCACCAACAAGGTTTTTTTTTGTCACCAACAAGTTTTTTTGTCACCAACGAGTTTTCAAACACCATAACTCCCAAGATACTTCATGGAATGACACCATACTTGGCATGCAAGTGTATTTTAATGACTTGTAGACCCTCCCAAGAGTCCACGTCGTTTGGATAATTTCTGTCACGTTTATGGACTTGTCACCAACAAGTTTTTTTGTCACCAACAAGTTTTTGTGTCACAAATTGCACATTTTTGGTGTTGCACGATTCGTCGCAGCTTCGGCACTGTGACAGTGCATCTAGTTTTGCATAGATATTTCAAATGTACACCCTGTAAACAAATGTTTTTATCTCAATAAAATTTTTAAGGTCGGCAGGGTTTCTTTTTGGGTAGGAAGGTTTACCCTAAACACAAGTATATTTTTTTTTGCCCATTGCCAAATTCCTTCCCTATGTTAATGTGTGAGACTTTTAACCACTGATATTTTTTTTCGATTTTTAGAGTGTTTTTGCAATGTTAGACTTTTTTGTAAGTATGGACTTGACCTGCTATACATGAGTGGAGGCTTTTAGTAGTTTTATATTTCATATATGTGTTAAATGCATCAATATAAGATGACATTAACTAACGCTTGGCCACAATGACCAGACATTTTTCGGATATTTTGGACTTTTTTAATGCAATGTTAGACTTTTTTGTAAGTGTGGATTTAGAGAAAATTTCTGACTTGTTTTGCTATACATGTACATGAGTGGAGGCTTCCACCAGTATGCTGTGGATTTTATATTTCATATATGTGTCAAAACCACCAGTATCAGTCAACATTGACCAGACATGTTTTGCAGATTTGTAATAAGCTTAGGTTTATTGCTTGCCACGTGTTGGTGAGCTAATGGGGATGGACACCTCCCTCTTGCTGGAAGATATCTTCAGTTGCGATTTAAGAAATTAAATGATTTATCCCCTGACAACGTAGTGTGGAGGGAGAAATTGAAATGGTGTTCGTCTGTCAGTCAGTCCATCTGTCCATTTGTCTATCCAGTCACAAACTTTGTCTGCTTAACTCCTCCTACAGTTTTCAGTAGATTTTTATGAAACTTGGTCTGAAGTATCAATGTAGATGTGCATGTGGTTAGAAATTTTCGATGCGTCAAATTTATCTTGGTTATGGCCCTTGGAAAAAGCAAATTTCCCTTTTATGAAACTTGGTCTGAAGTATCAGCATCAATGTAGATGGTCAGAAATTTTCTATGCGTCAAATTTTGCATGGTTATAACTCTGCAAAATAGCAAATTTCCCTCACAAAGGCTTGTCCGCTAACTCCTCCAACATTTTTATCGGATTTTTACAAAACTTGGTATGAAGTATCAGTATCAAGTGTAGATGTGCATGTGGTCAAGCATTTTCAATGCAACAAATTTTGCGTGGTTATGGCCCTTGGTAATAGCAAAATTTCCATCACAAATGCTTGTCCGCTTAACTCCTCTTGCATTTTTCATTGGATTTTTTACGAAACTTGGTGTGCAGTATGAGTATGATGTCTACAAGTGCATATTGAAAGGAAGTTTTGATTCGAATAATTTTGTCAGAGTTATATCCCTTGTCATCTTTGAATTTACCAGCGTTGCAGGCTTTTGGAAGATATCTTCAGTTGTGATTGAAGAAATTAAATGATATTTGGTGAGTGACAGTATTGGGTATGAATACATGCCCAGGTCGATAATGAGATTATTCCTATCATAAAATTAATTAAAATTTTGCTGATGATGATTTTTATTACCTGGTAAATGCATGCGTGGACATCACTGACCACATGTGAATTACGGCCAGTCCACGACTACTATACTGTATTTCTGGTTTTAATGTTACCAAATTTGGACAAAACGGTGTCCCCAAAATATATGAATTTAAAAGCCTGATCATTGTGAACTGCCACTAATCGCTCAGATGCAAGGAAACAATAAGAATGATAATAGGAGAGTTAAGCTGAACTCAGTGAAGATACTTACAGACAGGGCTTTTTTATGAGTAGCATCATACAAACTATTGCAGATTTTTCCAAGTTAAGGAACTTGGAAGTTTTATTTACTATATGTTCTTTTTCATGACCCCAAACAGAAACCGAATATGAAAAAATCGAAACCTCCCAGTTCCTCTGTTATACATATAGAATATACCCATAGTAGCTTGGTGTACCAAATGTTCACCACGAGTGGTGAACATTTGGAATACCAAGCTGCTATGGGTATATTTTATGTTTACCATGGTCATCAGATTATTAAGAGGCGCTATTATTTTTTCTCGATTTTACTGAGCAGCAGGCGTACATACGTGCGAATCGTTTTTTGTTTACATGAGCATCAGTGGGTGGTACTTCCACTGTCAATGTTATTGCCAAAACGAAATGGAAAAAAACGGGGACTTTTTTCATTTTAATACATAATAACATACTATTTCAAGTTATGGATGCTTTATTACCATGAGAGAATGCTTGTTTGTTAAGTTTTGGTGTCTTATGGGGTAAACTCAGTTAAAAACGTAATAAATAATTGCCACTTTCATTTCACTCTTCGCGAGGTGACGTGCGATAAATTTAGACAAGTTCTCATTCAGGTCGACATCACCAAAGGTCAACTTGGATGTAGTTCCACTGTAGGTGTAAATTTTAACTACTGAAATCCCATTGCCAACAACGGTTGGTGTGTAAAGCTAAAATTTATGTCACAGGCTTTTCATATATATGGTAGAAAAGGTAATCATGGTATAAAATCGTGTCTTCTGATTTCAGATCATTTGTCTCCTCCTTTTTCACCAACAAAGTTACAGTTTCCACCACATATCCACACTACGGTTGATGACAAATTCCAGGTATTAGCAGATAATATTTTCAATCGCAGTATCAGTGGAGCTGATCCATTGATAAATGAAGTGTCTGTTCCTTATGAAGTACCAGAGTATCCAATTGAAGAAAAAGAAACACAGAAATATTTTGAAAAACAGCTCAGGTATTTCACAGAATTAGCATTCTAACCTCAAATCTGTTTACTTTCAGGCAGTTTTCCATGCATTTTTGAAGAAAGGGGAGAGGGTTTTTTTTTTTTTATCTAAATCCCCACAAAAAGGAAAGTTAAAAATAGATTAAATTATCTCAGAATACGAAAATTCTTACTCCACAGGAAATCATTAATCCTTTCCTCAGTGTATAACCTAGGGCTACATGGTATGTCAATAAGCTGATTCATCCCGTATTCAAACCAGTATCAATTAAATACCAGTGTAATTATGGTTTATCGTCATTCACTGCAACAAGTTCAACCACCGAGTACCCTTAAAATTTGATTTGTTATACATATGGTTTAACTATAATGTCTTTCATGGTTATTTTTGCATCAGTTTTAACTCTGCAGCTGACAGATATTCCTGCCCAGGACGTGATTGCTTTTGTCACTGGAATTAGAATAATTTGGGCTAATTAAATTTATATTCCTCCAAGTCTCCCCGCCCACTCCCCCACCCCCTCCTCCATAAATTTAATCTTTTTTTTCATTTTTTCATCAGTGACTTCTTGAATTAAATTTAGATGAATTTTTCATCAAATCTAATCATGGCTGCTTCTTAGCAGCCATGACTAGATTTCATGAAAAATATCTTGAAAAACCTTAGCGGGTTAAGAGTTAAACACTGGAATCTCAATTTATGGAAGATTTATGAAAATACAATTTTCTACCGTTTAATTTATTTATTTATTTATTGGTGTTTAAGGTCACATAATTATGCACAATGGCTAATCGTGACTGTGGCAGTATTAAGGGTGGAGGAAGCCGGAGTACCCAGAGAGAACCACCGAGCATCGACGAGCAACTGTCAGCTCCTCAACATTCTTACTCTGTTCAAGCTTCGCTCAAGCAGGGTTAAAGCGGTTGAAGATATGTGCACCGTCGACGTGCAGTACGCCTTAGTACACGGCGTCATCATTCCCTTATGTAGGCAACCTGGATAAAGTGCCTTGCCCAAAGACACAATGCAGGTCGTTCTGGACGGGGATTTATATCGTCTAGGTCAAGCAGGGATTCCACCAAGCACAGTGCTTAACATCAGCCATCACTAGAGTTAATGAACAATATCTTGAAAATACTAACCGGGTTAAGAGTTAACCCTTTACCCAACATATTGGCCAAATCCGGCCATCGCTATTCTAAAAAATCGCCAATTAATTTTCATTATTTTTTCATTTTTTGTCTCGAAAACATAGGTTATGACCCCTCATTGGAATGAGCTCTTTGAGCTTGTTTCAATGGGGGTCATAACCTATTTTTTTAGACAAAAAATGAAAAAAAGTGTCGTCTGATTTTCATGTTAGGTAAAGGGTTAATTCTTTACAAATTGATTTACAGTACAATAATACAATTACCATGACATCTTATGCTTTGACTTTGTGTGTTTGTATCGGTCTAAGAGAAGACAGGTTTTTTTTATCACTAAGAATTTATAAACAAGAGACACAGTGATGCGTGTCAATCAAAGAAAAATCAAGCAGCATGATTCAGAAATCCATCCCTCAGCCAATCAAATTACGACAATAGTAAAACACTGTTATCAATTACCAGTATTCGTTTTCTTAACAGGTTGATTCACCAACTAGTGACTATATTGCCTTTAAAGTTATTTTATCTACATGAGCAGCACCCACATTTTTCAAAAAAAAACGGTACACTGGGGGTACACTTGGCAGATGCCAAAGGCACAAGCATACTAGGAGGATCCGGGGGGGCATCCCCCTCTCTTCCGGGCCATATTTTTAGCTCGCCAACTTTAGTTCTGCGAGCTTATGGCATGGCTCGATCGGTTGGCATCAGCGTCGGCATCAGCGTATGTGTCCAATAATGTTAAAGCTTCTGTTAAAATCTGTTTAGGTCACTTACTCGTCCTATTTCCATATCATGGCTTTTATAATGCTGCTATATGATGAGTATTATCATTTTACCATGATTTAACCCCTCATACCCTACATTTTAGACATTTTTCTTGACATTTTTACTTGCGTTTAGTTTTCTGTTTAGCTCAGAATTTCATGTTTAACTAAGTGTGTAGGTCAGCTGCTGTGCTCCTTCTCTTCCCATGGCACTTATACTCATCATACATGTTCCTCAGAATCATTGTTCCATGATTAACCCCTCATACCCTGCATTTTAAACATTTTTCTTGACATTTTTAGTTGCGTTTGTTCTTAGAACAATTTTGGTCATAACTTTTGGTGCCCCTCTACACCCCCACCCCGATACTTTTTTAAACCTCACCATTAGATTCCTGATAAAAACGCAGACCCCTTTGAAGACATCTATCGGTAAAAAAAAAAATTGATGCCCCTCTACACCCTCACCACCACCCCCCACCCCACCCCACCCCAGCACTTTTTTAAACATCACCATTAGATTCCTGGTAAAAAATTACACCTAGTAGACCCCTTTGAAGACCTATACGGGTGAGAACAATTTTGGTCATAACTTTTGGTGCCCCTTTACACCCCCACCCCCACCCCACCCCGATACTTTTTTAAACCTCACTTGGTCCATTAGATTCCTGATAAAAACGTACCCCTAGTAGACCTCTTTGAAGACATCTATCAGTAAAAAAAATTTTGGTCATAACTGTTGGTGCCCCCCTACACCCCCACCCCCCACACTTTTTTAAACCTGACGATGACCTCCGCCATAAAAAGTACTTCTAGTAGACCCATTTTGGTCACTCGAGGTGGCCCCATATTCATTTCTATAGCAGACAGACAGACATACATACATACATACAGACATTCTAAAATATAGTATAGAAGAAGATAAGGAGGATTTCTGCTATAAACAAAAATAAAAAAAGATTCTCTCAAAATTGGATGAAAAACAAGACTTGAGGCAAGTTAACTGAAATATGAATTTTATATTTAATTGAAGAAGCTTTGTCGGCTTGAATGCATTCTAATTAGAAATAATTAGTGTTAAAATATTTTTTTAACAGCACTAGTGGTCGAACATCTGCTGTTCCACCTGCAGAAGCCAACGAACAGACAGATAAATTCCCATCATTTCAAGAGACGGAATTTGGACCATGTTTTGAAGAAGAATATGATCTGGCTCCAACGTTCAAGAGAATAAGCATAATTGGTGCCAATGGGCTGAAGGCTCATAATATTTTTGAGGTATTTATGTTGCCATATTATTGTTTTTTACAGATTAAACCTTTATCTAACACAGCTTTTTTCAAAAATAAATTAAATTTCACATTTTTCGAAAAAAAAAGTCTCACAATTTTTCAATAAAACCAAAAAAATATGGATATCATTAGAACCGCTTGATGAGCAGGTTCTAATGATATCCATATTTGTATGGTTTTATTGAGACATTTGTTAGATATTTTAGGCTGTGGTAGGCTTATTTTGGTCAATTTCCTGGCTGTTTTGGCTGCTATGTTAGGTAAAGGGTTAACTGTGGTGTACACTGTGAAGTCCAATGAACCCAGTGTTATTTTAGGTCTTTCCTAGTTTCTCCTAGGTTGCAAGCGGAGAGGTCCCCGGTTCGAATCCCACCTGCGGCAACCACATAGTGTCCTTGGGCAAGACCTTCACCCTCATTGCCCATGTGGGGGCATGGTGACGCTGTGTACTAAGGCGTACTACACATCGATGGTGCACCTGTTTTCTACCAATGCTAACCCTGCTTGTGTGGAGTTAGTATGTTTTGGAGCTGACAGTTGCTTGCTGTTGCTTGCTGTTGCTTGGTGGTTCTCCCCGGGTACTCCGGCTTCCTCCACCCGTAAAACTGTCGTGGTCATGATTAGCCATTGTTCTTGTTCTTGTTTCTTAAAGTTCCGCCGTTGACTTTTCGGCGCACCACACGTCTTTGTGCGTTGAGTCTGTTAACAAATTTGTGAAAGTAATGATAATTTGATAATGAGAGAATGAGATGATGATGATAATGTATTGTTTGCTTTTGTTATGAGTAAAATGTTATTTTAGTGCACTGGATTTTCGTTGGAGAGTAATGACAGCCGCTTGTAGTGGAGTGTGTGGATGAATTCCCTAGTTTTCAATTCAATCACTACGAGGCTGTCGGGGGATTCCCCTGGTGATAGTACGACACTCGCATCTAAAATAAGCTGAGTTAGCACTTCCGGGTTGTTAGTGTTGTTTGGTGATCCTGGTCCCAACAGTTCCTTCAGTTGTTTTTTGAATGCGGATCTTTCATTATAAAAGCTGTTGCATTCTGCCAAAAAGTGGTGTCTTGTTTCTGCTCCATTTTCACACAATTTGCAAGTTGGGTCGACAGAATATTGGTTGAAACTTGCTCTGTTAGCTTGCAGTGTGTAGCAGTGTGCAGAAATATGTGACCTTAAACACCAATAAATAGTTTCTCCTATTTTGCTGATTTTAGTTTTAGAACATGATGGTCCTGTGTATCAAAATTTGCCTTGTTACAGTTTATGGGAGAGTGCCTATTGGCACTCTCCCATAAACTGTAACAAGACAAACTCACTGCATACACGGATAAATAATTACATGTTAAAAATGGAAGAAAAAAAATTATCAAAGTTTTCACAAGTTCTCTGAATAACCGACACAATAAAAATGTTCAACGAGGAGGTTCAAATCCAGTGAGGGAGATGCCTGAGAACCAAAACGTTAAGTTTTTTTAGCCTTAGGTAAACAGTTAATAAAATATAAGAGAAGATTAATTCAATTCTATCTCCATAACCAACTCAGTTACATTCAGGCCTGAAAATAAGCAGTCTGACATTTGTAGAATGAGGTCCCCAGAGGGTGAATTTGATGATGCTATCCCATACAGTGGGCCAATTTATCCTCTGGGTACCTCTTTCTGTTTAGTTTTGAGACCCTGATTCAGATTGAGTTCACAGAGGGTAAATGTAATGATGCTATCCTGCTGTGCAGGGTAGCATCACTAAATTCACCCTCTGGGGACCTCATTTTGCAGATGGCAGTCTGCTTATTTTCTAGCTTGGTTACATTACAAAGTTGATGTTGATCTCTAACATCATTTCCATATGAGACGTGTTATGAACGATATTATATATCATGCTTACCTATTCTACTTTTTATGAAAAGCCTATGACATAAATTTTAGCTTCATACATCAACTGTAGTGAACACGCCAGCAATGGGATTTCAATAGTTAAAATTTACACCTACAGTGGATCTACATCCTTGACCTTCAGTAATTTGGACCTGAATGCGAATGTGTCTAAATTTATTGCACGTCGCCTTGCGAAGAGTGAAAAATTATTTATGTTGTTTTTAAATGAGCTTACCCCACAAAACACCCAAAATTAACAAACATGCATTGTCTCATGTTAATAAAGCATCCATAACTCGACATAGTATGTTATGTTATTAAAATGAAAAAGGCCTTGTTTCTTTTTCTATTCTGGTTTGGTGATAAAATTGACAGTGGTAGTACAGCCCATCAAGCTCATGTAAACAGAAACAAATTTGCATGTATGTACGGCTGTTACTCAGTAAAATCGAGAAAAAATAATAGCGACTCTTAATAATCTGACGATCATGGTATAAAAAAAAAATATACCCAAAGTAGCTTGGTGTACCGAATGTTCACGAGTGGTGAAGTGGTGTTTACCGTACGCCGGAGGTTCGCGGTTAACACCACTTCATCACTCGTGCTGAACATTTGGTACACCAAGCTACTGCGGGTATATCTATATATTCACTATTGTGCTATACTGGTAGAAAAAGTTTTCCATGCTCGTAGGAAAGGGACAGACTGGCTTGATAAAAATTACAGTGAAACCTGTCTTGAGAGACCACTGTCTTGAGAGACCACCTGTCTTGAGAGACCACATCTACCAGGCACCGATTGGTTTTACTCTATAATGGACCTGCTATGGGAGACCACCTGTCTTGAGAGACCACCTGTCTTGAGAGACCACTGTGACTTGGTACCAAATTTTATTGTTATGCCATAATGGACCTGTCTTGAGAGACCACCCCTTTGAAGACTGAAACTATGACAAAAACTTTTTACCAGTTCTGGAATTGAAAAAACCATTGTGGTTATATTAACATAAAAGTATTAAAAGCTCTTAATTGGGTTTCAGTTGCTAACTCATTAAAGATTGAGATGTTTTTATAAGACCCCTGTGAAAAGATTAGGATTATTGCTGAATAAACAACTTCATACATACCTGAAATGTGAGATAGGAATCAAAATAAATTTGTGTTGAAAATCTTTTTGTAACAAATTGAAATAGACTATTATAAAAATTATAAAAATAAATTAGTGTTGAAAATCTTCAATGAAGATTTTCAACACTAATTTATTTTTATAATTTTTATAACAGTCCATTTCAATTTATTACAAAAACTTCATAAAAAAGAACAACTACAAAGTAATAACAAAAATCCATTCTTCTCCATTTCTGAATTTTGTGGTTGGTTATTCACTGACTTGAGAAAACCTGAAACCTGTTATGAGAGACCACCTGTCTTGAGAGACCACTTTTGTGTGGCCCAAAGGGCAGTCTCTCAAAACAGGTTCTGTATCAGAAAACTTGATGGGTTTTATTTTATGATCACAGAGTCTTTCTGGGTTAAAATCCAAAACGTTTGCTCACTAAGCTGAGGATAACACGTCATAACAGAGTTATTTCATCCCTCCTAAGGTTGTTTTACTCAAATTGTTTCAACCCAGGTTATTTTGCCCCAAATCATTTCATCCCCAATCTAAAGTTGTTTTGTCCCTATTTCTGTGAGAATAATAAATCAACCATTTCATGCCTAATCTAAATCCGAGTAGTTTTGTCCCCATTTCAGTGAAAATAATTAAAAATGTAAAAATACTATGAAGAAAATAGAGGGGCCATAGAGTGAAGTTCTAAATAGCTGCAAACGTCTTTTACCAGGGGACTTGGTTTACATAGTCTAGATTCTCCTCACCTGTTTAGAATGACATTTTATCTGACAATCATACAGATTTTGGCCTGAAAACCATGAGAAATGGCACCTATCACATAATGTGTTCTGATTCCGTATTATATAGACAACTTATTTTAATTCCATATCATACAGACGACTCGTTTCCGGTAACACAACGTCAACAGTTACGGGCGATTGGCTAAAAATTTTACAATAAACAGAAACTGCACAATTCAATATTACACCTGCCCGGTTCCTGAGGATATGCTCGCGTCGCAAACTAGTAAATACAAGCGTGACACTGAGAGCGAATAATTTATTTGACAACACAACTTTGAAAATTGCGGTGATCGTGTTACAGTAAAACCTGTCTTGAGAGACCACTGTCTTGAGAGACCGCCTGTCTTGAGAGACCACATCTGCCGGGCACCGATTGGTTTTACTCTATAATGGACCTGTTATGGGAGACCACCTGTCTTTAGAGGCCACTGTGACCATAAAACGAAATGGTTTTCGCACACCGAAGGTGTACAGGTATGCTGTGGGGCAAGCCCCTTTTGACCCTCTTTAACTGTAGGTGGTTTAGACTAGTCTGGCCATGGTAAAGGAGGAAAGTGAAAAAGGTACTCAGCGCCATCTGTGTTTCCTTCTGTTCTTTTTTGGGGGAAGTGGCTGCGATGGTGATACCTCCTTTGGTGGTGTAGAAGGAGGCGTGATGGAGGGCTGACTAGGTTGATATGGTCTAGCCCCTGCAGCTGCCGGTGGTGGAGAGCTTTTTGGAGTAGTGTGGAGATAGTGGTTGCTGATGCTCTCTGTTACTCCTTTAATCGTCTTTTCCGTGAGTCTGCGGTTTTCCAAGGATTTTATCATTTGTCGAAGAAAAACTAGATGCTTGTCGTCTCTGACCTTGTCTCCTAGGATGCTCTCCATGGACTCCGTGGCATAGGCTTCCTGGATGGTGTCCTGGTCGGAAAAGGCTGGAAGAGCAAGAGCGGGTTTAGCAACATGTGCGATGTCCAACTCAACTTCCTGCTCCATGAACAAACCTCCCTCCTCCATCTCCTCTTCCGAGGAAGAGTGTGATGGTCTGGAGATTGGTGTGTTACCTGGCGAACCAGCATCCTCTGGACCCTCCACAGGATTGGAAGGAACCGAGCTGAACGTGGAACGGCCAGGGGTAGCAGGCATTGAGCTTTCAACGCCATGGTTAGCCTCCCTCTCTTCCTTTTCCATCCTTTTGTTCTCCATGAACAGCGTCAGTTGGCGGGCATCGCATCATCTGGCAGAAGGTCCCTTCTTTCATTTCCTTTTCTTCTTTATGTCGGCGGCTTCTGTCTTCTTGGCATCATCCAGCAAGTCCATGTCACTTGGAGGGTGACCAGTGCGGGGGGAGATCCCCTCATGAAAGGTGCTACACCTCTTCAAGGATGGTGGTTTGGTTTCCTTCTCAAAATCCACTGTCAGGTGAATTTTACCCTTGAGCACCTGGATTCTCCAGGTGGTAGCAAGGGTAGCCTTCACTCTAACCAGTGTCTCTTGTATTACAATTAGGAGCTCCATTGTCTAGTTGTTAACACCTCGGAATCCAAGGTGCGAAATGATGGGCCGCTGTGACGAACCGAATCGAACGAAATGGTTTCACGCGCCAAAGCCGCGCAGGGACGGTTTGGGGAACAAGCCCCTTTCGACTCTCTTTAACTGTATAAGTTTTTGGCTTATCTGGATGTGGTAAAGGAGGGAAGGTGTTAAGGAAGTCAGTGGCGTCTGTGTCTCCTGCGGTTTTTCTTGGGAGAAGGAGGATGCGTTGGTGAGATTGTTGTAGGCAGTGTTGTTGGATCAGGGGGAAGAGTAGGCGCTTCTTTGATGGTGTACGGCCTGATCCTTGCTGCTGTTTCTTGAGAACTATTGAAATGTCCGAGAGCCATTTTGAGTATTGTCCTGATCATTTGGGATGAGGTACCTGCTTCTAGTTGGATATTGTACATCTCCTGGAGTGTGGCACGGAAAGAGTCACTCAGGATCTCCTCCCCGAGGAATGCCTCCACAGAATCCGGGATGCTCTCTTTTTGGTCAGACTCCTGATCCGAAGAAGCCGGAGAAACAAGAGCTGGGACAACTTCCTGTACCATAGACAAATCTTCTTCCTCCATCTCCTCTTCAGATGAAGAGTCAGATGGGTTGGAGATCGATCTTTCACCTGACGACCCATAGTCCTCCGGACCCTCCTCCACTGAGCTGGACAAGGGTTGGTCAGGGGTAACAGGTGTTGACCCTATGACGCCCTCACTTGCCTCCTTCTCTTCCTTCTCCTTCTTCTCCAGAAACTCTGTCATTCGGCGGGCATCTCGTCGTCTGGCGGAGGGTCCCTTCTTTCTCTTCCTCTTCTTCTTGGTGGTGGCTGTCCTGCTCTGGCGGTCTTTATCCAGCTTGTCCGAGCCGCAAGGTGGGTGACCAGTGTGGGAGGAACTCGCCCACGAAAGGTGCTACACCTCTCCAAGGACGTCGGTTCTGCATTAGTATCAAAATCCACTGTCAAGTGAATTGTTCCCTTGTGCACCTGGATACTCCAGGTGGTAGCAAGGGCGGCCTTCACTTTGATCAGTGTTTCTTGTATGACTAATGGTAGCTCCATTGTTCTCTCGATGTTTACACCTCGGAATTCAAGGTGCGAATGGATGGAATCCAAGGTGCAAATGGATGGTACCAACTTGTATTTTTATGCCATAATGTCTTGAGAGACTGCCCCTTTGAAGACTGAAACCATGACAAAAACTTTTTACCTGTTCTGGAATTGGAAAATCCATTGTGGTTAATACTAACATAATAAAAAGTATTGAAAGCTCTTAAATGGGTTTCAGTTGCTATTCAGTTACATAATTATTTAAAGATTGACCCCTGTGAAAAGATTGCTGAATAAACAATTTCATACATACCTGAAATGTGACCGATAGGATTATAAAAATAAATTTGTGTTGAAAATCTTCGAAGTGGTGGACTATACTTGCCTGAAAATCCAGATCGACGCACCCTCGGGGAGAGGTAGTACCTTTGTGAGAGCACCCAACCTCTGACACTGGTCCTCACCCAAGGGTTCAACCGATATCGGTCAAAGAGACCATCACGCCGCAACCTGTGACACCTGCCGAGTACCTGAACCTGTTCCTCCTTCAACGCCCCTAGACGTGAAAATTTATCATTTACAGTCACTGAGGGTCGAATGGGGCTTGTTCCCCATACCGTACCTGCGTGCCTTCGGCACATGAAACCATTCCATTCGAAATCTTCAACACATCATTTGCACCTCTGACTTCAGAGTGTGAGCACCTGATTAATCAACCATGGATACACTGGAATTGCCAGAAAGACTCGTCAGAACCATTTCAGCTCTGGGCATCTCTTGCCCTGTCACCTGGACTGTCCAGGAGACAGGCAAGAGAGTCCACCAGAGCCTGGAATTTGAAATGGAGACAACCAAGACACCAGCCTCTACGGGGAGTGGTAGTACCTTTGGCGAAAGGATACCTTCTCCCACTGGTTCTCACCCAAAGGGGCACGGAGGCACTGAAGAGAGAAAAAGAAAGAACAGGAAGAAGAGTCCGTCAACCAAGCGCAGGGACGCCTGGTGCTTGGAGACCTTCTAAAATGGGAAGAAAGTGGTGAGCGAGAGGATGGAGGTTCTGGAGGCAGTCACCAGTTCCCCCTCCTAGTCCCATTAGTACACCCAACCAACTGCCAGCTCCTGAGCTGGTACTGTTGGATGACGAACGTCTGGTGGAGACTGAGGAGGAACTGGAGGTTGCATTTTCACCACCTCCCACTCCTCACTCCCCACTTCCTTCTCTACCAGACAGCCTGGGTGAGTCAATCACAGCAATACAGCCACCTAAGTCTGCAGTCACCACCGAAGACTTAAGGAGAATAATAAAGGAAGGAAAACAGGCAGTTGAGATGGGAAACCGAATCGCCTCCGAAACCGACGAGTTCAGGAAAAAATCCAAAGCAAATTCCAAAAAGGCATTAGATGCTATCCAGTTACTAAACTCAACATCATCAACTTCCACATCACCATCTCAACCACCTCCAAAGAAAAAGAGCCTGAAGAAGCTTGCCTCAAATCGTCCCTGCACACCTTCGGCACGCGAAACCATTTCTTTCAATCACTACATTGATATATAAAAAATCTTCAGTGAAGATTTTCAACACTAATTTACTTTTATAATTTTTATAACAGTCCATTTCAATTTGTTACAAAAACTTCATAAAAAAGAACAACTACAAGGTAATTACAAAAATCCATTCTTCTCCATTTCTGAATTTTGTGGTTGGTTATTCTCTGACTTGAGAAAACCTGAAAGGGCGGTCCCTCAAGACAGGTTCTACTGTACTCATTTTTCGTCAGAGTGAACGACAATATAGTTCCTTAAAAAACGTTTTTTTAAAAACTTTTTCATGCCAAACATTATGTCCCAAAACTGTATTAATAATTTAAGATTTAATCTTTTAATGTGATAGAATTGTTAGATAAATTAATTATCATGATAATGTGCTTGTTCTGTGATTTGCATCAGATTGCAAGGCTCGTTGAGATCCCATTCTGGACACCACCTCAAATCTGATACAAATCACAGGACATGCACATAATCATGATAATCTGTACTTATCTATCAACTAGCATGCATTCTTAAATCTGATTGGTCCATATATCAACTAGCATGCATTCTTAAATCTGATTGGTCCATATATCAACTAGCATGCATTCTTAAATCTGATTGGTCCATATATCAACTAGCATGCATTCTTAAATCTGATTGGTCCATAGCTTTGTGATACATAGTCATCTCACAATATTTCCACCAAACTACAGAGAAATGTCCTGTATCACATAGGAGTGGTCGTTCAGGAAAGACCTGCCTATGTAATACTGATGTATTTTCCATTCCCGAGGTTACTTTCCTCGTTATTACCTTGCTCTGAATGAAGAAGTGTTGCACAGATGACAAAATGTATTCAACAACAGTGACTGAAAAGAGATTTGCACAGTTTTCTGATGATGAAATACTGGTGAAAAAGAGATGTGAGTAGATAAAATCACCATCCTGTGACTGTTCATGAGTACTGGTTTTTTACCTACCCTCCGTCATCCTCTAGACATCATAAGTTATTGTGATGAATTGATGGTAACATGGTCTGAGGTTTGCAGCTCATAGCTTATATTCAAAAACTGAGACGCGAAGCATCGAGGTTGAACATACTCTCTGAGCTGCAAACCTCAGACCATGTTACCGTCAATTCATCACAATAACGTATATGTTCCAAAATGACAAGGCAACTTTTAACAATCACAGGTTTAGTAAATAAACCTTTCGTTTAGACTATCCACCGACAACACTGGACAAATAATCAATAAACCAGTTAAACTCATTCCATCTCAGTCCAAATCGTAAATGGGTTTGTAATTTAAATAACACTTCATCTGGAACACCATCTGCTGTACGAATAAAAAATCCAGAAAAATGAAGTGGCTTGCTAGTCACTCCGCTGGTGAAGCAATTACGAAACGGGCGGTGTCATTTCAAATATTTCGCTTGGTGATGTCAGTAATATTTGCCACTTGAGCCATAATCATAGAATATACTAAGTGAGCTCTAGCACAATCAGAGGAGTTGGATTTTAGTCTCATTGGAACATAATGTTTTGGTTGGCATTTTAATTCTTTGAATTTACATGTAAATTTTAAAAAATAAATTTGTAGTTGGGTAAGTAAAAAACTGAAATCAGGTAAAAAAAATACTGAAAACTCAAACCCCTGACTCAAAATAGAAACTTGACATACATGACAATAATCTGTAATGAATTGAATCAGAATTGTGAGGCTATTTCGGGAACCAATTCAAAGTGCAAACAACCAAAGGCTCTGATTTATGATCCCTCACTAGAATGAGCCCAATGACCTCATTCCAAGGAGGGGTAAGGCCTAAAAAAAATAAAAATCTGTTTCTCAGGCCCTCCCGCATGGTCCTTTTGGCTGCCACATGCTCTCTTTTTATAACCAAAGTAAACTTAAAAAAAATAAAAATTAAATGGTTTATGTATGATATTTTACCCAAGTTAAAAAAATTTATAAATTTGTCCCTTGAGTGCAAGAAGGCTTTGAAATGCTTTAGCATTGCAAAGCCCTCTTGCACTCAAAGGATGAATTACACCACCACCCATGCTATTCCATAGATTATGAGGCCTAAAACATCAACCAAGAACATGAACTTTTGATGACGAGGAAATAATTACAGTAATAAAAAATAAAATAAAAAAATGCTCGCCCGCATGAAATTTTACAAATAATGGCCTGAGAAACAGAAGATCTACTTTGTGTGGCCTAATAAGTCATTTTTTTTAGCTCAACTTTGGCGAAGCTAAATTTGAGCTTATGCCATGGCCCGTCGTCCATCTGTCCGTCAACAATTGGATACGGCTCGGGCTAGAGGCCGTATTTATGAACCGATCTTTACTAAACTTCATGGGTACCTTTGTTATGACCGTGGGACGAGAACGAGTGTTTTTGGGTGCAGTCCGAAATTCAAGATGGCTGCCAGCTGCCATTTTGTACCGACGATGCAGAAATCTGTTTTTTGTACAGAACTTCTATATGAAAGCTCTGATTTGAATAATTTTTTGTATGAATGTTTAGTAACATGGGATACATCACATATAATACAGGTTTTTTCTCGTGCGTAAATTATGCAAATTAGACTAACTTTGATGTCTTTTGGTGTTACTTTCAGCACTGTAAGTGCAAATGCCAATACGGCTCGGGCTAGAGGCCGTATTTATGAACCGATCTTTACGAAACTCCTTGGGTACCTTTGTTATCACCGTGGGACGAGAACGAGTGTTTTTGGGTCCGGTCGGAAATTCAAGATGGCCTATGGCAGCCATTTTGTACAAAATTTGGTGCAATCAGATTTTTGCACAGAACTTCCATATGAAAGTGCTGATTTGAATAATTTTTAGTATGAATGTCTAGTACCATGGGATACATCACATATAATACAGGTTTTTTTCTCGTGCAGAAATTATGCAAATTAGATGAACTTTGATTTTTTCAGTGCTACTTACACACAGTAAGTACACAAGTCAATATGGCTCGGGCTAGAGTCTGTATTTATGAACTAATCTTCACAAAACATCTTGGGTACCTTTGTTATCACCTTGGGACGAGTACGAGTGTTTCTGGGTGTGGTCCAAAATTCAAGATGACTGCCAGTGGCCATTTTGTACCGAAATTAGGTCTAATCAGTTTTTTGTACACAACTTCTATATGGCTCAGGCGAGAGGCCGTATTTATGAACCGATCTTTACGAAACTTCTTGGTCCAATCAGTTTTTTGTCACAACTTCTACACAGCTCACATTTGTGAACTGATCTTCTTGAAACTTCTTGGGTACCTTTGTTTTCACCTTGGGACAGGAATGAGTGTGTTTTGGGGTGCCTTTGTTATCACTGTGCTATGAGAACAAATATTTTGGGGGTTCAGTCAGACCCACTCTGGGACTCAAAGATTTTTTTCTAGTTTAGCATCTGAGTGTCACCCACCTTTACAATACTTTACCTATACATTTGTTACAGGCAACGGTCAGTATTTATGTACAGACCGTTACAATACTTTATATGTACCTTTGTTATCAGGTCATTACCTAGATGTTTGTCATTGCTGTGTCACATACTATACATGTACATGTCTTTGTCTTGACAAGTTGAGCTACAGTGTCATTGACACTTTCATTTAAAAAACTAAAAACCTCGGTTCGGTTTCGGTTAACCTACAGCTCTACTCAAATCAAGCTGACACACATGACACTACTATGAGTGCTGGACGTTCAGATGATGTTGCCAGTAATAGTCCAGATGACGGAGTTCAACATCTGGAATAACCTGGCCAGTGGGAGTGGATGCAGCAGAAAAAGAAATGCTCGCCAGGGACATGGCAGAATATGAGGGAGCAGGCATGGTCATGGAATTGGTCCAGTTTTTCAATCGGAAAAATGCACAGATTTTGTTCCACTAGATATCCCATGTTCTGAAGCTGGGAAGATAAATCTTGACTTACCTGACAATCCAAATGAATGGGACTTTTTATACCTTTATCTAACGGACGAGATGATCCCGATATTAACCCCAGTATCCCAAGTCTGGGGGGCCAGTTTGGCTGAGTCGCGAAAGGGTTAAGAAAAAAATACAGATATTGGCTTATGGAACAGAAAAGTTTTTGGAAATTTAAGTGAGAGAGTCATGAGATATAAAATTTAAAAAAAAAAACCCAAATATTACAAATAGATTTTGGCACTGTTTTCCCCAAACTGTGTTGCATAATTGGTTAACATATAGCTACTATTTTTAAAGGTACCAAGAAGAGATCTGGATGAAGCATGTAAAAGTTTAGTGAGTGCCTTGAAGATCCGAGATAAATACATGACACTCTCTCATCAAAATTTCCCAACCATAGCTAGTCGATTTCTGGATAGCCTCAATGAAAATGAAGATTTTCAAGGAATCAAAGAAGGATTTGGTTATGGTGGACGTGGAAAAGATGATGGTATTTATATAGTTAATGTTTTAATTCCCTTCAGTATCACCAGAATTTTTCAACCATAGCTGGTAATTTTTGGATTGTCTAAGCATTTTGCTTAACCTGAGATTTATCTGGTTGATGAGCGGAGCCAAATGTTGGGCCCATTCACAATGCATTCTGGGCATGTTTTTTTCTGTATTTTTCTCTTCAGCATTGGCAATTCATTTAAATGATCAGACTCACCGGCTTGTTTTCTTTTAAAAATCTCTGGACGCTACTTTGGGAAACAAGTTGCTCTCCTGATCAATTTTTCATTTTTATGCCCCAGGGCATAGCGTTTGTCATTTCTGTCTGTCTGTCGGTCTGTCCATCAGGATGTTTTTTGTGTCTGCTCTGTAACTCTGAGATGCTCCGTTGGATTTTGTTGAAATGTGGCATACATGTGACTTATGGGGAGACGATGTGTCGCGCACAAAACTTTTTTCTGTTTGATGGAGGTCAAGGTCACAGATCAAGGTCTTAGTTCGGTGGCATCCATGGCCAGACAGTCACTGTTTATCTTGTTTTGCTTCTCAAACATCGTCTAAATGCCTAGTAAATGGTGTGTGTGCTCCATGGAATGCATTCAAAAATTGCTCTCTTGGGAGCTACTAATGTGAGCAAATTGCTCTCCTGAACTATTTTGTTTTGCTTCACCAGCATCCTCTAAATTCCAAGTAAAGGATAGGTGTTCTCCATGGAAAGAATTCAATCCAATCACTACCAATAAGCTGTTGTTAAATCTGTATTTGTTTTCAGTTTAACCCTTTACCTAACCTGAAAAGCAGACAACACTTGCAAAAATAATTCTTGAATAACTAATTTTTTTCATTTTTTGTCTCAAAAATATAGGTTATGACCCTTCGTTGGAACGAGCTCGACGAGCTCGTTCCAACGAGGGGTCATAACCTATGTTTTTGAGACAAAAAATGAAAAAAATAATGAAAATTGATTGCCGATTTTTGAGAATAGCGCTGGCCGGTTTTGGCCGTTACGTTAGGTAAAGGGTTAACTTGACATAGTCAAGATAAGATATTGCCATCACGCGTGAAGAAGTCTCTCAGTCTGTGAGTCTGTTCACATTTTCCTTTAGCACAGGCTGCACCCCACAGTTCTTGTCTGATTGTCACGAAATTTCATATGCAGGTTTGGGGTCATGTGTAGATGAGAACGTCCCCTTTTGGTCGTGATCGGGCAACTGGTATAGCTGCCCGAGCCCAAAAACCATTAGCACAGTCTACAGGTCGTATTTAAGAAGGGATTTCATTGTAACTTGGTAGGATAACTCTGTATAATGCCTAGATGAGAACGTCCCCTTTTGGGCATGATCTATCAACTGTGATGGCTGCCCAAGCCCGAAACCCAAAAACTTTTAGCACAGTCTGCAGGTCATGTTTAATATGGAGGGATTTCATTGTAACTTAGTAGGATGACTCCTTATGATCTCTAGATGAGAATTTCCCCATTTGGACGTGATCTGCCCACTGTGATGACTGCCTGAGCCCAAAACCTGAAAACCTTTAGCACAGTCTACAGGTCATATTTATTGAGGAATTTCATTGTAAATTGGTGGGTTGACCTCATACAATGTCTAGAAGAGAAAGTCTCCTTTTGGTCCTGATTGGGCAACTGTTACGGCTACAGAAGCCCGAAAACCTTTAGCACAGTCTACATGTGATATTTATGAAGGGATTTCATTGTAACTTGGTAGGATGACTCCAAATAATGTCTAGATGAGAACTTCCCTTTTTTGATCGCGATCATTCAGTCTTGATGGGTGCCCGAGCCCCAAAACCTTTATCATTGGCAACAGGTCATATTTATGGAAGGATTTCATTGTAACCTGTTAGGTTGACTCCATATAATGCCTAGATGATGACATCCCCTTTTTGGTCGTGATTGGTCAGCTGTGTTGGCTACTGGTGCCCAAAGCCCAAAAACCTTGAGCACAGTCTACAGGTCATATTTATAAAGGGAGTTCAGTGTAACTTTGTAGGATCACTCCAGATGATGCCCAGATGAAATTGTCCCCTTTGGTTGCAATCATTCAACCATGATGGCTGTCCGAGCCCAAAGCCCGAAAACCTTTAGCACAGTCTACAGGTCATATTTATGAAGGGATTTCATTATAACTTGGTAGGTTGACTTCAAATAACGTCAAGATGAGAACATTCCCTTTTGGACACGATTGGGCAACTGTGACGGCTACAGGGGCCCGAAGCCCGAAAACCTTTAGAACAGTCTACAGGTCATAATTATGAAGGGATTTCATTGTAGCTTGATAGGTTGACTCCAAATAATGTCTAGATGAGAACATCCTCTTTTGGTCACGATCATTCAGCCTTTATGGCTGTCCGAGCCCAAAGACCTTTAGCATAGTATTTATGCAAGGATTTCATTGTAACTTGTTAGGTTGACTCCATATAATGCCTAGATGATGACATCCCCTTTTGGTCGTGATTGGTTAACTGTGATGGCTACAGGTGCCTGAAAATCTTGAGCACAGTCTACAGGTCACATTTATGAAGGTATTTTATTGTAACTTCGTAGGATCACTCCATATGATGGCCAGATGAGAATGTCCCCTTTTGATTGCGATCATTCAGTCATTATGGCTGCCTGAGCCCAAAACCCGAATACCTTTAGCACAGTCTACAGGTCATATTTATGATGGGATTTCATTGTAACCTGGTAGGTTTGACTTTATATAATGTCTAGATGAGAACGTCCCCTTTTGGACATGATTGGGCAACTGTGACGGCTACAGGGGCCCGAAGCCCAAAAACCTTTAGAACAGTCTACAGGTCATAATTATGAAGGGATTTCATTGTAGCTTGGTAGGATGACTCCAAATAAAGTCTAGATGAGAACGTCCCCTTCTGGTCGTGATCATTCAGCCTTGATGGCTGCCCGATCACAAAAACCTTTAGCATAGTCTGTAGGTCGTATTTATGGAAGGATTTAATTGTAACTTGTTAGGCTCACTCCATAGAATGCCTAGATGATGACATCCCCTTTTGGTCGTGAATGGTCAACCGTGATGGCTGCGCGTGCCCAAAGCTCGAAAATCTTGAGCACAGTCTACAGGTCATATTTAAGAAGGGATTTCATTGTAACTTGGTAGGTTGACTTCATATAATGTCTAGATGAGAACAGCCCCTTTTGGACACCATTAGGCAACTGTGACGGCTACAGGGGCCTGAAGCCCGAAAACCTTTAGCACAGTCTGCAGGTGATATTTATGAAGGGATTTCGTTGTACCTTGGTAGGATGACTCCAGATAATGCCTAGATGAGCACATCTCCATTTGGTCGCGATCATTCAGCCTTGATGGCTGCCCGAGCCCAAAACCCCCAAACCTTTAGCATAGTCTATAGGTCATATTTATGGAAGGATTTCATTGTAACCTGTTAGTTTGACTCCATATTATGCCTAGATGATGACATCCCCTTTTGGTCGTGATTGGTTAACTGTGATGGCTACAGGTGCCTGAAAATCTTGAGCACAGTCTACAGGTCACATTTATGAAGGTATTTTATTGTAACTTTGTAGGATCACTCCAGATGATGGCCAGATGAGAATGTCCCCTTTTGATTGCGATCATTCAACCATTATGGCTGCCTGAGCCCAAAGCCTGAATACCTTTAGCACAGTCTACAGGTCATATTTGTTAAGGGATTTCATTGTAACTTGGTTGGTTGACTTCATATAATGTCTAGATGAGAACATCCACTTTGGACGCAATTGGGAAACGGTGACGGCTTCAGGGGCCCGAAGCCTGAAAACCTTGAGCACAGTCTACAGGTCATATTTATGAAGTTATTTTATTGTAACTTTGTAGGATCACTCCAGATGATGCCCAGATGAGAATGTCCCCTTTTGGTTGCAATCATTCAACCATCATGGCTGCCAGAGCCCAAAGCCCAGAAACCTTTAGCACAGTCTACAGGTCATATTTATTAAGGGATTTCATTGTAACTTGATAGGTTGACTTCATATAATGTCTAGATGAGAATGTCCACTATGGACGCAATTGGGAAACTGACGGCTACAGGGGCTCAAAGCCTGAAAACCTTTAGCACAGTCTACAGGCCATATTTATGAAGGGATTTTAATGTAACTTGATAGGATGACTCGTTTTGGAATAATTTCACTGTAACTTGGTAACTTTTGTTGATATACGTTAACTGTGAGGGCCACATACATTAACTGTGAGGTCATATTAACCCACCCCTCAGCTCTTTAGTACAGTGTACACCTCATATTATTTTTATCATAAACATAGCATACAGGGAACAGAAATGAACATATTCCCAATTATCACAATTCTTGTCTTAGTTCATAATCCTTTCATAAACATTGAACATTATCCTTTTCATCAAACACAACACACAAGTTAAGCTACAGTGTGACACTTTCATTGGTTTTTTATGCGTTTTATGAAGAAAAAACAATTTTAGGCTGAAAATATTTTGTTTGGGAAAAAAATCTGTTTTTATGCATTTATCTCAATTTTGGGACGTAAAAGTGCAGGAACTGAAAATAGAAGGAAAATCCTGTGTATTGTGTGGGCACAATCACTTCATCTAGTTGGTATATGCTTTTCTTAGGAGGGGCGTATGCAGCTTATTCAAGTCAAGTCCCTGGTTTGATATTTAGACTACCATGTCAGGTGAGTGCCCTCAGGCCCCCTGGGGCCTCTCGTTTTGATTCCGATTGGCGGATTTTGAAAAATCTTCTCCCCTGAAATGGCTGGGCCAAATGTTTTGAAACTTTGCATGGTTGCTGACTGGGACACCCTCTACCAACGATCCTCATTTAATGTTGTTCGTGTTGCAACCATGGCCACAATTGGCTTATAGTTACTATAGAAACTCTTTGGGAAATCACATTTTAATCTTCTTCTCTGGAACTACAGAGTCGACATGAACCAACTTTGCAGGAATGATCTCTAGGAGGCCCTCTACAAACAACCCTCTTTTTATTCCCAATGGTTGGAAAATATGGCCACCAGAGACATTTTCTGATTCTGACTGATGGATTTTGCAAAAATCATCCCCTCTGAAAC
Source organism: Pictodentalium vernedei (assembly GCA_031216915.1). NCBI lineage: Eukaryota > Metazoa > Mollusca > Scaphopoda > Dentaliida > Dentaliidae > Pictodentalium > Pictodentalium vernedei. The sequence goes on from CM062288.1 coordinate 306,993,479, forward strand.
TACAAAGTCAACTGTTTTGAAACTTCACATGATTGAGGACTGGGCCACCTTCTAACAGTGATCCTCATGTAATGTTGATGTAATGTTGCAAACATGGCCACAGTTGCAGCTTATAGTTACCATGGAAAGCCTATGGGAAATCACACTTTTATATGTAGTTCCAGGTGAGCGATTACAGGCTCTTTGGAGCCTCTAGAGATTAATGTGAATCCGATTTCAATGATAATTACATAGCTGAGAGCAAAACAATCTGGCAAATACAGTGCTTCTCTACAAGCACGCATTCTGTCCCAGTGTTTTGCTTGCAATATATTGTTATTTAAGATTTTAATGTATCTTGATCTATTTGTTAAGAATATATGAATTTGTTAGGCCAAGTAAAAAAAATGAATTGATTCTCAGGCAATTTTTTTTGCAAATCGGTGAGGGAGGGAGGATTTTATTTTTTATTTTTTTTTTCATTTTTTTTTTTTTGTGTAAAGGGTTGAGTATACTCAGTAAATCTTATTGCTGTCTTTCCACTTGAAAAAGAGAAAAGGTTGTATTTTAGTGTAATTATAGTATACCTTTTATAACTAACTGCCGTAACAACAGCTAAAAGGATTTTATTATTCTTTTTAATAGTATAGATCTGTCAAACATGATCCATTAGATAGGCCCAAGTAACCAATGCTTGGGGTAGGAGTCCTTTAAAATGGGAAACATGGCTCTAAATGATTGGTTAAACTTGAGTTTATATCGGTGTTGCGGCCATTATTAGCCATTGTGCAGAAATATATGACCTTAAACACCGGCAAATAAATAAATAAATAAATAAATAATTAAATCATGATCCAGTATATCAGAATTTGCCTTGTTACAGTTTATGGGAGAGTGCCTCTGGGCACTCTCCCATAAACTGCAACAAGAAAAAAACAATTTACTGCAAACACAGCTAAATAATTATATGTCGAGAAATGTGAAAAAATGCCCTTTCCAAGTTTTCACAAATTCTTAGAAAAACATGACATAATAAAAATGTCTAATGAGGAGGTTCAAATCCAATGAGGGAGGGCCTGAGAATCAAAACATTATTTTTTTTTAGCCTTATGTGTTAATAATTTTTACGTGCTCCATTGTAGATGCAGAATAATGACTTTTTCTCAACAGTTTTTAATGTAAGTTTATCATTGATATTTAACCAAAGTTTTGACTATTCTTTCATCAGATACTTGTCCATTTCAGCTATATTCGGAATTAGGTATAATAGTTGTATATTATGTGCGTATGTTATTTTGTTAATATCTCGGAATGTACAAAAATTTTACCAAAGCTTTTGACGAAACTGGTCAAATATTTGTACATTCCAGCGATATTCGATATTCAGTCACACCGTGATATTTTTAAAATACAGAAACTTGGTATCGAAAATTGAATACTGTGAAGGCCTAGAGCAGAGGGGAGGAGAGGCATTACTATCCCTTCATGCTACCTCCAGTGCAGGTGATTTTTAGCTGCGACTAGCAGCTCTATAAGTGGCAATGTCGGTCTGTCTGTCTGTCTGTCTGTCGATCGGTCTGTCTGTCTGTCGGTCGGTCGGTCGGTCGGTCGGTCGGTCGATCGGTCTGTCTGTGACCATCGAGTTTCAAAACTCAATAACTTTTGAAATACTTGATGGAAAGACTTTATATATGGCATGTAAGTGTATCTTATTAATGTCTAGCAACTGTTCAATGCATGTGTTGTTCCAAATATTTTTCTTGGAGTTATGGCCCTTGATGAACTTAAAATGTCGGTCAGTCTGTCTGTGACCAATGAGTTTCAAAACTCAATAACGTTTGAAATACTTGATGGAATGACTTTATATTTGGCATGTAAGTGTATCTTATTGATGTCTAGCCACTGTTATATGCATGAGTTGTTCCAAGTATTTTTCTTGGAGTTATGGCCCTTGATGAAATTAGAATTTTGTGAAATTGCACCACCCGTCGCAGCTACGGCGTCGATGTCACGATTTTTGTATGATTTTAGCTCCACAGCAGTTATAAAATGCAATATTTTTTCCAACTTTCATTTTTCAGACCATCCTGTAAACCCACCTCCGATGTCAGGTGATCCCTTTAGATGTGATCTGAAAGAAGATGTGGGATGTAAGCTCAAAATGAAAGAAGGTGTTACACATGTTTACAAAGATCAAGAGTCATTGGAGAAAGAAGATGAAATAGAATGGCCTTATGTGGATCTTGTCAGCTTTATGGATGATCAGAATCTGATGTATGCCCTTATAAGTGATGGTCCATTGTAAGTCTCATTCGTTCATTTCTTATTCCCACATAGAGATGGGTGGTATTGAAATTGAAATTTGGTATCGTTAATTTTAGGGGTATTCCTCAGTATCGGTTTGATATTCGCTATCTGACGTGACTGAAGTTTGCTGATAGAGTGGAACCCTGTTAATTGGATACCAACTTTGCCAATGAAAATTATTCAATTAACAGGAGTATTCAATTAACAGGGATAGTGTTACTTTCCTGTATTCTAGAGATAAACTTAGCATTTATTCTATTATATCTTGTTAAACAGAGCTCTATGAGCTCTGTCAAACAAGACATAATTGATTAAATGCCTGTATTGGATGTACTAAGGCCAAATAGGTCTATAGTAATAATAATAATATACACATTTGTATAGCGCCAAAATTATAGTTCAGAAAATATAGAACCATATTCTAAGGCGCTGTACATGTTACTGAGCTTGTGCAAATATACAAACAGAATATATACAGTATCTTAGAGTCCACAACATCACTTATAGGCTTTTTGAAACAGGTACTTTTTGAGATCTTTCTTGAAAAAAAGTCTTTTTAGGTGTTGTGATAAATTATTCCACAGATGAGGGCCAGCAAATGAGAATGATCTATCTCCAAATGTCTTACACCTATGTTTTGGAACATGTAGCAGCATTTTACCATCAGACCTCAGGTTGTATTGACACACATTCTTAGTATTAAAGAGTTCTTTTAAATAGGCTGGTGACATGTCGTTTTATAAACAAAGGAAAACTGGGGAGAGTCAGGGTGATTTCTCGACAGGTTACAAGATTTTTTATTCAATTAACAGTTTACTCTATAGCCTGTACTCAATTAACATGTCTAATTTGTACTGGAGGTATGGTAAATGGTTCTGTGTTTGGAAATAATTATATTCAATTAACAGGGTTATTCAGTTAAGAGATATCCAATTAAGTGGGCTCCACTGTAGTACCAAAATGGAATTCACATTGAAAAAAAAAGAATAAGTTGTTCTTGTATCAGTCTACCACAATGCTATGAATTCTAATGCCATTGAGCAGAACAGTGGCATTCTTTTATGAACACAAATCCTATCTACAGTAATTTTGTGACTTGTATTAATAAATGCACCTTAACTGGTAGAAGCCAGGAGTCGAGTTTTCTTGCCTGTGATGTAATACCCCCAGGTAATCTGGTTGAGACGGTTCAGCTATCTTTAGGCTGGGGGAAAATTAAACACTGAGCAGGTGCTTCTAGTCAAGTGCCGTCTGCCTGAATAGGCAGACGACACTTGACTAGAAGCACCTGCTTTACTGTAAGTTTTTCGCGGTATGACGTATTCAGTAAATTCATTCTGATTTCCCGTCTTCTAAGAGTTAATGTTTAAAGACCTATTTCAGGCTTTTGCGTCGTCCCAGCATGTGCCATGACCATACCATCTTTAAGAAGTCCTGCTGACAATAGACAAACACCTGGACAGTGATTTCTAGTTAGGCCTTGGCTGCCTTAACAGACAGCACAGACTTGACTAGAAATAACTGCTAAGCAACTGGACATTTACAGGATGTAGTATAGTGAGGATTCAGGTCAATTGCCAGACCATTGAGTGTTAACTGGATAGAAAATTAGTCACTTCTTTCACGAAAAATTCAGACAGTTTCAGTATTCAACTATTGGTTCGGTTTGGTTTTTTGGTATGCTCAAGATATCAGTACCAGGTCTGCTTTTTGGTATATTGTCCATCTCTAGCCCCCAAGAGGTTTTGGTGGGCATATAGTCGAGGGCTGTGTCCACCCATATTTCCATACATCGATACAAAAAGTTCACATTATAACTGGAGCGCCAGTTGGTAGATTTTGATTTCCTTTAATATGGTGACACTCCAGCATGGGATAAAGGAAATCCGCACATTGTGGTTTTACCCATGCATATATACCACAGCTCGTGCCCTTGTTAAACACAGAAAACAGTGGCATTCTTGTATGAACACAAATCCTATCTACAGTGGCATAGGATTTGAACACAAATCCTATCTACATGGGTATATATGCATGGGTGAAACCGCATATTGCGGTTTTACCCATGCATATATACCAGAGCTGTTGCCCTTGTTAAACACAGAAAACAGTGGCATTCTTTTATGAGCACAAAGAAAAAGAATGCCACTGTTTTCTGTGTTTAACAAGAAAACAGTGGCATGCTTTGCAGTGTTACTCAGCATTGGTTGTTGGATTTTTATGTCGTTTGGATTGGTGAGAGACTAGAATGGTGGACAGGATAGCCACATACTGCGGGTTTCGTCTATGCACATGTACCAGAGTTATGGTACTTGTTACATATAGAAAGTTTCCATACAGATGTTTTGCATTATAACTCAATTGGTGATCTGATATTGATGTCCTTTCAGGGGGGCTAAAATTTCGTCTAAATTTGTGAGAATCCATTTGGATTCTCGTGAAAATGGTTGTGAGAATCCATACCTACAATGAGTGTCCCAGGATCCCATGATGCCACCATGGTTGAACCACTGTTATATACTGATAACACGTTAACATTTTACCCAACACACCTTTTTAATTTTTAAAACTAAATTTGATAATTTTTAAACAATAAATAATAAATAGATGATAAAATAATTAAATGAACAATATTTACCAATAAAATCTTACAAATATGGCTGTCATTGGAACCGGCTCATTGAGCCGGTTCCAATGACAGCCATATTTGTAAGATTTTATTGACATAGTGTCAGGATATATCAGGTCATATTCGCCTTCTGCTGGTTAATTTGTTGCTGCTGTGTTAAATAAAGGGTTAAATTGACTCAATTCTTTTCACGCGAATCCTAGCAGAGGTGCTGCGAGAATCTACATGGATTCTCTCCGGTTTTATTGCGCGAATCTTTGTGCGAATCGATTCTCGGATTCTCGTCGAAATTTTAGCCCTGCCTTTGTTAGGCCAGCATGGAGGAAAGGATACCCATATATTATGGGTTTCATCCATGTATACTTACAAGAGTTATGGCACCAGTTACACAAAGAAAACTGTCCATATGGATGTTTGCATTGCAACTCAAACACAGGTTGTCCACATTTATTATCCTTTGGTATGGTGATCGACCAATATGGGTGAAAGGATATCTGCACATTGTGGGTTTTGTCCTCATATTTTTACCACAGTTGCAGTTAAAACTAGAAGTCCTGTGACTGTATTGTGAACTATTTTGAAGTACAGTGTAGCCCACTTAATTGAATATCTCTTAATTGTATATCCCTGTTAATTGAATAAAATTTTCAAACACAGAACCATTTACCATACCTTCAGTACAAATTTGATCTGTTAATTGCATATGGGTTGTAGAGTAAACTCCTGTTAATTGTATATAAATTTTTGTAATATGCCGAAAACATTACTGTGACACATTCCAAATTCCCCTTATTTATCAACCTTTTTGGCTTCTCTACATCCAGTACAGGCATTTATTCTATTATATCTTGTTTGACAGAGCTCTCTGAGCTCTTGTCAAACAAGATATAACACAATAAATGCTCAGTTTACCTCCAGAACACAGGAAACTGATCAAATCCCTGTTAATTGTATACTCTGGTTGATTGAATAATTTTCACTGGCAAAATGGATATTCAGTTAAGAGGATTCTACTGTAATAGCTTGCTTAGTAAGTGCATTTTTGTGCCTGTCAAATTGCACCATTAGCATAACTGAATTCCTGCAGAAAAACAGTGTGCCCATCTCTGTACAATTCTATACAGTGGAACTCTGTTAATTGAATAACCATTTTGCCAATGAAAATTATTCAATTAACAAGAGTATTCAATTAACATGGATTGTGTCACTTTCCTGTATTATAGAGATAAATTTAGCATTTATTCTATTATATCTTGTTTGACAGAGCTCCATGAGCTGTGTCAAACAAGATATAATAGATTAAATGCCTGTATTGGATATACTGAGGACAATAGGTCTATAAACAATAAAGGAAAACTGGGGAGAGTCAGGGTAAAAACAGATTGCAAGATATTTTATTCAATTAACAGGAGTTTACTCTATAACCTATATTCAATTAACAGGTCAAATTTGTACTGGAGGTGTGGTAAATGATTTTGTGTTGTAAAATTATATTCAGTTAACAGGGTTATTCACTTGAGAGATATCCAATTAAGTGGACTTCACTGTACTAGTAAATAGAGAACATTAACATCATTCCTAAACTCTACTGTGATACATGTACATGTAATGACTGAAATAAATATATTAAAATTCGACTGCCTGCATATATAGAATGAAGAGAGTGGATTACTACTTAATTGTAGAGCCATATATTCTCCACTCAAAAAGTATTTATAATTGTTTAGGCCAAATAAAAAAAATGAATTGATTCTCAGGCAAATTTTTTTTCAAATCAGAGAGGGAGGATTTTATTTTTATATTTTTATACTGTACCAATGACCCAGACATAGCTGGTGCTAACTCTTAAAATATAGGGCCAAACACAAATTTTGCCCCCCAATCCCCAAAATTTGCATCTAAAACTAAAGAAAACATGTCCTGAAAGGCCCTCCACACTTCGCCCCTACTGCGCATGCGCAGTGTCAAGGACGTTCCGAAATTGGCGCCATTAATCATTCTAAGTTTGGCCCTTCATCAGTTAACATCTGACTGATCTTTGTGCTTTTAAATCTCAGTTTAAATGATGCCAGACACATAAATATTAGTGAAATGGTGATTCTAAGGAGGATAGAGAAGGAGGAGAGGAAAAGAATGTGTGACAGAATATTATCAGGGCTGTAACTTAAAATTTTTTAATGAAATTATGTTAAGTTACCTATTTTCAAGGCAGCAGCCATTTTGTTGTCATTCTGATTATTTAGTTACACTGTTTTTTTAAGTGTTTTCCTCTCTCCCTGTCCTTTAAGTTCCCCCTTGCTATTCTCCCATGCTTTTGGCATAGTTTCTGTAATTATTATTACTAAAATTTCTTGGGAGTTTTAGCTGAATAACAGAATGAATTCTGTTCTTTCCCCATGTTTACGTCTTCACCTACGGGTGGTTAGGCGTTGTGTTCTGCATCTACCATCTGATGTTCTGCAGTTTCTTCCCTGGAAGTCTCTGTTTTGCATCAGATAGTGTATTTTTGGTAACTGATTTCGGGCCTGGGTGCCTGGAGTCTTATTTTAGTGTTTTTACACTCATTGTTTACATTTACAACAGCCCTCTGTGTGAGGGGGGGATTTCTAAAAAATAATATCTTTATGTTATTTTAATCATAACTAGATACATTATTATTGTTCGTAAGTGTTAAATAAATTGTTTAAAATATTTTTAAAATTTTTGTCCACACTTAGGCTTGGGATCCATTGGGGCTCAACGTTACTTTTCAGAAACTTGGGCTGTTCTGAAAAAATATTTTTTCAAAATATTTTGATTTCAATTATTTTTTCTATATTAATGGATCATATTATTATTATGTATTTTGATTGCCAGGGGTTAGTGCGAGTACCAGGACTTGTTTTCTTTTCACATTGAAAGGATATTGATCAATTGTTTTAAGAGGAAGTCTTCCTCTGACTTTATTATCATTCTATATGTGGTCAGTGTACTCGCATTAACTCCTGTTCTGTATCGTATGATTTCGATGACAATATGGGAAGCGTATGTCACGGTATGTTGTTGGGGATTTGGACACTCCGGTCCTTTCCCCGCAGGGTCACTCTACTTTATCAATTTCTATTTCAGACGATCAAGATTAGGGTGATGTATCTGTGATGTCTTCCAACAGTGTGCCTCCGTCGTCACAATTAATGAAGGGCTAGCGGAAAAGTGCTCATGTAAATACGCCAATTGCCTAAGAGGACCCTAGTAGGTTCGACGGCCTTTGACGTCCGCTAGCTCGCCCGGTGTAGCGTCCATTCACCGAATGGTTCGGCAGCCGGGTTCGTCCGTTGCGGTCTAGAAGGAATTTTTGGGGTGATGCGAGCACTATAAATAATTAACGTAATGCACACCCAGTGACGGCGGTTCGGAGGGAGAACGCAGGAAGCCTTTTAGTCCGGTTCATAGCTCGTTCCGGTCCATCTGGACGGCAAGCGAGAGAGGCCCCTCTCTCGTTCAACAACATCTGGCCCCAGATGTTGTGGTACAAATGTGTCGCAAGCGGAGCATACGTCCGTCGCTCGGGACGCTCCGTTGTATAGGCAGTCCGCTGAGACTGCTAAGGCTTCCTCTTCTCGTCAGCGCACACGACCGCACCTTGGCTGCGTGACCGCCGATATATTACCAGCTTCGCCGATCAAGGATTCTTCGGCGACCAGGTCACACCATCCGGTAGCCAGGGACACGAGGCCTGCAGACTCCGGACGTTCGCATAGGAAGTGTGCGGGAGTCAACGTACACGGAGCTTCCGGCGGCAATGCATCGTAAGACCGCTACTGCACAGGCCTCGGGAACGGACGTGCTTTCCTTAATAGCACAGTTTATCGCAGCATCCCAGCATCAACTGAATCTGTCGCATATATTTTATCCGACAATGCTGGGTCGGGACGCTCTGCGGAAGCGGGTACGGACGTCCGAAAGTTTCATCCGGTCCGACGGGATCCCGAAAGGGATTCGGAGGATTTCGAGCTTTCCCTTTCGGAACAACATATGCTGTTGTGTATGTCATCTGACTTGGTCTTCTACAGCTTCTTTCGTCGGACCAGAATGCTGCGATGCCGGATAAGAAACTGATAGCGTCGGTGGACTTAGAAATTTTTGGTTCGGTTCAGGGACATCGTCCCTCAGTTCCGACATAGTCCAATAATGTCACACAAACTTTCGAATTATTGAACGACGCTATATATATTATTATTTTATGCTTGCTATCCAAGCATTTCTGGTTTCTTGTTCGAAGAGTTATGGAGATGTCTTTCAAAAGTGTGCCTCTGTCGTCATAGTTAATGAAGAGTTAGCGGCAATAAGTGCTCATGGAATATGTCTATCGCCTACGGAGTGACATTCGCTAGCTCACCCGGTGTAGCGTACATTCATCGAATGGTTCGGCTGCCGGGTTCGTCCGTCGCGGTCTAGGAAGGAGATTTGGGTGATGCGAGCACTTTAATTACTTTAGTACTCACCCAGTGACGGCAGATTGAGGACAGATCGGAGGAAGCCTGTTAGTCCGGTTCCTGGCTTGTCCAGGTCCGTCCGGGCTGTGAGCGAGAGAGGTCCCTCTCTCGCCCAACAACATAGGGGACCGCATGTTGTGGATCAGATATTTTACATTCGGAGCATATGTCCGTTGGTCGGGACGCTCCGTTATATTGACAGTCCGAGAGACTGTCTTTAATGCTTCCTCATCCTCACAGCAGGGCACACGACCGCACATTGGCTACGTGACCTCGAGTATCCGATCAGTTTCGGCATTCAGTGATTCCACGGCGAATAGGTCGCGCCATCCGGTAGCCAAGGGACACGAGGCCTATACACTCCGTTCGCTCGCATATTGGAAGTATGCACGGGGTAACGATCACAGAGCTTCCAGCGGCAATGCATCGTAAGACCGCTTCTCCTCAGGCCTCAGTGACGGACGTGCTATCCGAGTTAGCACAGTTGTTTCGCAGCATCCCAGCAATTGACAGTTTCTCGGTCGAATCAGGAATTATCCGACGGCGCTGGGTCGGTGCGGTCCGAGGTTGCATCAGCTACGGACGACCGAACGCTTTATAGGGTCCGACAGGATGGCGAAAGGGATTCGAAAGATTTCGAGTTTTCCCTTTAGTAGTATCGGAAGATGCCTTTCATATCTTCTGGCATTATCTTCCAGTGATTATTATTTTGGACTTCATTGCTGCGATCTTGGATAAGAGACTTATAGCGTCATTGGACTCGGATTTTTCGATCGGTTCAGGGACATTGTCCCTGACTTACCGACGCAGTCCAATATTGTCATTACAACATGTGTTTTATTTTTCGACGCTATATATATATATATATACAAGCCTGCTACTAAGCATGATAGTTTAGTTTCTTGTCCGCGTTGCTCATTTCTGCCATTTTATCATTTATACAAATAGTTTATTTTGGCAGAGCAGGGCATACCGAGAGTTCATATGCGTCTAGACGGTGTGATTAAAGACTGCATATATTCTTTTTCGCCGTTTATGTCTTTTCCAATTTCAATGTTGGGAACGACATTATGTATAGTAGACTTAACTTAGACACTTTATTGTACGTAATCCGCCTTACTGAGGCGTTATCATTACGTCTTCAAGAAAAGATTTACGGGATATTATTCTCAATGTAATTTCTTTTGAGGGCAGTAGTTTGTTCACGTATAACTCCGCCCTTCAGTGGCTGATTGGAGTTAGTTAGACGTGACGCAGCCCTAGCTACATCCACACGCGTGGATAGTAAGGTTAAGAACTCTCTCAGAGTCGCTTCGTTCTCGGAGGAGCTTCTCTTCGACGGCAACTTTTCGGCAATCCATGAATTGCTCGATTTATACGTTCTCTTGTCTATCTAGTGTTACAAGAGATTCAGACTGGGGCAAACATTCGGTGGTTGACTCAGAGAGTGCCGCCGCAGTTGCCGGACCCGAGTGTGGCTGTTATGACGGTTGCCAGTCAAACAGATTGGGATATAATACTGATCCCTACGGATTCGAAGTGCCAGGGTCTTTGGGTTCCGCAGTCTTTTAGCAATCAGTTTAACTTCCGCGGAATAATGTTTTTTAGGCTTGCTTTATGTCATTGCATGAAAATTATTCAGAAACGCATGCCCAAATTCCTGTCCTTTAATTCGACAGTAGTGGCGTATCTCCGGAACCAGGGAGGCACTCTTTCGTTTCCGTTATTCAATTTAATGGAAAGAATCCGTCTGTTGGTTATAGTACACCAAGTTCAGTTTTGGTCCGTCATATTCCGGGTCGTCTGATTGTTTTATCGGACTCCCGTTCTCTTACGGGTCGCTTGTTGCTGTCAGAATGGACTCTCAACAAACAAGTATTCAATCAGATTTGCTATCTATGGGAGCGCCCAATGATGATTTATTTATGACATAGCTTGCTAATCAATTGCAGACGTATGTGTTGGCTTGTCCAGATCTCTGAGCTAATATTGTTAACGCTCTATTGATCTATAGGACGGAATGATAGGATACGCGTATCCTCCGGCGCTGTTGTTTTAGCAGGACTTGCTAAGATAAACAACCACAATACATTTCTGTTGATAGCATCTCTATCTTCACAGAGATCATGAGTAATTTACTCTCTTGTCTACTGTGGGTCTTAACGTGAAATCTTCCTCTATGTGAGGATCTTTTTCACTGGGTAAATCGTGTCATCTTTATCACAACCAGCAAGGTCGCAACCTTCATGTATTCCGTTGTGTGGTCCGTATTGCATTGTAAGCACTGTACTGGACGAGCTTTGGACGCGATTTCTTACTATAGGAGATCCTCTTCTTCGCTATTCTATGCGGCTAAAGTGGAGGCTCTTCCGTCGTGGTGTAGGGATCATTATGTTCACATTGTTGATCCCTCCATACTACTCATTGCTATTTTTTAGTATACTTGTTTCACAAGATTTACTGCAGCCTGTTATTATTTAGGTTATAGGTTTATGTTACCTCATACCTATGCACTCTACGATAGTTTACAATTGAGTCTTTTGTCTCTTTATCTAAGTCAGTTAGTAACTTTTTGATAAATAGACTTAGAATCTTTAGATTAAATTCCTATACGGATTTTAACTTCGGTTCTTATTTAGCTAAGTAATCATTTGAGCCTCTGGAAACAGTAGTTTTCAAATTCTGACCTTTTAGACAGTAATTCTGTTGGTTTCTCTTTTACTGTAGAGTCAGTGAGTTTCATGCACTATCGATGGATGATTTTCACTTTCATAGTTTCGGAATCAATACTTCCGTTACTATTTAGGTTGGATTGTTGCATAAGAGTTAGGCTCCTATTATCCGGAACCTATTATTTTAAGGTCCTTCCGTCTTCGTATGGGCATAGGCCTTTACTCTTTCCGGGTACAGTTTATGTATTTATAAACAGATATCTGTTTATTACAAAGGGCGTAAGCTTCTTCTGTCTTTGATGTCTAGTAGAAGGACGTTACGCTCCATTTTATTGTTAATGGATTCTATTAACTATCGGTACTGCTTATGGTATATCATTGACTTAGCAGTTGTGCTTAAGATTTCGGCTCATGAAGTAAGAGTTCTTCTACTTCTTGGGCTTACATTAATAGTGTCGCTATTATAGATTTTTGAAGGCCGCTCATTGCGCTCAGCCATCCACATTCATGAATTTTATCTTAGAAATGTCGAGTCCATTTCTGGAGGCCTCTATTGTTAGGTCTATTATCTACTGCTCAGAATGTCATTCACTTAACAGTTGCTACTATAGCTAGGTAGGCTGTCTGTTTCGGCAGTGTCTCCGTTCGGCTGCCCTCTTCGCTCTGGGCTATTTGACCCAGGGCAAGAAAAAGGGGGGGGGGGGGGAGGGTGTTCCCTTGGGTCACCTGTTTTACTATGAAAACAAGGGGATACCTCCTCCGGAGTTAGTAATTCTGAGCTGTTATTGGGATGGTTGTTTAGTGAGAAGTTTAGGTTTTTAAAATTCATTCAAGTCTTAGTTTTTAAAGTATAGCTTTTGAATATTGCATATGTCAACGGACATGATTATGCAATCCTCAGACACTTTTAGGAGTATAAGAGTCTCTATTCTCTAGACTTACTTTATTTATTGGCTTACTTTAAAAATTATTAGTATAAGGATTATATTGGATATTAATAGAGTACATGGATGTGTGAAGCTCAATTTTGGAAGGTGTTGTATCTTTCTAATTTATCATAAATAAGAAAGATACATGTAAGGCCTATTACTTCTTTTTCCCTACAGGGGATGACTCTATTTTATTTTATTGAGCGTATTCCATTTTGCTCTATGTCCTTGGCCCTCCAGCCTTTTTACTATTCAGCTATGTCTGGGTCATTGGTACAGTATAAAAATGTTAAAAAATTTATAGTAATTTATATATTTTTTATACTTACCAATGACCCAGACGGGGATGGCCCTCCCAGGAGTTGGGAACTCTTGCCTCCCCGCTGAGTACATAGTGCTTACCAGGCACTGGTTATTAGAATGATTAATGGCGCCAATTTCGGAACGTCCTTGACACTGCGCATGCGCAGTAGGGGCGAAGTGTGGAGGGCCTTTCAGGACATGTTTTCTTTAGTTTTAGATGCAAATTTTGGGGATTGGGGGGCAAAATTTGTGTTTGGCCCTATATTTTAAGAGTTAGCACCAGCTATGTCTGGGTCATTGGTAAGTATAAAAAATATATAAATTACTATAAATTTTTTAACTTTTTTTTAATTTTTTTTTTTTTTTTTCGTGTAAAGGGTTGAGTATACTCAGTAAATCTTTTTGCTGTCTTTCCACTTGAAAAAGAGAAAAGGTTGTATTTTAGTGTAATTATAGTATACCTTTTATAACTAACTGCCGTAACAACAGCTAAAAGGATTTGTATTTTATTGTTCTTTTTAATGGTATAGATCTGTCAAACATCATGATCCATTAGAATAGGCCCAAGTAACCAATGCTTGGGTTAGGAGTCCTTTAAAATGGGAAACATCACTCTAAATGATCGGTTAAACTTGAGTTTATATCGGTGTTGCGGCCATTATTAGCCATTGTGCAGAAATATATGACCTTGAACATTCGTTTTCGAGTTATCTTGTGGACAAAAAAGTGATGAGAAGACAGAAGACAGGAGAAGAAGAAGAAGAAAAAGAAGAAGAAGAAGAAGAAAAAAAAGAAGAAAAAAAAAAAAAGAAAAAGAAACCCTGCAAAAACAATAGTCTGTGTGTTTCACACAGACTAATTATATATCGAGAAATGTGAAAAAATGACCATTCCAAGTTTTCACAAATTCTTAAAAAAACATAACATAATAAAAATGTCTAATGAGAAGGTTCGAATCCAATGAGGGAGGGCCTGAGAATCAAAGCATTATTTTTTTTAGCCTTATAACAGCTCAAGAAACACTTGCAGACTTTGCAAGTTTGCAAGTGCTTCTTATGTTTTGTCCTCAGTAGTTGTAAATATTTTCTGAGTGAAAAATCTATCCCACGTCAATTTAGCAGTAATCCACCCACCACATAGTCTAGTCCCAATATTTTCTTTTTGTTTTGATCGGTTTAGTTAATAATTTCACTACCGACTTCACTAATTGCACATTATATTTTGCATTACACTGTTGTGTATTTCAGACCACTTCATTCTTCTGTAAGGAACGCATTAACTAATGAGCATTTTCTGCACCAATTGTGACAGCACTTCTAGTTTCAACTGTACATAGCGTAACTTGTATTCGATCATTTAGGTTACATGACTTCATTTGTAAAGTATGTGAACGAACTACAGGTTACTAAAATAGTCCTACATAATTAAATTCCAAACCACCCGATATATATTGACAGTCAGACTTTACAATCTCTGGGGATTACATGTACCTTGACTCAAAGGTTGTGCCTCGCATCTACAAATGAATAGAGTGGCATGCTATACATCTTAACCCTTTACCCAACGCAGACGATATCAAAATTTATTATTTTAAATATCAATTTTTATGTGTACCCATACTATGTATGGTACACATAATGCCGGCATCCGGGGTGACCATCCGTCGTTCGTCCATCCTTTGTCCGTCTGTCTGTCTGTCCGTCCGTCCGTCCGTCCGTCCGTCTGTCCGTCCGTCTGTCCATCCGTCCATCCATCCGTCTGTCCGTCCGGCATCCATTATATCCATTTCTTTGGCATTCGATAACTTGAAAAATATTGCTTGGATTGTCAAGTTACTTTATATTTGTGTTCAGGTTACTGATGTACCGAGCTGTATAGTTTTTGGTGTAAATCTGTTATTTTAATCCTGAGATATTAACCCTTTATCCTTCAAATTGAAAATTCCTCCAATCCCTTTGGCATTTGATAACTTGAAAAATATTGCTTGGATTGTCAAGTTACTTTATATTTGTGTTCAGGTTACTGATGTATCGAGCTGTATAGTTTTTGGTATAAATCTCTTATTTTAATCCTGAGATATTAACCCTTTATCCTTCAAATTGAAAATTCCTCCAATCCCTTTGGCATGAGATAACTCAAAAAATATGTTACTTTATATATTTATTCAGGTTACTGATGTGCTGTGCTGTATAGTTTTTTATGTAAATCTGATAATTTGATCCGGAGATATTAACCCTTTATCCATCAAATTAGACACTCCTCCAATCCATTTCTATATGTACCCATACCTTGTATGGTGTACATAATGTCGGCATCCGTGGTGGCCTTCCGTCATACAGCTTTCTACTAGTTGTGCGTATGGGTACACATCTGACGATTTCATCGGCCTATTTTTTAAATTTTTCAAAAAATGTCAACAAAACCATATCAGGTGACCCCTCATTGGAACGAGCTCAATGAGATCGTTCCAATGAAGGGGTCACATCATATGGTTTTGTTGAAATATTTTGAAAAATTAAATTTTTTCAACTGCTCAATTTGCATATTATGCGGGCAGATGCGGGTGATTCGTTAGGTAAAGGGTTAACAAAATTCCCTCTAAAATAAATAGCTGCAACAAACAATAAATAGCTGCAACAAACACGTGATCTCGCTTTGGTATGGCTGGCCCTGTAGAAACAGAGAAAGGGGGAATACCATCACAACACTTTTTTCCTGTAGGTTAGGGTCATGTTATGTAGCGTAACCTTTGTAAAGTATGTGAACGAACATCAGGTTCTAATAAAATAATACGGCGTAAATTAAAATGAAATAATACAGCATAAATTAAATTCCTAATTCTATGTTTTGGAAGTCACACCTGACAAACTTTTGAGACTATCTAAAGTCGTCGTGTATCACCACCACATAAGTGGAGTGGCATCCTGTTTATATCTTAACAGTATTTCTGTCAAAATAATTGAATTGATTCTGGTAATGACTCAGGAAAATTGTCCCAATGAACTTTTTGCATTATTTTTCTGTTCATGGGAATAATTTTTATTAAATGGTAGAAGAAAATTGAATAATTAGTATATCGCCCATGTTGAACAGATATGCAGTAGTGCTCAAATGACTAGTGAATTCCAAAGTCGACTAGTCAATACCCAAAAGTCAAGTCGACTTCGACTAGTCATTGGTGATAACTTGTCTCCTTATAACAGTGTTGGTGTTCTGGTAGAGTGCTGAAGGTCCAAATTTGGCTTCACTTGGGCATTCATATACAGCAACTTACTGGAACATTATTCTGTTAATGTGCTTCTAATTATGCTAAGAGTGAAATTATATAGTCTTATTTAATTTGCCTTGTTGCGATTTATGGGAGAGTGCCTATAGGCACTCTCCCATAAATTGCATCAAGGCAAATTAATGACATATCCTGATAGCCCAAAATAATTCAGCACTCTACTACTACCAGTTAAAACAAACTACTGTCACTACTATTAGATGGCAATAGATGTATACATTGATTGCCCAATATTGCTGTTCAAACTGTCTGACAGTGGCACAAGAGGGATACTATTTACCTAAAAGCTTGAACTCCTCCGACTAGTCGACTGCACAATTGAGAGTCGACTACTGGTTTGCCCAGAGTCGACATCAACTAGTCGACTAATTGTTTGAGTACTAATATGCAGGGGGAGTTTAACTGAGTTCGTCTGTATCTGTGTTCATTTTCTTGTTCAAAATGGCAGACACTTATGCTCTCCTGAAAAATACTACAACTCCAGTGAGCAGCATATGCTATCAGTGGTATTACAGGAGAGGACTTTCGCAATGCTTCGTTCCTCATTATACCCCCGCTTCGAAGAAGTGGGGGCTATATAGGAATCACCCTGTACGTCCGTACGTCCGTCCGTCCGTACGTCTTTCTGTCCGGACAAATTCTTGTGTGCGCAACTCCTCCTACATTAATGAACCGATTTTGATGAAACCTTCATCTCTACTAATTGAACATGTGCATATTTTTATACTGTACCAATGACCCAGACTTAGCTGGTGCTAACTCTAACAAAACCAGGGCCAAACACAAATTTTGCCCCCCAATCCCCAAAATTTGCATCCAAAACAAAAAGAAATCATGTCCTAAAGGACCTCCATACTATGCCTCTACTGCGCATGCGCAGTGACGCAGTCGTCCCGAAATTGGCGCCAATTATCATTCTCTGTTTGGCCCTTCATCAGTCAACATCTCACTGATCTTTGTGCTTGTAAATCTCAGTTTAAAGGATGCTAGACACGTAATTTTTGGAGAAAATGTGATTCTAAGGAGGATAGAAGGAGGAGAGGAAAAAGAAGTGGCAAAAAATAATCAGGGCTGTACTTAAAATTTTTTGATGAAATTATGTTAAGTTGCCTATTTTCGAGGCATGGGCCTCTTGTTGTCATTCTTGCTAATTGTTGCACTGCTTATTCAGTGTTTCCTCTCCCCTAGCCTTCTAAAGTCCCCCCCTTGCAATTCTCCCATGCTTTTGGCATATTTTTGAGAAATTTCATTTCTAAAATTTCCTGGGAGAGTTGCTTGGTTACAGAATGTTTTCTGTTATTTTCCCCATAGTTACGTTTTCACCCATGGGTGTATAACGTTTGTGTTCTGCATCTTCCATCTGATGTTCTACAGATTCTCCCCTGGGAGTCTCTGTTTTGCATCAGATAGAGTGTAATTGATGACTGATTCCGGGCCAGTTTTTTCAGTGCCTGGAGTCATGTTTTCTAGTGTGTTTACACTGTTTGTTTTCATTGGCAACAGCCTTTTTTGAGGGGGGCTGTTTGCCTTTGTGGTAGTTTATCTCATTATAAGATACATTTATATTATCCGAAAGTGTCTCATTAATTATTTTATATAAATTTAAAATTTTTTGACCACACTTTGCCATCGGATCCATCGGGGCTCAACGTTACTTTTCAGCAACTTGGGCTTCTCTGAAAAAATATTTTTTCAAAATTATTTTGTTTTGCAATTGTTTTTTCATTTATTAATGGATCATGTTATTATGTATCTTTGTGTCAGGGGTTTTTGCGAGTAACTTGGACTTATTGTTGTTCTTTCACAATGAAGGGACGTTGTTCAAATTGTAATAGGAAGAAATCTTCCTCTGACTTTCATGATCATTGTATTAATTGTAGTCAGTGTTCTCGCATTAATCCCTGTCCTATATGTGAACATTGGAAACGTGTGTCACGATATGTTGTTTCTGGAGAAAGAGCGATGCCGGCTCTTTCTCCGCAAGGTCACTCTACTCTCTCAGTTTCTATTTCAGAGGAACCAGAACAGGGTGATGTTTCCATGTTATCTTCTTCAAGTGTGCGTCCGTCGTCACAAATGAATTCAGAGCTAGCGGCAAAAGTGCTCATGGAGATTAGACAAATGTTGTCTGCTAGCTCGCCCAGTGTAGCGTCCATTCACCGAATGGTTCGGCAGCCGGGTTCGTCCGATGCGGTCCAAGAGGAAATTTTGGGTGATGCGAGCACTATAAACATAATAGATGCACACCCAGTGACGGCGGATAGTAAGCGAGAACGGAGGAAGCCTTTTAGTCCGGTTCCTAGCTCGTCCAGGTCCAGCCGGGCCGCGAGCGAGAGAGGTCCCTCTCTCGTACAACAACATCTGGGACCAGATGTTGTGGTACAAAATGTGTCTTTAGCGGAGCATACGTCCGTCGCTCGGGACGCTCCGTTGTATAAGCAGTATGCAGAGACTGTTAAGGCTTCCTCTTCTCGTCAGCGCTCACGACCGCACCTTGGCTGCGTGACCGCCGATATATTACCAGCTTCGCCGATGAAGGATTCTTCGGCGACCAGGTCACACCATCCGGCAGCCAGGGATTCGAGACCGATGGACTCTGGACGTTCGCATAGGAAAAGTATGCGGGAGCCATCTGATGCGGAGCTGCCCTCGGCGAAGCAGCGAAAGACTGCGCCTCCGCAGGTCTCGACGCCGGACATTCTTGTGCAGATAGCACAGCTTATCGCAGCATCCCAGCAGCCGACAGAAACGGTGTCGGATCGAGAATTATCCGACGGCGCTGGGTCGGTACGCTCCGCCGAAGCATCGGGGGCGGACGACCGGGAACATCGTGAGGTCCGACCGGATGGTGAAAGGGATACGGATGACTTGGAGCTATCCCTTTCGGAACAACATAAAGCTGCCGTGGACTTCATCCGGCACTTTCTCCCTCAAGTTGTTCCGTCGGGCCAGAGTGCTGCGCTTCCGGACAAGAGAATTATAGCGTCATTGGACTCTGAATTTTTTGAGCGGTTCAGGGACATCGCTCCCGAGTTTCCGTCGCAGTCCAATAATGTTGCTAGAACATTTGAATTATTGAACGACGCTATATTTAAACTTGCTTCCAGGACAGGGAAAGCAGGTTTCTACTACCTTCACTACTAATGTGGGTTTTTTAGCTAAGAATCAGGCTCCTAATAAATATCCGGAACCTATTGTTATTAAGGCTCTTCCGTCTTCAGACGGGCGTAGGCCTTTACTCTGTCCTGTTAGAGCACTACGTATCTATAAACAGAGATCTCAGTTTATCAGAAAGGGACGGAAATGTTTCTTTCTGTCTTTGATGCCTAATAGAAAGGACATTTCAGTCCATTCTATTGCTAGATGGATTCAGTTAACTATCCGTACTGCTTATGAAGATTTATCTTCTTCTCAGCAGTCTGTGCTTAAGATTTCTGCTCATGAAGTAAGAGCTCTTTCTACTTCCTGGGCTTATGCTAATAGTGTTGCTATTACAGATTTAATGAAGGCTGCTTATTGGTCTCAGCCATCCACATTTACGAATTTTTATCTCAGAAATATTGAGTCCATTTCTGGAGACCTGCATTGTTTAGGTCCGTTATCTGTTGCTCAGAATGTCGTCCACTAAACAGTTGCAACTATAGTTATGCAGGCTTTCTGTTCCGGCAGTGACTCCGTCCGGCTGCCCTCTTCGCTCTGGGCTATTTGACCCAGGGCAAGGGGAAGGGGGGGGGGGGGGCGGGTGTTCCCTTAGGTCACCTGCTTTATAGTGAAAAGCAAGGGAATGCCTCCTCCAAGTCAGTATTTCTGAGTTGCTTCCGGGATGGTTTTAAAGTGTAATATTAATGTTTAAATTCATTCATGTCTTATTTTTAAAGTGTAGCTCGGTGTGAAGCATTTGTATATGTCAAGTGTCAAACGGGCTTTAATATACAATACTCGGACACTTTTAAATGATTATAAAGAGTCTCAATTCTCTGGACTACTTTATTTATTGGCTTGCTTTAAAAATAATTAGTATAAGGGTTATACTGGATGTTAATAGAGAACATGAATGTTATTGTGCTCAATTATTAAGGGTAGTGTATCTTTCTAATTTAATATTAAATAAGAAAGATACATGTAAAGCCTAATACTCCTTTTCTCCTTAAGGGGTTACCTCTTTACTATATAGTTGAGCTTATTGGATTTTCCTCTATGTCCTAGGCCCTCCAGCCTGTTTATTATTCAGCTAAGTCTGGGTCATTGGTACAGTATAAAAATGTTAAAAAATTTATAGTAATTTATATATTTTTTATACTTACCAATGACCCAGACGGGGATGGCCCTCCCTGGAGTTGGGAACTCTTGCCTCCCCGCTGAGTACATAGCGCTGACCAGGCACTGCCAGTAAGAATGATAATTGGCGCCAATTTCGGGACGACTGCGTCACTGCGCATGCGCAGTAGAGGCGTAGTATGGAGGTCCTTTAGGACATGATTTCTTTTTGTTTTGGATGCAAATTTTGGGGATTGGGGGGCAAAATTTGTGTTTGGCCCTGGTTTTGTTAGAGTTAGCACCAGCTAAGTCTGGGTCATTGGTAAGTATAAAAAATATATAAATTACTATAAATTTTTTAACATTCCAAACTTTTTGATCTGCGACAATTTTAACCAGGTTATCTCTCTTGAACTTTGATTCAATATGGGTTTCTATATGAAATTCTTGTGTGCGCAACTCCTCCTACATTTATCAATCAATTTGGACAAAACTTTTCAGACATCATCACTACTAAGTGAACATGCGCATATTCCAAGATTTTTGATCTGCGACAATTTTAACCAGGTTATCTCCCTTTGACTTAGATTTATTGTGTCTTTCCATCCGAACAAATTCTTGTGTGCGCAACTCCTCCTACATTAATGAACCGATTTTGATGAAACCTTTCAAACATCATCTCTACTAAGTGAACATGTGCATATTCGAAACTTTTTAATCTGCGACAATTTTAACCAGGTTATCTCTCTTGAACTTTGATTTAATATGGGTTTCTACATGAAATTCTTGTGTGCGCAACTCCTCCTACATTTATCAATCAATCTGGACAAAACTTTTCAGACATCATCACTACTAAGTGAACATGCACATATTCCAAGATTTTTGATCTGCGACAATTTTAACCAGGTTATCTCCCTTTGACTTAGATTTATTATGTCTTTCCGTTCGAACAAATTCTTGTGTGCGCAAATCCTCCTACATTAATGAACCGATTTTGATGAAACCTTTCAAACATCATCTCTACTAAGTGAACATGTGCATATTCCAAACTTTTTGATCTGCGACAATTTTAACCAGGTTATCTCTCTTGAACTTTGATTTAATATGGGTTTCTGCATGAAATTCTTGTGAGCGCAACTCCTCATACATTTATCAATCAATTTGGACGAAAGTTTACAGACATCATCACTACTAAGTGAACATGCGCATATTCCAAAAATTTTGAGCTGTGGCAATTTTAACTAGGTTATCTCCCTTTAACTTAGATTTATTATGGGTTTCTACATGAAATTCTTGTGCGTGCAACTCCTCCTACATTTATCAATCAATTTGGACGAAACCTTTCAAACATTATCACAACTAAGTGAACATACGCATATTCCCAAATTTTTGATCTACGACAATTTTAACCAGGTTATCTCCCTTTAACTTGGATTTGTTATGGGTTTTCAAATGGGATTCTTGTGTGTGCAACTCCTACATTAATGAACCAATTTTGAATACATGTTGCACATTGTAAATGTGTTTTTCCAAATGTAAACCATATATGTGTGGGCTCTTTAAGTATTCAGTGCTGTTCTGTGGAAGGCCACATGCAAATACAAATTTCAACAACAAAAAATGATCTTTATGTATACATTTCCTTATGGCCTTCGCCTACATGATCAGAAGTGCATTCCTCTAAAAACCCAAAGCGGGGGTATTAATCACCTTCAGTGATAGTTCTAGTTTTTCTTGCTCATTCATTTCTTCATTTAGTTTTTGATTCAAATTGAATTGGGTAAAGTATATTGAATCGAATTGCCACCCTTAACCCTTTGAACCCCAGCGCCCTTTTTCCGGCCACGAAAATGATACGTCATAACGTCATTAAATAGGATTCCTTGGGCAAGGCACTTAACCCAGATTGCCTACATGGGGGCATGATGATGCTGTGTACAAAGGTGTACTGCACGTGGATGGTGCGCATGTCTTCAACCAATCTAACCCTGCCTGTCCCACATTGTAGAGTTCAGAGTTATGATGTTGGAGAGCTGACAGCTGCTCATCGTTGCAAGGTGGTTCTCTCCGGGTACTCCGGCTTCCTCCACCCGTAATTCTGTCACCGACATGATATGACCCTGGCTGTTAAGGTGACGTTAAACCCTAAAAAAAAAAAAAAAAAAAAAAATTAAATAGGATGGCTGTTCAGTAAATGTGTGGGGTAGACCAATCAATATTTTCAACGTGCAGCCCAAGGCTGCACGTTGAAAATATTGATTGGTCTACCCTAAATAATGAATATGGACTCTTCTAATTGCTGCCATTGAACTGACATAGAAGATTCCACTAGAGTTCAAAGGGTTAAATTGCTATTAGAAAGTTATTAGTACATGTCTGAAAATGCAATACAAAACAATACACTTCCCGGTCGGCATGATGTAGAAAGAGGTTGCATTTTCAGGCCCAACAAGTCTATTTTGTGCTTTTCCAACTTATAATTCCACTTGTTCAATTGTATTTCAGTAAAATATCAACTCTGTGTAAATTATAAGCACAGTTTGAGGCAACAGACCTCTCACCTCCTAGTTGAACCCAGACTCCCAGAGGTCCATTGGCTGAAACTCGTTTGTCTTTCTCAAGCACCAAAAAAGAAATTAGATATTACTGGTCAAATGGAAGTTGGACTCTGTGAAGTTTGTGGGCCTTTTATTAATGATAATTCACTTTCAATGTGCTGCATGTAACGTATCGTAAAAAATTGTATCGTGAAAAAAAAATCGCGATACATATCGTATCGTGAGTGAAGCGTATCGTTGCAGCCCTAGCTCACAGCAGCGAAATTCTGCATAACTTTCTGTAATTTATGAGTTATCATAGTTCTTTCTCTGTTTTCTCAGAAGTAGTATTAATTAACCCTTTACCTAATCTAATCCCCCGTGGGAACCCCGGGAAGTGAAGCAGTGCTTGTTTACTGTGGTAAACAAGCTCTGTTTCACTGGTAAAATAGGACCCAGTCACTAATGCTTGGGGTGCGAGTCCTCTAAAATAGGCAACATGGGGTATAAACGATTGATTGACCTCGACTTTATCTCCATGTTGTGGTCATGATTAGCCATTGTGCAGAAGTATGTGACCTTAAACAACAATAAATAAATAAATAGATTACCTAATCTAATGGCAATAAGTATGGCTGAAAGGAGTGTGGTGGCTCAGTAGGTAGAGGTACAGGCTGCAAGCCGAGAGGTCCTCGGTTCGAATCCAACCTGCGGCAACCACGTTGTCTCCTTGGGCAAGACACTTCACCTCCATTGCCCATGTGGGGGCACGGTGACGCTGTGCACTAAGGCGTACTGCACGTCGATGGTGCTCCTGTCTTCAACGAATGCTAACCCTGCTTGTGTGGAGTTAGTATGTTGGGTAGCTGACAGTTGCTCACCATTGCCCGGTGGTTCTCTTCGGGTACTCCGGCTTCCTCCACCTGTAAAACTGTCATGGTCATGATTAGCCATTGTGCAGAAATATGTGACCTTAAACACCAATAAATGAATATTAATAAATAGCATGGCTGAAACTGTTAGCCCATTCTCATAACCGACTAACCCCGAGCTATAACCAGATACTATCCGGTTATCCGTGGCCATTATTTCACTGAATATGGGATCAAAACTGTAAGAATTGGAAAGCAGTATTCTCAAACTATTCTTTAGTGTGTATACAAACAAACGTTGTCGAGTACTCGACAACGTTCGTGTGTATACATACTATGGAATAGTTTCTGTGATTACTCAGTACTCACTGAAACTGCTGATCATTAACGAAGTCTTGAACGCCAAAGTTGATTATTTCTCATATACAATGCGGCTTCGGTGTGTAATCTATCATAAAGGAGAAGCGGCAGATTTACTACATTTTAAACGAATGACGATCACTATCAATATTTCGGATAACCAGTGGACGTTTTTTTCTAATCAGTTAGGTAGCTAACTGGTTTCAAACCGATTATCCGGTTAACCATTTCAGAGTTAGCAATAACAGGCCAGTACTAGTCTAAAAAAATCAATAACAGGCCAGAACTAGTCTAAAAATCTCCATCCAAGTTTTATTTTTTTCTTTTATTTTTCCTCAAAAATGTAGTGTACGAACCAACGTTGGAATGAGCTCATTGAGCTTGTACCAATAAGGATGTCATGAACTATATTTTTGAGGCAAAAAATGAAAACTTTCAGATATTCAAGATTTTATTTTGAAGGCGTTGTTTGTTCTTCATAATAATAATAATAATATATAAAAGAATAATAATAATAATGCAATGTTAACGTCTAAATGATCTCTGACATTATTACCCTGTATCACAAATGTTCACACCCTTTGTTCATTCTATGACATTATCAGCTCAACTCAACGGAGCATACTGCTGGTGCTCCACAAATGGACACACAAGGCAAATGAGGTGAACCCTTTGGGTTAACCCTTTACCCAATGCAAACAATATCAAAATTTATTATTTTATATATCATTTTTGAAAATTTTTCAAAAAATTTCAACAAAACCATATCATGTGACCCCTCGTGTGCTTGTTCCAAAGAGGGGTCAGATGATATGATTTTGTTGACATTTTTTGAAAAAAAATTTTTTAACCTCTGAATTTGCATATTACGCAGGCAGATGTGGTCGATTTGTTGGGTAAAGGGTTAAAAGCTTCACCTGCTGGATGCGATAAAGGCAATATTGTAATAGCCTTTTTTTCTCTTTAATTTCTTCAATCCATGACAACAGTTTGAAATATAAAAAGAAAATAGGGAAATGCAAAACCAAAAGAATGATGGTTCATTTCATGCAGCTATAATTTTCCTGTCCAAATCTCTTAAAGGGTTAATGATGTGAAAATAATTTTTCTAAAGAAAATAGCAGGGTTGTTTGACGACCATCAAATTTTGTTTTGAAGCAGGAGATTAGTGTGTTCATTCACCGTTTTAAATGAACAGTGTTATGGTGTGCAATAACAGTAATGATAACAGAAAGAAATCTGAGAATCAACAACAATAAGGTCTGAGAAGAAAGTTAAAAATCGGTTTCTCGGGCCCCCGCACATGGTCCTTTTGGCTGCTGCCTGCTCTCTTTTTATAACTTATGCAAACTTAAAAAAAAAAAATTATTTGGTTTATGTCTGAGTTTAACTTGAGCCATCACAGTCGGAACAAATCAGGTTTGCACACCTCTCCCTAATCAGTTATCATCAAGATGTCCCTGATTCATTGTTCACAGGGCCCTAATTTTCACCTTGGTCTCTGTGTACTGTTGTAGTTAATATTTGTGTTTTGCAGGCAAATTTCTCAGATATTCTCACTTTCAGCTTATACCAATCTTTGAAGTTATTTGGGCAGTAAAGGCCTCACAAATTAGATCTTCTGTTTCTCAGGCCATTTTTTGTAAAATTGCATGTCGGCAGGCATTTTTTTATTTTATTTTTAGCTCAACTTTGGCAAAGCTTAATTTGAGCTTTTGTCATGGCCCGTCGTCCGTCTGTCTGTCTGTCTGTCTGAACGTCAGCAATTGGATACGGCTCGGGCTAGAGGCCGTATTTATGAACCGATCTTTAAGAAACTTCTTGGGTACCTTTGTTATGACCGTGGGACAAGAACGAGCGTTTTTGGGTGCGGTCCAAAATTCAAGATGGTTGCCAGCCGTCATTTTGTACTGACGATACAGAAATCTGTTTTTTGTACAGAACTTCCATATGAAAGCTCTGATTTGAATAATTTTTTGTGTGAATGTTTAGTACCATGAGATACATTACATATCATACGGGTTTTTTTCTCGTGCTTAAATTATGCAAATTGGACTAACTTTGATTTATTTAGTGTTACTTTCAGCACTGTCAGTGCAAATGCCAATACGGCTCGGCTAGAGGCCGCATTTATGAACCGATCTTTACGAAACTTCTTGGGTACCTTTGTTATCACCGTGGGACGAGAACGAGTGTTTTGGGGTCTTGTCCGAAATTCAAGATGGCCACTGGCAGCCATTTTGTTCAAAATTAGGGGCAATCAGATTTTTGCGCAGAACTTCCACATGAAACCTCTGATTTGAATAATTTTTTGTATGAATGTTTAGTACCATGGGATACATCACATATAATTCGGGTTTTTTTCTCATGCAGAAATTATGCAAATTAGATGAACTTTGATTTTTTCAGTGCTACTTACACACAGTAAGTACACATGTCAATACGGCTCGGGCTAGAGGCTGTATTTATCAATCGATCTTCACGAAACTTCTTGGGTACCTCTGTTATCACCTTGGGATGAGAACGAGTGTTTCTGAGTGCGGTCCAATATTCAAGATGGCTGCCAGAGGCCATTTTGTACCAAAATTAGGTCTAATCAGTTTTTTGTACACAACCTCTATACGGCTCAGGCTAGAGGCCGTATTTATGAACCGATCTTTACGAAACTTCTTGGGTACCTTTGTTATCACCGTGGGATGAGAACGAGTGTTTTTGGGTGTGGTCCGAAATTCAAGATGGCCACCAGCAGCCATTTTGTACCAAAATTAGTGCAATTAGTCTTTTGTACAGAACTTCTGTATGAAAGTTCTGATTTGAATAAATTTTTGTAAGAATGTTTAGTAAAATGGAATACATCACATATAGTATGGGTTTTTTTCTCGTGCAGAAATTATGCAAATTAGATGCATTTTGAGTGCTACTTATACACTGTAAGTGCACATGTCAATACGGCTCGGGCTAGAGGCTGTATTTATCAACCGATCTTCACGAAACTTCTTGGGTACCTTTGTTATCACCTTGGGACGAGAACGAGTGTTTCTGAGTGCGGTCCAAAATTCAAGATGGCTGCCAGTGGCCATTTTGTACCAAAATTAGGTCCAATCAGTTTTTTGTCACAACTTCTATACAGCTCGTATTTATGAACTGATCTTCACAAAACTTCTTGGGTACCTTTGTTTTCACCTTGGGACAGGAATGAGTGTGTTTTGGGGTGCCTTTGTTATCACTGTGCTATGAGAACAAATATTTTGGGGTTCAGTCAGACCCACTCTGGGACTCAAAGATTTCTTTTCTAGTTTAGCATCTGACTGTCACTCACCTTTACAGTACTTTACCTATACATTTGTTACAGGCTACGGTCAGTATTTATGTGCAGACCATTACAATACTTTATATGTACCTTTGTTATTAGGTCATTACCTAGATGTTTGTCATTGCTGTGTCTCATACTATACATGTACATGTCTTGACAAGTTGAGCTACAGTGTCATTGACACTTTCATTTATTTTTGTAATTATTTCTTTGCCATCAAAAGTTCTTGTTAGTCGTTTGTTTTATGTTTCAAGCCTCATAATCTACAGAATAGTATGATTCGTGGTGGTGTGTTTCATCCCTTTAGTGCAAGAAGGCTTTGCAATGCTAAAGCATTACAAAGCCTTGTTGCACTCAAGGGTCAAATTTATCAATTTTATTGACTTGGGTAATTATCAGAGATAACCCATTTAATTTTTGTTTTTCGCTCACCTGACTGAAAGTCAGGGTGAGCTTTTCTTATCACTCTTCGTCCGTCGTCCTGCGTGAAGGTGGTGTTTGAGCCTCTTTCTCCTAAACCACTGGCCACATTTTAATTAAATTTCATGTAAGTAGTGGTTATATAGGGGCATTTTGATTTTTACGCAAATTAGGTTTCGGCTCATATTGAGTAGAGGGGTGTGGAAAAAATGGCCAAATTTTTTGAAAATCTTCTTCTAATGAACCACCAGTAGCAGAGACTTGATATATGGTATACAGAGTCCTTTTGAGGTTTAGAATAAAGTTTGTTCAAGAGAAGTTTGTCGGGCATTATTTGCCTTCGTTATGGGAGGGGCAAAAATTTTGGCCACGCCTAAAATGTCTATTTTCTGAACCGTGAGGTCGATTTGAACCAAATTTGATATGAGATGATAATGGGTCATAAGTAGTTGATTGATGCAAAAAAAATTTTTCTCATTGCCCCGTGGGAACCTCAAGAGATAAAAGTAGGAAAAACCTTAAAACTGCCATATCTCCAAAACTACATGGCACAGAGAATTCTTATTTTGTATGAAGCTTACTTTTATCCAGTAGAATAGAATGGTTAAAAAAATCCCTATCGGTTTGATCACAAGGTACTTTTTTCAGGACTTTGAAAAAGTGCTGAGTCAGCACTTTTTTACACTGAAGGCAATGGGAAAAAGATTAAAAATCTTCTTCTCCAGATCCAGCAGGCAGAATGGCAGAATCTTTTGATATTTGGTATGCAACATTGTAGGGTGGATCTGATTCAAGTTTGTTCAAATCTGCCCCCTGGGTTCATATTTGGGCTCAGTATAGGAGCCCGATTTCAAACTTAGTGCATTTAGTGCAAATTTCTTAAAAAATCTTCTTCTCCAGATCCAGCAGGTAGAATCTTTTGATATTTGGTATGCAACATTGTGGGGTGGATCTGATTCAAGTTAGTTCAAATCAGCCCTCTGGGTTCATATTTGGGCTCAGTATAGGAGCCCGATTTCGAACTTAGTGCATTTAGTGCAAATTTCTTAAAAAATCCTCTTCTCCAGATCCAGCAGGCAGAATCTTTTGATATTTGGTTTGCAACATTGTGGGGTGGATCTGATTCAAATTTGTTCAAATCGGCCCCCTGGATTCATGTTTGGGCTCACTATAGAAGCCCGAATTCGAACTTAGTGCATTTCAGGCAAATTTCTTAAAAAATCTTCTTCTCCAGATCCAGCAGGCAGAATCTTTTGATATTTGGTATGCAACATTGTCGGGTGGATCTGATTCAAGTTTGTTCAAATTGGACCCCTGGGTTTATATTTGGGCTCTGCATAGGAGCCCAAATTTGAACTTAGTGCATTTCAGGCAAATTTCTTTGAAAATCTTCTCAAGATCCAGCAGGCAGAATCTTTTGATGTTGGGTATGCACCATGCTTAGGGGGTGAGATTCAAGTTTGTTCAAGCCAAGTCCCTGGGTTCATATTTGGGCTCACTGTGGTTGCCCGAATTATAACTTGGTTCAAAATGAGAAATTTTCTTTAAAAATCTTCTTCAGATCCAGAAGTCGGAACGTTTTGATATTTGGTATGCAGCACCCTTAGGGAGGTGAGATTCAAGTTTGTTCAAGCCATGTCCCTAGGTCCATATTTGGGCTCACTGTGGGAGCCCGAATTATAACTTAGTTCAAAATGAGGAAATTTCTTTAAAAATCTTCTTCTTCAGATCCAGCAGTCAGAATGTTTTGATATTTGGTATGCAGCATCCTTAGGGTGGTGAGATTCAAGTTTGTTCAAGCCATGTCCCTAGGTCAATATTTGGACTCACTGTGGGAGATCAAATTGTAACTTAGTTCAAAATGAGGAATTTTCTTAAAAAATCTTCTTCTTCAGATCTAACAGTCGGAATGTTTTGATATTTGGTGTGCAGCATCCTTAGGGGGGTGAGATTCAAGTTTGTTGAAGCCAAGTTCCTGGGTTCATATATGGGCACCCTGTGGGAGCCCGAATTATAACTTAGTTCACTATGGGGAATATTCTTTAAAAATCTTCTTTTTTTTTTAGATCCACTGGTCAGAATCTTTGGCTATTTGGTATAAGCTTTTCTTAGGAGGAGCAGATGCAACTTGTTAAAATAAATTCTCTGGGTTGATATTTAGGCTACCATGTCAGGTGAGCACCCTCAGGCCCCCTTGGGCCTCTTGTTTTAAGATTGCATTGGTTATAAAAAGAGAGCATGCGGGAGGGCTTGGGAAACAGATTTTTATCTTTTTTTCGGCCTAATCATGTTTCTGTGCTAGCATACTTTCTCTGCTGGTAAAAAAATAGCGAGGCAAGATTATAATAATTATGTTCATAGAAGGCAGCCAGAGAAAAGTGAGGCATCCCAAATCCATGATTCAAATAGGTCAAATCTATGTGAATTGAATAAAAATATAATCCTCACATTGGTATCAGATTGACTTGAATCTCCAATCTCCACACCTCTGTCGTAAGTCGGCGGTTAACCCTTTACCTAACACGAAAGTCAGACAACACTTGCAAATAAAATTCTTGAATAGCAATTTTTTTTCTTCATTTCTTGTATCAAAACAAAGCATATGACCCTTCATTACAATGAACTCAATGAGCTTGTTCCAGTGAGGTGCCATATGCTATGTTTTTGAGACAAAAAAATGAAAAAATAATGAAAATTGAATGGTGATTTTTGAGAACAGCGCTTGCTGGTTTTGGCCGTTACGTTAGATAAAGGGTTAATACATGTAGCTTATAAGCAATCTGTTACATGTTAATCGATTAATCATTTTAATTCTATAAATTGAAAAATGGATTTTGTTGATCTTTTGCAGAAAATCATTTTGCTATCGGCGACTGAGTTATTTATCAACAAAGTTCCAAATGCACTGTCTTCTGAATGAGTTGAAAGAATCTGCCGCCCAAAAAGAGGTTCATCATCGAGATTTCTATAATATCAGAAAGGTAAAATGTGGTTTTTTTATACAGTAGAATCCTCTTAAACGAATATCCATTTTGCCAGTGAAAATTATTCAATTAACAGGAGTATACAATTAATAGGGATTTGGCCAGTTTCCTGTGTTCTGGAGGTAAACTGAGCATTTATTCTATTATATCTTGTTTGACAGAGCTCATAGAGCTCTGTCAAACAAGATATAATAGAATAAATGCCTGTATTGGATGTAGTGAGGCCAAAAATGTTGATAAATAAGGGGAATTTGGTGCATGTCACAGTAATTTTTTCGACATATTACAAAAATTTAAATACAATTAACAGGAGTTTACTCTACAACCCATATGCCATTAACAGATCAAATTTGTACTGAAGGTATGGTAAATGGTTTTGTGTTTGAAAATTATATTCAATTAACAGGGATATACAATTAAAAGATATCCAATTAAGTGGGCTCCTCTGTACTTTCAGCTGTAAATTATTGAGAAAATGTGCACTTCAAAAGTCTTAAAAAAGTTAAAAATCTGTATCTCAGGCCCTCCTGCTCTCGTTTTGGCTGCTGCATGCTCTCCTCTTATCACCATTGTAAACTTAAAAAAAATAAAATTAAACTCTTTTAGGCCTAAAAAAATTAAGATTCTGTTTCTCAGGCCCTCCCGCATGGTCCTTTTGGCTGCCGCATGCTCTCTTTTTATAACAATGTAAACTTAAAAAATAAAAATTAAATGGATTATGTCTGATATTTTACCCAAGTTAAAAAAATTCATAAATTTGTCCCTTGAGAGCAAGAAGGCTTTGCAATGCTTTAGCATTGCAAAGCCTTCTTGCTCTCAAGGGATGAAATACACCACCACCCATGCTATTCCGTATTATGAGGCCTAAAACCTAAACCAATAACATGAACTTTTGATGGCAAAGAAATAATTACAGAAATAAAAAATAGAATAAAAAACCGCTCGCCCGCATGCAATTTTATGAATAATGGCCTGAGAAACAGAATATTTACTTTGTGTGGCCTTATATGTCTGATATTTTACCGAAGTTAATAAAATTGATAAATTTGTCCCTTGCATGCAACAAGTTTTTGCAATGCATACTGAAAGTTAGGAGAATTTGTCGCCTGATCATGTCGGGAGATGGCACAAAAAATCAGGAGCCTCCCACTAAAATCGTGAAACTTAACCCTTTACCCAACGCAGGCGATATCAAAATTTATTATTTTAAATACCATTTTTTTTTAAAAATTTCATCAAAACCATATCATGTGACCCCTCATTGGAACGAGCTCGATGAGCTCGTTCCAACGAGAGGTCACATGATATTGTTTTGTTGAAATTTTTTGAAAAAATAATATTTTTTCAACTGCTGAATTTGCATATTACGCGGGCGGATGCGGATGATTTGTTGGGTAAAGGGTTAACATGTCTGCTCAAGACATGGATTGTAATAATGAAAATGTTCACAAAACACCAAACTATTTCAGGTTGATACTCACGTCCATGCATCTTCTGCCATGAATCAAAAGCATTTGCTCCGATTTATCAAGAAAAAAGTGAAGAATCACTCTGGTGACCTTGTGTGCGTCAGTAAGACTGGAGAAGCCATGACTTTAAAACAGGTATGTTGGATAAATAAGCATTTATTTTTATCATGATTCTATTTACCATTTATCTAACATGAAAAGCAGGCAACACTTTCAATATTTTTTCGTGGATAACTAAAAATTTTCAATATTTGTTCAAAATTATATATAGCTTACAAACCCTCACTGGAACAATCTCAATGAGCTCATTCCAGTGAGATTTTGTAAGCTATGATTGCAAGACAAAAATAATGGAATCTTAATGACGATTTTTGTTTGTGGCACCAGTTGGGTTTGGCCATTTAGTTAGGAAGAAAGTTAATCTATTTTTTAAACATTTCTTCTGGGGGGTTTGGTCAGGGCGTAAATGACTTTTTGGTGGTGAGGGAGTGGGAAAACCCCAAGTTTTCTGATAGACCAGTAAAAATTTTCAACAGATCTCAAAACATGTTAGTTATCAGAAATTCAGTCTAAAACTATGTTTTAACTAAATTATCTCAACAAATGTCAGTCTATTTTGCTCGATTTTACTAATAAAAGGCCTCAAAATTTTTAGTTTTGTCTTATCAACCAAAATTTGTTGGTGGTTCTCTTCAGGTACTCCAGTATTTGCATTTATCATATGACTCGTCCGTTTTGTTCACATTAAAACATTTGGTATTTTGCTTTCATATTAATCAGTGATAAATAAAGCCTTTCGTCGATTTCATTGGTCAATTTCAAAACTAGACAATTTGATTGGCTGAACAAAATACAACTGGGCCATATTTTCATAATTTGCATAATTGGGGTTGAGAGATTTTATTGGTCAATTTCAAATATGGACAGTTTGATTGGCTGAACAATATACAACTGGGTCACATTTGCATAATTTGAGTAGGGAGACTTTACGTTATCTGTCCTATTTAGATTGGGTTATACTGCATTAACCCTTTACTTAACATAATGACCAAAAGCGGCCAGTGCTATATACGAAAAATTTTCATTTTTTGCTTCCAAAACATAGGTTATGACCACTCATTGGAACGAGTGCATTAGTTATATGATGATGTTTTTTCCAAGTGTCGTCTGCAACACACGTTAGGTAAAGGGTTAAAAGGTCATACTAAGTTGTTAATTTGTGCATATGTGTGTCATATGATAAATAGAATATGAAATATTTGCATAATTTGAGAAGGGAGAATTTACACTATCCGTCCTATTTAGATTGGGTTATATTGCATTAACCCTTTACCTAACATAACGACCGAAACCGGCCAGTGCTATATATGAAAAATTTTCATTTTTTGCTTCCAAAACATAGGTTATGACCCCTCATTGGAATGAGCGCATCAGTTATATGATGATGTTTTTTCCAAGTGTTGTCTGCAACACACGTTAGGTAAAGGGTTAAAAAGTCATACTAAGTTGCTAATTTGTGCATATGTGTGTCATATGATAAATATTTATGAAACTTGTCCGAATTTTCCATTTGGGGCGAGCCTCAAATGGAAAATTCTAAGACTTGTTTCATAAATATTATATGAGAAAAACACTCATTTCATATCCTCTATTTATTGGACCACCAGGTAGTTTGCCCTGTGTTTTGTGATCTTTGAATTTACTTCTTGAGTCAAGCTGCCAGTGTTCAAGCTGTCGGGTGCCAGTAGTGCCAGTTGGACTAAAAACATTGTTTGGCAGCAAAAACGCATAATTTGGCACCACAAATAAACTTTTGGTAGATCTCAAAGACTTTGTGGTTTATTATTTCAGTGCATCGTTTTCTATGTCTGATGAAACAGGCAAGACAGAATTCATGCCTGTCAAGTAATCTATAGGCAACAGTCATGGCCATTTATTATGGGTCAACTGAATTAAAACTTCATCCATTTGATCTGATTCTTATCAAAACATTTCCTTGTTAGGTCTAAAAAAATAAAAAATCTGTTTCTCAGGCCCTCCCGCATGGTTTCTTTTTATAACCAATTTAAATTTAAAAAAATAAAAATTAAATGGTTTATGTCATATTATACCCAAGTTAAAAAAATTGATGAATTTGTCCCTTGAGTGCAAGAAAGCTTTGCAATGCTTTAGCATTGCAAAGCCTTCTTGCACTCAAGGGATGAAATACACCACCACCCATGTTATTCTGTAGATGATGAGGCCTAAAACTTGAACCAAGAACATGAACTTTTAATGGCAAAGAAGTAATTACTGAAATAAAAAATAAAATTAAAAAACGCTCGCCGCATGCAATTTCACAAATAATGGCCTGGGAAACAGAAAATCTACTTTGTGTGGCCTTACTTAATATTTTTTATGTTGCTTTATCTTTTTAAAATACTCCTGGAAGATAATAAATTATTTACTGCTGTTTATTTGGAGTGAATAAATAATGAGTAAATAATAATCATGAAATTATTTTGTAAATGTTTATAATAGCCTTGTATTTATTTATTTATTTATTTATTTATTTATTCATTCATTCATTCATTCATTCATTCATTCATTCATTCATTCATTCATTCATTCATTCATTCATTCATTCATTATTTATTTTTATTCATGATTTATTCATTTATTTACTTATTGATTGATTCATTTATTGATTGATTGATTGATTGATTGATTGATTGATTGATTGATTGATTGATTGATTGATTGATTTATTTATTTATTTATTTATTTATTTATTTATTTATTTATTTATTTATTTATTTATTTATTTATTTATTATTACTTTTTTATTATATATATTTTTATCATTTGTGGGAGTTTTTTTCAACTAAAGTACTAAAAAAAACCCCAGGTAATACTAAGTTCAAATATTGCACTTTGAGTGCAACAAGGTGCCATCTGCAATTCTTGACCATTGCAGATGGCACCTTGTTGCACTCACAGGATCATGATACATGGTCAATTTCTTTTCATTTACAATCACATTCCATTTGGCACTAAAATCTTTCATGTGGCTCCAAAAAAATTAATTTTACACCCAACAAAAATTCCACTTGGCACTCAAGCAGTTGGGGCCAGTGTGAGCACTGCAAGTTGTTTATGATATATTATGTAATGAAAAGTCTTTGAATATTGACGTCTTCCTTTGCTGAGAGTTTGAATTTGTTTCTATTCATGAAAAGTACTTTATTTTCCCCCACCTTTCTTGAAACGTGCTTGAATTCGATTTACCCATAATCCCCGAAGAACTAGAAGTTTCTTGATAATCTGTCTCCATCTGGACCACTGTAGTTTATTTCCTGAGTTTCTGTTGGCAATCTGATAATATGTTGTGGTGTAATACACATTTGGAAAAGGCTCAGATAGCTCTTTTGAGTAATGTGTTACATCACAGCATTTCATCATCATGTCATCATAATATTAGGTTTTGTCATCATTACATGGTAGATCATGATGCTGGAATAGTTCACTAAGAAATAAAATGAAAGTTTCGAGTCCAGATTTTGTCGAAGATCGAGTAATGTAGGTATACGGAAATCTTCAACCTTATTTCTTTTTAGGCAAATGGTAGGTGAATGAAGCGATCATTTGCCCAACTTTTACAGCCTAACAGTTCTTGAAAATTGCTTAACTGGTTGAGTGCTAAGTTATTTTGGGTCATCAAAATTTGTTCATGAGTCTTTGCCTTGTTGCAATTTATGGGAGAGTGCCTCTTGGCACTCTCCCATAAATTGTAATAAGGCAAACCCATATAGACTCAGTAATTTCACTTCTAAGATAATATGAAGCACATCCACAGAATATGACACCTTTAGGCTAGGGTACCTGCTCTTCATATTAAAGCCCTGATAGTAGCTTTTAGCAATCTGCCAGTTAAATAGAGTTTGAATTTGATTCTCTGATCTCAGTGGGAACCATGTACACCAACCAAATACAGGGAAATGGCCCAAACAAATTTCCTCCAAACCTACAAATTTTCCAACAATAGTAGCTGTGAAGCTTTCCTCTCTCATTCTTGAGTTTATGCTTTTGTGTAAATTTTCAGTTCTGCTGAGTTCAATTGTTATTTGAAACTGTATTTCTAATATTCAGGTGTTTGAGTCTCTTGAAATAAATCCATATGACTTGAATACAGATATGTTGGATGTACATGCCGTAAGTGAGCGTGACAATTTGATTGTATATAACTGTCTCACTTCAACCGTGTGTCTATTTTAAATGAATGCTTCTGATTATGCTTGCCTGCAGCGTTTTATATTTTATACCTTGTTAAACCTTACTGGATTAGATTAGATCAGGTTATTTTATTTAACGATATAGATAGAATATGATACAAAATAATAATCGTGGTTCATTGAGATACATTATTAAAACTTCCAATAGACATACATTTATAGAACAGAACAATACCACTATCTATACCGTAGGGAGATGACATAGCCAGATTGGCTGTCTGCCTGCCATCTCCCATACATGGTACCAAGTTGTCAGCACTGCACATAAGCCGTAAGAGACTAGTTATTTGTGAAACTGAATTATTACACCTGTTGGGTTTAATGTTTTCTAATTTCACATCAGGTGCTCCGGACTTGGTGTGTCAGACAGAGTTTCTATTACTGAGACAAGATAGCAGACATATGATTTAGCTTTGCTATTGTTTCATGGATGCAATTTGAAATAAAGGAAGTTTATGGGTTTAGTGACTACGTAGAATCTTAATTATTTACATACTTGTTAAAAAATTAAGAAATATTATGAAACAATAGGATCAGAAATTAGAAATCATTTTTGCGGGAACTGTTAAAAAAATGAAGTTCCAATATTATTTAAGGACAACTCTAACAGTACCAGTCCTGCAGTTTTCAATATTTTGTGTAAATCAGTTATCATTCACCTCATCTGAGCTTTGATAACTTATCATCGTTCATTCTCCTTTACTTGATTCGGGTAACCATCAGCCAACCTAAAAATATATGTATCGCAACTATTCTGATATATGAACTGTTGTATCATAGCCAAGTTCTTGCTCCTATGGGCACTATCATGATGAATAAAAATGAATCCTCAGGAACAATAATGAGGCAGCGTGGCAGAATTTCTGATACAAATTTGTTGCAATTATAGCCTAATCTTGGCATGGGCTGACATGCTGCAGAATAGTACGGCATCCATAATCACCATTTGTGGCAGAGTCATGAATTATTGCCATTTCCCGATTTACCTGTCTTACATCTTAAGAGGATCAACAGTTCAAAATGATGTTGAGCATCAAACAGTAATCAGCATAGGTTTTGCATCTGCCTGAAGTATAGCTGCTTTGTTGGCCAGAGCTGCTATTATTTTTAGGCTGAAATGTATCACTGCACCTTCTTTATTTTTGGCATTTTTTCTTGTCGATTGAATTGGACCAATGTACTCCTCACTTCTTGCAGTGTTTTGTAGCTAGTAACATGATTTCACTGCTAGTGCCCTGTAAATTATTTATGGGATAAACAAAATAAACGTACAGTGTTTTCAAGTAAAAAATTTATTCTCGTAGAATTAAAAATGAAACTGACTCTCCAGAGCCTCATCGGTTTCATTCTTAATCCTACTCGTAGAACAAATCTTTTACTTGAAAACACTATACGTTTATTCTATATTTAACTTGTAAGACAGATAAGCATGATGATAAACTGCTGGAACCGAAATGCAACAGGCAACTAGGATTCCGCCTATAGA
Organism: Pictodentalium vernedei; assembly: GCA_031216915.1. Lineage (NCBI taxonomy): Eukaryota > Metazoa > Mollusca > Scaphopoda > Dentaliida > Dentaliidae > Pictodentalium > Pictodentalium vernedei. The sequence goes on from CM062288.1 coordinate 307,032,028, forward strand.
AGACATTCATTTGCCATCTTCCTTTCATGAAAACACAGGAGGTACCCGATTTGAAAATATACAAATAAAAAAATACAGTGTTGATCCTGCATTAGTCCATCGGTGTCAACATCAAATTGAATTTTCAAATCTTTGCAGGCTCCTAATATGTAGACACATTATGTTGCTATTGTTTGTGAGACAGTTATGTAAATAAGTTTGAAGTTTGCTGTGACTGAACTTTACCACAGTTTCACCCTTTCACCCCCCAATATTTTTGAGTGGCATCTCCCTTGTCTATTTACTAATATGAATGGGAAAACTCATCTGTTTTTAGCCGCAAGTTATTTTAGGAATTAACTGAATTTTCAACTAATAGTTTAAAATTAACCGGTTCAGTGGTGCAAGCCTGAGTCATTAAAGTGTTGAAAGCTGTTATTTGAGCCTCAGTTGGGGTTGTATGTTTTTGCGATTTAAAAGGTTTCTGACCTTGGAACCAACTTCTTCAGTTTCTTCATGTTTATCTTACAAGAATGTCTTTCCCTCAATACAAGTAAAAATGTTGGACAAAATATAAATCTGTATTGAGGGTAATAACTACATGTGTGATCATTCTATTCTAAGGCTGTCACGATTATGAATTTTCATAATCGATTATTTTGTCATAAAAATCGACGGTTATTCGATTATTTATGGTTAATATTTCTGTCTCGTTTCCTAGAACTTCGTCTATGAAATAACTTGGGAGGCATTAAAAATTAAAATATCCTAATCGTAAATGAAGCAAACGAACACCAAACATTGAAAAATTTGACAAAACAGAATCTACATTGCATAGATTCAAACTTCAAATCATAGAAAAATGCATACTAAACTCACTAATGGCCCCATCCGCACTCAATGCGTAATGATTATGAATTTAGCCTCAGGGAATGTCAAGTCAACAAAGCTTTACACGTGGAAATGAAACTTCCGGTTGCAGTACATCGGAGAACAAAATAAATCATCATACTTTAAAAATGAATAACATGGCATTTCGAAGTTTTTCCCTCTTTACTTTCCATATGTTAAAATTGCTTATCAAGTATCAAATTGATAAAACAAAAACAACTCAACACTCGACGATGTCTTATTGGCAAGGAATACAATTAAACCATTGACAGTAAGGCATCATCGAGTGTTATGTTATTTTTGTTAAATTGTTATCACCGCTAATGGTAGTGAGCCAGCGATGCTGGAACCGGAATGTTCGGCCCATGAATGATAATGATTCAGCCCCTGTTCAGTGTGAAAATGCTTTCCCTTTGGGGGGCTCAATCTCTCCAGGGATTTATTTTATTGAAAATGCTTCCAAATTTCTGACTGTCTTCGCGAGGACATTTTGACAGAATATATTTTTATACTGTACCAATGACCCAGACTTAGCTGGTGCTAACTCTAACAAAACCAGGGTCAAACACAAATTTTGCCCCCCAATCCCCAAAATTTGCATCCAAAACCAAAAGAAATCATGTCCTATAGGACCTCCATACTTCGCCCCTACTGCGCATGAACAGTGTCAAGGACGTTCCGAAATTGGCGCCAATTATCATTATCTGTTTGGCCCTTCATCAGTCAACATCTCACTGATCTTTGTGCTTGTAAATCTCAGTTTAAAGGATGCCAGACACGTAATTATTGGAGAAATGGTGATTCTAAGGAGGATATAGAAGGAGGAGAGGAAAAAGGAGTGACAAAAAATAATCAGGGCTGTACTTAAAATTTTTTATGAAATTATGTTAAGTTGCCTATTTTCGAGGCATGGGCCTCTTGTTGTCATTCTTGCTAAAATGTTGCACTGCTTATTCAGTGTTTCCTCTCCCCTGGCCTTCTAAGTCCCCCCTTGCAATTCTCCCATGCTTTTGGCATATTTTTGAGAAAGTTCATTTCTAAAATTCTCCTGGGAGAGTTGCTTGGTTACAGAATGTTTTCTGTTATTTTCCCCATAGTTACGTTTTCACCCATGGGTGTATAAACGTTGTGTTCTGCATCTTCCATCTGATGTTCTGCAGAGTCTCCTCTGGGAGTCTCTGTCTTGCATCAGATAGAGTGTAATTTTGATGACTGATTTCGGGCCAGTTTTTTCAGTGCCTGGAGTCATGTTTTCTGGTGTTTTACACTGTTTGTTTGCATTGGCAACAGCCTTTTTTGAGGGGGGCTGTTTGCCTTTGGTGTAGTTTATCTCACTATAAGATACATTTCTATTATCCGTAAGTGTCGCATTAATTATTTAATATAAATTTAAAATTTTTGACCACACTTAGCCATCGGATCCATCGGGGCTCAATGTTACTTTTCAGAAACTTGGGCTTCGCTGAAAAAATATTTTTCAAAAATTATTTTGATTTGCAATTGTTTTTTCATTATTAATGGATCATGTTATTATGTATCTTTGTGTCAGGGGTTTGTGCGAGTAACTAGGACTTGTTGACTTTTCACAATGAAAGGATATTGTTCAAATTGTAATGGGAAGAAATCTTCCTCTGACTTTCATGATCATTGTATTAATTGTAGTCAGTGTTCTCGCACTAATCCCTGTTCTATATGTCAATATTGGGATGACAAACATTGGAAACGTGTGTCACGGTATGTTGTTACTGGAGAAAGGGCTATGCCGGCTCTTTCTCCGCAAGGTCACTCTACTCTCTCAGTTTCTATTTCAGAGGAACAAGAACAAGGTGATGTTTCCATGTTATCTTCCGCAAGTGCGCTTCCGTCATCACAAATGAATACAGAGCTAGCGGCAAAAGTGCTCATGGAGATTAAACAAATGTCGTCCGCTAGCTCGCCCGGTGTAGCGTCCATTCACCGAATGGTTCGGCAGCCGGGTTCGTCCGATGCGGTCCAGGAGGAAATGTTGGGTGATGCCAGCACTATAAACATTCAACGTGCAAACCCAGTGACGGCGGATAGTAGGCGAGATCGGAGGAAGCCTTTGAGTCCGGTTCCTAGCTCGTCCAGGTCCAGCCGGGCCGCGAGCGAGAGAGGCCCCTCTCTCGTACAACAACATCTGGGACCAGATGTTGTGGTACAAAATGTGTCGCAAACGGAGCATACGTCCGTCGCTCGGAATGCTCCGTTGTATAGGCAGTCCGCGGAGACTGCTCAGGCTTCTTCTTCTCGTCAGCGCACACGACCACACCTTGGCTGCGTGACCGCCGATATCTTACCAGCTTCGCTGATCAGGGATTCTTCGGCGACCAGGTCACACCATCCGGCAGCCAGGGACACGAGGCCGATGGACTCCGGACGTTCGCATAGAAAAAGTATGCGGGAGCCATCAGATGCGGAGCTGCCCTCTGCGAAGCAGCGAAAGACTGCGCCTCCGCAGGTCTCGATGCCGGACGTGCTTGTGCAGATAGCACAACTTATCGCAGCATCCCAGCAGCCGACAGAAACGGTGTCGGATCGGGAATTATCCGACGGCGCTGGGTCGGTACGCTCCGCCGAAGCATCGGGGGCGGACGACCGGGAGCATCATGAGGTCCGACCGGATGGTGAAAGGGATACGGATGATTTGGAGCTATCCCTTTCGGAACAACATAAAGCTGCCGTGGACTTCATCCGGCACTTTCTCCCTCAAGTTGTTCCGTCGGGCCAGACTGCTGCGGTTCCGGACAAGAGGATTATAGCGTCATTGGACTCTGAATTTTTTGAGCGGTTCAGGGACATCGCTCCCGAGTTTCCGTCGCAGTCCAATAATGTTGCAAGAACATTTGAATTATTGAACGACGCTATATTTAAACTTGCTTCCAAAACGGGGAAAGCAGGTTTCTTGTCCGCCAATACTCTCAACCTGCCTTTCATTAATGCAAGGAATAAATTCGACACGGCAGGACAGGGTATTCTGAGTGTTCCTCTGCGTATGGACGACGAGGCGGAAGACTTAGAGCTATCATTACCGTCGTCGGCTTCTATTCCAACCGCCGTGTTGGAAACAGCTATTTCGTCTAACAGAGCCAGTTTAGATGCCTTATCTTACGCAGATCACCTTACTAAGGCGTTATCACTGCGCCTTCAAGGGAAAGAGTTTCAGGATATACAATCCTCTTTAAGACTTCTTTCAAGGGCAGTAGCTTATTCCACGTGTAACTCCGCCCTTTCAGTGGCAAACCTGGAGTTGGTTAGACGTGACGCAGCCCTAGCTACATCCACACTCGTGGATACTAAGGTGAAGAACTCTCTCAGAGTCGCTTCGGTCTCCGGAGAACTTCTCTTTGACGGCAAGCTTTCTGCTATTTATGATAAAATTACAAAGAAAGCTTCGGATTCTCTGTTGTTCAAATCTGCTTCTAAGAAGTCGGATACGGCAGACAAGAATAAGACAGGCACTTCTGGGTCTAATGCGCCCAAGAGAGGTTCCTATAGAGGTTCCGGTGCGTCCTCTTGGTCTTATTCGAGAGACCGTCAAGGTAGCGACTCACGTTCGGGACGTCCTTCGGGCCGGGACAACCGGTCGGATGCCCCGAGGTCGACGGGACGAGGCGCGGGTCGTGGAGGACGTGGTTTCTCCTACCGCAGGCCTCGCAGGTCCAGGAGGTGATGGCTTAAACCTCGCGTACCGGTTGGCGGAAGGTTGTCAAGCTTTTCACAAGAATGGGTGTCGATTACGGACGACCCTTGGGTGAGAGGAGTGACTTCGGAAGGTCTAAAGATATCCTTCAAACGAAAGCCTCCATTAACTCGAAGTCCAAAGTGGACTCAACTTCCGTCAAACCCACAGAAAAGAAACGCTCTATTATCAGAGGTGCAGTCTCTTTTAATGAAGAACGCGGTAGAGGTCGTAGAAAACCAGGAGACTCCGGGATTCTACAGCCATCTGTTTCTGGTTCCGAAACCAGATGGCTCGTTCCGTCCAGTCATAGATTTGAGCTGGATAAACAAGCTGATTGTCGCTCCGAAGTTTTATATGGAGACGATTCGGTCGGTCAGAGCGAGTATTCGGGTGAACGATTATGCAACAAGCATAGATCTCAAAGATGCGTACTTTCACGTCATGGTACATCCGACATTCAGAAAGTATCTACGCTTCGCAGTCCTAGGAGTGGTGTATCAATTCCGGGCGATGTGCTTTGGATTGAATCTAGCACCCTGGGCTTTCACTCGGGTAATGAACTCGGTAATGATCTATTTCCGAGCTCATTCGTCTGCGGTAATGTCGGCCTACCTGGACGACATTCTTCAGAGGTACGGCAACGAGTTAACGCTTCAGAACGATGTTCAGAATCTACTTCTATTGCTCCGACATCTCGGTTTTATAGTAAACGAGGAGAAGTCAGATCTGGTGCCGTCCAAGTCATTCACACATCTGGGAATGAGCTTCGAGACGCACAACAATCTCGTTCGTCTGCCGTTAACCAGAGTGAAATTAGTGAGTTGTTACACTCGCTATTGTCTGCACGCAGACAAAGTCACAGCGAGAGAATTTATGAGACTGATAGGTCTGTGTGGAGCCGCTGCGGATCTCATTCCGATGGGGCGGTTACGCACACGTCCTCTCCAAATTTTCTTGACTCAGAATTGGAGTGTGAAAATTCATTCGCTCGACATAGACGTTCTCTTGTCAGATCAAGTGAAACAAGAGATTCAGACTTGGGCAAACATTCAGTGGTTAACTCAGGGAGTTCCGTTGCAGTTGCCAGATCTGAGTTTTACCATTATGACGGATGCCAGTCAAACAGGTTGGGGTGCATCATTGATCCCAACGGATTCGAGATGCCAGGGTCTTTGGGATCCGCAATTCCTGGGCAAGCACATAAACATCAAGGAAATGATGTCAATTTGGCTTGCGTTACGTCATTGGATGGACATTATTCACAATGCTCATGTCCAAATCCTATCCGACAATACAACAGTAGTGGTGTATATACGGAACCAGGGAGGCACTCATTCAGTTCCGTTGTTCAATCTAACGGAAAGAATCCTTCTGTTTGCGCTAGAACATCAGGTTCTTCTTTCGGTCCGTCACATTCCGGGTCGTCTGAATGTGCTAGCAGACTCCCTTTCACGAAAGGCTCGCTTGTTGCCGTCGGAGTGGTCTCTCAACAAACAAGTATTCAATCAGATTTGCTACCAATGGGAGCAGCCAATGATAGACTTATTTACGACACATCTCAACAATCAGTTGCAGACGTATGTGTCTCCGTGTCCGGATCCAAGAGCATTTGCAGTAGACGCTCTGTCGATCCCTTGGGACGGAATGATAGGATATGCGTATCCTCCAGCGCCGTTAATTCAGCAAGTATTGCTAAAGATAAAACAATCTCAATGCAAGATTCTGTTGATAGCATCTCTGTCTCCACAGAGACCGTGGATAAATCTACTCAGGTGTCTGTTGTGGGACCTACCGCGAAAGCTTCCTCCACGGGAGGATCTTCTTTCGCAGGGGAAATCGCGTCAACTCCATCACAACCCGCAAGGTCTCAACCTTCACGTTTTTCCGTTGTGCGGTCCTTCTTGCATGGCAAGCACTTTACAGGACGAGCAGTGGACGCGATTTCTAACTGTAGGAGGACCTCCTCTTTGCTAAACTATGCGGCTAAGTGGAAGGTTTTTCATCGTTGGTGTAGGGATCATTCTGTAGATATTTTCGATCCCTCTATACCAGACATTGCAAACTTTCTAGTATACTTGTTTGACGAAATCAAACTGCAGCCTGTTACTATTAAGGGTTATAGGTCTATGTTATCTGATACCTATGCACATCATGATAGTTTACAAATTGGATCTAATGTCTCTTTATCTAAGTTGGTTAGAAACTTCTCGATAAATAGACCCAGAACTCTTAGGTTAATTCCTAAATGGAATTTAGCTTGGGTTCTTCTTAAATTGAAGGAAAAGCCATTTGAACCTCTTGGGACAGTAGATTTCAAATTCTTATCTTATAAGACAGCTTTTCTCTTAGCTTTCTCTTCTGCTAGAAGAGTCAGTGAGCTTCATGCACTGTCGGTGGATGATTCTCACTATCGTAGTGTCGGGAACACTATCACCTTCACTACTAATGTGGATTACTCTGTCCTGTTAGAGCGTTACGTATCTATAAACAGAGATCTCAGTTTATCAGAAAGGGACGAAAACGTTTCTTTCTGTCTTTGATGCCTAATAGAAGGGACATTTCAGTCCATTCTATTGCTAGATGGATTCAATTAACTATCCGTACTGCTTATGAGAGTTTATCTTCTTCTCAGCAGTCTGTGCTTAAGATTTCCGCTCATGAAGTAAGAGCTCTTGCTACTTCTTGGGCTTATGCTAATAGTATTGCTATTACAGATTTAATGAAGGCTGCTTATTGGTCTCAGCCATCCACATTCACGAATTTTTATCTCAGAAATATTGAGTCCATTTCTGGAGACCTGCATGGTTTAGGTCCGTTATCTGTTGCTCAGAATGTCGTCCACTAAACAGTTGCAACTATAGTTATGCAGGCTTTCTGTTCCGGCAGTGACTCCGTCCGGCTGCCCTCTTCGCTCTAGGCTATTTGACCCAGGGCAAGGGGAAGGGGGGGGGGGGGGGGTGTTCCCTTAGGTCACCTGCTTTATAGTGAAAAGCAAGGGAATGCCTCCTCCAAAGTCAGTATTTCTGAGTCGCTTCCTGGATGGTTTTAAAGTTTAATATTAATGTTAAAATTCATTCATGTCATATTTTTAAAGTGTAGCTCGGTGTGAAGCATTTGTATATGTCAAGTGTCAAACGGGCTTTAATATACAATACTCGGACACTTTTAAAAGATTATAAAGAGTCTCAATTCTCTGGACTAACTTTATTTATTGGCTTACTTTAAAAATAATTAGTATAAAGGGTTATACTGGATGTTAATAGAGAACATGAATGTTATTGTGCTCAATTATGAAGGGTATTGTATCTTTCTAATTTAATATTAAATAAGAAAGATACATGTAAAGCCTAATACTCCTTTTCTCCTTAAGGGGTTGCCTCTATATTATATAGTTGAGCTTATTGGATTTTCCTCTGTGTCCTAGGCCCTCCAGCCTTTTTACTATTCAGCTAAGTCTGGGTCATTGGTACAGTATAAAAATGTTAAAAAATTTATAGTAATTTATATATTTTTTATACTTACCAATGACCCAGATGGGGATGGCCCTCCCAGGAATTGGGAACTCTTGCCTCCCCGCTGAGTACATAGCGCTGACCAGGCACTGTCAGTAAGAATGATAATTGGCGCCAATTTTGGAACGTCCTTGACACTGCGCATGCGCAGTAGGGGCGAAGTATGGAGGTCCTATAGGACATGATTTCTTTTGGTTTTGGATGCAAATTTTGTGGATTGGGGGCCAAATTTGTGTTTGGCCCTGGTTTTGTTAGAGTTAGCACCAGCTAAGTCTGGGTCATTGGTAAGTATAAAAAATATATAAATTACTATAAATTTTTTAACTTTTCAGGTACGTTTTACTTCGACTTTTATAAATTTTATGTATCGGTTGGAAATTGAGTAATTTGAGTTCAAAAGGAGGGGAAAGATCAAAGACATGCAATCGACAGCATGCTTTTGATACTCGGCAGAAGAATACAACCTCGTAACAACGTTGATGTTTTTTTGGCAGGTCACATTACTCACATCAAAGGCATGAGAAGTATTGGGAACTGAGTGATCACGCATACGATGATGACTGGGTTTCGACTAACTTTAACTCGCGTGGTGCTGCGACTTGAAGCTGTATATTGGTTTTATGTTTTAACCCCGTTCACACACACATTTTTTGTTGAAATAGGTCCTTTATGTGAAACAATACCTTGTGAATCAATATTTCCCCTTTGTTTAACAAAAAAGGTATGACCACACATGTCCAGTCAAATAATCGATCATTGAAAAAAATCGTTGATTATGACCTCAATCGACGGTTGATCGATTTTTCGATCATTCGTGACAGCCTTATTCTATTCAGAAAGAGATTGTTTTTATCTGCATCAAGTTATTACACATGTCAAGGCCAGCGTTTTTGATTACAGAAATAAGCCTTTTTGAAACTGCCACTTTTCTGCAGGGTTACAGGTCGCGAGGTGAAACATTTCAAGAAAACACGTTGTAAGCAATGGGAGAAGAGAGAGGTTGAAGTGCTTCTGACCCCATTACGTTTATCAGTGCGAATTCAAAAAATAATTAGCCAAGGTCACTGTTTGTTTAAGACTATGGCAATATTGTATGAGAACTTTCATTATTACAAATTGAGCCCTATAGACTTAAATGGTGATTGAATGCCCGTTGTGACATGATTGTGGCCGTGGGCACTGTTTCAACAACTTTCGGGGATTACCAAGTCCTCGCCTCCATAAAAAAGTCTTTAAACCTGCAGGATACCATCATTTAAAGTTGTCTTGGGTTACCCCTTCATTTAATTCAAATGATGACATCGGTTCTATGAATTTAAACTTGGATATTTCACAGAAAAATATACTATTAAAAATAAGTAGGGGATATTTGATAAAAGTGAGATATATGAAGAAATATATTCATATTTTCATCAAAAAGACAGTTGAGGCATTGCACAGTGACATCTGGTGAATGATTTCAGTGATAGTTGGGTGTCTGACAAACACACTTTCCATGCACTGAGCTGTAGAAGACATGGACAGACAGTCAGAGTATTTACCACATTCAGTCCAACACCTCAATACCTTGTAAATCCTCCTCGTTTCGTGAGACAAGCACAGATCTGACGTGGCATTCTTCTCACCAAACGTCCATTATCAACTTCACTGATGTTATTCCATTCTTCCTGCAGTGCAGCGGCGAGTTCCTGGACTTTGATAGGGGGCTGTTGGCATTGTCGTAGGCACCTGCTGAGCATATCCCAGACATGCTCATTTGGTGAAAAGTCTGGACTTAGTGCTGGCCAAGGCAGTGTAGTGATGTTCTGCTCCTGGAGGAACTCTGTAGAAACACAGGCCCTGTGTGCTATTGCATTGTCATCTTGGAAAATGAATCGATGGCTGTAATGTAGCGCTAATGGCACCACATGAGATGAGCTAACATGTCATGGTAGTACTGCCCTGTGACATGCCCTTGGATGACATGTAATGCAGTTCTGCTTGTCATGATTATGCCTCCCCACACCATAACTGATCCACCACCAAAATGATCATGCTACCTAACAATTAAGTCATGGTATCGTTCATTCCACCGCCGCCACACTCTAGTTTGCCTGTCGTGGAAGTACAGAGTGAACCTCTATCAGAAAACATAACGTTACTCCACCGACGATTGGCCCTGTGCTGTCGTGCTTCACACCAATTACACCTTGCTGCAATGTGACATTCAGTCAAATGTGGAATTCTTCAAGCTCTTCGAGTGTGCAAATTCCAGCATTGAAGGCGAATTCGGATAGTCTGACCACTGACTCGCATATCTCGCTCAGTGCAGCTACTGTCCAATTTCTGAGGCACTTTGATGGTGGCTACATAATGCTGTGGTTCGGATGAAATGATCCTGGTTAGCAGTTGTCGCCCTAGGACGACCTGACCGACGTCTGTCATCAACATTGCCTTCTGATGGTAGCGTCACCACAACCTGCTGATCTCCAGTTGAGTAATGTTAAGAATTTGAGCCACTGCGATCTGTCTGTTGCCGGCTTCCAACATGCCAATGGCATGTAAACGTTCATCACGTGTCAATCTTTGCATACCTCAAAAGTTATGTTTCGACCAGAAACCATTGATGAACGAGTTTATACCAAAAAATGAACAATGAGATCTCAAAAAAAAAGCCTGTCGTGTACAAATGAAAATTTCAAAACGTACTCCTCAGAAATTAACGTAGCGCTCATGCGAAAAACCTGCACAAAGTTTTCGTGGGCTGGTGACATTCATGATCCACAATAAACTTGGTAACATATTGTTCACGCGTATCCAATACCATTTTCCGAAAAATATCTACATCAGTTTGGATATCCCCTACTTTTTTTGGACAGTATAGTTGTCTTGACTGACAGAGAACTCAACACGATGAACATGGAAATCACTTTGTTTACACCCTGTGACCTCTGACCTTGCAAAGATTAATGGCAGTTTCGAAAAAGGCTTATTAAAATATTAAACAATTCATCAGCTCAAAAATTAAATTAGACGAGATTATATATTTATACAGTGGAGCCCACTTAATTGGATTTCTCTTAATTGTATATCCCTGTTAATTGGATATAATTTTCCAACAGAAAACCATTTACCATGCCTCCAGTACAAATTTGACCTATTAATTGAATATAGGTTATCGAGTAATCTCCTGTTAATTGAATAAAAAATCTTGTAACATGTCGAGAAATTACCCTGACTCTTCCCAGTTTTCCTTTGGTTATAGTCCTATTTGGCCTCAGTACATCCAGTACAGGCATTTAATCTATTATATCTTGTTTGACAGAGCTCATGGAGCTCTGTCAAACAATATATAATAGAATAAATGCTGAGTTTATATCTAGAGTAAGGAAAGTGACACAATCCCTGTTAATTGAATACTCTTGTTAATTGAATAATTTTCATTTGCAAAGTGGCTATTCAATTAAAAGGGTTCCACTGTACTAATAACCAATGGCCCGGACTTAGCTGGTGCAAACTCAATATTTTCAAGGGCCAAACACAAATTTTGAACCCCCCAATCCCCAAAATTTGGATACAACACCAAAAATTAAAAGTCCTATCTGGCCCGCCATACTTTTACTATTTGCGCCTGCACAGCGCTCAGGAAGAGACTGGAATTAGCGACAACCTCATTCTTGGTTTGGCCCTCAAGTCAGTAACAATGATCTGACATCTGTGCTTTAAAATCTCCTTTTTGAGGATGCCAGACACAAATCAATGAAAGAATTGGTGGATCCAAGGCTGTAAATGGATGATGGAAGTGAACAATGGTGGTTTCAAACATTCAGGGCTGTAACTTTATAATAATTATAAAAATAATTTCATGTTTCCCAATTTCGGAACATACACCTGACATCATCATTTTTGCTAATGATTAATCCACTGTTTGTTAAGTGTTCCTTCCCTATCCTTCCTTGAAGCCCTCCTTTTAAACTCCTAAGCTTTTTGGCTATTTTTTATTGAAATTTTTTATTAAATTTCATGGGAGTTTAACATGTATTACAGAATGTTTATTCTGTTTACCCCATGGTTACGTCCTCACCCAAGGTGTGTTAGGTCGTTTTGGTCTTGCATCTTCTATCTGATGTATTGTTTTTTCATCTTATGAAGATCTAGCTTTGCATTTGGTAGCATTTTAATCAGTTACTGACTTTGGGCCTTTTTGTGTGCCTCATGTCTTGTTTCCGTTTTTTTCCTTTGACGTTTCCATTTGCAATGTCCTCAAATATATGTAGTATTTCATATTATATTACTGTAGGATTACTGTAGGATACATGGATTATGATTCCGGTAGTGCAGCTCAAAAAATTTGGATTTTGTCCACACTTAGGCTCTATTGGGATGCCCTTGGGCTCATCATGTTCCCGTGGGGAACTTAGGCATTTTTTTCCAAAAATTTTTGAAAATTTTTTTTGTTTAATTTTTCGAATTTAATTTTGCTTGCTATTATTCATGTATCTTTATCATATATTTTATTGTGGAGTTGTAGGAGTGCTATCGACTTTGTATTTTGATTGTTATTATGAAAGCTTACTGTTCAAAATGCAAGGCAAAAAAGTCGACCTCAGATTTACATGCTTGTTGCCCTGCCTGTAGTCGATGCACACCTATGGATTCTTGTCCTACATGTATTCATTGGGATATCAAACGTTGGAGATGGGTGTCGTGGTACGTTGTTGGCGGTGAGTTTCCTATGTCGGAGCTCTCACCGAAAGATGAATTCGAGTTTTTCAGTTTCTTTTTCAGAGGAACAAGAACATGGTGATAGTATTGTGACACCCATCCAAAGTGTGCTACCATCGTCATGCTCTGATGAGCAAACAGCTAGCTGCAAAGGTGCTCATGAATATTAAGCAAGGGATAAGGCCTCTAGTTAATGTTCTTAATCCCTTGCAAGCAGCTAGCTCAACCGGTGAAGCGGTTACTCCATCCGTGGGAGCCGTAACACCGGGTAAGTCTGTTGCAGTCGAAGGAAGTGTAGATTTGTGTAGCGTGAGCACCTCAAAATCAAAAGCTCACCCAGCGACGACGGAAATAGGGAGGAAGTCAGCAAGTTTCTTTTCGGGAGGCTCGGCGAGGTCTGAAAAGTCCATGAGCGGGAAAGGCCTCTCTCTAACCCAACAACATATGGGGCCAAATGTTGTTTTGAGAAACTTGCACGGGCCGGGGCATACATCCACACCCACCGCTTGGGACGCTCCGTCTAGACTGCAGCCAGGGTCGGCTACAGTCGCAGCTTCCTCCACTACGTTACAAAAGCACACATGAGTGCATGCAAGCTACCCGACTTCGGATATCCAGCCCGCTGCGCAAAGACGGAGCCACTCTTCGCCTGTGAAGTTGGACCATCCGGTAGCTAGCGATCCGAGGCTTCATTCATCGGGACGTTCGGAAAAAGATCTCTCTCCGTATCGTCGTCCCAGGAGCAACAAGCGGCGAAAAAACAGAAGACGGCTGCTCCTCAAACCTCGTTAACGGACTTGCTCTTGCAGATTGTGCAGCTGATCGCAGCGTCCCAGCAAGTGTAAGAGCAGCCTTCCGCAGACTCCGGATAAGTTATGGAACTTCCAATAGGCTGTCTTTGCATATGTTCTCAATTTTTGGCCTCATTATTCGGAGTAGTATATTCTTCCTCCAAACAATCATTGGTTGTAATGGACCTAGAGAACAATGAAATATTTTAGGGACGGTCCATGACGGGTCTGTTAATCATAGCTCGTTCCATGTTCTGAATCCAGGTTTCTACGAGAGAAGGTACACATGCTCGTATATTTGAAAGGTTCAATTGGAGTTTTATTATTGGAATTAATTGCACATCTGAACGGGGTTGCCTTAGAAGCGTGTTTGCTCTTCGGATACTTTCCATTGGGATTCAATTGGATAAGTGTATAGTTGTACACATTATATCACCGGTTTTCGACCTATCTATGTATTCCAACTTCGGTATATGTTAGAAGCGTGCGCTGTTAATAACCGGGATCGCCACGATAGCCTTAGCTACTGAAGTGGCGTTAAGCACCAATAATTCATAATAATTAATAACTCTGTGCCTGTTGGACGAATATATATTATTTGGTACCGCTTTTCACTGATTCCAGAGCACTTCCCTCTTTGTTTTGAAGAATATTCCTTCAAAAAAAAAAGGGGGGGGGAGTGATTTTTCTTACTCTCTTCCAGCTTGATAAGTGTGTAACTATGAGTGAAGCTGTTCTGTCTGTAAATTATTACTGATCCTAGATACAGCTTGCTTATTATTTATATATGGCTTATGTTTGTGGAGGTTAGTCTCTCACTCGAGAAGACGCCATCCTAATTTAAGGGGCTTAGTCCAGACCAATCCCTAAAATTGGGGGCTCGTTACACCCAGTTAGCATAATCATTCATGCTAAGATTACGGAATTACTTGGATATGGCTCCTTATTATGATATGTCTTCTCTTTTATTGTTTAGAGAGACATACATATAATTCTTTTTAAATTTAATCTCCTTTTCACCCTGGAATGCAGGCTTAGGAGCTGTATTTGGTCTGTTAATTCTTAAGTCCTTGGCCCTCTGCCTAAAAAAAAAAAAAAAATTCAGCTAAGTCTGGGCCATTGGTTATTAGTATAAAAATATGATAAATTTAAAGTAATTTGTATATTTTTTATACTTACCAATGGCCTAGACAGGGATGACCCTCACATGAGTGGGCTCTCATACCTTCCCACTGAGTTATTATTCAGTATGCTTGTCTACAAAGAATGATATTGGTGCCAATTCCGGTCTCTTCCTGAGAGCTGTGCATGCGCAGATAGTAAAAGTATGGAGGGCCATATAGGACTTTTAATTTTTGGTGTTGTATGCAAAATTTGGGGATTGGGGGGTTCAAAATTTGTGTTTGGCCCTTGATAATATTGAGCTTGCACCAGCTTAGTCTGGGCCATTGGTAAGTATAAAAAATATACAAATTACTTGAAAATTAATAATTTTTTTGCTGTGATGATATGTTTAAATTGCAAGTACAGTGGAACTCTGTTAATTGAATAGCCACTTTACCAATGATAATTATTCAATTAACAGGAGTATTCAATTAACTTTCCTGTATTCTAGAGATTAACTTAGCATTTATTCTGTTATATCTTGTTTGACAGAGCTCTAGGAGCTCTGTCAAACAAGATATAATAGATTAAATGCCTGCATTGGATGTACTGAGGCAAAATAGGTCTATAAACAAAGGAAAACTGCAGAGAGTCAGGGTAATTTCTTGACAGGTTGCAAGATTTTTTTTTCAATTAACAGGAGTTTACTCTATAACCTATATTCAATTATCAGATCAAATTGGTACTGGACATATGGTAAATGATTTTGTGTAGGGAAATTATATTCAATTAACAGGGTTATTCAGTTAAAAGATATCCAATTAAGTGGGCTACCAGCTATGGAAGCCATTGTTAGCAAGAGTTTGTTCATAAATGATTGACTTGTAGTAATTTACTGGAGAGTGCCTGTTGGCCAGTAAATTACAACAAAGCAGTTCTATCTAATTTTTTTTGCAGCCCATAAAACAAGCTAATGCATACAGTGTCAAGTCACTAAAGTGGCTCTCTGCACTTTTCAGTAGAGCCCTGATAGTTACTTCTTGCACTCAACCAGTTAATGTCATCACTTAATTTTCCAAGTTATTGAGCTTTTTGTGAGATTTTTTTATAACAATCATTTCCTAATTGATGGTTATATGGAGTGATATTTTTTATAAGAGTGCAGTGAGAATGATTTACTTTTATAATAACTTCGATACAATGGCGTTTCTACAAAGACTACCCTTTATTACGAAATCCCCATCTGCAGCAACACTAAACCATGCGGAAAAATGAAAATCTGTTCCGCACAAATGCACGAACAGAAATCATTGACAGACTATTTTTTTTATAAAGAAACAAAATTTCATTGAAATTTTCTACAAATTGAGCCCCGTAATTACAGTTTGAATCGCTAACCATTGCTAAAAATTGTCCCCCTGAGTTCAAGTGTGTTTTTTGTGCCAGTAGGAACATAGAACACATTGGAACTTCCCCGCGGGAGCCCAGGGAAGTGAAGCAGTGCCTGTTCACTGCGTTAACCCTTTACCTAACATGAAAAGCAGACGACACTTGCAAAAAAAATTCTTGAATAACTAATTTTTTTCATTTTTTGTCTCAAAAACATAGGTTATGACCCCTCATTGGAACGAGCTTGACGAGCTCGTTCCAATGAGGGGTCATAACCTATGTTTTTGAGACAAAAATTGAAAAAATAATGAAAATTCATTTGCGATTTTTAAGAATAGCGCTGGCCGGTTTTGGCCGTTACGTTGGGTAAAGGGTTAAACAGGCTCTGCTTTACTGGTAAAATAGGACCCAGTCACCAATGCTTGAGAGGTGCAAACCCTCTCTAAAATGTGCAACATGACTTATTAATGCTCACCCCTGGTCTTGAGTTGATACTCATGTTGTGGTCATGATTAGCCATTGTGCAAAAATATGTGACCTTAACCCTTTACCCAACAAATTGCCCGCATCCGCCCGCGTAATATGCAAATTCAGCAGCTGAAAAAATATTTTTTCGAAAAATTTCAACAAAACCATATCATGTGACCCCTCTTTGGAACGAGATCATCGAGCTCGTTCCAAAGAGGGGTCACATGATATGGTTTTATTGAAATTTTTTGAAAAAATTTAAAAAATGATATTTAAAATAATGAATTTTGAAATCGTGTGTATTGGGTAAAGGGTTTAACACCAATAAATAAATAAATAATAAATAATATAACACATTGGAACTCCGGGGACAAAATAATAATATGGGTTCCTCTCGCAAATTTGGTTGGCGATAAAATGATTTTTTTCTGGATAGTTGCTGAAAATTTGCTGAGTGTCCTTCTAATAATTGTTTTCATAAATATGAAGGCATGTAATAAACACAGAACAAAACGTATGTGTGAATGGGTTAATCAGTTTGGCACTTGCACCATTGCGGAAGGATAAAACTCAAGGCCTGCGGCCTCTCGTTCTATACTTCCACGCTAGCACTTGTGCCATATCCATTATCCCATTCACACATGCCTGTCATTCTGTGTATTTAGTTAATGCAACCTAAAGACAACACTTACAAATCTTTCTCCCCTCCCATATACCAAGTGAAATTACCTTATAAAAATCCTTTTCTCATTTAAAAAAACCTAGCTTATTACGTTTCCTTAGAAAGACTTTCTTCTACTGAGAGGTTACAATGTATTTTTTGAAACCTAAATATCAAAATCTAATCACAAAAATTCCCTGTGGGAACCTTAGTAAGTGAAACAGTGCCAAGAACACGATACATCATAACGTCATTAAATAGGATGGCTAACCGGTTCTCGTCAGATCACTGAAGTTAAGCAACGTCGAGCCCGGTTAATCCTCAGATGGGTGACCGTCTGAGCGGTCGATTCGAACTCCCGCATTGTGTCCTTGGGCAAGGCACTTAACCCTGATTGTTCACATGGGGACATGATGACGCCATTTACTAAGGCATACTGCACATCGATGGTGTGCATGTCGTCAACCAATCTAACCCTGCCTGTGCTGTAGTGCCGAGTTACAATGTTGGGGAGCTGGCAGCTTCTCTCCGGGTACTCCGACTTCCTCCATTGGGGAGCTGGCAGCTGCTCCTCGTTGCTCGGTGGTTCTCTCCAGGTACTCCGACTTCCTCCACGCGTAAAACTGCCACAGTCATGATTAGCCATTGTGCATAAGTATGTGACCTTAAACACCAATAAATAAATAGGATGGCTGTTCAGTAAATGTGTGGGGTAGACCAATCAATATATTCAATGTGCAGCCCCAAGGCTGCACGTTGAAAATATTGATTAGTCTACCCCAAAGCATGAATATCGACTCTTCTAATTGCTGCCATTGAACTGGCATGAAAGATACCACCACTGTACAAAGGGTTAACTTGACTTAGTATAACTTTTAGTATAACTTTTGCTTTTATAACTTCTCACAGGATTTGAATTATTGTCTGGGTGGAAAGTAAACCCTGCCAGTATTTTCAAAGTAAATTACCCCCCTTGCACTGTATATGCACTACTCAGTAATAACTCTTCAACAGTAGAATTTAGAAGTAATATAGTGTAGTGTATGATGCAAAGTCATATGCATCAGATCTGCTGCTGGGATTGGTTATATGCAAGAGGCCTATATATGCTGTAGTTGATCATTGCATCATCGAACAACCTGTGAGTATGAAGTAATTTATAAAATTGATTCTTTACATAAGGTAGTACATCATGTACATACTGACACTGTAATAGTTGATTTCAGGTTTTTTCCAGTCTTAATTTGGAACCTTATAATTTGAGTGTTGATAAATTGGATGTGCATGCTGTGAGTATTACTAATGGGTACAAAGATAATTAGTATCTTTTTTTATACTAAAAGTAAGCTTTTTTAAAATAATTATTTGATATTTGCTGACTACATCTTTCACAGTGGCAGATACAGAATTTCCTGAATTGGGAGGAAAGAGCAATATGCATCATTGTGTGAGTTCCCAAGATGGGAATGCCCCCTTCCCATTGGTGGGGGTCTTGGCCTCTTCTGGATCAATTTTTTATAATATTGAGTGTTGAAGTGGCACTCAGGTGGCTAGTTTTGTTTTGCTGTTATAATTTTTATCAGTTGCAAGAATGACAAACTTGTAAAGCAACTTGGTCATTCGCAGCTGTTCATGCCCTACTGCATACTTGAAAAAACATCCTCCCATGATGGGAGGATGTTTTCTCAAGTGTGCGACTCTGCAGGAACAACTGCAAATAGTCCCATAGGCATAATTTCATAGTTCACCAAAAGTAATTCCAGAGTTTTTCATGTACAACAGGGTACAATGTATTTCCACAAAGCCTATGTAACTAGGAAAATTGGCAAAGTACCAGAATAGATACGATAGGCTAGGAGTGCTACCTGCAGTGACTTTTAGCCCTCATTCAGGGTAAAACACAGGACCCATTGGATTTGTAAACTGTAAAGAGACAAAGTAAACTTAAGTTCATTTGAAATGTCATTTTATACTGCAGGATGCATTCTACCCTTGTCACATGTTTGCCCCTAAAAACAACAACACCGAAATAAGCATGAGGCCGTGCGGCGGACCATATATTCGAGAATTAGTATGTAGCATCAACACGCAATATTTACAAATGCAAAACTCAATAGAAGGCGAAACTGTACTGCATGTAAGTTGAAAACTGATGACAACTGCGAGCCACCCAACCAGAAAAACCACTGTGGGAAACACTGGAGGTGCACCGACCCAAATTGCAGCAGTCAAAATTGTGTCGAGATTTCTAATTCGAAATGCCTAGAGATAAGGACACAGACAATAAGCTGTGTATACTGTCCTTAACGTAAATATCCTTGTCCTTCTCTGGCTTCCAACGACCGTGTCGTTTGAACAAACGATCCTTTATACCGCTATTAGCCGCTGCGGTAGCACCACCGGACCGCAAACTGTGGGTACCAAAAGCTTTTACATCAAAACCCAGCCCAGCAAATGCCACGCGAAAAATCTCTCGCGTTCGAGAGTAAGAAAGGCAGTTTCCTGGTCTCAAAACGTACCCACTTTGAGATTTCAAATAGACGAGAGCTCGAAAGAGAAAATCCTTGCTCCCAAGGTCTATTCGAAAAATGTCAAAATATGTACGCAGAAACGTGTAGGGACATATAGGAAGACAAGTTTTGCCTACGATTACCCAATGACCGTCACGATAAACGTCATTTTTGGCTTTCTCAATGAAAATTTTGACGAAAGTATCTTCGAAAGAAACATCACAGGCACGCAAGTGAACGAGCTCATCAAAACGGAGAAAACGAGCGTAAGCAAGCAAGCACATAGTGACAGTACGAAGTGAAAACCCAGAAGGAGCAGTATAATAGGACTCAACCAAACGCTTTAACATATCCGGGGAGACAGGTTCTTTACGATTACGTCGCTGGTTGACAGTACGAGCGGCCGCCTCTTTCATCATCCGAGGCAGAGGATGATCAGTGGGATCTTGAACCATAGCAATTTTGTGAGCCCAGGAAATTCCGTAAAAAGCGGAATTGACTGAGGAGCTGGAATTGGATGATTGCAAAACACTCAAAAGATATAAAGCTACATGTGCAGACGAAGCAGGTAAACAGTCAATATGAGTATTGGAAAATCCGGAACACCAGCGCTTCCATCTGAGAAAACTGTATAAATAAGTCCTTACAGTTCCATCCTGTCGAGATTGCAAAACAACTGAAGGCAATTTGTTGGCAAGTGCTTTCAAAACTGGATCTGGGGTGTCAAGAAGGGACTTCCACGACTCAGATTGAAATAAATCTGCAAAACAAAGAAAACACACATGAACGCTTCATTGAAACAGTAATAAAGCACGACGGTAAGATCCGAAATCTTCCGGAATTCCGTTAGGGTGGGTGGGTGGGTGGGTGGGTGGGTGGGACAGAATAAACAACTGACAAGTGTGACTGCCGGACCGAGAATGAATTATTAGCTCGTGCTAACACAATTCAATAATAAACACTCGACTACCCCTAATTACCCACTCAATTAACACTCGGGCAAACATGGGAAGAGAAGAATGCATTTTCATTCTAATTCGCAAGCTCAAACGAATGAAAAACCCTTTCTACCCTTGTCCCATGTTTGCTCCTAAAAACAACAACACCGAAATAAGCATGAGGCCGTGCGGCGGTCCATATATTCAAGAAAGAAAAAAGAGCCGGGCTCTCTACTGACCTGTGCGCGGAAGCGACAGAGGACGTTGAAACAAGTGGTGTAACAATGTTGCCAAAACGGCTGGACAACTGGTCAATAGGCAAAACAATAGGAAAGATGAACTGTGAATCGCAAACGTGACAAATTTACGGTCAATACCTCGAAAAACCAAAAAAGCATTTCATAACATGACAAAATGCAACTGTGCTTCAATAAGCCAGACACTGCCTTGCTTCAATAAGCAGCCAGAAACAAGCTTCAATAAGCAACGTAAAGCTTCAACAAGCCCTAAATAACAACGCACGCGATAAGCAACGTTCAGAGCTTCAATAAGCTGCAACAAAAAAGCTTCAGTAAGCCAAATCTCAAAGCCTCAGCTCTGTCTTGATTCAATATTTTATACTAAACAAAAATGTCAAGGAATTAACACTGAACATCGCATCTGTTCACATCCAAAAACACACCGCGATATTAACCGATGATACGGCCGTCTATTCGCAGCGCTACCACAGAACTTGTAGAACTTTCGGTGCCAAAAAACGTTGAAGCATTCGTACCCGGAACGAATATCCCTTGTGGACGATCTTAGACGCGATAATCCGTTACAAACGCTCTGAAATGCCCTGAATAATACACTAAAAAAGGCCAATAGCCTGCAGAAACCCATAATGGCACAACCAAGGTACCGCTTGCCCTACACAGGGACATGTGTTTGATTGTACGGGTAATACAAGAAATAGGAGGTACCAACCAGTCCACGTAAACGAAAAAGCACAAACCCCAGCCAAGTTGGGTGTCCAAAAACGCGAATTGAACTTCTTGCATTTAGAATGATGCGAATCCGTGAATCTGTCAACCGTATGAGGGCCCCACAACCGGTCTAAAGTCTGAAAAAAGCTTTCCGAAGTGGCCCAATCATCATAATCCTTCAGTTTGCTAATGGAATCTGCATATGTATTTTCGGACCTGGGGACCCATTCGCACTCGATAAATACATCTGCTTGCAAGCAAAAGTGGAATATTTCAAAAGCCAAATCTTGCAAATCCGCCTTCATGCTACCTCGCGATATAATCCGTGAAACATTTAAATTGTCAGTAAACCATTTGCAAGTCTTACCTTCCAAGACCGATTGCAGATTGTAAAACCATGAGAACGGCCTTTAATTCCCGCCAGGTGGAACTCATGTTGGCCTCAGCATCCGACCAGGCTCTATGAACTATACAGCCACTAAACTGAACTACGTACGGTCACGATTAGCCATTGTGCATAAGTATGTGACCTTAAACACCAATAAATAATAACTGAACTACGTATCCCCCACACGCGTGCATCTTTGCATCAGAATAAACAATTCTAGAAAATACGGCGTGCTTCCGTATAGGTGAAGAGCGCACCGCGTCGATGTGATTGTGCCAAAATCGTAGCTCGTTAATGACCTCTGTGTTTTGATGAAATATGACATCCCAAGCGCATCTGCTGGCAATAGCTATTTGTGAATACTTTGTCATCAGTAAACATACATCACCTACGTCATGCCGAAAGGCTACGATTTTCCCCACTATCCTCGCTAGCTGCCGTGCTGAAAGCAAAAAAGACTGCGAAATGGCTCTTTGTATAAGCTCCCTCAAGCGAGTTACCTTTTCCCCGGGGACCGACAGATGGCCTGCACATAAATCAATATCAAAACCCAACCACGTGAGCTGCTGTGTCGGTTTCCAAACTGATTTTTTGGGATGCGGAACAAATCCAGAAGCTATGACATCTTTACGGACTATTGCGCTACAAGTAGTGGCTTGTTCAAGTGATAAAGAAAACGCCATGCCATCATCGATGTAGACGATAATCTTGATACCTTGACGTCGCCAGTACTTGACCAGCTCACAAACAACTTTTGTAAAGATATGCCCCGCAGAAGATAAACCGAAAGGGAGAACGTTAAAATGAAAGAATTTTGTTGTCCCGGACCCAGATGGCCAGGAGAAACCCAAATATTGTCTACTTTCAGGATGGACATCGATGTGATGATAACCGGACTTAAAATCGAACGTAAACATGTAACCTCCCTTTTCCAAAAATTCCAACGCTAAAGACATATCTTCAAATTTTAATTTGTCTTTCCAAACGTGGTTGTTCACATGATGCAAATCCAGGACCAAATGGATTGTTTACAGCCACTGTTAAAGGATTCACAACATAATCTGGGGCCTTGCTTTCGGATATACAACCGGTAGCCAAAAGATCAGAAATGGCGCTTTCCACAAAATCCTTGTGCGCAAGCGCAGACCGGTTGTTTTTCAAAAAAACTTTAGAGGGCTGAGAAAGAAGTGGAATAACGTAACCGTGCTCGAGAATGTTTAAAATTCTGGCGTTAGCGTTAATCGACTTCCAAAAATCTAAATGCGCCTTGAGGCGACCTCTAGTAGAAATTTTACATAAACCTTTCTCATACTCGAAAGAATTGTCTGAGTATTCAACATGAGAGTCAGAGTCACAAAATTGTAATCCAGCGGGATTCTGAAAATTACAAGGAAGAGAAAAGTTACTTATCTTGGGTGAATTACTGTTATTGTTGCTGCTGTTGAGATGGGTGGCATTGTGGATCATTTCCTTTAAATCTGGTGTCTCTGTTCGCAGAACAATGGCGCCGCCAATGTCCGAAACTCTGCCGCAAGCGAAACACTGGTCTGAGGATCGAGGTTACCTTGAAGGGTTACCGTATCGGGACTGGAAAAACTTTTGCCCACGAAAAGCAGAAAGATGAGAAACACAATCATCATTTTCCAAGAAATTGTTGAGTTGACGTGGCCTTTTAGACAGTTTATTACGTAATTTATGTGAAGCTTTGGCCTCCGCTTTTCGCAATTTTTTGTCGTCATCTGAATTATCAGCAAGCTCCTTAGCTTCATATTCCTCGACAACAGCCCATCCGGCCGGAGAAGAGTCTGCAATCTTCAGAAGTTTGTTATGATGAGAAATCAACTGTTTACCTTCTTCGAGCAAAGCCCGAGCTTTACCAATGTTTGGCTTGTCGTCTAAAAGTTCATCAGCTTCATCCAGTTTATCGGCTAGATGAACGTTGAACTCGAACTGTTTGCAGTTGCCCTTCTTTTTAAATTCATAATCAGACGATTTCAACCTCTTTGAAATTTTGTTACCTGTAGCCTCCTGTTGATCAGCAAAATCTCGCTTCAAATCTTCAAAGTTTATATCAAAATAGATCTTTAACTGATCGAACATATTAGAATTGCTAGAAGCATTTTCATCAGTCATATCGATAAATAATAACAAAGGAGAAGACACAGAATAAACAACTGACAAGTGTGACCGCCGGACCGAGAATGAATTATTAGCTCGTGCTAATACAATTCAATAATAAACACTCGACTACCCCTAATTACCAACTCGATTAACACTCGGGCAAACATGGGAAGAGAAGAATGCATTTTCATTCTAATTCGCAAGCTCAAACGAATGAAAAACCCTTTATATAAAGCAAGCAAAGCTTTCTTCCAGGTCATAGTCAGCTTGTGCATTGGGTATAGGAGAAAATTTAAAGCTCATGCCAAAGGGGTGGTGGGCTGGGGAGGAGGCACCCTCTACATGTATCCGCCAATGATCTCTCCCTGAAATAACCATTACCATAAGGGTGCGGTGGTGGTGCGGTAACTGGTTCTCGTAAGATCACTGAAGTTAAGCAACGTCGAGCCCGGTTAATCCTCGGATGGGTGACCGTCTGAGCGATCGATTCGGACTCCCGCGATGTGTCCTTGGGCAAGGTACTTAACTCCCATTGTCCACATGGTGGCACGATGACGCCGTGTACTAAGGCGTACTGCACATCGATGGTGTGCTTGTCTTCAACCAAGCTAACCCTGCCTGTGCTGCAGTGCAGAGTTACAATGTTGGGGAGCTGGCAGCTGCTCGTCATTGGTTCTCCCCGGGTACTCCGGCTTCCTCCATCCGTAAAACTGTCACAGTCATGATTAGCCAATTGTGCATTATGTGACCTTAAACACCAATAAATAAATAAATAACCATTACCATAACATTTTTAAATCAGATTAAATGTCAGAGACTTACAATACACAGAAATCGTCATTCAAATTTGTCATCTTTTCCAGGGTTCCCGCGCCTCCTTGAATTCCTTGAAAGTCCTTGAATTTCAAAACCCCCTCCCAAGGACCTGGAAACTCCTTGAATTTTGAAGCACCTCCTGGAAACTCCTGGAATTTTAGAAAAATCAAGTCGGTTGCTCACTGGATTAATTCAACTCCTAACATTTTTCCTTCTTCCCAACACATGGTCGCTTTATACTCCTTGAAAACCCTTGAATTTCACCCAGCTGACTCCTGGAAACTCCTTGAAAAATTGATCTGAACCTGCTGGAAACTCCTGGAATTCACTTCTCAATTTGGTGCAGGAACCCTGTTTTCAGTTTTTAGTATCTACTCGAGGAGTTTCATGAAGATGCTGTTTACCGATCAAGGCAAAGTTAATCATTGACAGCAGTTTATCTGGACCAATGAATAACCCACGAAACCTGACCATTATCTACCTTGCTTAGTGTTACATGTATATGGGAGTTTTATTAAATATTCCACCCATGGAAAATAACATTTTAGATGAATTCTGTAGAGTTTTACTAAAGAATTATTGTACTCTTTAAAAGCATACAAAGATGCCAACTGCAAAGCTTCAGCATTGAGGTCCTGCGATTATTTAAATTTGGAATCACGCTTCAGATTGGCCTCCTTATTCAATTTATTTGTTACCAAATCTTGGACATGCAAAAGAATTAAATCGGACAAGGTGGGAGCACTGTGGCACAGTGGTTACGGCATTGGACTTCAGTCTGAAAGGTCCACAGTTTGATCCCTACCAGTGGTAACTGCGTTAAGTCCTTGGGCAAGGTACTTGATCAGGCCTGAAAATAAGCTGTCTTACGTTTGCAAAATGAGGTCCCCAGAGGGTGAATTTGATGATGCTATCCCATACAGTGGGCCAATTTATCCTCTAGGTACCTCTTTCTGTTTAGTTTTGAGACCATGATTCAGATTGAGGTTCACAGAGGGTAAATTTAGTGATGCTACCCTGCTGTGCAGGATAGCATCACTAAATTCACCCTCTGGGAACCTCATTTTGCAGATGACAATCTGCTTATTTTCTGGCTTGTTCTTGATTGTGATTGCCCATGTAGGGGCACGGTGGTGCCGTGTACTAAGGCATACTGCATAGTGATGATGATGTACTTGTATTAAACCAGTGTTAACCCTGCTTGTGCGGAGTTGGTGTGTTGGGGAGTCTGACAGTACTGGGTCGTTCTCTCCAGGTACTTCATCTCTCTCCACCCATAAAACTGTCCTGCACAAGGTGACCCTGGCTGTCAAAAGTGTCATTAAACCCCAATAAATAAATAAATAAATAAATAAATAAATAAATAAAATCAGTTGTGGTGAACAATTATCAAATCAGGTGTGTTAAGTTTCAATCAATTTTACAGCTTGTAAAAGTCAGAGAAAAGAGCAGAAACATTTAACCCTCTGTACACTGATGTCAGAACACTCAAATTTCAAGTTGCAAGTTTTTCCCATAATACAACTAGGAATTGAACCAATTCAGTCTTGTTTTGACAGAAGTCACTGTGTTCTGTCATGAAGCAGTGCTTGTTTACTGTGGTAAACAAGCTCTCTATCACTGTTAAAATAGGACCAGGTAACCAATGTCTGGGGTGGGAGTCCTTCAAGATGGGCAACATGGGTATAAGCGATTGGATGCATTTGCCTTATTTCCAACACTAAAGCTTTCCACAGTGCAATGAGGAGTTTCACTAATTATATCTTGTTTGACAGAGCTCACTGAGCTCTGTTAAATAGGATTTAATTGGTTTCGTTGTCGCCGGTTGCATTATAAGAAATATTTGCTGCTTAAAATTTTGATATTTTGACATCACTTTGCAGATGGTTAACATATCATTATTCATTGGCAAATTCATACTTCTTTATAACAAAGTGGGCGATAATAGTTCCCCCACTGTAGTCTTTGAGTGAAGGGTTCATCTTCATCCAGCATGATGCATGAAGACCCATATGACTAGGCCCCTGCAAAATATTCGATTGTTGAGTCGAAGTCAAGTCAATCAACAAATTCGAGTCGAATGTGAGTCGAAAATAAAATCACAAATATAAAAATTGAATATGAAACAATAGAGGATTCCTACTGTTTTTGAGTGAGTGTCGGAATTATCTCATGAGTGGCTGCAAAGGAATATTAGTTTTCACAAGCGGCTGAAAGCCGCGAGTGGAAAATTAAATTCCTTTGCAGCCACGAATGAGATAATTCTGATACTCACTCAAAAACAGTAGGTATTCTTTTTATTATATGCATTGCGTTGTTTTTGTTGCGATTAAAAGAGGTAATGTGGTGTTTTCATTGTAGTCAAAAACCGGAGGTGGAGAAAATGATGACAATGTCAACAAAAATCAGCTGACGCAGCTGACCCATTTACTTATTGGCCCCGATTTCAAAATCAAACTACCACACAACAAAATAGTTCCACATAATTCCCCTTAGAAAATGGCTATATTGTCAGTTATGCACACAAAATCAATGAATGCATGTGAAAGTGGTTTATGACATTCCCCCCAAAACAATGGGTGGCACATTCAAAAGTAATAACAAAAGTGCACTGCGCAGATGCACACAAACATGACACAGTTCACAAAATGTTCAATGAAGGACGAAGGAGGATTTTTCAAATGTTCAAATTGTTTTTAGCATATTTGTCAATCACTGTCACTATCGATGAGTCGGATTTTCTTGTACTTCCTTTTTGGGCTAGTCGCAACACTAACTTTGTTACTTTGAGATGAGTTAAAATACACATTTACCGGTGCTGCGTGTATTGGACATATAAAAAGTATGTTTGTCGGCAGAGTAATTTCATTCTAATTTTCTTGTGTGATTCGATTAATCTACAGAGGGATATTCCCTTATATCTATCTTGATGATAGATAAAGAAAAATATCGGTTTAAAATTTCTAGCTATCTTTTAAAAAAGCATATAATAAAAAAAATTATTAATAAATGTCTTGGTATATGTACATTCGTATATTTAATACTGGCTAAATTGTCAAAACAATGCGAGGAATTGAGCGTGAGCCTCAAGCACACATTGTCAATATGGAACTTACAGTGTATTACCAATGTCACGCATGATTCCAAATGACATCGGTAATACACTCCTATTTTACAGTGGATAAAGTCACGACTACATACATGTGTAATACATGTAAGTTTTCGTACAAAACCCAAGTGACAGGAACTACATCTCACTTCTGGTACACTTCAGTAAGAAGCATCCATTGCTTCATGATAAGGCAAGATCGGCCAAGCTTATAGTCAAGAAGGGAGCAAAGCAGTCACAGGTACATACAGATTCTTTGTCTCCTATTGCATTCAAGTGTGCTGCATTGTTAACGAACTGTTGAATGTTAGCATGAATATGTGGATAAATCATCAGTACAGTGCCTAAAAAATCCGATGGTGCTATTTTAAACTGGAAATATTGCATACGAAACCGCACTTGGACACCTGGTTTCAGCTAACTTGGTGCGAATTCAATCTTTGGTCGACTCGGGGCAAGTTCGAGTCGAAAGTTGAGTCGAAAAAAAATCCGCATTCGCTAGGGCTGCACTGTATATCGATAAACCGATATATACCGATATTCAAACCAATATCGATTGAATACCGGTGTAATTACAAAAATATCGGTTTATCGTCATTATTTATTTACCCACAATTCAATTTTCAAGATGTCTTGAATTTTTTAACTGCAGCCCCGAATGAACAATATGATCCCTTTATCCAAGAAATTGTCTGCTTGTGCCCTCGTAATATACAAATTCAGCAGTTAAAAAAATAATTTTCAAAAATTTCAACAAAACTATATCATGTGACCCCTCATTGGAACGAGCTCATTGAGCTCGTTCCAGTGAGGGGTCACATGATATAGTTTTGTCGAAATCTTTGGGGAAAATCTGATCAACTAATTTTGAAAATAATAAATTTTGATATCGTTTGCGTTGGGTAAAGGTTTTTCGAACCGCATCATCAAGGCGCGCTAATTCGGTCCGACTGTGATGCCTCAAGTCTCGATTGTGGTACTTGTGTTCATATATCTGAACAGTTTTCGATATACTGGTATACCGCGGTATTTTTTTGAATACTGATACCGGTATTCAGTTTTGAATATCGTGCAGCCCTAACATTCGCAGGGGCCTACATATGACATGACACTCATAACTCAATGGTCCATCTCCT
This sequence comes from Pictodentalium vernedei, assembly GCA_031216915.1. Taxonomy (NCBI): domain Eukaryota; kingdom Metazoa; phylum Mollusca; class Scaphopoda; order Dentaliida; family Dentaliidae; genus Pictodentalium; species Pictodentalium vernedei. The sequence continues at coordinate 307,061,216 of CM062288.1, forward strand.
AATCCCATTTCTCTTCATCCCTATAATGCGTTGAGCAAGTGAGAGTGCATAGTATTCTTTGAAGAAACTCCTGTAGTTGTGTCAATTTCTAAATGTTGTGTGAGTAATCGCATACACTGTATGTGAAAATGCGAAGTTTACCAGAATTCTTTTTCCGATCAGGTGGTCCAAACTTAGCACAAATTATCTTATGGGAATACCCTTCCATGTTTGTTTGAGAGAACCTGATGATTGGGGCCATTGCCTGAAAAGCAAGAAATTCTTCCCAAAATTTTCTCTTAAGCTCCAGTCACAATGCTTTGAAATTTAGTATACAAACTGGGAGTATCAAATTTTTTTTTCTCTGCGCAAAGCATTAGGGCACATGTACATGATTTAGGCCGAAAAATTTGTTCCTGCCCCGTGGAAACCCCAGAAGCTGAAAATAGAAAAAAATTTCAAATTTCTATTTTTTCCAAACTTTATGGAACAGAATTGATATTTGGTATGCACCATCCTGAGGACTACATGTAGTAAAACTGAATGGACCAAAATAATTATAATCATTGTCCTGTGGTACTTTATGGAGGGGGAGGTGAGGAGGAATAATAGGATAATGTGGAGTCAGCATTTTTAAAAAAAATTTAAAAATTTTGAGCCAGTTCCAATGACAGATATTCAATTGTATTGACAAAGTGTCAGGATATTTCAGGTCATGTTAGTCTTGTATTGGTTAACTTGATGCCACTATGTTAGGTAAAGGGTTAAATTGACTCCATTCATTTCACGCAGATCCTAGCAGAGGTGCAGCGAGAATCTATGTGGAATCTTGCTTGTTTTGTTGCACGTATCCTCACATGAATCGATTCTCGGCGAAATATAAGCCCTGAATCCTATTTATTTTTCTGTCTGTAACTGTAAATTAAAGGTCATGGGACTGTAAGAGTACTTGTGCAGCCTTGAATTTGACTAAGGGCCCTTCAAGGTCTTAAAATCCTGGAAAATGGGCCAGAAGGTCTTGAAAAGCAACGTAACGGTCAAAACCGGCCAGCGCTATTTAAAAAAAAACAATCAATTTTCATTATTTTTTTCATTTTTTGTTTCAGAAACATAGCTTATGACCCCTCATTGGAATGAGCTCATTGAGATCATTCCAATGAGGGGTCATAAGCTATGTTTTTGACACAAAAAAATAAAAACAATTAATTATTCAAGAATTTTAGGTAAAGAGTAAACAACCAAGCTCTATGGCTTGGTGAAAGTCTGTGTGCATCTGGGTGGGTAGGAGTGGGCAGGCAGGCGGTCATCTGGACATCCTCATACTGTTACTAAAATTTTTCATCTGCAACAATTTTATCCAGGTTATCTCCCGTGAACTTAGATTTATTATAGATTTTCAAATGAGATTCTTGTCTGCACAACTCCTCCTACATTATTCAACCAATTTTGATGAAACTTCTTAAACATGGCCACTAATGAATGAACATGTGCTTATTTCTAAATTTTTCATCTGTTATGCTTTTTACCATGTTATCTCCCCTTCAACGTAGAAGATTTAATATAGATTTGTATATGAGATTTAGTGTGTGCAGCTCTTCCTTCATTAATGAACCAGTTTTGATTAAATGTCTCAAACATTATGACTAAATAGTGGACATGTGCATATTCTAAAATTTTTGATCTGTGACAATTTTAACCAGGTTTTCTGCAATGAACCAAGATTTATTATGGATTTTCAAATGTGATTTGTGCGTGCGCAACTCCTCCAGTTATTGAACTGATTTCGATGAAACTTCTTAAACATGGCCACAAACAAGTGAACATTCTCATATTTCCAAACTTTCCATCTGTGGTGATTTTCACAAGGTTATCTCCCCTTCAATTTAGAAGATTTAAAAAAGATTTGTACATAAGATTTTTGTGTTTGGAACACCTTTATTACTGAACCAATTTTGATCAAACTTCTCATACACATATTTCAAAATTTTTGATCTGCGTCAATTTTAAGTAGGTTATCTCCCATGAACTTAGATATATTATGGATTTTCAAATGTGATTCTTGTGAGCACAGCTCCTACATTATTGAACTGATTTTGATGAAATTTCTTAACTGGTGGAGTGCTGTAAGCCCATATTTGGGCTTTATTTTGAAGTGCCGGTACCGCAATTTATAGGCTTCATATTCTGTGTATGTGCTTCATATTATCTTTGAAGTAATATCATTTTGTCTGTGAGGATTCGCCTTGGTACATTTTATGGGAGAGTGCCTATAGGCACTCTCCCATAAATTGTCACAAAGCAGACCCACGAAGAAATTTTCAGGACTAAAAATAAAGTAGCACTTTACCAGTTAAACATGGCCACTAACGGGTGAACATACACATATTTCCAAACATTCCATGTGTGGTGGTTTTTACATGATTATCTCCCCTTCAACTTAGAAGATTTAATATAGATTTGTATGGAGCACCTCCTTTATTAACCCTTTACCCAATGCATACGATATCAAAATTTATTATTTTAAATATCGTTTTTTTTAATTTTTTCAAAAAATTTCAACAAAACCATATCATTTGACCCCTCATTGGAACGAGCTCGATGAGCTCATTCCAAAGAGGGGTCACATCATATGGTTTTGTTGAAATTTTTCGAAAAATAATGATATGGTTTTGTTGAAATTTTTCGAAAAATAATATTTTTTCAGCTGCTGAATTTGCATATTACGCAGGCGGATGCAGGCGATTCGTTGGGTAAAGGGTTAATGAACCAATTGTTTTCAAACTTCTCAAGCATTATAACTAACGAGTGGACATATTCCACATTCAAAATAAATTGTTTCACGCCGCTTAATTCTAACAACTGCCGTCATCCAAGAAACATGAATTTATATTCCATTACCACTTATCACCCAAGCATTAATAATAGTAAATTATAACATGAACAGCATGATGCAGTTGTAAACACTTACAATTGGTGATATAGAAACTCCCAAAGCGACGGCACTTGTAACAAGTCATTTTCAAATTTGGTGATCTGGAAACTCCCAAAGAGACGTCATTCGTTTGAAATGACATCACTGAAAGTATGTTTCTGGAGTCGACTACATTGTTACAAGATTTATGGCATGTTGCAGTTAACGCTTAACAATGAAAGCTATTTTTTGTTGGGCGAAATAAAATAATTAGAACCTTTCTTTTCAGGTTCTATTGGTCGATGGTACCTGAGTTTGTTCCCCGTGGGAACCCCGGGTAGTAAGCAGCACTTGTTTACTGTGGTAAACCAGTTCCGCTTTACTAGTAACATAGGACCCAGTCACCAATGCTTGGGGTGAAAGTCCTCTAAAATGGGCAACATGTAGATCAACGATTGACTAAACTTGACTTCATCTCCATGTTGTGTCACGATTAGCCATGGTGCATAAATATGTGACGTTAACCACCAACAAACACAAACCTGAGTTTGTGTGATTTCTGAAATAAAATCTTCATCAGCTTTGCTGCTTCAGGTTTTATTTCAGAAATCACTCAAACTCAGGTACTGTCGACCAATAGAATATGAAAAGAAATATTCTAATTTTATAGTACGACTTTGTTATTAACTGATTTCTAGGAAATATCACATAAACATTCTAGAGATGGGACCGTAAATACCAGTCGGTGTTGGTATCGAGTTAATACCAATTTACATTACCGAAGAGTCTCAAACTACCAATATTTCAGTGTTGAAAAAAATATTCTCAAAATTTTAATTTTGTTAAAACATAAAAGGGCAAACAACAGAAGATTTTGCAATATTAATGACAAGAAGAACCCATGGTCTGTGTATTTCTAAAGGCAGTCACCACCGATCATTTGATGTAATAAAAAAAGGTGAGAGAAAATACCCCCTGTGGGTATTTTCTCTCGGATTTTTTCATTACATCAAATAACTGATGGAGAGTGCCTGTGTTACTTCCAACAATTTTACAATTTGACGGCTTTGTCTGCTGTAAAACAGCTGCAGCCGGGCAGTATATAAAAATTAACATTTGAATTTTGTCTTAGTGTGAGTACATGTATGTTGTTGACACCGAACACCGTACCGATACCACGGAAAATCAGTCTTAAAATACCGATACCAAAACCGAACTTGAAATTTCAATACAGTAGAATCCTCTTAATTGAATATCCACTTTGCCAGTGAAAATTATTCAATTAACAGGAGTATACAATTAACAGGGATATGGTCAGTTTCCTGTGTTCTGGAGGTAAACTGAGCATTTATTCTATTATATCTTGTTTGACAGAGCTCTATGAGCTCTGTCAAACAAGATATAATAGTTGCCAGTGAAAATTATTCAATTAACAGGAGTATACAATTAACAGGGATTTGGTCAGTTTCCTGTGTTCTGGAGGTAAACTGAGCTCTGTCAAACAAGATATAATAGAATAAATGCCTGTATTGGATGTAGTGAGGCCAAAAAGATTGATAAATAAGGGGAATTTGGTGCGTGTCACAGTAATATTTTTATACTGTACCAATGACCCAGACTTAGCTGGTGCTAACTGTAACAAAACCAGGGCCAAACACAAATTTTGCCCCCCAATCCCCAAAATTTGCATCCAAAACAAAAAGAAATCATGTCCTAAAGGGCCTCCATACTACGCCCCCACTGCGCATGCGCAGTGACACGGACGTCCCGAAATTGGCGCCAATTATCATTCTCTGTTTGGCCCTTCATCAGTCAACATCTCACTGATCTTTGTGCTTGTAAATCTCAGTTTAAAGGATGCCAGACACGTAATTTTTGGAGAAATGGTGATTCTAAGGAGGATAGAAGGAGGAGAGGAAAAAGAAGTGACAAAAAAATAATCAGGGCTGTACTTAAAATTTTTTGATGAAATTATGTTAAGTTGCCTATTTTCGAGGCATGGGCCTCTTGTTGTCATTCTTGCTAAATGTTGCACTGCTTATTCAGTGTTTCCTCTCCCCTAGCCTTCTAAAGTCCCCCCTTGCAATTCTCCCATGCTTTTGGCATATTTTTGAGAAAGTTCATTTCTAAATTTCCCTGGGAGAGTTGCTTGGATACAGAATGTTTTCTGTTATTTTCCCCATAGTTACGTTTTCACCCATGGGTGTATAAACGTTGTGTTCTGCATCTTCCATCTGATGTTCTGCAGATTCTCCCCTGGGAGTCTCTGTTTTGCATCAGATAGAGTGTAATTTTGATGACTGATTCCGGGCCAGTTTTTGCAGTGCCTGGAGTCATGTTTTCTGGTGTTTTACACTGTTTGTTTACATTGGCAACAGCCTTTTTTGAGGGGGGCTGTTTGCCTTTGGTGTAGTTTATCTCACTATAAGATACATTTATATTATCCGTAAGTGTCTCATTAATTATTTAATATAAATTTAAAATTTTTGACCACACTTTGCCATCGGATCCATCGGGGCTCAACGTTACTTTTCAGCAACTTGGGCTTCGCTGAAAAAATATTTTTTTCAAAATTATTTTGATTTGCAATTGTTTTTTCATTTATTAATGGATCATGTTATTATGTATCTTTGTGTCAGGGGTTTTTGCGAGTAACTAGGACTTGTTGTTGACTTTTCACAATGAAAGGATATTGTTCAAATTGTAATGGGAAGAAATCTTCCTCTGACTTTCATGATCATTGTATTAATTGTAGTCAGTGTTCTCGCACTAATCCCTGTCCTATATGTCAATATTGGGATGATAAACATTGGAAACGTGTGTCACGGTATGTTGTTTCTGGAGAAAAGGCTATGGCGGCTCTTTCTCCGCAAGGTCACTCTACTCTCTCACTTTCTATTTCAGAGGAACAAGAACAGGGTGATGTTTCCATGTTATCTTCTACAAGTGTGCGTCCGTCGTCACAAATGAATTCAGAGCTAGCGGCAAAAGTGCTCATGGAGATTAGACAAATGTCGTCCGCTAGCTCGCCCGGTGTAGCGTCCATTCACTGAATGGTTCGGCAGCCGGGTTCGTCCGATGCGGTCCAGGAGGAAATTTTGGGTGATGCGAGCACTATAAACATACAAGGTGCACACCCAGTGACGGCGGATAGTAAGCGAGAACGGAGGAAGCCTTTGAGTCCGGTTCCTAGCTCGTCCAGGTCCAGCCGGGCCGTGAGCGAGAGAGGCCTCTCTCTCGTACAACAACATCTGGGACCAGATGTTGTGGTACAAAATGTGTCGCAAGCGGAGCATACGTCCGTCGCTCGGGACGCTCCGTTGTATAGGCAGTCCGCGGAGACTGCTAAGGCTTCTTCTTCTCGTCAGTGTACACGACCGCACCTTGGCTGCGTGACCGCCGATATTTTACCAGCTTCGCCGATCAAGGATTCTTCGGCGACCACGTCACAGCATCCGGCAGCCAGGGATTCGAGACCGATGGACTCCGGACATTCGCATAGAAAAAGTATGCGGGAGCCATCTGATGCGGAGCTGCCCTCGGCGAAGCAGCGAAAGACTGCGCCTCTGCAGGTCTCGACGCCGGACATTCTTGTGCAGATAGCACAGCTTATCGCAGCATCCCAGCAGCTGACAGAAACGGTGTCGGATCGAGAATTATCCGACGGCGCTGGGTGGGTACGCTCCGCCGAAGCATCGGGGGCGGACGACCGGGAACATCATGAGGTCCGACCGGATGGTGAAAGGGATACGGATGATTTGGAGCTATCCCTTTCGGAACAACATAAAGCTGCCGTGGACTTCATCCGGCACTTTCTCCCTCAAGTTGTTCCGTCGGGCCAGACTGCTGCGGTTCCGGACAAGAGGATTATAGCGTCATTGGACTCTGAATTTTTTGAGCGGTTCAGGGACATCGCTCCCGAGTTTCCGTCGCAGTCCAATAATGTTGCAAGAACATTTGAATTATTGAACGACGCTATATTTAAACTTGCTTCCAAGACGGGGAAAGCAGGTTTCTTGTCCGCTAATACTCTCAACCTGCCTTTCATTAATGCAAGGAATAAATTCGATACAGCAGGACAGGGTATCCCGAGAGTTCCTCTGCGTATGGACGACGAGGCGGAAGACTTAGAGCTATCATTACCGTCGTCGGCTTCTATTCCAACCGCTGTGTTGGAAACAGCTATTGCGTCTAACAGAGCCAATTTAGATGCCTTATCTTACGCAGATCACCTTACTAAGGCGTTATCACTGCGCCTTCAAGGGAAAGAGTTTCAGGATATACAATCCTCTTTAAGACTTCTTTCAAGGGCAGTAGCTTATTCCACGTGTAACTCCGCCCTTTCAGTGGCAAATCTGGAGTTGATTAGACGTGACGCAGCCCTAGCTACATCCACACTTGTGGATTCTAAGGTGAAGAACTCTCTTAGAGTCGCTTCGGTCTCCGGAGATCTTCTCATTGACGGCAAGCTTTCTGCTATTTATGATAAAATTACGAAGAAAGCTTCGGATTCTCTGTTGTTCAAATCTGCTTCTAAGAAGCCGGATACAGCAGACAAGAATAAGACAGGCACTTCTGGGTCTAATGCGCCCAAGAGAGGTTCCTATAAAGGTTCCGGTGCGTCCTCTTGGTCTTATTCGAGAGACCGTCAGGGTAGCGACTCTCGTTCGGGACGTCCTTCGGGCCGGGACAATCGGTCGGATGCCCTGAGGTCGACGGGGCGAGGTGCGGGTCGTGGAGGACGTGGTTTCTCCTACCGCAGGCCTCGCAGGTCCAGGAGGTGATGGCTCAAACCTCTATCGCGTACCGGTTGGCGGAAGGTTGTCGAGCTTTTCTCAAGAATGGGCGTTGATTACGGACGACCCTTGGGTGAGAGGAGTGACTTCGGAAGGTCTAAAGATATCCTTCAAACGAAAGCCTCCATTGACTCGAAGTCCAAAGTGGACTCAACTTCCGTCAAATCCGCAGAAAAGAGACGCTCTGTTATCAGAGGTGCAGTCTCTTTTAATGAAGAACGCGGTAGAGTTCGTAGAAAACCAGGAAACTCCAGGATTCTACAGCCATCTGTTTCTGGTTCCGTCCAGTCATAGATTTGAGCTGGATAAACAAGCTGATCGTCGCTCCGAAATTTTATATGGAGACGATTCGGTCGGTCAGAGCGAGTATTCGGGTGAACGATTATGCAACAAGCATAGATCTCAAAGATGTGTACTTTCACGTCATGGTACATCCGACATTCCGAAAGTATCTACGCTTCGCAGTCCTAGGAGTGGTGTATCAATTCCGGGCGATGTGCTTCGGATTGAATCTAGCACCCTGGGCTTTCACTCGGGTAATGTACTCGGTAATGATCTATTTCCGAGCTCATTCGTCTGCGGTAACGTCGGCCTACCTGGATGACATTCTTCAGAGGTACGGCAACGAGTTAACGCTTCAGAACGATGTTCAGAATCTACTTCTATTGCTCCGACGTCTCGGTTTTATAGTAAACGAGGAGAAGTCGGATCTGGTGCCGTCCAAGTCATTCACTCATCTGGGAATGAGCTTCGAGACGCACAACAATCTCGTTCGTCTGCCGTTAACCAGAGTGAAATTAGTCAGTTGTTACGCTCGCTATTGTCTGCACGCAGACAAAGTCACAGCGAGAGAATTTATGAGACTGATAGGTCTGTGCGGAGCCGCTGCGGATCTCATTCCGATGGGGCGGTTACACACACGTCCTCTCCAAATTTTCTTGACTCAGAATTGGAGTGTGAAAATTCATTCGCTCGACGAAGACATTCTCTTGTCAGATCAAGTGAAACAAGAGATTCAGACTTGGGCAAACATTCAGTGGTTAACTCAGGGAGTTCCGCTGCAGTTGCCGGATCCGAGTTTTACCATTATGACAGATGCCAGTCAAACAGGTTGGGGTGCATCATTAATCCCAACGGATTCGAGATGCCAGGGTCTTTGGGATCTGCAATTCCTGTGCAAGCACATAAACATCAAGGAAATGATGTCAATCTGGCTTGCGTTACGTCACTGGATGAACATTATTCACAATGCTCATGTCCAAATCTTATCCGACAATACGACAGTAGTGGCGTATATACAGAATCAGGGAGGCACTCATTCAGTTCCGTTGTTCAATCTAACGGAAAGAATCCTTCTGTTTGCGCTAGAACATCACGTTCTTCTTTCGGTCCGTCACATACCGGGTCGTCTGAATGTGCTAGCAGACTCCCTTTCACGAAAGGGTCGCTTGTTGCCGTCGGAATGGACTCTCAACAAACAAGTATTCAGTCAGATTTGCTACCAATGGGAACGGCCAATGATAGACTTATTTGCGACACATCTCAACAATCAGTTGCAGACGTATGTGTCTCCGTGTCCGGATCCAAGAGCATTTGCAGTAGACGCTCTGTCGATCCCTTGGGACGGAATGATAGGATATGCGTATCCTCCAGCGCCGTTAATTCAACAAGTATTGCTAAAGATAAAACAATCTCAATGCAAGATTCTGTTGGTAGCATCTCTGTCGCCACAGAGACCGTGGATAAATCTACTCAGGTGTCTGTTGTGGGACCTACTGCGAAAGCTTCCTCCACGGGAGGATCTTCTTTCGCAGGGGAAATCGCGCCAACTCCATCACAACCCGCAAGGTCTCAACCTTCACGTTTTTCCGTTGTGCGGTCCTTCTTGCATGGCAAGCACTTTACAGGACGAGCAGTGGACGCGATTTCTAACTGTAGGAGGACCTCCTCTTCGCTAAACTATGCGGCTAAGTGGAAAGTTTTTCGTCGTTGGTGTAGGGATCATTCTGTAGATATATTCGATCCCTCTATACCAGACATTGCAAACTTTCTAGTATACTTGTTTGACGAAATCAAACTGAAGCCTGTTACTATTAAGGGTTATAGGTCTATGTTATCTGATACCTATGCACATCATGATAGTTTACAAATTGGATCTAATGTCTCTTTATCTAAGTTGGTTAGAAACTTTTCGATAAATAGACCCAGAACTCTTAGATTAATTCCTAAATGGAATTTAGCTTGGGTTCTTCTTAAATTGAAGGAAAAGCCATTTGAACCTCTTGGGACAGTAGATTTCAAATTCTTATCTTATAAGACAGCTTTTCTCTTAGCTTTCTCTTCTGCTAGAAGAGTCAGTGAGCTTCATGCACTGTCGGTGGATGATTCTCACTATCGTAGTGTCGGGAACACTATCACCTTCACTACTAATGTGGGTTTTTAGCTAAGAATCAGGCTCCTAATAAATATCCGGAACCTATTGTTATTAAGGCTCTTCCGTCTTCAGACGGGCGTAGGCCTTTACTCTGTCCTGTTAGAGCGTTACGTATCTATAAACAGAGATCTCAGTTTATCAGAAAGGGACGGAAACGTTTCTTTCTGTCTTTGATGCCTAATAGAAAGGACATTTCGGTCCATTCTATTGCTAGATGGATTCAATTAACTATCCGTACTGCTTATGAGAGTTTATCTTCTTCTCAGCAGTCTGTGCTTAAGATTAACTCTCATGAAGTAAGAGCTCTTGCTACTTCTTGGGCTTATGCTAATAGTGTTGCTATTACAGATTTAATGAAGGCTGCTTATTGGTCTCAGCCATCCACATTCACGAATTTTTATCTCAGAAATATTGAGTCCATTTCTGGAGACCTGCATTGTTTAGGTCCGTTATCTGTTGCTCAGAATGTCGTCCACTAAACAGTTGCAACTATAGTTATGCAGGCTTTCTGTTCCGGCAGTGACTCCGTCCGGCTGCCCTCTTCGCTCTGGGCTATTTGACCCAGGGCAAGGGGAGGGGGGGGGGGGGGGGGGGGGGGCGGGTGTTCCCTTAGGTCACCTGCTTTATAGTGAAAAGCAAGGGAATGCCTCCTCCAAGTCAGTATTTCTGAGTCGCTTCTGGGATGGTTTTAAAGTGTAATATTAATGTTAAATTCATTCATGTCTTATTTTTAAAGTGTAGCTCGGTGTGAAGCATTTGTATATGTCAAGTGTCAAACGGGCTTTAATATACAATACTCGGACACTTTTAAATGACTATAAAGAGTCTCAATTCTCTGGACTACTTTATTTATTGGCTTACTTTAAAAATAATTAGTATAAGGGATATACTGGATGTTAATAGAGAACATGAATGTTATTGTGCTCAATTATTAAGGGTAGTGTATCTTTCTAATTTAATATTAAATAAGAAAGATACATGTAAAGCCTAATACTCCTTTTCTCCTTAAGGGGTTACCTCTTTACTATATAGTTGAGCTTATTGGATTTTCCTCTATGTCCTAGGCCCTCCAGCCTGTTTACTATTCAGCTAAGTCTGGGTCATTGGTACAGTATAAAAATGTTAAAAAATTTATAGTAATTTATATATTTTTTATACTTACCAATGACCCAGACGGGGATGGCCCTCCCTGGAGTTGGGAACTCTTGCCTCCCCGCTGAGTACATAGCGCTGACCAGGCACTGCCAGTAAGAATGATAATTGGCGCCAATTTCGGGACGTCCGTGTCACTGCGCATGCGCAGTGGGGGCATAGTATGGAGGTCCTTTAGGACATGATTTCTTTTTGTTTTGGATGCAAATTTTGGGGATTGGGGGGCAAAATTTGTGTTTGGCCCTGGTTTTGTTAGAGTTAGCACCAGCTAAGTCTGGGTCATTGGTAAGTATAAAAAATATATAAATTACTATAAATTTTTTAACTTTTTCAACATATCACAAAAATTTATATACAATTAACAGGAGTTTACTCTACAACCCATATGCAATTAACAGACCAAATTTGTACTGAAAGTATGGTAAATGGTTTTGTGTTTGAAAATTATATTCAGTTAACAGGGATATACAATTAAGAGATATCCAATTGAGTGGGCTCCACTGTACCACCCAACTCTTATGCCCTCCTCTCAACAGAGTGTTGTATTGAACTGGAAAACATGGGTGCAAAGAACTAGGCATGCATACTGTGTGTGTTTATGGGGGGGAGGGTGGGGTGGGGGGGGGGGGGGAGTGGAAGAGAGATCTTTTCAAGAAAGAGGGAAAAATCACCTGATGAATTATTGCTGGTATAAGACACATTTTTTACATCATTTCTTTTTGGATATTGTAGGACCGAAATACATTTCACAGATTTGATAAATTTAATGCCAAATACAATCCTATTGGTGAAAGTCGACTAAGAGAGATCTTTATAAAAACAGATAACTTTATCGGAGGGCGATATTTTGCACATGTTATAAAGGTATGTATAATTATTTAGTATTTAGTTATTTGTGATTCAGTATAGTTACACCATTGGACTTCAAACCCAAAGGTCAGCGGTTTGATCCCTGTCACGAGTAACTGCATTGTGCCCTTGGGCAAGACACTTAATCCCAATTGCCCGAATGGTGCCCTTGTCTTCAACCAATACAGACCCGACTTGTTTGGAGTTAGTACATTGGGGAGTCTGACAGCTGCTCAGTGCTTCCTCCACTCGTAAAACTGTCCAACCCCAGCTGTCAAAAGTGTTGTTGAATGCAACGAAAAAGAAAGAAAAGTTTAGGCCCCACAAAGTAGATCTTCTGTTTCTCAGGTCATTATTTGTAAAATTACATGTGGGCAGGCAGTTTTTTATTTTATTTTTTATTTTTGTAATTAATTCTTTGTCATCAAAAGTTCATGTTCCTGGCTTATGTTTCTGTAGTCTATTCCGGATTACATGGAATAGTGTGACATGCGCAGTGAAGATACAGAATAGTAATCACAAGGAAACAGCGAATTGCACTTCAAATGTAAACCAGAATGGAATTTGAGGAAGTGGCGCTCGCAATTTTTGTTGATTATGTATTCAATGACAACATGGAATCTGTTTTTGCTCATCTCAGTGCCGCATCTGTATAAAACAGCACAGCTCTCCTCTGGATAGGTAGGTCAATATGACCAGATTAAAAAGAAACAAAAAATTTACAAAGAAACGCTGGACAGAGCACTTGAGTTTTATTTTTATTTCGACTCCCATTTGTTCAGGGGCGTAGCCAGGATTCTATAATTGGGGGGGGGGGGGGGCTAGCCATTTTTTTGGGGGGGGCATACCATGATATTTGTAATGTTGTAGGGTTTTGGGGGTCCTTGCCTAGTCCAAGCTAGCACCCTCCCATCGTTACCCCCCTCCTCCCACTTCCCTTCATGGAAGTGGGAGGAGGGGGGTAACGACCGGAGGCCCTAGTTGGGACAAGGACATGGGAGGAGGCGGGTGACGACCAGAGGGGCCTAGTTTGGACAAGTCCTTCCCCGAGAAAAGTTTGCAAAATTTAGTACTCCAAGATCGAATATGAGGCAATTGTAGCATGTGTAGCCCCATATTGGAGAGCATTTTGGGGTTCTTAAGTTGTTTGAAATTTGTATTGGATCAATGTTTTGGGGAGGGGATGCGAAACTTTGGGAGGGGGCGGCATGTGCCCGCCTCCTGGCTACTCCACTGCATTTGTTATGCCGTGGTCTGAAGCTGATTTCTTTGCCGAGGAATTAATGCATCCAACCCTATCATGTTCCGGATTGATTTTGAAACGAGGAATATTTGGGGGTTTTTGTTCTTTTTTTTCTTTATTCCACTGTGGACTGAGATGGATGTTCGACACCTGAGCAGACAGGTACAGGGGAGTATCCAGGCCCAGGATTATCAGATTCTATAATTGAGGGGGGGGGGGAGTGGTATTTGGGGTGGCAGAGCCGGGGACACAGGAGGCACGTGCCCCCTCTTTTTTCACCAATTGTGGGTATCCAAACAGGACTTATTCTGACATAACATACACAACACCTATGGCCACATTTACTGCGGAAGATGATAATAGTTCTTACAAAATTAACAACATCGTTGTCAATTTTATATATGGAGATGCTGCACGTCGCAAGTTCGCAACCAGTAAATCCAATATTAAATCCAATAAGCACAGACTATAGTAATAGTACAACTAGTCCAAACTTGGACCCAAATTCCGTAATATAATTTTTAAGTTTGGTAAACTAGTCTAAATTTGGACCCAAATTCCGTAATATTACTTTTTGAGTTTCGTACGTCCTTTGGACGTACCAAACCCAAAGATTATTTACATTGCAGACTTTGGGTCCAAGTTTGGACTATGGTATCTAACGTGCGCATGTGTTCCCTTTCCTGAGTTGCATTTAATTTTGTTCCGTATTCATGACATACGCGATAACAAAATACCCCTCCAATCCAGCCCCCCCCCCCCTCCCCACACTGAGCTCCTAAATTTTTTTTTCTTCCTGCAGCCCTACGGTTACTCAGAAAAAAATTGTGCCCCTCCCCTGCTTTTCTTTTAGCTTCCGTCGCCCCTGGGTGAGGGTGAGGGGTTACTAACTAGGACTGGGGGAGGATCTCACCAGGGGGAAGGGGGGGAGGCAAACTCACATAGCTTGGCTGGAGCGTTATAATGGGGCGGGGTGTGGTCACACCTCTCAAATTTCTAACTGGTGGAGGTGCGGATGGAGAAAGGTTTCCAGATCTTCAGTTTTCAGAATTTTACGTCTGAAGGATTTGAGCCTTGTAACCAAGTTTGTTGTACTCCACCCTTGTGTTGGGCGGTTTTGACAATTTTGAAAACCGCCATTTCTGAAAAAAAAAAACGTGGTTTACGGTTTAATTGAATATCTGCGAACCCACAATGGAAATGCATTGGAACATTCGAAATTGACCAATCCGGGACGGGATTCTCTGTAATCCTGAAGCATCCGATGGTGACCAAAGTTTTCCCGAGAACGAATGAAACAAATAAGTTAATAAGTTACACAGGGCTTGACTTCGATTCGTTAAAAGAGAGGGACGCGCTGAGTTCCACTGCCCGAGTTTAAGAGAAGGTTTCAAAACGGCAGGCACTTCGAAAATTAGGAGCAGTTTGACCAGTAATGTCCAAGTCCAGTAACTCCAGTTCACAAATTGGGTGGTCATTCACCGCGGTTGGAGACTCGGAATGATGGAGACTTGCTGACGTCCATGTAGAAATAGATAGGGTGACTTCAATTTAATTGATACGTAACATAATCGAGCAAAATGTACACCAGCTTATTGCCACCCCGAGGTAACACCCCCTCACGTTATAGACTGATGACGTTACACAATTTTGGAGAAGATTTCAATACTCACGAAAAACACGTGGTTCAGCTGCTCCTCTTCAGAAATGAAAATAAACCCGTTCCACATTCATATCATTATGCATTTTAGGTTTCCTACCACTTCAGCAGTTCAACCAGGAATAACTTCCTAAATACTGAACGTTCGTGATTAAAACTTGAGCACCATAGGTGGATTAACAAATTTCTGTGAAATATGATGCCAACGTGCCAGTTTAGTTTTTTTTTTTCACGTACCAATTCTAAATAAAACATTGAAACATGTGACGGAAGAAAAACAATTCTTTCGCGCTACAAGAAACTACACTACTTGATTGGTTGGATTTTTGTCTTCTCAATCCCATATAAGGAAGTAATTATATGCCTCCGCCCTCCAGTTGATTGCACAAGTACGGGCAATACATTGTTTTACTCATGCAGAATGTCGTTTTGCATACTGCATAGCAGACGAACACTGCCAGCGATGCGATTCTTATAAAATCATATTATTGTTTTGTCTGCAGTTTGGCCACAGTTTGGTGTCTGTAAGGTTCCAGGTCAACTCGCCCTCGGGTCAACTCGCCCCCTACAATTTTCCCGGGTCAACTCGCCCCCGCTCGGAGGGCGAGTTGACCCGCCTTTGGGGGGCGAGTTGACCCAGAATTTTTTTTTTTTTTTTACCTAAATTTTTCAAGTAGGAACAAAAATTTTAAAAAATAATGTTATATTTGAAGTATTCACCAACCTTTTTTAAAAATCCCTTAGGAAATTTCTAGAATCCAAAAACGTAAATGGGGGCATTATTTTTTTAATCAGAAATTCCCATGAATCGAAATATTTTTACAATATAATATTATTTAAATTTGACCCTTGTATGTAATTCTTTCACCCACTTTTTCGTGTGTTAATTCTTTCCATCCATCATTTATTCAGTTATGCGTCGCCCCGGGTCAAGTCGCCCCCAAGTAGTAATATCATTTCAGATACTGATGTTGGATATTACGACTTGGGGCGACTTGATCCGGGGCGAGTTGACCCGTTCCCGTCTGTAACTTTGTTCAACTGTACAATTCGAATGGTAACTGATATGAGACCAATGTGTAAACAGAATCATAAATCGTTGATTATAATTTTGACGCAATGATCGATTCATTGCATCAGAATTAAAATCAATTATTTTGTATTTCAGTAAATTCAGTTTGCACATTGGGCTCAGGAATTATCTCCTGTCTGAAAGATCTATGGTCACCTAAAAGTACCCAATTCACAAGCAGAACAGAATTATCGTTAATTTTGTAAATATCACATTGGTACCAACGGCCAACTCTCATGTCACATGCAGTGTACAAAGGCCTTAACAGTTCAAACAAAGCCATGTTATAAAGAAATTACATGTGTGGTTCTGAAGTTCTGAACTTCTGCTGATCCCCAGTTTATGCTTCGAAACGCACGTTGTATTATGATCGCAGCATGGATATAAACTCAAATGTAGGCAATCATTTACAGTCATTCAACACTTTACCTAAGCAAAACCAGCGGTATAATTGCCACTCAGTTTTTTAAATATTTTTCCTTTTTTGCTTTAAAAACGCTGGTTGTGACCTCTCATTGGAATGAGCGTGATGCGCCCGTTTCTATCAGAGATCACAACCTGTGTTTTTTTTAAAAAAAGAAATGATTTTTTTTTGACGTACGAAAAAATTTTTCCCACTTGTAGCATTAGATTAAGGGTTAAGAATAAGATAAGAGAACTTCTGTCCCTGTTATGGGGTCATCTTACCACGGTAAACAAGCACTGCTTTGCTTCATAATGGGAAAGACGGGAAGATGGAGACTGTGTTGTGTGTTCGTTTTCGAAGGGGCGAAGCTCACTTCCACCTGCAACTTCCTTTGTTGATTTGATTGAGGAGACTGTCAGAGGCACTGCCACCGTTGTGTACCCTACACTGCCTACAGGATACGAAGTTGGTAAGACTTGAATTTTAACAGGACTTTCAAAGGTGCCGAGAGTCATAGAAACCCGTTATTCGGGTCGTTGAGGTGTAAACTGTCATCTATACTTAGAGTCTCGAGCAAGTAGGCAGATTAACTTCAACCCCCCCCCCCTGTGTTAGCGGGCCATGTAACAATTTATCCAGGGGAAGGAGGGGCAGGACAAAAAGTTTGGAAGAACACAATTTATTGGATAATTAACAGCAAAACCATTGAACAAGCATTTTTCAAAACCATGTAACTGTTCAAAAAACTTTCAACGAGGCCTGCAAAAATATAGAGGCAAAAAGACAGGGATTCAACAAAGCTGCGTTTACCAAAATCTCATAGCGCAAAAAGACCAAGATGCTAATAATATAGCCTAATCTAATGTGCTCATTACTGATTAGGCTATATTATTAGCATCTTGGGCCTTTATAAAGTCACACAAGCACGGCTATCATTAGAAGTGTCTCGATGAGACGTTTTTGATGATATCCACACTTGTGTAGATTTTTATAAAAAGGCAGGCTAATATCAGGCTATGTCATGTCGGGTAAACTGTGAAATCGCGTGAATGACAGCAAACAAGGCTCAAATCAAGCGGAATACATTCGACAGAATTTTCGTAACAAGTAAACGAAACAATTGTAGCTAATGTAGCACTCAAGTTGACTCAACCATCAATATTTCGAGAAAGAAAAACCAGCATGTCAACCTTTTCTGGGTTCAAATTGGACCGCTTACTTGTTAGAATATTACCAGCTGTGCTGAAAACCCTTTCAGATGGGCAACTGGTTGCCGGGATGCATAGATACTTCCGGGCGAGACAGGAGAGAACTGGATAAAAACTATGATTGTCTTTCCACCAAGAAAGAGGATTAACGTCGTGGTCGACGCAAGGAAAGGCTAAATATCTGTCAATGTCAACATCAATTGGGTCTTTGCTATTTTTCTCTTTTACTTCTTCAGCGGCTTTGGGCTTTTTGAAGTAATCACTTAGAGTGCGTTTTTTCGGCGCCAGGGAAGAAGAATCGGTGTCGGACTTTTCTTCAACGACAACTTCGGCAACATCAGATGTTTTTTCACCTGATGGTGACGCGGCTGCAGTTAAAGAAGTAAACTCGGCCTTCAACTTGTTTCTCATCTCAGCTACATTTTTGCTTGTGTAATCCGCTTTGAAGCGGGGTCTAAAAATGTCGCCTTGTTGATGATGTCTTTTACAGTGGGTTCTGAATATTTGTCTTTCAAATAAGATAGGATTTTCATTTTAATGTCTCTTGTCAGTTGACAGTCAGTGTCTGTGGTCTGTAAAATATCCGTTTCCAGTAAGTTGATGACAGAAATCACATAACTGATGGTGATCAATTTTTCATGTGAGAGAATGTCAGTGAATTCACATAGAGGACCCAAGGCCGACTGAATGGCTTCTAGAACTTCAATGTCTTGCCAGGTAGGGATAAGATGGAGTGCCTTTCTGTTGCTGCTCAAAACTTTATTGACCGCTTTCTCTTGTTCAAGGAGTCTGGAAATCATTTTCTGCCTTGACCCCCACCTTGTCTCACTTTCAGTGACCAGAAAACGTGGCTTTATATTAAGCTCTTCTTGTGC
Organism: Pictodentalium vernedei; assembly: GCA_031216915.1. Classification (NCBI taxonomy): domain Eukaryota; kingdom Metazoa; phylum Mollusca; class Scaphopoda; order Dentaliida; family Dentaliidae; genus Pictodentalium; species Pictodentalium vernedei. The sequence continues at coordinate 307,079,801 of CM062288.1, forward strand.
CCGCCTGAGGTCTCTCCGCTCTTTCCAACTCTGAGAAAAATGGGCCACTATTTTTTTTGTAACCCCCACAGCTCGCGACACCCTGCTATCACCTTTCATAGAATTCTCAACAGCGAGATGTAACCTGTGCCCAAAGCACGACATTCGACCCCACCCATTGTCTTGTATTGCTTTAATCATGTTGCTTGCGTTATCAGTTGTTGCTGCCACTAACTTATGTTCATGGAGACCCCAGAATTCCAACATGATTTTAAGGCCCTCAGAGATAGTATCGGCAGTGTGATCTTCGGGTAGATACATTGTTTGAATGCATTTACTTATAAGTTCCCACTTGTTATCGATATAATGAACTGTTAGTGAAATATATGGTTCTTTTGTGGTACTGCTCCAAAGGTCCGTGGTTATAGCAAAATAATCAATAGAACTCATTGCGGAAGATACTTCTTCGCGTGTTTTTATGTATAATTTTGGTATAGCCTCAGAGGAGAAATACTTTCTGCTTGGGAGTTTGTATCTACTGTCAAATGCTTGGAGCATTTTTATAAATCCCTCTTTTTCTACTGTATAGACCGGTAACATGCACTGGGTCAGGCATTTCGTGACGGATTCTGTCAACGAGTTCCAGCGTTTACCACTCCTATCATATAACGTAGCTTTGGCAAAGGTGTCCACAATGGATGATTGAGCTTTATCTATCTTTGGTTTGGTACAATTTTCTGGGCAAACTTTTGAATTTAATTTCGCCTCTTGAATTCGTGCATAGTCTATTGGGTGGTGTGTTTTCAGATGATTGAAGAGATTTGATGTATTTCCGTTCTTGGCTGCCACTTTTTTCAGACAAATATTACATCGTGGGTTACTCTGGTCTGGTTTATTATCAATTATTTCCAAGCTGAATAATTGCCAAATACGCGACTTTGTGTTAGATTTTGGCTTCAAATTCGAATTTTCCGCCATTGTGCGTTGTTTGTTCACGTGGCAATTAAGGGGGGTTAATTCAACTTAATTGGTGCTCATTTACTCCCAATTAATTATGATCTATTTCAAAGATTGATGCGTTCACAATTGGCTTCGCAAAAAGAGCCTTATTTAGCCCCCCCCCCCCCCACCCCCCGGCCCCCTTTCCAACCCACCCATGACTCAAAACAGCCACCCTCATCCATAGTACCCGATGGTGTAAAAAGTCGTCGCAATGACCCGTTTGAAATAAACCACGGTGGCAGATCGATAACCTGAACAACGTTCAACTCAAAAGGCTATTTGAAATCGACATCAAAGTTTTCGCAACCTGTGGCGTGTAAGAGAAAATTATGTCAAGCAGTCACTATAATCCGTTTCATATAAGAAACACTATGCATAACGGTATTGGATTGACGTCATCCCAATGTCAACAATAACAGACTATAGCATAAGTGAAACCTGCGTTGGAGATTCTTGGAAATCTTCTAAAACTGGGTCAGTCACGTAAGCGTGATCTGATACAAACAAAGCACATTCGGTGTAATAATAATGCTGTGGGTTGGAAGACATGGTCGCGGTGTTTGTGTCGGTAGACCGTAGACTGTACAGAAAGCGTTCGAAATAAACGAAATTCATTAGCTGTTCTTGGGATTTATTAAATGACTTTATTCTGGATGACAAGCTTTTCAACAAACTGCGTCATGCAACTAAATAAAAATCGCGGTTTAATCGTGCTTTCAATATATTGAATTTAAAAAAAAACGCCGGTTTTATCGCAGTTTTTTTTTCAGTATTCAATATAGTCAATATATTGAAATACCGCCCAACACTATTCCACCCCCCCCCCCCCCACACACACACACACACGACATTCATCATTTTAGGATTTCACATCCTGATGTAATGTTCTGTCACAATAATCAGGGTTTCGGGTCAAGGGGAAATAAATGAGTCAGTTATGGGCGGTCAAAGGGTGGTCGCTTCGCAAAAACAAATGAATTCCAGGGTCCAAAAAATTCATTTATTCAATTTGGGGGTGGGTCAATGGGCCTGTTGTTTAATTGACTCCTTAGTTCTTTCTCTTTATTTTCATCAATTATTTGTGGGTATGCTATGTTTAAATATTTTGCTGAATTCCATGTACCTAACATATTTGTTATTGTCTTGATCGCTCATTGGAGAATACAACGAACAGGGAAATATTTTCCACTATTTGTTGATAATTGCGCATGTCAGGAATAAAAGGTAAACCATCTAAGGGTATGTTTCAGTGAGCTATTCCGGTTTACTTAGTTTATTGTGAGTATGCGCAGATACACGGAATAAAAACTAGGTCGTTTCATTGAGCAGTTTATATTCTGGTTTATCATTCTGGATTAAACCAACTAAACCTCCTGGAGAGCAGGGTTATCTGGTTTATCATTCTATTATTGACATGCGCAGTGGAACGCACATAAAGTTCTACGCCTCGCACAACGACAATAAAAAACATTTGATTTCGAGTGTCAAAAAAGAAATAAACAGTGCAAGGTTCATAAAAAATGCTGTAACTCAAGAGAGAGAAACTATGAAAAAAAGTTAATAACATTTATTTAGCCCATAAAAGCGGCTTTTCAAAAATATTCGATTCTCAACTGAAAGGGTGTTTTTCTCTCAGAAAAAATTGTTACAACTTTCAGAAGATCCTTTTTGGTCATTTTATTTCCATGATAGCAGTCACCCAATTTTTTACACCATCACTGGGAAGTTTCTGATAAGGGCCTTTTTAACGATGGGTTTCTGAGATTGTTTAAAAATGAAAGCAGGGATATGTTTCCCACGCTTTGGATGTCCCCCTCTTAACAATACTTTCACGCGTCGCATTTCCTAGCGACATCAAGCAGGGGTTTACGTGGAATAGTATTCGCATTAAACATATCGTTCTGTTGGGGTTTCTGAACCACAGTTCAGGTTTACATGGAATAATAAACCAAGTACACCGGAATAGCTCACTGAAACATACCCTAAACCTGCTCGCGAGGTGGTTTACTCAGAGTGATTCGGAATGATATTCCAGAATGACGGTTTGCAAAGAAAACAACCAGATTGATAATCCGAGCTGTCTGCGCATGCCGGAATAAACCATGTATTCTGGAATGGACTACGGAAACATGAGCCTGGTTTGTTTATCCTTTAGACCTCATAATCAACAGAATAGAATGACCCTGTGGGAGGGCATGAGAAACAGATTTTTTATTTTTTCAGGCCTTATTTGTGTAATTTAGTTTTCAACATGAAGACTATGTTGTCAATTTTGATTATAATTGGTATTCAGTTCAGTTTTGTTACTCATTTTTGTTATATTCATAATAGTTTGTTTTACTTTACCATGCTTGGTAGTTTGTTAGCTACTGAGTCCAACTGTAAAAATTTGTATCGGGTATACTTCTGATGATAAGACTAGAACAGTTATTTATCGTATGACTCGTCCGTTTTGTTCACTTTAAAACATTTGATATTTTGTTTTCATATTAATCAGTGATAAATAAAGCCTTCCGTCAATTTCATTGGTCAATTTCAAAAGTAGACAATTTGATTGGCTGAACAAAAGACAACTGGGCCACATTTTCATAATTTGCATAATTAGAGTTGGGAGCTTTCATTGGTCAATTTCAAAACTGGACAATTTGATTGGCTAAACAAAATACAACTGGGTTACATTAACATAATTTTAGTAGGGAGAATTTGTGTTATCTGTCCTATTTAGGGTGGGTTATATTGTATAAATCTTTTACCTACAAGAAAAACGCCATTCATATTTTTATACTGTACCAATGACCCAGACATAGCTGGTGCTAACTCTTAAAATATAGGGCCAAACACAAATTTTGCCCCCCAATCCCCAAAATTTGCATCTAAAACCAAAGAAAACATGTCCTGAATGGCCCTCCACACTTCACCTCTACTGCGCATGCGCAGTGTCAAGGACGTTCCGAAATTGGCGCCATTAATCATTCTTAGTTTGGCCCTTCATCAGTTAACATCTGACTGATCTTTGTGCTTGTAAATCTCAGTTTAAATGATGCCAGACACATAAATATTAGTGAAATGGTGATTCTAAGGAGGATATAGAAGGAGGAGAGGAAAAATGTGTGACAGAAAATTATCAGGGCTGTAACTTAAAATTTTTTAATGAAATTATGTTAAGTTACCTATTTTCGAGGCAGCAGCCATTTTGTTGTCATTCTTGTTATCAAGTTACACTGATTTTTCAGTGTTTTCCTCTCTCCCTTTCCTTTAAGTCCCCTCTTGCTATTCTCCCATGCTTTTGGCATATTTTCTGTAATTATTATTACTAAAATTTCTTGGGAGTTTTAGCTGAATAACAGAATGAATTCTGTTCTTTTCCCCATGTTTACGTCTTCACCTATGGGTGGTTAGGCGTTGTGTTCTGCATCTACCATCTGATGTTCTGCAGTTTCTTCCCTGGAAGTCTCTGTTTTGCATCAGATAGTGTATTATTGGTAACTGATTTCGGGCCTGGGTGCCTGGAGTCTTATTTTAGTGTTTTTACACTTATTGTTTACATTTACAACAGCCCTCTGTGTGAGGGGGGGATTTCTTGAAAATAATATCTTGATGTTAATTTAATCATAACTAGATACATTATTATTGTTCGTAAGTGTTGCATAAATTGTTTAAAATATTTTTAAAATTTTTGTCCACACTTAGGCTTGGGATCCATTGGGGCTGAATGTTACTTTTCAGAAACTTGGGCTGTTCTGAAAAAAAATTTTTTCAAAATATTTTGATTTCAATTATTTTTCTATGTTAATGGATCATATTATTATTATGTATTTTGATTGTCAGGGGTTGGTGCGAGTACCAGGACTTTGTTTTCTTTTCACATTGAAAGGATTTTGATCAATTGTAATAAGAGGAAGTCTTCCTCTGACTTTTATAATCATTCTATATGTAGTCAGTGTACTCGCACTAACTCCTGTTCTGTATGTGATGATTTCGATGACAACATGGGAAGCGTATGTCACGGTATGTTAGTGGGGAATTGGACATTCCGGTCCTTTCCCCGCAGGGTCACTCTACTTTATCAATTTCTATTTCAGACGATCAAGATTAGGGTGATGTATCCGTGATGTCTTCCAACAGTGTGCCTCCGTCGTCACAATTAATGAAGGGCTAGCGGAAAAGTGCTCATATAAATACGCCAATTGCCTAAGAGGACCCTAGTAGGTTCGACGGCCTTTGACGTCCGCTAGCTCGCCCAGTGTAGCGTCCATTCATCGAATGGTTCGGCAGCTGGGTTCATCCGTTGCAGTCTAGAAGGAGTTTTGGGGTGATGCGAGCACTATAAATCAACCAAATGCACACCCAGTGACGGCGGATTTGAGGGAGAACGGAGGAAGCCTTTTAGTCCGGTTCCTAGCTCGTTCAGGTCCATCCGGACGGCGAGCGAGAGAGACCCCTCTCTCGTACAACAACATCTGGCCCCAGATGTTGTGGTACAAAATGTTTCGCATTCGGAGCATACCTCCGCTGCTCGGGATGCTCCGACATATAGTCAGTCCGGAGAGACTGTCAATAAGGCTTCCTCATTCTCATGGTAGCGCACACGACCGCTCTTGGCTACGTGACCTCGGATATCCAGTCAGCTTCGCCAGTCAGAGAATCATCGGCGACCAGGTCACACCATCCGGTAGCCAGGGACACGAGGCCTGCAGACTCCGGACGTTTGCATAGGAAAGTGTGCGGGAGTCAACGTACACGGAGCTTCCAGCGGCAATGCATCGTAAGACCGCTACTGCACAGGCCTTGGGGACACACGTGATATCCTAAATAGCACAGCTTATCGCAGCATCCCAGCAACAACTGAATCTGTCGCATAATGTATTATCCGACGATGCTGGGTCGGGACGCTCCACGGAAGCGGGTACGGACGTCCGAAAATTTCATCCGGTCCGACGGGATACCGAAAGGGATTCGGAGGATTTCGAGCTTTCCCTTTCGGAACAACATATGCTGTTGTGTATGTCATCTGACTTGATCTTCTACAGGTTCTTTCGTCGGACCAGAATGCTGCGATGCCGGATAAGAAACTGATAGCGTCGGTGGACTTAGAAATTTTTGGTTCGGTTCAGGGACATCGTCCCTCAGTTCCGACATAGTCCAATAATGTCACACAAACTTTCGAATTATTGATCGACGCTATATATTTATTATTATATGCTTGCTATTACCAAGCATTTCTGGTTTCTTGTTCGCAAAGTTACGGAGATGTCTTTCAAAAGTGTGCCTCTGTCGTCATAGTTAATGAAGAGCTAGCGGCAATAAGTGCTCATGGAATATGTCTATCGCCTAAGAGGTCCCTTGTAGGATCGACGGAGTGACATTCGCTAGCTCACCCGGTGTAGCGTACATTCATCGAATGGTTCGGCTGCCGGGTTCGTCCGTTGCGGTCTAGGAAGGAGATTGGGGTGATGCAAGGACTATAATAACTTTAGTACTCACCCAGTGACGGCGGATTGAGGACAGATCGGAGGAAGCCTGTTAGTCCGGTTCCTGGCTCGTCCAGGTCCGTCCGGGCTGTGAGCGAGAGAGGTCCCTCTCTCGTCCAACAACATAGGGGACCGCATGTTGTGGTTCAGATATTTTACATTCGGAGCATATGTCCGCCGCTCGGGACGCTCCGTTATATTGACAGTCCGAGAGACTGTCGATAATGCTTCCTCATCGTCACAGCAGTGCACACGACCGCACATTGGCTACGTGACCTCGAGTATCCGACCAGTTTCGTCATTCAGTGATTCCACGGCGAACCGGTCACGCCATCCGGTAGCCAAGGGACACTAGGCCTATGCACTCCGTTCGCTCGCATAATAGTAGTATGCACGGGGTAACGATCACGGAGCTTCCAGCGGCAATGCATCATAAGACCGCTTCTCCACAGGCCTCAGTGACGGACGTGCTATCCAAATTAGCACAGTTTTTCGCAGCATCCCAGCAATCGACTGTTTCTCAGTTGGATCAGGAAGTATCCGACGGCGCTGGGTCGGTGCGGTCCGCGGTTGCATTAGGTTCGGACTACCGAACGCTTTATAGGGTCCGACAGGATGGCGAAAGGGATTCGGACGATTTCGAGTTTTCCCTGTCGGAACATCGGAAGCTGCCATACATTTCTTCCGGCATTATCTTCCAGTGCTTGTTCCTTCGGACTACATTGCTGCGATGTTGGATAAGAGACTTATAGCGTCATTGGACACGGTATTTTGGATCGGTTCAGGGACATTGTCCCTGACTTACCGACACAGTCCAATAATGTCATTAGAACATGTGTATTATTTATCGACGCTATATATATATAAGCTTGCTACCAAGCATGATAGTTTAGTTTCTTGTCCGCAATGCTCAATTTTGCCTTTTATCATTTATAGGAATAATTTATTTTGGTAGAACAGGGCATACCGAGAGTTCATATGCGTCTAGACGGCGTGGTTAAAGACTGCAAATTATCTTTTTCGCCGTTTATGTCTTTTCCAACCACAATGTTGGAAACAACAATGATGTCTAATAGACTTAACTTAGACGCTTTATCATACGTAATCCACCTTACTGAGGCGTTATCATTACGTCTTCAAGAGAAAGAATTCCGGGATATGATCCTCAATGTGATTTCTTTTGAGGGCAGTAGTTTGTTCATGTATAACTCCGCCCTTCAGTGGCTACCTGGAGTTGGTTAGACGTGACGCAGCCCTAGCTACATCCACGCGCGTGGATAGTAAGGTGAAGAACTCTCTCAGAGTCGCTTCGGTCTCGGAGAAGCTTCTCTGCGACGGCAACTTTTCAGCAATCCATGAATTGCTCGATTTACACGTTCTCTTGTCTATCTATTGTAGCAAGAGATTCAGACTGGGGCAAACATTCGGTGGTTGACTCAGAGAGTGCCACTGCAGTTGCCGAATCCGAGTTTTATAATTATGACGGTTGCCAGTCAAACAGGTTGGGATGCAATATTGATCCCAACGGATTCGAAGTGCCAGGGTCTTTGGGTTCCGCAGTCTCTTGGCAAGCACTTATCTTCCACGGAATAATGTTTTTTAGGCTTGCTTTATGTCATTGGATGAACATTATTCAGAATCGCATGTCCAATCCTGTCCGATAATACGACAGTAGTGGCGTATCTCCGGAACCAGGGAGGCACTCATTCATTTCCGTTATTCAATTTAATGGAAAGAATCCTTCTGTTTGTTATAGTACACCAAGTTCTGCTTCGGTCCGTCATATTCCGAGTCGTCTGATTGTATTACCGGACTCCCTTTCACTTATGGGTCACTTGTTGCTATCAGAATGGACTCTCAACAAACAAGTATTCAATCAGATTTGCTATCAATGGGAGCGCCCAATGATAATTTATTTACGACACAACTTGCTAATCAATTGCAGATGTATGTGTTTACATGTCCGGATCTCTGAGCTTATGTTGTTAACGCTCTATTGATCTAATAGGACGGAATGATAGGATATGCGTATCCTCCTGCGCTGTTGTTTCAGCAAGTATTGCTAAGATAAACAACCACAATACTTTTCTGTTGATAGCATCTCTGTCTTCACAGAGACCGTGGGTAAATTTACTCTGAGGTCTACTGTGGGGCTTAACGCGAAAACTTCCTCCATGAGAGGATCTTTTTTCGCTGGGAAAAATCGTGTCATCTTCATCACAACCCGCAAGGTCTCAACCTTCACGTATTCCGTTGTGTGGTCCTTATTGCATTGTAAGCATTGTACTGGACGAGCTTTGGACGCGATGTCTTACTGTAGGAGAACCTCTTCTTCGCTATACTATGCGGCTAAAGTGGAGGCTCTTCCGTCGTTGGTGTAGGGATCACTATGTTGATATTGTTGATCCCTCCATACTAGTCATTGCAACTTTCTAGTATACTTGTTTGACAAGATCTACTGCAGCCTGTTACTATTAGGGTTATAGGTTTATGTTATCTCATACCTATGCACTCTGTGATAGTTTACAATTGAGTCTTATGTCTCTTTATCTAAGTCAGTTAGTAACTTTTCGATAAATAGACTTAGAATCATTAGATTAAATTTCTATACGGAATTTAACTTCGGTTCTTATTTAGCTAAGTAATCATTTGAGCCTCTGGAAACAGTAGTTTTCAAATTCTGACCTTTTAGACAGTAATTCTGTTGGCTTCTCTTTTACTGAAGAGTCAGTGAGCTTCATGCACTATCGATGGATGATTTTCACTTTCGTAGTTTCGGAATCCCTACTTCCTTTACTATTTAGGTTGGATTTTTGCATAAGAGTCAGGCTCCTAATAAATATCCGGAACCTATTGTTATTAAGGTCCTTCCGTCTTCGTACGGGCATAGGCCTTTACTCTGTCCGGTTAGAGTTTACGTATTTATAAACAGATATCTGTTTATTACTACGGGCGTAAGCTTCTTCTGTCTTTGATGCCTAATAGAAGGACGTTACGCTCCATTCTATTGCTAATGGATTCAATTAACTATCGATACTGCTTATCGTATATCATTGACTCAGCAGTTGTGCTTGAGATTTCGGCTCATGAAGTAAGAGTTCTTCTACATCTTGGGCTTACATTAATAGTGTCGCTATTATAGATTTTTGAAGGCTGCTCATTGCGCTCAGCCATCCACATTCATGAATTTTTATCTCAGAAATATCGAGTCCATTTCTGGAGGCCTCTATTGTTAGGTCTATTATCTACTGCTCAGAATGTCATTCACTTAACAGTTGCTACTATTGCTAGGTAGGCTGTCTGTTTCGGCAGTGACACCGTTCTGCTGCCCTCTTCGCTCTGGGCTATTTGACCCAGGGCAAGAAAAAGGGGGGGGGGGGGGAGGGTGTTCCCTTGGGTCACCTGTTTTACTATGAAAACAAGGGGATACCTCCTCCGGAGTTAGTAATTCTGAGCTGTTATTGGGATGGTTTTTTAGTGAGAAGTTTATGTTTTAAAAATTCATTCAGGTCTTAGTTTTTAAAGTATAGCTTTGAATATAGCACGTGTCAACGGACGTTATTATACAATCCTCAGACACTTTTAAGAAGTATAAAGAGTCTCTATTCTCTAGACTTACTTTATTTATTGGCTTACTTTAAAAATTATTAGTATAAGGATTATACTAGATATTAATAGAGTACATGGATGTATGATGCTCAATTTTGGAAGGTGTTGTATTTTTCTAATTTATCATAAATAAGAAAGATACATGTAAGGCCTAATACTTCTTTTTCCCTAGAGGGGATGACTCTATTTTATATAATTGAGCGTATTCCAACTTGCTCTATGTCCTTGGCACTCCAGCCTTTTTACTATTCAGCTATGTCTGGGTCATTGGTACAGTATAAAAATGTTTTATTTATAGTAATTTATATATTTTTTATACTTACCAATGACCCAGACGGGGATGGCCCTCCCAGGAGTTGGGAACTCATACCTCCCCGCTGAGTACATAGCGCTTACCAGGCACTGGTTATAAGAATGATAAATGGTGCCAATTTCGGAACGTCCTTGACACTGCGCATGCACAGTAGAGGTGAAGTGTGGAGGGCCATTCAGGACATGTTTTCTTTGGTTTTAGATGCAAATTTTGGGGATTGGGGGGCAAAATTTGTGTTTGGCCCTATATTTTAAGAGTTAGCACCAGCTATATGTCTGGGTCATTGGTAAGTATAAAAAATATATAAATTACTATAAATTTTTTAACTTTTTTTATATTTTCACTTTTTGCTTCCAAAACATAGGTTATGACTCTTCATTGGAACGAGCTCGATGAGCTCGTCCCAATAAGGGGTCATAACCTATGTTTTGGAAGCAAAAAATGAAAATTTTTAGTTACACAAGGATGTTTTTTCCAAGTGCCATCTGCAGCTCAAGTTAGGTGATGGGTTAAAAAGTCAAACTAAGTGGCTAATTTGTGCGTGTGTGTGTCATATTATAGATAGAATATGAAATGAGTGTTTTTCTCATATAATATTTATGAAACTCGTCCGAATTTTCTGTTTGGGCTCGCCAGAGGCTCGCCAAAACGGAAAATTCTTAGACTTGTTTCATAAATATTATATGAGAAAAACACTCATTCCATATCCTCTATATACCACACCTGCATTGGAAAAGATAATAAATAAATATCTACTGCAAGTAGCAGACGACACACAAGAACGGTTAGCATGATACCAGTATTTAATGACATTAAATGTGCAAAATATGTTCATTGTTACAGTAAATGAAAAATATACATGTATCGTAAGATGTACACAATATCAATAGGGAAAATACTCATGCATGCGAAACGTCGGTAAGACCCATCCTTGGTCAACAGACCACTCAGAAAAAATAACAAAGATAATATATGGCAAAGCCGCAAAAACCTCTGGAAACCTGTAGTCAGAGTATGCAAAATTGACCTCAGGATACAGGATCTCAACTTTCATCCTTATATTTTCTGTTTTTAAATTTTGCATGTAGCTGTTGAGGTGATATGGCCAGAAATGACACATTCTCTCAATATTAGAATAAAGCTAGTCATGCAGCATGACAAACAAATATATCCTGTGTCTAAGAACACTGTCATCACTCAGCCATTACACCAACTCACTACCTTATAAAGACACTACCTTGAAAGCTCTTAAACCCTAAACTACCATACCATCAATACATATATATCATGCTATACTGCATTATACTGCAAAACGCGAGAAATTAAAACTTAAATGATTGTTATGAATCCTTCTATCTGTTTTATCAGTCACTTATAACAAGCTTCTGTTAATTGATACATACATACTATCTCTACTGTGAACTGATCTGGGTCGTAGTATCACATCGAGTTGAAGAGGTCAGATTGCCGGATCAAACGAGCTGCCTACGGCAGCGAGTTTGATTTGGTGATCTGACCTCCCCAATGAGACATGATGCGATGACCCATATGACTTCACTGTAGCAATAAAAGGTTTATTATATGACTTATAGTTCAACATCACATGCCAACGCTAGCAATTCCCCCAACCTTTTTTTGTTAAATTGGATTGAAGTAAAAAAGAACTATTTTTGTTTACACTTATTTTTGTAACTAGTTGTCATCACATTCAACTCGAACATTGACAGGTCAAAATTGCCCAGAAGCACTTCTTCAACGTACCAATCATCTCCACAATCCATTTCAATTGCATTTATAAATCGCAAATTGAAATTTTATTTATTTTTTACAAAGATGGAAGTAATGGTTCCTAGCAGACGAAACTGTAAACAAACCTGGACCGCCATTCGAGTGCACCCATTCCAGCTCTCAGAAAAGTACTCTCTGCGACCGGAACAGCTAATTATGCAAATTCGAATGCACCCGTAAATAGTCCGTTATACTATAGTGATAGTGAATCGGATTCCACACTGTGGATTTTTCGGGGACCAGGAAAAGTTCGCCAAACAGTAGTGCTATTTAGTAGTTAAATTACATAGTCATATAATAATGTAAGTTACATGGCCTGTAGCTGATACATTTCCGTACAAAGCAATGAGAGCTCATATCAGGTGAGTCGAAGCCAAACTTGGTATGAACATTCAGAGGCTGTACAGTACACAGGGTTAGTTACTCAATTAATAATGAGATGTTTTTTTTATTAGAAAGTATGACTCATCCTGTGCAGTGCAGTGTTAGTACAGTGGAGCCCACCTAATTGGATATCTCTTAATTGTATATCCCTGTTAATTGAATATAATTTTCAAACCCAAAACTATTTACCATACTGTCAGTACAAATTTGATCTGTTAATTGCATATGGGTTGTAGAGTAAACTCCTGTTAATTGTATATAAATTTTTGTAATATGTCCAAAAAATTACTGTGACACGCACCAAATTCCCCTTATTTATCAACCTTTTTGGCCTCACAACATCCAATACATAGACAAAACTACATGTATGTTTCAATGAGTCGTTTTGTATTCAATGAGTCAGATGTGCTTAGGAAGAAAACGTCGAGACCGAAGGTCGAGACGTTTTCTTTCTACGCACATCTGACGAATTGAATACAAAACGACTCATTGAAACATACATGTGGTTTTGTATTTATTACATGACCCAAGCACCTACTGACCTAATTTTCTTTTCTATCAACGGTGGTAAACACCATGCACTTTATGCAGTCGCATTGCATAAAAAAAGTCCCGGTTGGAACAGGTTGGTGTGCAATACAGAATTCCGTATTGCACAGCCGTATTGCACTCCGTACTTCATAAGAGAGACTGCATGGGCATGTAATAAAGGCATTTATTCTATTGATATCTCTGTCAAACAAGATATAATAGAATAAATGCTCAGTTTACCTCCAGAACACAGGAAACTGACCAAATCCCTGTTAATTGTATACTCCTGTTAATTGAATAAATTTCACTGGCAAAATGGATATTCAATTAACAGGTAGAGTGCTAAGTTTTTTGGCTTGTTAAAATTTTGTTCACATGTTATTGCCTTGCTGCAATTTATGGGAGAGTGCCTACAGGCACTCTCCTATAAATTATAGCAGGGCAATTCCATCCAGACTAAATAATATCACATCAAGAATTAATTGAAGCACATCCACAGAATATCAAACCTTTAAGCTGCGGTACCTGCACTTCAGGATAAAGCCCAAAAATGGGCTTCCAGCACTCTACCAGTTAAGAGGATTCTACTGGAACACTTTCTGGTTCTAATAATTGGTAACTGCCATATCACACACTAGATACAAATGTACATTCACTAAGGCCATACATGTACAGGGTTAGTTGCGTAATAGAAGTGGCCTTATTTGTAACCAGAAAGAAAAGAGTGACTAACCCTGTCCATTGCACTGGCTGACCATAGGCCTGGGAGCGTGGTGGCTCAGTAAGTAGATGTGCAGGTTGTAAGCCGAGAGGTCCTCGGTTCGAACCTCACCTGCGGCAACTGCGGTGTGTCCTTGAACATGACACTTCACCTCCATTGCCCATGTGTGGGCACGATGGCCCTGTGTAATAAAGCGTACTGCATGTCAATGTTGCACCTGTCTTCAACCAATGCTAACCCTGCTTGTGTGGAGTTAGTATGTTGAGGAGTTGACAGTTGCTCACCATTGCTCAGTGGTTCTCTCTGGGTACTCCGGCTTCCTCCACCCCTAAAACTGTTTGTGGTCATGATTAGCCATTGTGCAGAAATATGTGACCTCAAACTCCAATAAATGAATAAATGAAATGACCATAGGCCTTGTACAGAATTAGTTGACAGGCTGCCATATCTCATACTGCATGAAAATATACACTGACTAAGGCTGTAAAAATTCACTGAGTCAGTTGGTTACATTTTACATATGGTGTAGGATTCAAGGAACTAATGGAAATACTTATGCTGCATTGTGGACATTTTTTTTAACCCTTTACCCTACGCAGATGATATCAAAATTTAAAATTTAAATATCATTTTTTCAAAATTTAAAAAAAAAACTATATCATGTGACCCCTTGTTGGAACGAGCTCGACGAGCTCGTTCCAACGAGGGGTCACATGATATGGTTTTGTTGAAATTTTTTTGAAAATAATATTTTTTCAACTGCTAAATTTGCATATTACGCAGGCATTTGCGGGCGATTCGTTAGGTAAAGGGTTAATGTGAATTAAAAAAAAAATGAAAACATTTTCCATTATCAATTAATAGCTTGTTTGGTGTACTTTTAGGAAGTTATGGCTGATTTAGAAGAGAGCAAATATCAAAATGCCGAGTACAGGTTGTCTATATACGGGAAATCAAGAGATGAGTGGGACAAATTGGCCAAATGGGCTGTTGAGCATTGTGTTTACTCCGATAATGTTAGGTGGCTGATTCAGATTCCCAGACTCTAGTAAGTTTTTAATGTTAGATGGCTGACTCAGATTCCCAGACTCTAGTCAGTTTTTAACTCTTTTGCTCGATGGTGCGGTGGCTCAATAGGTAGAGGTGCAGGCTGCAAGCCGAGAGATCCTCGGTTCAAATCCCCCCTGTGGCAACTGGGTTGTGTCCTTGGGCAAGACATTTCACTCCCATTGCCCATGTGGAGGCATGGTGATGCTCTGTACTAAGGCGTACTAAACGTCGATGGAGCACCTGTCTTCAACCAATGCTAGCCCTGCTTGTGTGGAGTTAGTATGTTGGGGAGCGGGCAGTTGCTCGCCATTGCTCGATGGTTCTCTTCAGGTACTCTGACTTCCTCCACCAGTAAAACTGTCATGGTCATGATTAGCCATCATGCAGAAATATGTGACCTTGAAAAAGTACTAATAAATAAATAACGCTTTTGCTCATGTAATGGCCCTAACCAGCCACATCCATTTACAAGGAATTGCCATTCAGATATACTTTTTATACTCTTCGCCTCAAAAACATACCTTCAGTGAAACAAGCTTGTTAACTAGTTGGGAGCGTGGTGGCATTGTGGTAATCGGTTCTCTTCAGATCACCAAAGTTAAGCAACGTCGAGCCTGGTTAATCATTGGATGGGTGACCATCTGAGCGATCAATTCGGACTCCTGCGTTGTGTCCTTGGGCAAGGCACTTAACCCCGATTGTCCACATGGGGGCACAATGATGCCATGTACTAAGGCGTACTGCACGTCGATGGTCCGCATGTCTTCAACCAATCTAACCCTGCCTATGCTGCAGTGTGGAGTTACGATGTTGGGGAGCTGGCAGCTGCTCGTCGTTGCTCGGTGGTTCTCTCTGGGTACTCCAGCTTCCTCCACCCGTAAAACTGTCATGGTCATGATTAGCCATTGTGCATAAGTATAAGACCTTAAACACTAATAAATAAATAAATAAATAAATAAAGGGCTATGTTTCTCCCCTATATACCAGGCATTATTTATTATTGGACATGATTTTCTTTCCCACAATTATCAAACTCAGCAGATATGACTTCAAACTCATCTCATATAATGCTGATTTCGGTCAGCACAAACTAAGCTAGAGTAGTGCCACTTGAGGCATCACTAGGCACAGCCAGTTTGTTTACATCAAAACCTTTCACTGTTTTTTGCCCAACGCAATCAGAAAAATTGGTTTGACCATGCATAATAGAGTGATTGAAGCTGAGTTTTTTGTACGAGGAGGAATTAAAGATGGCAGTAAGTAATGGTTAGGTGGATGAAGATAAGAAAGAAGAGAGTTGTGCAGAAATTTCATCGCAAACTAAGACTCAGATTTGTAAGCGGAGGTTGTTTAAAATGGGAAAACAGATAGTTCTGCTAGGAAAGCCGAGATATTCAGATAGCAGTGTTTGCATTTTATCGGGGCTGATCAGTCCACACCCTGAGATCAGCCCTGAGAGTGCTGAAAATTCAACAAATTTGGAAATAGACCTTTAACCCTTTACCCAATGAATCGCCCGCATCTGCCCGCGTAATATGCAAATTAAGCAGCTGAAAAAATATTATTTTTCGATAAATTTTAACAAAACCATATCATGTGACCCCTCTTTGGAACGAGCTCGTTCCAAAGAGGGGTCACATGATATGGTTTTGTTGAAATTTTTTGAAAAAATTTAAAAAATGATATTTAAAATAATAAATTTTGAAATCATCTGCGTTGGGTAAAGGGTTAACCCTTTCAACCCAAGTGGCCGTTTTTCTGGCCCATGAACATGACACGTCATAATTTCATAAAGTTGGATGGCTGCTAAGTGAGTGTGATGGGTAGACCAATCAATATTTTCAACGTGCAACCCCAACGCTGCTTGTTGGAAATATTAATTTACCTCCCCACATATAATGAATATGGACTCTTCCAATTGCTTCCATTGAACTGACATGGATGATATACCACCAGAGTTCAACGGCTTAAAGGTTAATAATGCTATATTGTATTATGCAGGGGAAATAATGTTTATTTATTATCAATTCATTGTGTGCTACCTTCGTGTTGATACTAATTTACACATCCTGTAAGGGAGCATAATAAACTTGAAACAAAGATTGGAAAGCGTAGCCGGTCACAAGTGGCTATTTTTAGTCATTAGCGCCTTCAACCCAGATAGCAGGTGCTGACTTTCTGTGCATGATGGCATTACGTCTTCCTGGTTTACATTTCCCTCAATATAAAGTGTTCTGCCTTAAATTGCTTAATAAATGGTGTCTTGCATTGATTCTCTTCACAAACTAATATAAATCCAGAAGGGTTGAAAATCATTTTTATAATTTCTTAGTATTAATAAAAATAACATGATTTTCTCAGGCGTCATTTGGCTCCATAACTGGACCTTCATCTGTGATTATCAGCCCCACAACCATTAACAGCCCAAGGTGACTGCTGGGCTACTAATCACAGATGGTGGTCCAGTAATGGAATCCATCACCCTCAAAAATCATCTTATTGTATAAATACACAATAAGCATGCTGATTGCATAAGTTGACTTCTGACAAGAGGTGACCCTGGCCTTCAAACATCATTAAACCCCAATAAATAAATAAATAATATGTTGACTTCTATCTGTGACCTTGACCTTAACCCTTTACCCAACGCAGATGATATCAGAGTTTATTATTTTAAATATAATTTTTTAGCTCAACTTTGGCGAAGCCAAATTTGAGCTTATGCCATGGTCAGTCATCCGTCTGCCCATCAACAATTCAATACGGCTCGGGCTAGAGGCCGTATTTATGAACCGATCTTTACGAAACTTCTGGGGTACCTTTGGTATCACCGTGGGACGAGAACGAGTGTTTTTGGGTGCAGTCCGAAATTCAAGATGGCCGATGGCAGCCATTTTGTACAAAATTAGGTACAATCAGATTTTTGCACAGAACTTCCATATGAAAGCGCTGATTTGAAAAATTTTTTGTGTGAATGTTTAGTACCATGGAATACATCACATATAATACAGGTTTTTTTCTCGTGCAGAAATTATGCAAATTAGATGAACTTTGATTTTTTGAGTGCTACTTACACACAGTAAGTACACATGTCAATACGGCTTGGGCTAGAGGCTGTATTTATCAACCGATCTTCACAAAACTTCTTGGATACCTCTGTTATCACCTTGGGACGAGAACGAGTGTTTCTGAGTGCGGTCCAAAATTCAAGATGGCTGCCAGTGGCCATTTTGTACCAAAATTAGGTCTAATAAGTTTTTTGTACACAATTTCTATACGGCTCAGGCTAGAGGCCTTATTTATGAACCGATCTTTACAAAACTTCTTGGGTACCTTTGTTATCACCGTGGGATGAGAACGAGTGTTTTTGGGTGTGGTCCGAAATTCAAGATGGCCACCAGCAGCCATTTTGTACCAAAATTAGTGCAATCAGTCTTTTGTTCAGAACTTCTGTATGAAAGTTCTGATTTGAATAAATTTTTGTATGAATGTTTAGTAAAATGGAATACATCACATACAGTACGGGTTTTTTTCTCGTGCAGAAATTATGCAAATTAGATGAATTTTGATTTATTTAGTGCTACTCATACACTGTAAGTGCACATGTCAATACGGCTCGGGCTAGAGGCTGTATTTATCAACCGATCTTCACGAAACTTCTTGGGTATCTTTGTTATCACCTTGGGACGAGAGTGCGGTCCAAAATTCAAGATGGCTGCCAGTGGCCATTTTATACCGAAATTAGGTCCAATCAGTCTTTTGTCACAACTTCTATGCAGCTCGTATTTATGAACTGATCTTCACGAAACTTCTTGGGTACCTTTATGTTCACCTTAGGACAGGAATGAGTGTGTTTTGGGGTGCCTTTGTTATCACTGTGCTATGAGAACAAATATTTTGGGGTTCAGTCAGACCCACTCTGAGACTCAAAGATTTCTTTTCTAGTTTAGCATCTGACTGTCATCCACCTTTACAGTACTTTACCTATACATTTGTTACAGGCTACGGTCAGTATTTATGTACAGACCGTTACAATACTTTATATGTACCTTTGTTATCAGGTCATTACCTAGATGTTTGTCATTGCTGTGTCACATACTATACATATACATGTCTTGACAAGTTGAGCTACAGTGTCATTGACACTTTCATTTAAATTTTTCAAACAATTTCAAGAAAACCATATCATGTAACCCCTCATTGGAACGAGCTCAGTGAGCTTGTTCCAGTGAGGGGTCACATGATATGGTTTTGTTGAAATATTTTGAAAAATTTATTTTTTTCAATTGCTCAGTTTGCATATTACGCGGGCAGATGTGGGCGATTTGTTAGGTAAAGGGTTAATGCACTGGTAATGAATTTTGGATGTGACACACCAACTAGTAATGACCCATATGCAGGCCTGGAAATAAGCAGACTGTCATCTTCAGAATGAGGTCACCAGAGGGTGAATTTGATAATGCTACCCTGCACAGTCGGGCAGCATAATGAAATTAACCCTCTGTGACTCTCAATCTGAATCAGTGTATCAGGCCAAAACAGAAAGAGGTACCCATAGGATAAATTTGGGGATTCTAGCCCACTGTATGGGATGGCATCAGCAAATTCACCCTCTGTGGACCTCATTCTGCAAATGACAGATTGCTTATTTCCAGGCTTGCCCATATGTAAGTATAATTGTGATATCACCTTCCAACAATAAGTTATGCCCCAGACATGAAAAAGTTGGTTTACATGCTGGTTCTATGTGTGTGTATGTGGGGGCGCGTTGGCGTTGCGGTAACCGGTTCTCGTCAGATCACCGAAGTTGAGCAACGTCGAGCCCGGTTAGTCCTCGGATGGGTGACTATCTGAGCGATCGATTCGGACTCCCACGTTGTGTCCTTGGGCAAGGCACTTAACCCCAATTGTTCGTATGGGGGCACGGTGACGCTGTGTACTAAGGCGTACTGCACGTCAATGGTGCACCTGTCTTCAACCAATGCTCACCCTGCTTGTGTGGAGTTAGTATGTTGGAGAGCTGGCAGCTGCTCGTCGTTGTTCGGTGGTTCTCTCTTGGTACTCCGGCTTCCTCCACCCGTAAAACTGTCACGGTCATGATTAGCCATTGTGCATAAGTATGTGACCTTAAACACCAATAAATAAATAAATGGTTCTATGTGTCAGCCTTTATCTGTGACCTTTTTGCACTGTATCCTCTCGAAGTCCTCAGAGTTGTTGTTTTCATCTTAAAAGACAGACACGAAAAAGTTAATGGATGGATGCCTGGATGGTGGGACAATGGACAGAGCCATAACATAATACTCACATTTTTTTTTAAATGGGCGTTTTCGTGTCTAGATCATAACTTTTTAGTGGAAGGAAATATCACAATAAAACTAATACAACATATGGATGAACTCTCAGTTTGGGTGTCGCATACAGAATTTGTGATTGACCCAATGTTGAGGTCACAGATAGAAGTTAACACAAGAATCAGCATGCACATCACCTTTCCATGTCCGGAACATAACTTTATTGTAGAAGGAGATATAATGATGAAACTTACGCAGTATATATCTAGATGGTGTATCGCATATAAATTCCATGGCAGACCTACCAAGGTCGAGGTCACAGATAGAGGTCAACACAAAATCAGCACACAAATCAACTTCTTCGTGTCCAGGAGCCAATATTATAAAACATTTACAATTGTATTTTCTAGAATTGTATTTTCTACCTACATGTATTAATATAACTGACTCAATGAATCATAAGCATTTTAAAAGTTAGCAAATTGCCACAGCTTTGAAAATGCTAATGGTTCATTTAAACCCATTTAAAGTCATAATTAGAAAATACAATTCTAGAAAATACAATTGTAAAACTTTGATAGTATTACCTCCCTGGTCATAACTTTTTAACGGAAATGAAACTTACACAACATATATACCACCACTAGGCAGTGTGACACATACAAGCTTCACGATTGACCCACCAAGATCAAGGTCACAGATTGAGGTCAAATTTTGGAATCAGCATGCACACCAACACATCCAGTGCCTCCCACCAAGTTATATATAATGGCTGTATTGATGCCCTGCTTCGCGATGATCTTTTTCATATTTATAATAAAATATTATATTTTAATTGAAAATGTTCATGTTGAAGAACATGGTAGCAGGCCTGGCATTCTTAAAAATGCTGGAGGGCTAAAAATCGCTCTCCTCACATGACCTAGGGGAGCGATTAGCTCTCCCCAAGCTTACAAAAGCTAAAAGTGGCAAAATGAAGTTGTACTAATAATGAATTCTGCTTAGTGGGTTTTGTTCATTTTATTTGGTGCTGCTAACAAGGTAATCTCTGTGAGACGGCTACACTGCACCAAGGCCCAGAGGTGTGGGAGGGTCAGTGTGGCCATGTTGCAGAGACCACCAACATAGCAGTGATTTGAAAACCTGTGCATTTCAGGAATAAGCTGTTGTGGTAATTATTATTTTCTAAGGCTAGGGGGGCGATTTTTTGCCCTCCTCAATTTTTTTAAGGTGAGCAGTAGGCGAGGAAATAAATCGCTCGCCTGAAAATGCCAGGCCTGAAACTAACATGTTTTTTCTTTGTTGAGCCTCTATTAGATGAAAAAATATATTCAAGAAATTTTAATCTATTTTAGCGATGTATACAAGACCAATAATTTAGTGAACAGTTTCCAAGAATTGCTTGAGAATATATTTTTACCTCTCTTTGAAGTCACTAATGATCCACAGAGTCATCCAGAGTTGTTTGCATTTTTGCAGCATGTGAGTATGACTAATTCATCTTTTTTACACAGTAAGATATTTTCATACACGTTGCAACAAAGTTGGGGTGGAATTAGCTTGTCCATCGTCTATCTATCTTTCAACTTGTTTTTCTTCATATTCCAGTCAGTTTTTATATGCCCGTTTGGAAAACGGTTTGATCATGCAATCAGTCTGTCTGCCCATCTGTCTGCCTGTCGGTCTGCCCATCCGGCCATCCATCCAACTGTCTGTATGTCCTTCCTTCCATCCATCCCTCCATGCCTTAACATTTTTGATTTCGAACCGATAAATCCATAACTCCAGTTTGGATTATATGATCCCAACCAAAGTTGGTATGTTTATTACCTGACTTGTAATACAAGCCAAGTTCGAATGTGGGTAAGGTCCAATTATTTTTACATGAGTTATGGCCCTTTTATTTACTTAAAATTAGACCGTCTATCAACATTTTTGGTTTCCGGCTGTTAAGTCCAATTTAGCTCATTTGATCTCAACCAAAGTTGAGTCACAGCTAACGGGCATATTTAGCCATGTCTGGCAGTGCTCTTGTTTCATATTAGACTAGAGATTAAACAGCATGGGAACCTGTTTACCTGCAATTTTGAGATGGGTGGGATTCATCTTGATAGAATTATTGCCCTTATTTAACCCTTTACCCAATGCAGACGATTTCAAAATTTATTATTTTAAATATCATTTTTTAAATTTTTTCAAAAAATTTCAACAAAACCATTTCATGTGACCCCTCTTTGGAACGAGCTCGACGAGCTCGTTCCAAAGAGGGGTCACATGATATGGGTTTGTTAAAATTTATCGAAAAATAATATTTTTTCAGCTGCTGAATTTGCATATTTTGTGGGTGGATGTGGGCGATTCATTGGGTAAAGGGTTAACTAAGACAAGGATTCTTCTGCCTTCTTTGGGAAAGAGTCCCAGGCCCATGCGTTAGAAAAATTTGCAACAAGGGGTCTCCAATTGGGAATTTGCTTTGGAGGGGAAGGAACATACATTGAGTAAGAAATTTTACATTCATATTGAACAGAGAACATTAAGACTGATACCTAAGCAACTAAATGTATACTACAAGTAAGTTTTATAACAGTCACATGGAATCACATTCACCCCAGACTATGTAAACTGTCCTTATACTATTAACAAGAACTTATCATTGCCTTTGAATTCAGACACTTTCTAAGCTTTGTTAGGCCCCCAAAAAGTTAAAAATCTCTTTTTCAGGCCCTGTTGCGTGGTCATTTTGGCTGCTGCATGCTCTCTTTTCATAATCAATGCAAACTTTAAAAATAAAAATTTAATGGTTTTTGTCTGATATTTTACCCAATTTGATAAAATTGATGAATTTGTCACTTGAGTGCAAGAAGACTTTGCAATGCTTTAGCATTGAGAAGCCTTGTTACACTCAAGGGATGAAATACACTCCCACCCATGCTATTCTGTAGATTATGAGGCCTAAAAATAAGAACTTTTGATGGCAAAGAAATAATAACAAAATTAAAAAATAAAATATAAAAATGCCCACCCACATGCAATTTTACAAAAATAATGGCCTACGAAACAGAAGATCTACTTTGTGGGGCCTAACAGGGTATTTTTATTCTGGGTGTGAAAATTCACCTGTAGCAGGCAGAAAGTTAATGCTTCCAAAAATAGGCTTTTTATGTGCCTGTTGAAAATGGGACATATTATGCTACTGGTCTATCTGTCTGCCTGCCCTCGGTCTATCTGTCCATCCATCTGTCCATCCATCTGTATAGTTTTCAAATTTGGTTTATAGCATTAATATATGAGCATACATGTGGCATTGTATTTCAGCTCCGCCCACTCTTTTCACCAGAGTTCAGGCCTTTGTTTTTACAAAATTTGGCCATTTGGTGGGTTCCGTGCAATAACTTGAGTATGATTTGACCTAGTTTTCAAATTTAATTCATATCATAAACATTATAATGACGGTAACATGGTCTGAGGTTTGCGGCTCAGAGTTTATGTTCAACCGAGACGCGAAGCGTCGAGGTTGAACATACGCTCCAAGCCACAAATCTCAGGCCATGTTACCATCAACTCTTCACAATAATGTACAGTGGAGCCCACTTAATTGGATATCTCTTAACTGTATAATCATGTTTATTGAATATAATTTCCCAACACAAAACCATTTAGCATACCGCCAGTACAAATTTGACCTGTGGATTGAATACAGGTTATAGAGTAAACTCCTGTTAATTGAATAAAAATTGAAGAAAAATCTTGGAGCTCTGTCAAACTAGATACAATGGAATAAATGCTAACTAAGTTTATCTCTGGAATACAGGAAAGTGACACAATCCCTGTTAATTGAATACTCCTGTTCATTAAATACTTTTCCCTGGCAACGTGGCTATTCAGTTAACAGGGTTCCACTGTTTATGTTCCAATAAGACACTTCCCATAGCCTAAAATCTACATCGTGAAACACAAGAGGCTTATATTTTTATACTGTACCAATGACCCAGACTTAGCTTAGCTGGTGCTAACTCTTAAAAATATAGGGCCAAACACAAATTTTGCCCCCAATCCCCAAAATTTGCATCTAAAACCAAAGAAAACATGTCCTGAATGGCCCTCCACACTTCACCTCTACTGCGCATGCGCAGTGTCAAGGACGTCCCAAAATTGGCGCCATTAATCATTCTTTGTTTGGCCCTTCATCAGTTAACATCTGACTGATCTTTGTGCTTGTAAATCTCAGTTTAAATGATGCCAGATTCATAAATATTAGTGAAATGGTGATTCTAAGGAGGATACAGAAGGAGGAGAGGAAAAATGAGTGACAGAAAATTATCAGGGCTGTAACTTAAAATTTTTTAATGAAATTATGTTAAGTTACCTATTTTCGAGGCAACAGCCTGTTGTGGTCATTCTTGTTATCAAATTACACTGCTTGTTCAGTGTTTTCTTCTCTCCCTTTCCTTTAAGTCCCCTCTTGCTATTCTCCCATGCTTTTGGCATATTTTCTGTAATTTTATTACTAAAATTTCTTGGGAGTTTTAGCTGGATAACAGAATGAATTCTGTTCTTTCCCCATGTTTATGTCTTCACCTATGGGTGGTTAGGCGTAGTGTTCTGCATCTACCATCTGATGTTCTTCATTTTCTTCCCTGGAAGTCTCTGTTTTGCATCAGATAGTGTATTATTGGTAACTGATTTCGGG
This sequence comes from Pictodentalium vernedei, assembly GCA_031216915.1. NCBI lineage: Eukaryota > Metazoa > Mollusca > Scaphopoda > Dentaliida > Dentaliidae > Pictodentalium > Pictodentalium vernedei. The sequence continues at coordinate 307,104,633 of CM062288.1, forward strand.
CCAGGGTGTCTGGAGTCTTGTTCTAGTGTTTTTACACTTATTGTTTACATTTACAACAGCCCTCTGTGTGAGGGGGGATTTCTTAAAAATAATATCTGGATGTTAATTTAATCATAACTAGATACATTATTATTGTTCGTAAGTGTTGCATAAATTGTTTAAAATATTTTTAGAATTTTTGTCCACACTTAGGCTTGGGATCCATTGGGGCTGAACGTTACTTTTCAGAAACTTGGGCTGTTCTGAAAAAATATTTTTTCAAAATTTTTTGATTGCAATTATTTTTTCTATATTAATGGATCATATTATTATGTATTTTGATTGTCAGGGGTTGGTGCGAGTACTAGGACTTTGTTTTCTTTTCACAATGAAAGGATATTGTTCAATTGTAATAAGAGGAAATCTTCCTCTGACTTTCATAACCATTGTATATGTAGTCAGTGTACTCGCACTAACTCCTGTTCTGTATGTGTTAATTTCGATGACAACATGGGAAGTGCATGTAGGGCTGGGCGATATGAGAATCTGAATACCGGTAACGATATCAGAAAAAATATCGCGATATACCGGTATATCGTGCACCAGTGTGTGAAACACATATTAAGTGCAAAGGATATCATGAATAAAAAAGATATTTTTGGAGCAAAAGATAGAAGTATCACTTACTGCTCTGGAAAAATGAGTGATTTGAATGGAAGACCATAATAATTCATGTCTACAAAGTTATTGAACCTATTGTTTAATACGAAAATAAGCCATAAAATTATCATGGGTTTACTGGCTTTCATCTGAATCTGGGATACAAGTAAATAAGTCTTTGTCAATTTAATTCCTGTAAAAACATGGCCAGCCTCTCTTGACTGATAAGCGTTTAATTACTGAGCCAGTCAATTGTCACATTGTGTTAATTGCGTATGTGTCTTCATGAAAACAGTGGCAAACAAAACTTTTTATCAAAACAACGGGTATCCAGTTGATGGAATTACGAGGGCCTGGTTTCACAAAGAACCAGTAGTAGCTCCTCCCCTTCTCCTATCTTCCAGCAGTGAACTTCCTAAGATGACAATGTCAAATGTCATCTGTCACATGCCAGGCCAGTCGGTCTGTTGATATTAAGCACGCCTCCAAGGCGTGTTCACCCTTCACTTTCATGATAGTCTGCAAGTGTCAATCACCAGCCGACAATGTTTTCTCCCAGTGATGGCATCACACCTCTGTCATATTTGACAAAAATTGTTGCACATTTCGCAATTGTGAATAGTGTGATTTGAAACATTTTTGTGTCAGATTGCTGACTATGAATTAAGCGATAAGTATGGCTTGCTGATTACAGTTCAAACAAATGCGACCAACAGCAGGTGACCGTGTTTTTACAGCGTGACAGTCGGGTGTGTTTTCCGTTACTCTCATCATCTCTCGCTGTTTATCATTTGTTCACGAAATAAGGAAAGATAAACTTCCTGTATTTTCAAAGCAACTTTCTGTGCGATTTTACGAAAAAAAACATGTTGAAATTTTATTATCATGTGACCCAAACCAATATCGTTACAGACGATATACCGGTATTGCCAAAAAATAGACGATATTTAACCGGTACTGATTTCAATACCGGTATTTACCGGTATATCGAAATATCGCCCAGCCCTAAGTGCATGTCACATTATGTTAGTGGGGAATTGGCCACTCCGGTCCTTTCCCCGCAGGGTCACTCTACTTTATCAATCTCTATTTCAGACGATCAAGAATAGGGTGATGTATCCGTTATGTCTTCCAAAAGTGTGCCTCCGTGGTCACAATTAATGAAGAGCTAGCGGAAAAGTGCTCATGTAAATACGTCAATTGCCTAAGAGGACCCTAGTAGGTTCGACGGCCGTTGACGTCCGCTAGCTCGCCCGGTGTAGCGGCCATTCATCGAATGGTTAGGCAGCCGGGTTCGTCCGTTGCGGTCTAGAAGGAGTTTTGGGGTGATGCGAGCACTATAAATCAACCAAATGCACACCCAGTGACGGCGGATTAGAGGGAGAACAGAAGAAGCCTTTTAGTCCGGTTCCTAGCTCGTCCAGGTCCATCCGGACTGCGAGCGAGAGAGGCCCCTCTCTCGTACAGCAACATCTGGCCCCAGATGTTGTGGTACAAATGTTTCGCATTCGGAGCATACGTCCGCCGCTTGGGACGCTCCGATATATAGTCAGTCCGGAGAGACTGTCAATAAGGCGTCCTCATTCTCATGGTAGCGCACACGACCGCTCTTGGCTACGTGACCTCGGATATCCAGTCAGCTTCGCCAATCAGAGAATCATCGGCGACCAGGTCACACCATCCGGTAGCCAGGGACACGAGGCCTGCAGACTCCGGACGTCCGCATAAGAAAGTGTGCGGGAGTCAACGTACACAGAGCTTCCGGCGGCAATGCATCGTAAGACCACTACTGCACAGGCCTCAGTGACGGGCGTGCTATCCCAAATAGCACAGCTTATCGCAGCATCCCAGCAATGACAGAATCTGTCACATCATGTATTATCCGACGACGCTGGGTCGGGACGCTCCGCGGAAGCAGGTACGGACGTCCGAAAATTTCATCCGGTCCGACGGGATGCCGAAAGGGATTCGGAGGATTTCGAGCTTTCCCTTTCGGAACAACATAAGCTGTTGTTTATGTCATCTGACTTTATCTTCTAGAGGTTCTTTCGTCGGACCAGAATGCTGCGATGCCGGATAAGAAACTGATAGCATCAGTGGACACAGAAATTTTTGGTTCGGTTCAGGGACATCGTCCCTCAGTTCCGACATAGTCCAATAATGTCACACAACTTTTGAATTATTGAACGACGCTATATATATTATTATTTGCTTGCTATTAACAAGCATGTCTGGTTTCTTGTTCGCAAAGTTACGGAGATGTCTTTCAAAAGTGTGCCTCTGTCGTCATAGTTAATGAAGAGCTAGCGGCAATAAGTGCTCATGGAATATGTCAATCGCCTAAGAGGTCCCTAGTGGGATCGACGGAGTTGACATTCGCTAGCTCACCCGGTGTAGCGTCCATTCATCGAATGGTTCGGCAGCCGGGTTCGTCCGTTGCAGTCTAGGAAGGAGATTTGGGTGATGCGAGCACTATAATAAACTTTAGTACACACCCAGTGACGACGGATTAGAGGACAGATCGGAGGAAGCCTGTTAGTCCGGTTCCTAGCTCGTCCAGGTCTGTCCAGGCTGCGAGCGAGAGAGGTCCCTCTCTCGTACAACAACATATGAGACCGGATGTTGTGGTACAGATATTTCGCATTCGGAGCATATGTCCACCGCTTGGGATGCTCCGTTATATTGACAGTCCGAGAGACTGTCGATAATGCTTCCTCATCCTCACAGCAGCGCACACAACCACACATTGGCCAGCTTCGTCATTCAGCGATTCCACGGCGAACAGGTCGCGCCATCCGGTAGCCAAGGGACACGAGGCCTATACACTCCTTTCGTTCACATAATAGAAGTATGCACGTGGTAACGAACACGGAGCTTCCAGCGGCAATGCATCGTAAGACCGCTTCTCCACAGGCCTCAGTGACGGACGTGCTATCCAAGTTAGCACAGTTTATCGCAGCATCCCAGCAATCGACAGATTCTCGGTCGGATCAGGAATTATCCGACGGCGCTGGGTCGGTGCGCTCCGCTGTTGCATCAGGTTCGGACGACCGAACACTTTATAGGGTCCGACAGGATGGCGAAAGGGATTCGGATGATTTCGAGCTTTCCCTTTCAGAACAACGGAAGCTGCCATACATTTCTTCCGGCATTATCTTCCACAGGTTGTTCCGTCGGACTACATTGCTGCGATGCTGGATAAGAGACTAATAGTGTCATTGGACATGGAGTTTTGGTTCGGTTCAGGGACATTGTCCCTGACTTACTGACACAGTCCAATAATGTCATTAGAACATTCGAATTATTTAACGACGCTATATATAAGCTTGCTACCAAGCATGATAGTCTAGTTTCTTGTCCGCAATGCTCTTCTGCCTTTTATCAATTCTAGGGAATAATTTATTTTGGCAGAACAGGGCATACCGAGAGTTCATATGCGTCTAGACGGCGGGGTTGAAGACTGGGAATTATCTTTCTCGCCGTCTATGTCAATTCCAACCACGATGTTGGAAACGACAATGATGTCTAATAGACTTAACTTAGACGCTTTATCATACGTAGACCACCTTACTGAGGCGTTATCATTATGTCTTCAAGAGAAAGAATTCTAGGATATGATCCTCAATGTGATTTCTTTCAAGGGCAGTAGTTTTTCCACGTATAACTCCGCCCTTCAGTGGCAACCTGGAGTTGGTTAGACGTGACGCAGCCCTAGCTACATCCCAGCGCGTGGATAGTAAGGTGAAGAACTCTCTCAGAGTTGCTTCGGTCTCGGAGAAGCTTCTCTTCGACGGCAACTCTTCAGCAATCTATGAATTGCTCGATATACACGTTCTCTTGTCTATCAAGTGTAGCAAGAGATTCAGACTGGGGCAACATTCGGTGGTTGACTCAGAGAGTGCCACTGCAGTTGCCGGATCCGAGTTTTATGATTATGATGGATGCCACTCAAACAGGTTGGGGTACAATATTGATCCCAACGGATTCGAAGTGCCAGGGTCTTTGGGTTCCGCAGTTTCTAGGCAAGCACTTATCTTCCAGGGAATAATGTTCTTTAGGCTTGCACTATGTCATTGGATGAACATTATTCAGAAACGCATGTCCAAATCCTGTCCGATAATACGACAGTAGTTGCGTATCTCCGGAACCAGGGAGGCACTCATTGGTTTCCGTTATTCAATTTAACGGAAAGAATCCTTCTGTTTGTTATAGTACACCAAGTTCTGCTTCGGTCCGTCATATTCCGGGTCGTCTGATTGTATTAGCAGACTCTCTTTCACGTAAGTGTCGCTTGTTGCCGTCAGAATGGACTCTCAACAAACAAGTATTCAATCAGATTTGCTATCAATGGGAATGCTCAATGATAATTTATTTGCGACACAACTCACTATTCATTTGCAGACGTATGTGTTTGCATGTCCGGATCCCTGAGCTTATGTTGTTAACGCTCTATTGATCTAATAGGACGCAATGATAGGATATGCGTATCCTCCAGCGCTTTTGATTCAGCAAGTATTGCTAAGATAAACATCCATTATACAATTCTGTTGATAGCATCTCTGTCTTCACAGAGACCGTGGGTAAATTTACTCAGGTGTCTACTGTGGGACTTACCGCGAAAACTTCCTCCATGAGAGGATCTTCTTTCGCTGGGGAAATCGTGTCAACTTCTTCACAACCCGCAAGGTCTCAACCTTCACGTATTCCGTTGTGTGGTCCTTCTTGCATGGCAAGCATTGTACAGGACGAGCTTTGGACGCGATTTCTTACTGTAGGAGAACCTCTTCTTAGCTATACTATGCGGCTAAAGTGGAGGCTCTTCCGTCGTTGGTGTAGGGATCATTATGTTGATATTTTTGATCCCTCCATACTAGACATTGCAACTTTCTAGTATACTTGTTTGACAAGATCTACTGCAGCCTGTTACTATTAGGGTTATAGGTCTATGTTATCTCATACCTATGCACTCTATGATAGTTTACAATTGAGTCTTATGTCTCTTTATCTAAGTCAGTTAGAAACTTTTTGATAAATAGACCTAGAATCATTAGATTAAATTCCTATATGGAATTTAGCTTCGGTTCTTATTTAGCTAAGTAATCATTTGAGCCTCTGGAAACAGTAGTTTTCAAATTCTGACCTTTTAAGACAGTAATTCTGTTAGTCTTCTCTTTTACTGAGGAGTCAGTGAGCTTCATGCACTATCGGTGGACGATTCTCACTTTTGTGGTGACGGAAACACTACTTCCTTTACTACTTAGGTTGGATTTTTGGTTAAGAGTCAGGCTCCTAATAATATCCGGAACCTATTGTTATTAAGGTCCTTCCGTCTTCGTACGGGCATAGGCCTTTACTCTGTCCGGTTAGAATTTACGTATTTATAAACAGATATCTGTTTATTAGTACGGACGTAATCTTCTTCTGTCTTTGATGCCTAATAGAAGGACATTACGCTCCATTCTATTGCTAATGGATTCAATTAACTGTCGGTACTGCTTATGGTATATCATTGACTCAGCAGTTTGTGCTTGAGATTTCGGCTCATGAAGTAAGAGCTCTTTCTACATCTTGGGCTTACACTAATAGTGTCGCTATTATAGATTTTTGAAGGCTGCTCATTGCGCTCAGCCATCCACATTCATGAATTTTTATCTCAGAATATTGAGTCCATTTTTGGAGGCCTCCATTGTTAGGTCTATTATCTACTGCTCAGAATGTCATTCACTTAACAGTTGCTACTATAGCTAGGTAGGCTTTCTGTTCCGGCAGTGACTACGTCCTGCTACCCTCTTCGCTCTGGGCTATTTGACCCAGGGCAAGAAAAAGGGGGGGGGGGGGGGGAGGGTGTTCCCTTGGGTCACCTGTTTTATTATGAAAACAAGGGGATACCTCCTCCAGAGTTAGTAATTCTGAGCTGTTACTGGGATGGCTTTTAAGTGAGAAGTTTATGTTTTAAAAATTCATTCAGGTCATAGTTTTTAAAGTATAGCTTTTGAATATAGCACGTGTCAAACGGGCGTTATTATACAATCCTCAGACACTTTTAAGGAGTATAAAGAGTCTCTATTCTCTAGACTTTATTTATTGGCTTACTTTAAAAATTATTAGTATAAGGATTATACTGGATATTAATAGAGTACATAGATGTTATGATGCTCAATTTTGGAAGGTGTTGTGTCTTTCTAATTTATCATAAATAAGAAAGGTACATGTAAGGCCTAATACTCCTTTTCCCCTAGAGGGGATGACTCTATTTTATATAATTGAGCGTATTTCAACTTGCTCTATGTCCTAGGCCCTCCAGCCTTTTTACTATTCAGCTAAGTCTGGGTCATTGGTACAGTATAAAAATGTTAAAATATTTATAGTAATTTATATATTATTTATACTTACCAATGACCCAGACGGGGATGGCCCTCCCAGGAGTTGGGAACTCATACCTCCCCGCTGAGTACATAGCGCTTACCAGGCACTGGTTACAAGAATGATTAATGGCGCCAATTTCGGGACGTCCTTGACACTGCGCATGCGCAGTAGAGGTGAAGTGTGGAGGGCCATTCAGGACATGTTTTCTTTGGTTTTAGATGCAAATTTTGGGGATTGGGGGGCAAAATTTGTGTTTGGCCCTATATTTTTAAGAGTTAGCACCAGCTAAGCTAAGTCTGGGTCATTGGTATGTATAAAAAATATATAAATTACTATAAATTTTTTAACTTTCTAGACTTGTGATCATTAAAAGTTGCCTTAAATGATCACAGATTTAGTAAATAAACCTCTTGTGTATTCACAATGGCACTGGATAAATAATCAATAAACCAGATAAACTCATTCCACCTTAGCTCAAATCGTAAATCGGTTGTAATTTAAACAATACTTTATCCGGAACACTGTCTGCTATGCCCGTGAAACATCCAGAAAAATGAAGCAGCCTGTTATTCACTTCATTGATGAAGCAATTACGAAACAGGTGACATCATTTCAAATACTTCATGTTGTGATGTCATACGATAACATTTACCACCTGAGCCATAAACATAGAATATACTAAGTGAGCTCTCATCCAATCACAGGAGGAGAATTTTAGCCTAATTGGAACATATGGGAATACAGTTTGGTATTGAATTTCAGCTCTTCCACCCATTTGGGCCAGAGTTTTGACCATTTTGTTTGTACATTTAGTACGATTTGACCTAGAGTTTTCAAATTTGGCTTGTAACATAAACATATGGGCCATAAACGTTGGTATTGGATTTCAGCTGTGCCCCCATTTCCTCCATAGATATGGCCCCTTGCTAGAGTTTTTAAACTTGTCTTATAGCTTCAACTTATGAGGAGACCTGGTGTGTTTTATGCAATGCCTAGCATAGCTCTTGTTTGTGTACAGCTTCAGAAGCAGGAAGCAACAACATAAAATAGTGACACGATAATCGATTGTCTATCGGTCATGCTGAAATTGATTAGTATTTTTCATTGTCGAAGAATCGGTAAATTTTACCCCGTTTTGGATGTTTAATAATTTAAATGAAAAAACTATTTCTAAAGGTAGAAGGGCAAGAGCGTCAACGTTAAACCTCAAAAAGCCATTAGAAGCAATTCTCTTTTAGGTACATTCAAAGCTTCGATGTTCTGACCTTTTGAACCGTCAGTGTAATAATCAGGACCAATCATCAGTTGTGAAGTTCGCAACTGACGACCGGTCTTGATTATTACACTGATGGTTCAGAACATCAAAGCTTTGAAGGTTCCTAAAAGAGGATCGTCTTCATTGTTTACTTGAGGTAGGTCAACTGACTTCAACTTCATTTTTAACAACTTCAAAGAGAGGGAGAGGGGGTGTCATCTAGGTACGATTAATCGATTATTATCGATTATTATCCATTATTTGTGACGATTAATCAATTCCTAAATTCGAAAAGCATAACAGCCCTGTCAGTAATTGATCACTCAACAAGTATTCCAGTACAGTGACGAATGGGGAGCTGTATTGTTGCCACCCTGTATGTACGTCCTTCTGTACATTGCCCAAAATTCTTGATTGCACAGCTCCTACATTTATGAACTGATTTTGATGAAACTTCTCAACCATAAGCACTAACAAGTGAACATGTGAGTATTTTCAAACTTTGCGTGCGCAATGATTTCAACCAGGTTATCTCTCCTTCAACTTAGCAGAATTAGTATAGCTTTCTAATAGATTCTTGCATGTGCAACTCCTCCATTAACCCCCTTCACACTGATGTCAAAATATCCTAATTTCATGTAGCCATTTTTTCCCATAATGCAACTGGGAATTGAACCAATTCAGTCTTGTCTGACAGAGCTCACTGAGCTCTGTCAAACAAGATTGAATTGGTTAAATTTCTAGTTGCATTATGGGAAAAATTTGCAGCCAGAACCTTAATATATTTCGACATCAGTGTGGAAGGGGTTAATGAACAAATGTTAACCCTTTACCCAACGAATCGCCCGCATCCACCCGCGTAATATGTAAATTCAGCAGTTGAAAAAATATTATTTTTCAAAAAATTTCAACAAAACCATATCATGTAACCCCTCATTGGAACGAGCTCGTTGAGCTCGTTCCAACGAGAGGTCACATAATATGGTTTTGTTGAAATTTTTTGAGAAATTTAAAAAAAATATTTAAAATAATAAATTTTGATATCGTCTGCATTGGGTAAAGGGTTAATGAAACTTCCCAAACGTGACCACCAACAGGTAAACACATGCGTACATGTATTTATAAATTTTTATTCTGCAATGATTTTAACTTGGTTATCTCACCTTGGTTTTATGTTTTTAGATAGCCGGGTTTGATTCTGTTGATGATGAATCTAAACCAGAACACATAAAATTTGATTCAAACACACCAATGCCAGACAAATGGACATCAGACAAGAATCCACCTTACAGTTATTATCTGTACTTCATGTACGCCAACATGACAGTTTTAAATCAATTCAGACGGTTAGTATTCTCTCATTTGATTTCATATACAATCAAGCCCATAGCCAGGATTCTATAATGGGGGTTCCCTAGCCATTTTGTTGGAGGGGGGGGGGGGGGGGGTTAGAGTGGTGCAGCAAGCGTGATATTCAGAAAGCTGCTAGGAATGGGGGCTTCCCCTTCTCCTAATTAGAACCCTTTGGTCATTATCCCCTCTGGTAGGGGGTAATGACTGTAGGGTTGCTGCTAGGAATGGGAGCGTCCCCTTCTCCTAATTTGAACCCTTTGGTCATTACCCCCTCTGGTAGGGGGTAATGACTGTAGGGTTGTAGTTAGAACTAGTTCTCCCCAAGAAAATTTTGCAAAATTCAGTGCACTGAGGGTGAACCAGAGGCATTTACAGCTTTTGTAGCCTCATACTGGGCACTACTTTTATAATTTGATGTGCCAAATTGTCAATAAAATAATTCTAGTAAAGGCCTTGCCTTCTATAAATTGAAGGCAAATTTTCTTGCACTCTTGTTCACTGGAGCAGGTCCAGAAAAAGACCATCTTTTGTTATTAAAATTCTGAAAAGGAAAAAAAATTGCCACCTGTTTTATTTTTAATTAGTTAATATCTAAATGACTAAGGTCAGTTCTTTTCAAAATTCAATAGACAAATTTGTTAGATTTCAAGAACTTAGTTGTTTCTAGGCAAGTCTAGGTAGAGGCCCAGTGGGGCCTCCCCAAGAAATTTAAAAAATCATTTATACTCTCCTCAGATTGCATCTAGTAGCTTCTGGAATGTGGTGAATGGGTGGAAATCAACACTAAAATATCCTTGATGTTTAGTGGTATGGAATGTTACCGATGTGGACTCCTTGGGAATGGGAGGCACAAGAGCCCTGTGGCGCTACTAGGACTGTCATGATTAATCGATTAATTGATTGTTGATCGGTCACAGCGAAATCGATTAGTATATTTTTATACTGTACCAATGACCCAGACATAGCTGGTGCTAACTCTTAAAATTCTAGGGCCAAACACAAATTTTGCCCCCCAATCCCCAAAATTTGCATCTAAAACCAAAAGAAATCATATCCTGAAGGTCCTCCATACTTTGCCTTCACTGCACATGCGCAGTGTCAAGGACGTCCCGAAATTGGCGCCAAATATCATTCTTTGTTTGGCCCTTCATCAGTTCACATCTGACTGATATTTGTGCTTGTAAATCTCAGTTTAAATGATGCCAGACACATAAATATTAGAGAAATGGTGGATCTAAAGTGGATATAGAAGGAGGAGAGGAAAAATGAGTGACAGAAAATATTCAGGGCTGTAACTTAAAATTTTTTAATGAAATTATGTTAAGTTGCCTATTTTCGAGGCATGGGCCTGTTGTTGTCATTCTTGCTATTAAGTTTCACTGCTTGTTCAGTGTTTCCTCTCTCCTTTTCCTTTAAGTCCCCCCTTGCTATTCTCCCATGCTTTTGGCATATTTTTGAGTAATATTATTACTAAAATTTCTTGGGAGATTTAGCTAGGTAACAGAATGAATTCTGTTCTTTTCCCCATGTTTACGTTCTCACCCATGGGTGTTTAGGCATAGTGTTCTGCATCTGCCATCTGATGTTCTGCAGTTTCTTCCCTGGAAGTGTCTGTTTTGCATCAGATAGTGTATTATTGGTAACTGATTTCGGGCCAGGGTTATCAGTGCCTGGAGTCATGTTTCTGGTGTTTTTACACTTCTTGTTTACATTGGCAACAGTCTCTGTTGAGGGGGATTTTTGGTCTTTGTACTAGTTTAATTCATTACAAGATACATTATTATTATTCGTAAGTGTTGCATTAATTTTTTAAAATATGTTTGAAATTTTTGTTCACACTTAGGCTTGGGATCCATTGGGGCGCAACGTTACTTTTCAGAAACTTGGGCTTTGCTGAAAAAATATTTTTTCAAAATTTCTTTTTGATTTCAATTATTTTTTCTATGTTAATGGATCATGTTATTATGTATCTTTGTTTTCAGGGGTTCGTGCGAGTACTAGGACTTTTTGTATTATTTTCACTATGAAAGGATATTGTTCAAATTGTAATAAGAGGAAATCTTCCTCTGACTTTCATGATCATTGTATTAATTGTAGTCAGTGTACTCGCACTAACTCCTGTTCAGTATGTGAATATTGGGATGACAAACATTGGAAACGTGTGTCACGGTATGTTGTTAGCGGGGAAAGGGCCATGCCGGTCCTTTCTCCGCAGGGTCACTCTAGTTTATCAATCTCTATTTCAGAGGAACAAGAACAGGGTGATGTTTCCGTGATGTCTTCCAATAGTGTGCCTCCGTCGTCACAATTAAATGAAGAGCTAGCGGCAAAAGTGCTCATGGAGATACGCCAATTGCCTAAGAGGTCCCTAGTGGGATCGACGGCGTTGACGTCCGCTAGCTCGCCCGGTGTAGCGTCCATTCATCGAATGGTTTGGCAGCCGGGTTCGTCCGTTGTGGTCCAAGAAGGAGACTTGGGTGATGCGAGCACTATAAATATTCAAGGTGCACACCCAGTGACGGCGGATAAGAGGAGAGAACGGAGGAAGCCTAGTAGTCCGGTTCCTAGCTCATCCAGGTCCATCCGGGCTGCGAGCGAGAGAGGCCCCTCTCTCGTACAACAACATCTGGGACCAGATGTTGTGGTACAAAATGTGTCGCATTCGGAGCATACCTCCACCGCTCGGGACGCTCCGTTATATAGACAGTCCGGAGAGACTGTCCAGAAGGCTTCCTCATCCTCTCAGCAGCGCACACGACCGCACCTTGGCTACGTGACCGAGGATATCCAGCCAGCTCTGCCAATCAGGGATTCCACGGCGACCAGGTCACGCCATCCGGTAGCCAGGGATAAGAGGCCTGTAGACTCCTGACGTTCGCATAAGAGAAATACGCAGGAGTCAGTTTACACGGAGCTTCCAGTGGCTAAGCAGCGTAAGACCGCTACTCCACAGGCCTCAGTGACGGACGTGCTATCCCAAATAGCACAAATTATCGCAGCATCCCAGCAAACGACAGAACCTATGTCGGATCAAGAATTATCCGACGACGCTGGGGCGGTACACTCCGCCGAAGCATCGGGTACGGACGACCGAGAACATCATAAGGTCCGACAGGATGGCGAAAGGGATACCGAGGATTTGGAGCTATCCCTTTCGGAACAACATAAAGCCGCCGCAGATTTCATCCGGCATTACCTTCCACAAGTTGTTCCGTCGGGCCAGACTGCTGCGATGCCGGATAAGAGACTGATAGCGTCATTGGACACAGAATTCTTTGAGCGGTTCAGAGACATCGTCCCTGAGTTTCCGACACAGTCCAATAATGTCACAAGAACATTTGAATTATTGAACGACGCTATCTATAAGCTTGCTTCCAAAACAGGCAAAGCTGGTTTCTTGTCCACTAATGCTCTCAATCTGCCTTTCATCAATTCAAGGAATAAATTTGAAACGGCAGGACAGGGCATACCGAGAGTTCCTCTGCGTCTAGACGACGAGGTGGAAGACTTGGAATTGTGGTTACCGTCGTCTATGTCTATTCCAACCGCGACGTTAGAAACGACAATAACGTCTAACAGAGCAAGCTTAGACGCTTTATCATACGCAGACCACCTTAGTAAGGCGTTATCATTGCGTCTTCAAGGGAAAGAATTCCAGGATATACAATCCTCATTAAGACTTCTTTCAAGGGCAGTAGCTTATTCCACGTATAACTCCGCCCTTTCAGTGGCAAACCTGGAGTTGGTTAGACGTGACGCAGCCCTAGCTACATCCACGCGTGTGGATAGTAAGGTGAAGAACTCTCTCAGAGTCGCTTCGGTCTCCGGAGAGCTTCTCTTCGACGGCAAGCTTTCAGCAATCTATGATAAGATAACTAAGAAAGCTTCGGATTCTCTGCTTTTTAAATCCGCTTCCAAAAAGTCGGATACAGCAGATAAGAGTAAGACAGGCACTTCTGGGACAAGTACGCCCAAGAGAAGTTCCTATAGAGGTTCTTATACGTCCTCTGGGTCTTATTCTAGAGACCGTCAAGGTAGCGACTCACGTACGGGACGTTATTCGGGCCGACGTCCCGAGGTCGACGGGACGAGGTCCGGGTCGTGGAGGACGTAGTTTCTCCTTCCGCAGACCTCGCAGGTCCAGGAGGTGATGGTTTGAACTGTCTGTCACTCTCGGACACACTTTTCCTAATTTTAAGTGTCTTATTCTGGACTAGTCTTAAAATTGTGGGCTCGTTACACCCATTTAGCATAATCATTTATGCTAAGTAATAGGGAATTACTTGGATATTGCTCCTTATTTCAGTGGTATGTCTTCTCTATTGCTGAATAGAGAGACATATAGGTAATTCCTTAAATTTTTAATCTCCTTTTCACTTTGGGAGTTCTAATGCAGGCTGAGGAGCTGTATTTTGGTCTGCTATTTCTTTAAGTCTTAGGCCCTCCGTTTTTTCACGATTCAGCTAAGTCTGGGCCATTGTTTTTAGTATAAAAATATGATAAATTTTAAGTAATTTGTATATTTTTTATACTTATCAATGGCCCAGACGGGGATGGCCCTCCCATGAGTGGGCACTCATACCTCCCCGCTGAGTTATCACTTCAGTAGGCATAACTAGGAAGAATGATGTTGGCTCCAGTTCCTGGGTACTGTGCATGCGCAAGTACTAAAAGTATGGAGGGCCAGATAGGACTTTTACTTTTTGGTAAATTTGTGTTTCGCCATTAATAATATTGAGGTTGCAACAGGTAAGTCTGGGCCATTGGTAAGTATAAAAATATATAAATTAGGCCACACAAAGTAGATCTTCTGTTTCTCAGGCCATTATTTGTGAAATTGCATGTGGGTGTGCGTTTTTTTATTTTATTTTTTATTTCAGTAAGTACTTCTTAGCCATCAAAAGTTCATGTTTTTGGTTCAAGTTTTAGGCCTCATAATCTACAGAATAGCATGGGTGGTGGTGTATGTCATCCCTTGAGTGCAAGAAGGCTTTGCAATGCTAAAGCATTGCAAAGGCTTCTTGCACTCAAGGGACAAATTCATCAATTTTTTTAACTTTGGTAAAATATCAGACATAAACCATTTAATTTTAATTTTTTTAAAGTTTAAATTGGTTATAAAAAGAGAGCATGCGGCAGCCAAAAGGACCATGTGGGAGGGCCTGACAAACAGATTTTTTATTTTTTTAGGCCTTACTTAAAATTTATCATTTTCTCTTTGTTTTGAAATATTCTTCTGGCTTAGATATTGCTTGGTGTTTCATAGATTTTGATTTTATGAACTACAATTCTTTATTATAGCGAGAGAGGATTCAGTACATTCTTCCTACGTCCACATTCAGGAGAAGCTGGATTGGTCACTCATCTTGTTTCTAGTTTTATGCTGGCTGAAAACATATCACATGGCTTGATTCTTAGAAAGGTAAGGGTAGAAATTGACGATCTCTAATGAGTTACAATTTCATATGAAATTTCTGCACCAAGTTCACTAAAATTTATCTGAGTCGAGGTTTTCCTAGGATCATATCAATTTTAGAGAATAAGGTTCAGAATTTGATGTCAAATTGTGATGAATTTTGAAAATCTTTTTTATTATATGACTCGTCCGTTTTGTTCACCTTAAAAAATTTGATATTTTGTTTTCATATTAATCAGTGATAAATAAATAAAGCCTTCCATCACTTTCATTGGTCATTTCCAAAACTAGACAATTTGATTGGCTGAACAAAATAAAACTGGGTCACATTTTCATAATTTGCATAATTAGAGTTGGGAGCTTTCATTGGTCAATTTCAAAACTGGACAATTTGATTGGCTAAACAAAATACAACTGGATGACATTTGCATAATATCAGTAGGGAGAATTTACGTTATCTATCCTTTTACGTTAACGTGGTAGGATGCCTCTGTATAATGCCCAGATGAGAACGTCCCCTTTTGGTCATGATCTGTCAACCATGATGGCTGCCCAAGCCCGAAACCCAAAAACTTTTAGCGCAGTCTGCAAGTCATATTTAATATGGAGTCATTTCATTGTAACTTGGTAGGATGGCTCCGTATGATGTCTAGATGAGAACTTCCCCGTTTGGTCGTGATCTGTCAACCGTGACGACTGCTCGACCCCAAAACCTTTACCACAGTCTACAACAGGTCATATTTATGGAGGAATTTCATTGTAACTTGGTAGGTTGACTTCATATAGTGTCTAGATGAGAACTTCCCCTTTTGCACGTGATTGGGCAACTGTGGCGGCTACAGGGGCCCCAAGCCCGAAAACCTTTACCACAGTCTACAGATCATATTTATAAAGGGATTTCATTGTAACTTGGTAGGTTGACTTCATATAATGTCTAGATGAGAACGTCCCCTTTTGCACGTGATTGGGCAACTGTGGTGGCTACAGGAGCCCAAAGCCCGAAAACCTTTAGCACAGTCTACAGGTCATATTTATGAAGGGATTTCATTGTAACTTGGTAGGATGACTCCAAATAATGCCTAGATGAGAACGTCCCCTTTCGGTCGCGATCATTCAGCCTTGATGGCTGCCCGAGCCCAAAAACCTTTAGCATAGTCTATAGGTCATATTTATGTAAGGATTTCATTGTAACTTGTTAGGTTGACTCCATATAATGCCTAGATGATGACATCCCCTTTTGGTCATGATTGGTCAACTGTGACGGCTACAGGTGCCCGAAGCCCTAAAACCTTGAGCACGGTCTACAGGTCATATTTATTAAGGGATTTCATTGTAACTTTGTACGATCACTCCAGATAATGCCCAGATGAGAATTCCCCCTTTGGTTGCGATCATTCAACCATGATGGCTGCCCGAAGCCCGAAAACCTTTAGCACAGTCCACAGGTCATATTTATGAAGGGATTTCATTGTAACTTGGAAAGTTGACTTCATATAATGTCTAGATGAGAACGTCTCCTTTTGGACACGATTGGGCAACTGTGATGGCTACAGGGGCCCGAAGCCCAAAAACCTTTAGCACAGTCTACAGGTTATATTTATGAAGGGATTTCATTGTAACTTCGTAGGTTGACTTTATGTAATGTCTAGATGAGAACGTCCCCTTTTGGACACGATTTGGCAACTGTGACGGCTACAGGGTCCGAAGCCCAAAAACCTTTAGCACAGTCTACAGGTCATATTTTTATACTGTACCAATGACCCAGACATAGCTTGTGCTAACTCTTAAAATATAGGGCCAAACACAAATTTTGCCCCCCAATCCCCAAAATTTGCATCTAAAACCAAAGAAAACATGTCCTGAAAGGCCCACCACACTTCGCCCCTACTGCGCATGCGCAGTGTCAAGGACGTTCCGAAATTGGCGCCATTAATCATTCTAAGTTTGGCCCTTCATCAGTTAACATCTGACTGATCTTTGTGCTTATAAATCTCAGTTTAAATGATGCCAGACACATAAATATTAGTGAAATGGTGATTCTAAGGAGGATAGAGAAGGAGGAGAGGAAAAAAATGTGTGACAGAATATTATCAGGGTTGTAACTTAAAATTTTTTAATGAAATTATGTTAAGTTACCTATTTTCGAGGCAGCAGCCATTTTGTTGTCATTCTGATTATTTAGTTACACTGTTTTTTTAAGTGTTTTCCTCTCTCCCTGTCCTTTAAGTCCCCCCTTGCTATTCTCCCATGCTTTTGGCATAGTTTTTGTAATTATTATTACTAAATTTTCTTGGGAGTTTTAGCTGAATAACAGAATGAATTCTGTTCTTTTCCCCATGTTACGTCTTCACCTACGAGTGGTTAGGCGTTGTGTTCTGCATCTACCATCTGATGTTCTGCAGTTTCTTCCCTGGAAGTCTCTCTTTTGCATCAGATAGTGTATTTTTGGTAACTGATTTCGGGCCTGGGTGCCTGGAGTCTTATTTTAGTGTTTTTACACTCATTGTTTACATTTACAACAGCCCTCTGTGTGAGGGGGGGATTTCTGGAAAATAATATCTTGATGTTATTTTAATCATAACTAGATACATTATTATTGTTCGTAAGTGTTGAATAAATTGTTTAAAATATTTTTAAAATTTTTGTCCACACTTAGGCTTGGGATCCATTGGGGCTCAACGTTACTTTTCAGAAACTTGGGCTGTTCTGAAAAAATATTTTTTCAAAATATTTTGATTTCAATTATTTTTTCTATATTAATGGATCATATTATTATTATGTATTTTGATTGCCAGGGGTTAGTGCGAGTACCAGGACTTGTTTTCTTTTCACATTGAAAGGATATTGATCAATTGTATTAAGAGGAAGTCTTCCTCTGACTTTATAATCATTCTATATGTGGTCAGTGTACTCGCATTAACTCCTGTTCTGTATTGTATGATTTCGATGACAATATGGGAAGCGTATGTCACGGTATGTTATTGGGGATTTGGACACTCCGGTCCTTTCCCCACAGGGTCACTCTACTTTATCAATTTCTATTTCAGACGATCAAGATTAGGGTGATGTATCTGTGATGTCTTCCAACAGTGTGCCTCCGTCGTCACAATTAATGAAGGGCTAGCGGAAAAGTGCTCATGTAAATACGCCAATTGCCTAAGAGGACCCTAGTAGGTTCAACGGCCTTTGACGTCCGCTAGCTCGCCCGGTGTAGCGTCCATTCACCGAATGGTTCGGCAGCCGGGTTCGTCCGTTGCGGTCTAGAAGGAATTTTGGGGTGATGCGAGCACTATAAATTAACCTAATGCACACCCAGTGACGGCGGATCGGAGGGAGAACGGAGGAAGCCTTTTAGTCCGGTTCATAGCTCGTTCCGGTCCATCCGGATGGCAAGCGAGAGAGGCCCCTCTCTCGTTCAACAACATCTGGCCCCAGATGTTGTGGTACAAAATGTGTCGCAAGCGGAGCATACGTCCATCGCTCGGGACGCTCCGTTGTATAGGCAGTCCGCGGAGACTGCTAAGGCTTCCTCTTCTCGTCAGCGCACACGACCGCACCTTGGCTGCGTGACCGCCGATATATTACCAGCTTCGCCGATCAAGGATTCTTCGGCGACCAGGTCACACCATCCGGTAGCCAAGGACACGAGGCCTGCAGACTCCGGACGTTCGCATAGGAAGTTTGCGGGAGTCAACGTACACGGAGCTTCCGGCGGCAATGCATCGTAAGACCGCTACTGCACAGGCCTCGGGAACGGACGTGCTTTCCTTAATAGCACAGTTTATCGCAGCATCCCAGCATCAACTGAATCTGTCGCATATATTTTATCCGACGATGCTGGGTCGGGACGCTCCGCGGAAGCGGGTACGGACGTCCGAAAGTTTCATCCGGTCCGACGGGATACCGAAAGGGATTTGGAGGATTTCGAGCTTTCCCTTTCGGAACAACATATGCTGTTGTGTATGTCATCTGACTTGGTCTTCTACAGCTTCTTTCGTCGGACCAGAATGCTGCGATGCCGGATAAGAAACTGATAGCGTAGGTGGACTTAGAAATTTTTGGTTCGGTTCAGGGACATCGTCCCTCAGTTCCGACATAGTCCAATAATGTCACACAAACTTTCGAATTATTGATCGACGCTATATATTTATTATTATATGCTTGCTATTACCAAGCATTTCTGGTTTCTTGTTCGCAGAGTTACGGAGATGTCTTTCAAAAGTGTGCCTCTGTCGTCATAGTTAATGAAGAGCTAGCGGCAATAAGTGCTCATGGAATATGTCTATCGCCTACGGAGTGACATTCGCTAGCTCACCCGGTGTAGCGTACATTCATCGAATGGTTCGGCTGCCGGGTTCGTCCGTTGCGGTCTAGAAAGGAGATTTGGGTGATGCGAGCACTTTAATTACTTTAGTACTCACCCAGTGACGGCAGATTGAGGACAGATCGGAGGAAGCCTGTTAGTCTGGTTCCTGGCTTGTCCAGGTCCGTCCGGGCTGTGAGCGAGAGAGGTCCCTCTCTCGTCCAACAACATAGGGGACCGCATGTTGTGGTTCAGATATTTTACATTCGGAGCATATGTCCGTCGGTCGCGACGCTCCGTTATATTGACAGTCCGAGAGACTGTCCTTAATGCTTCCTCATCCTCACAGCAGGGCACACGACCGCACATTGGCTACGTGACATCGAGTATCTGATCAGTTTCGTCATTCAGTGATTCCACGGCGAATAGGTCGCACCATCCGGTAGCCAAGGGACACGAGGCCTATACACTCCGTTCGCTCGCATATTGGTAGTATGCACGGGGTAACGATCACGCAGCTTCCAGCGGCAATGCATCGTAAGACCGCTTCTCCTCAGGCCGCAGTGACGGACGTGCTATCCGAGTTAGCACAGTTGTTTCGCAGCATCCCAGCAATTGACAGTTTCTCGGTCGAATCAGGAATTATCCGACGGCGCTGGGTCGGTGCGGTCCGCGGTTGCATCAGGTACGGACGACCGAACGCTTTATAGGGTCCGACAGGATGGCGAAAGGGATTCGAAAGATTTCGAGTTTTCCCTTTAGTAGTATCGGAAGCTGCCTTTCATATCTTCTGGCATTATCTTCCAGTGATTGTTATTTCGGACTTCATTGCAGCGATCATGGATAAGAGACTTATAGCGTCATTGGACTCGGATTTTTCGATCGGTTCAGGGACATTGTCCCTGACTTACCGACGCAGTCCAATATTGTCATTACAACATGTGTTTTATTTTTCGACGCTATATATATATATATATATATATATATATATATATATATATATATATATATATACAAGCCTGCTACCAAGCATGATAGTTTAGTTTCTTGTCCGCGTTGCTCATTTCTGCCATTTTATCATTTATACGAATAGTTTATTTTGGCAGAGCAGGGCATACCGAGAGTTCATATGCGTCTAGACGGTGTGGTTAAAGACTGCATGTATTCTTTTTCGCCGTTTATGTCTTTTCCAATTTCAATGTTGGAAACGACATGATGTATAGTAGACTTAACTTAGACGCTTTATCATACGTAATCCGCCTTACTGAGGCGTTATCATTACGTCTTCAAGAAAAGATTTACGGGATATTATTCTCAATGTAATTTCTTTTGAGGGCAGTAGTTTGTTCACGTATAACTCCGCCCTTCAGTGGCTGATTGGAGTTGGTTAGACGTGACGCAGCCCTAGCTACATCCACACGCGTGGATAGTAAGGTTAAGAACTCTCTCAGAGTCGCTTCGTTCTCGGAGGAGCTTCTCTTCGACGGCAACTTTTCGGCAATCCATGAATTGCTCGATTTACACGTTCTCTTGTCTATCTAGTGTTACAAGAGATTCAGACTGGGGCAAACATTCGGTGGTTGACTCAGAGAGTGCCACCGCAGTTGCCGGACTCGAGTGTGGCTGTTATGACGGTTGCCAGTCAAACAGATTGGGATATAATACTGATCCCTACGGGTTCGAAGTGCCAGGGTCTTTGGGTTCCGCAGTCTCTTAGCAATCAGTTTTCTTCCGCGGAATAATGTTTTTTAGGCTTGCTTTATGTCATTGCATGAACATTATTCAGAAACGCATGCCCAAATCCTGTCTTTAATTCGACAGTAGTGGCGTATTTCCGGAACCAGGGAGGCACTCTTTCGTTTCCGTTATTCAATTTAATGGAAAGAATCCGTCTGTTGGTTATAGTACACCAAGTTCTGTTTTGGTCCGTCATATTCCGGGTCGTCTGATTGTTTTACCAGACTCCCGTTCTCTTACGGGTCGCTTGTTGCTGTCAGAATGGACTCTCAACAAACAAGTATTCAATCAGATTTGCTATCTATGGGAGCGCCCAATGATTTATTTACGACACAGCTTGCTAATCAATTGCAGACGTATGTGTTGGCTTGTCCAGATCTCTGAGCTAATGTTGTTAACGCTCTATTGATCTATAGGACGGAATGATAGGATACGCGTATCCTCCGGCGCTGTTGTTTCAGCAGGTATTGCTAAGATAAACAACCACAATACATTTCTGTTGATAGCATCTCTATCTTCACAGAGATCATGGGTAATTTACTCTCTTGTCTACTGTGGGTCTTAACGTGAAATCTTCCTCTATGTGAGGATCTTTTTTCACTGAGTAAATCGTGTCATCTTTATCACAACCCGCAAGTTCGCAACCTTCATGTATTCCGTTGTGTGGTCCGTATTGCATTGTAAGCACTGTACTGGACGAGCTTTGGACGTGATTTCTTACTATAGGAGATCCTCTTCTTCGCTATTCTATGCGGCTAAAGTGGAGGCTCTTCCGTCGTTGGTGTAGGGATCATTATGTTCATATTGTTGATCCCTCCATACTACTCCTTGCAATTTTTTAGTATACTTGTTTCACAAGATCTACTGCAGCCTGTTATTATTTAGGTTATAGGTTTATGTTACCTCATACCTATGCACTCTACGATAGTTTACAATTGAGTCTTTTGTCTCTTTATCTAAGTCAGTTAGTAACTTTTTGATAAATAGACTTAGAATCTTTAGATTAAATTCCTATATGGATTTTAACTTCGGTTCTTATTTAGCTAAGTAATCATTTGAGCCTCTGGAAACAGTAGATTTTTATACTGTACCACTGACCCAGACTTAGCTGGTGCTAACTCTAACAAAACCAGGGCCAAACACAAATTTTGCCCCCCAATCCCCAAAATTTGCATCCAAAACAAAAAGAAATCATGTCCTAAAGGACCTCCATACTACGCCTCTACTGCGCATGCGCAGTGACGCAGACGTCCCGAAATTGGCGCCAATTATCATTCTCTGTTTGGCCCTTCATCAGTCAACATCTCACTGATCTTTGTGCTTGTAAATCTCAGTTTAAAGGATGCCAGACACGTAATTTTTGGAGAAAATGTGATTCTAAGGAGGATAGAAGGAGGAGAGGAAAAAGAAGTGACAAAAAATAATCAGGGCTGTACTTAAAAAATTTTGATGAAATTATGTTAAGTTGCCTATTTTCGAGGCATGGGCCTCTTGTTGTCATTCTTGCTAAATGTTGCACTGCTTATTCAGTGTTTCCTCTCCCCTAGCCTTCTAAAGTCCCCCCTTGCAATTCTCCCATGCTTTTGGCATATTTTTGAGAAATTTCACTTCTAAAATTTCCTGGGAGAGTTGCTTGGTTACAGAATGTTTTCTGTTATTTTCCCCATAGTTACGTTTTCACCCATGGGTGTATAACGTTTGTGTTCTGCATCTTCCATCTGATGTTCTGCAGATTCTCCCCTGGGAGTCTCTGTTTTGCATCAGATAGAGTGTAATTTGATGACTGATTCCGGGCCAGTTTTTTCAGTGCCTGGAGTCATGTTTTCTGGTGTTTTTACACTGTTTGTTTACATTGGCAACAGCCTTTTTTGAGGGGGGCTGTTTGCCTTTGCTGTAGTTTATCTCACTATAAGATACATTTATATTATCCGTAAGTGTCTCATTAATTATTTAATATAAATTTAAAATTTTTGACCACACTTTGCCATCGGATCCATCGGGGCTGAACGTTACTTTTCAGCAACTTGGGCTTCGCTGAAAAAATATTTTTTCAAAATTATTTTGATTTGCAATTGTTTTTTCATTTATTAATGGATCATGTTATTATGTATCTTTGTGTCAGGGGTTTTTGCGAGTAACTAGGACTTATTGTTGTTCTTTCACAATGAAGGGACGTTGTTCAAATTGTAATAGGAAGAAATCTTCCTCTGACTTTCATGATCATTGTATTAATTGTAGTCAGTGTTCTCGCATTAATCCCTGTCCTATATGTGAATATTGGGATGAGAAACATTGGAAACGTGTGTCACAATATGTTGTTTCTGGAGAAAGGGCGATTCCGGCTCTTTCTCCGCAAGGTCACTCTACTCTCTCAGTTTCTATTTCAGAGGAACCAGAACAGGGTGATGTTTCCATGTTATCTTCTACAAGTGTGCGTCCGTCGTCACAAATGAATTCAGAGCTAGCGGCAAAAGTGCTCATGGAGATTAGACAAATGTCGTCCGCTAGCTCGCCCGGTGTAGCGTCCATTCACCAAATGGTTCGGCAGCCGGGTTCGTCCGATGCGGTCCAAGAGGAAGTTTTGGGTGATGCGAGCTCTATAAACATAATAGATGCACACCCAGTGACGGCGGATAGTAAGCGAGAACGGAGGAAGCCTTTGAGTCCGGTTCCTAGCTCGTCCAGGTCCAGCCGGGCCGCGAGCGAGAGAGGCCCCTCTCTCATACAACATCTGGGATACAAAATGTGGTACAAAATGTGTCTTTAGCGGAGCATACGTCCGTCGCTCGGGACACTCCGTTGTATAAGCAGTCCGCAGAGACTGTTAAGGCTTCCTCTTCTCGTCAGTGCACACGACCGCACCTTGGCTGCGTGACCGCCAATATATTACCAGCTTCGCCGATCAAGGATTCTTCGGCGACCAGGTCACACCATCCGGCAGCCAGGGATTCGAGACCGATGGACTCCGGACGTTCGCATAGGAAAAGTATGCGGGAGCCATCTGATGCGGAGCTGCCCTCGGCGAAGCAGCGAAAGACTGCGCCTCCGCAGGTCTCGACGCCGGACATTCTTGTGCAGATAGCACAGCTTATCCCAGCAGCCGACAGCATCGGGGGCGGACGACCGGGAACATCATGAGGTCCGACCGGATGGTGAAAGGGATACGGATGACTTGGAGCTATCCCTTTCGGAACAACATAAAGCTGCCGTGGACTTCATTCGGCACTTTCTCCCTCAAGTTGTTCCGTCAGGCCAGACTGCTGCGGTTCCGGACAAGAGAATTATAGCGTCATTGGACTCTGAATTTTTTGAGCGGTTTAGGGACATCGCTCCCGAGTTTCCGTCGCAGTCCAATAATGTTGCAAGAACATTTGAATTATTGAACGACGCTATATTTAAACTTGCTTCCAGGACGGGGAAAGCAGGTTTCTTGTCCGCTAATACTCTCAACCTGCCTTTCATTAATGCAAGGAATAAATTCGATACGGCAGGACAGGGTATACCAAGAGTTCCTCTGCGTATGGACGACGAGGCGGAAGACTTAGAGCTATCATTACCGTCGTCAGCTTCTATTCCAACCGCGGTGTTGGAAACAGCTATTGCGTCTAACAGAGCCAATTTAGATGCCTTATCTTACGCAGATCACTTTACTAAGGCGTTATCACTGCGCCTTCAGGGGAAAGAGTTTCAGGATATACAATCCTCTTTAAGACTTCTTTCAAGGGCAGTAGCTTATTCCACGTGTAACCCCGCCCTTTCAGTGGCAAATCTGGAGTTGGTTAGACGTGACGCAGCCCTAGCTACATCCACACTAGTGGATTCTAAGGTGAAGAACTCTCTTAGAGTCGCTTCGGTCTCAGGAGAACTTCTCTTTGACGGCAAGCTTTCCGCTATTTATGATAAAATTACAAAGAAAGCTAAGGATTCTCTGTTGTTCAAATCTGCTCCTAAGAAGTCGGATACAGCAGACACGAATAAGACAGGCACTTCTGGGTCTAATGCGCCCAAGAGAGGTTCCTATAGAGGTTCCGGTGCGTCCTCTTGGTCTTATTCGAGAGACCGTCAGGATAGCGACTCTCGTTCGGGACGTCCTTCAGGCCGGGACAATCGGTCGGACGCCCCGAGGTCGACGGGGCGAGGTGCGGGCCGTGGAAGACGTGGTTTCTCCTACCGCAGGCCTCGCAGGTCCAGGAGGTGATGGCTTAAACCTCTATCGCGTTCCGGTTGGCGGAAGGTTGTCGAGCTTTTCACAAGAATGGGCGTCGATTACGGACGACCCTTGGGTGAGAGGAGTGACTTCGGAAGGTCTAAAGATATCCTTCAAACGAAAGCCTCCATTAACTCAAAGTTCAAAATGGACTCATCTTCCGTCAAATCTGCAGAAAAGAGACGCTCTGTTATCAGAGGTGCAGTCTCTTTTAATGAAGAACGCGGTAGAGGTCGTAGAAAACCAGGAATCTCTGGGATTCTACAGCCATCTGTTTCTGGTTCCAAAACCAGACGGCTCGTTCCATCCAGTCATAGATTTGAGCTGGATAAACAAGCTGATCGTCGCTCCGAAGTTTTATTTGGAGACGATTCGATCGGTCAGAGCGAGTATTCGGGTGAACGATTATGCAACGAGCATAGATCTCAAAGATGCGTACTTTCACGTCATGGTACATCCGACATTCCGAAAGTATCTACGCTTCGCAGTCCTAGGAGTGGTGTATCAATTCCGGGCGATGTGCTTCGGATTGAATCTAGCACCCTGGGCTTTCACTCGGGTAATGAACTCGGTAATGATCTACTTCCGAGCTCATTCGTCTGCGGTAACGTCGGCCTACCTGGACGACATTCTTCAGAGGTACGGCAACGAGTTAACGCTTCAGAACGATGTTCAGAATCTTCTTCTATTGCTCCGACGTCTCGGTTTTATAGTAAACGAGGAGAAGTCGGATCTGGTGCCGTCCAAGTCATTCACTCATCTGGGAATGAGCTTCGAGACGCACAACAATCTAGTTCGTCTGCCGTTAACCAGAGCGAAATTAGTCAGTTGTTACGCTCGCTATTGTCTTCACGCAGACAAAGTCACGGCGAGAGAATTTATGAGACTGATAGGTCTGTGCGGAGCCGCCGCGGATCTCATTCCGATGGGGCGGTTACGCACACGTCCTCTTCAAATTTTCTTGACTCAGAATTGGAGTGTGAAAATTCATTCGCTCGATGTAGACGTTCTCTTGTCAGATCAAGTGAAACAAGAGATTCAGACTTGGGCAAACATTCAGTGGTTAACTCAGGGAGTTCCGCCGCAGTTGCCAGATCCGAGTTTTACCGTTATGACGGATGCCAGTCAAACAGGTTGGGGTGCATCATTAATCCCAACGGATTCGAGATGCCAGGGTCTTTGGGATCTGCAATTCCTGTGCAAGCACATAAACATCAAGGAAATGATGTCAATTTGGCTTGCGTTACGTCACTGGATGGACATTATTCACGATGCTCATGGCCAAATCCTATCCGACAATACGACAGTAGTGGCGTATATACGGAATCAGGGAGGCACTCATTCAGTTCCGTTGTTCAATCTAACGGAAAGAATCCTTCTGTTTGCGCTAGAACATCACGTTCTTCTTTCGGTCCGTCACATACCGGGTCGTCTGAATGTGCTAGCAGACTCCCTTTCACGAAAGGGTCGCTTGTTGCCGTCGGAGTGGACTCTCAACAAACAAGTATTCAATCAGATTTGCTACCAATGGGAACGGCCAATGATAGACTTATTTGCGACACATCTCAACAATCAGTTGCAGACGTATGTGTCTCCGTGTCCGGATCCAAGAGCATTTGCAGTAGACGCTCTGTCGATCCCTTGGGACGGAATGATAGGATATGCGTATCCTCCAGCGCCGTTAATTCAACAAGTATTGCTAAAGATAAAACCATCTCAATGCAAGATTCTGTTGGTAGCATCTCTGTCGCCACAGAGACCGTGGATAAATCTACTCAGGTGTCTGTTGTGGGACCTACCGTGGAAGCTTCCTCCACGGGAGGATCTTCTTTCGCAGGGGAAATCGCGCCAACTCCATCACAACCCGCAAGGTCTCAACCTTCACGTTTTTCCGTTGTGCGGTCCTTCTTGCATGGCAAGCACTTTACAGGACGAGCAGTGGACGCGATTTCTAACTGTAGGAGGACCTCCTCTTCGCTAAACTATGCGGCTAAGTGGAAGGTTTTTCGTCTTTGGTGTAGGGATCATTCTGTAGATATATTCGATCCCTCTATACCAGACATTGCAAACTTTCTAGTATACTTGTTTGACGAAATCAAACTGCAGCCTGTTACTGTAAAGGGTTATAGATCTATGTTATCTGATACCTATGCACATCATGATAGTTTACAAATTGGATCTAATGTCTCTTTATCTAAGTTGGTTAGAAACTTTTCGATAAATAGACCCAGAACTCTTAGATTAATTCCTAAGTGGAATTTAGCTTGGGTTCTTCTTAAATTGAAGGAAAAGCCATTTGAACCTCTTGGGACAGTAGATTTCAAATTCTTATCTTATAAGACAGCTTTTCTCTTAGCTTTCTCTTCTGCTAGAAGAGTCAGTGAGCTTCATGCACTATCGGTGGATGATTCTCATTATCGTAGTGTTGGGAACACTATCACCTTCACTACTAATGTGGGTTTTTTAGCTAAGAATCAGGCTCCTAATAAATATCCGGAACCTATTGTTATTAAGGCTCTTCCGTCTTCAGACGGGCGTAGGCCTTTACTCTGTCCTGTTAGAGCATTACGTATCTATAAACAGAGATCTCAGTTTATCAGAAAGGGACGGAAACGTTTCTTTCTGTCTTTGATGCCTAATAGAAAGGACATTTCAGTCCATTCTATTGCTAGATGGATTCAATTAACTATCCGTACTGCTTATGAAGATTTATCTTCTTCTCAGCAGTCTGTGCTTAAGATTTCTGCTCATGAAGTAAGAGCTCTTTCTACTTCCTGGGCTTATGCTAATAGTGTTGCTATTAAAGATTTAATGAAGGCTGCTTATTGGTCTCAGCCATCCACATTTACGAATTTTTATCTCAGAAATATTGAGTCCATTTCTGGAGACCTGCATTGTTTAGGTCCGTTATCTGTTGCTCAGAATGTCGTCCACTAAACAGTTGCAACTATAGTTGTGTAGGCTTTCTGTTCCGGCAGTGACTCCGTCCGGCTGCCCTCTTCGCTCTGGGCTATTTGACCCAGGGCAAGGGGAAGGGGGGGGGGGGGGGTGGGTGTTCCCTTAGGTCACCTGCTTTATAGTGAAAAGCAAGGGAATGCCTCCTCCAAGTCAGTATTTCTGAGTCGCTTCCGGGATGGTTTTAAAGTGTAATATTAATGTTAAAATTCATTCATGTCTTATTTTTAAAGTGTAGCTCGGTGTGAAGCATTTGTATATGTCAAGTGTCAAACGGGCTTTAATATACAATACTCGGACACTTTTAAATGACTATAAAGAGTCTCAATTCTCTGGACTACTTTATTTATTGGCTTGCTTTAAAAATAGTTAGTATAAGGGTTATACTGGATGTTAATAGAGAACATGAATGTTATTGTGCTCAATTATTAAGGGTAGTGTATCTTTCTAATTTAATATTAAATAAGAAAGATACATGTAAAGCCTAATACTCCTTTTCTCCTTAAGGGGTTACCTCTTTACTATATAGTTGATCTTATTGGATTTTCCTCTATGTCCTAGGCCCTCCAGCCTGTTTACTATTCAGCTAAGTCTGGGTCATTGGTACAGTATAAAAATGTTAAAAAATTTATAGTAATTTATATATTTTTTATACTTACCAATGACCCAGACGGTGATGGCCCTCCCTGGAGTTGAGAACTCTTGCCTCCCCGCTGAGTACATAGCGCTGACCAGGCACTGCCAGTAAGAATGATAATTGGCGCCAATTTCGGGATGTCTGCGTCACTGCGCATGCGCAGTAGAGGCGTAGTATGGAGGTCCTTTAGGACATGATTTCTTTTTGTTTTGGATGCAAATTTTGGGGATTGGGGGGCAAAATTTGTGTTTGGCCCTGGTTTTGTTAGAGTTAGCACCAGCTAAGTCTGGGTCATTGGTAAGTATAAAAAATATATAAATTACTATAAATTTTTTAACTTTTCAAATTCTGACCTTTTAGACAGTAATTCTGTTGGTTTCTCTTTTACTGTAGAGTCAGTGAGTTTCATGCACTATCGATGGATGATTTTCACTTTCGTAGTTTCGGAATCACTACTTCCGTTACTATTTAGGTTGGATTTTTGCATAAGAGTTAGGCTCCTATTATTCAGAACCTATTATTTTGAGGTCCTTCCGTCTTCGTATGGGCATAGGCCTTTACTCTTTCCGGGTACAGTTTATGTATTTATAAACGGATATCTGTTTATTACTATGGGCGTAAGCTTCTTCTGTCTTTGATGCCTAGTAGAAGGACGTTACGCTCCATTTTATTGTTAATGGATTCTATTAACTATCGGTACTGCTTATGGTATATCATTGACTTAGCAGTTGTGCTTAAGATTTCGGCTCATGAAGTAAGAGTTCTTCTACTTCTTGGGCTTACATTAATAGTGTCGCTATTATAGATTTTTGAAGGCCGCTCATTGCGCTCAGCCATCCACATTCATGAATTTTATCTCAGAAATATCGAGTCCATTTCTGGAGGCCTCTATTGTTAGGTCTATTATCTACTGCTCAGAATGTCATTCACTTAACAGTTGCTACTATAGCTAGGTAGGCTGTCTGTTTCGGCAGTGTCTCCGTTTGCTGCCCTCTTCGCTCTGGGCTATTTGACCCAGGGCAAGAAAAAGGGGGGGGGGGAGGGTGTTCCCTTGGGTCACCTGTTTTCCTATGAAAACAAGGGGATACCTCCTCCGGAGTTAGTAATTCTGAGCTGTTATTGGGATGGTTGTTTAGTGAGAAGTTTAGGTTTTTAAAATTCATTCAAGTCTTAGTTTTTAAAGTATAGCTTTTGAATATTGCTTATGTCAACGGACATGATTATGCAATCCTCAGACACTTTTAGGAGTATAAGAGTCTCTATTCTCTAGACTTACTTTATTTATTGGCTTACTTTAAAAATTATTAATATAAGGATTATATTGGATATTAATAGAGTACATGGATGTATGAAGCTCAATTTTGGAAAGTGTTGTATCTTTCTAATTTATCATAAATAAGAAAGATACATGTAAGGCCTATTACTTCTTTTTCCCTACAGGGGATGACTCTATTTTATTTTATTGAGCGTATTCCATTTTGCTCTATGTCCTTGGCCCTCCAGCCTTTTTACTATTCAGCTATGTCTGGGTCATTGGTACAGTATAAAAATGTTAAAAAATTTATAGTAATTTCTATATTTTTTATACTTACCAATGACCCAGATGGGGATGGCCCTCCCAGGAGTTGGGAACTCTTGCCTCCCCGCTGAGTACATAGCGCTTACCAGGCACTGGTTATTAGAATGATTAATGGCGCCAATTTCGGAACGTCCTTGACACTGCGCATGCGCAGTAGGGGCGAAGTGTGGAGGGCCTTTCAGGACATGTTTTCTTTGGTTTTAGATGCAAATTTTGGGGATTGGGGGCAAAATTTGTGTTTGGCCCTATATTTTAAGAGTTAGCACCAGCTATGTCTGGGTCATTGGTAAGTATAAAAAATATAGAAATTACTATAAATTTTTTAACATTTATTAAAGGATTTCATAGTAGCTTGGTAGAATGACTCCAAATAATGTCTAGATGAGAAAGTCCCCTTTGGTCGCGATCATTCAGCCTTTATGGATGCCCGAGCCCAAAAACCTTTAGCATAGCCTTTAGGTCGCATTTATGGAAGAATTTCCTTGTAAGGTTGACTCGATATAATGCCTAGATGATGACATCCCCTTTTGGTCGTAATTGGTCAATTCTGACAGCTACAGGGGCCAGAAAACCTTTAGCACTGTCTACAGGTCATATTTATGAAGGGATTTCATTGTAACTTTGTAGGATCACTCCAGATGACCCATTCAACCATGATGGCTGCCCGAGCCTGAATCCAGAAAACCTTTAACACAGTCTACAGGTCATATTTATGAAGGGATTTCATTGTAACCTTGTAGGTTGACTTCATAAAATGTCTAGATGAGAACGTCCCCTTTTGGACCTGATTAGGCAACTGTGACGGCTACGGGGGCGCAAAGCCCGAAAACCTTTAGCAAAGTCTACAGGTCATATTTATGAAGGGATTTTATTGTAGCTTGGTAGGATGACTCCAAATAAGGTCTAGCTGAGAACATCCCCTTTTGGTCGCGATCTTTCATCCTTGATGGCTGCCCGAGCCCAAAACCCAAAAACCTTTAGCACAGTCTATAGGTCATATTTATGTGAGGATTTCATTGTAACTTGTTAGGTTGACTCCATATAAAGCCTAGATGATGACATTCCCTTTTGGTCATGATTGGTCAACTGTGACGGCTACAGGTGCCCGAAGCCCGAAAACCTTGAGCACAGTCTGCAGGTCATATTTATGAAGGGATGTCATTGTAACTTCGTAGAATTACTCCAGATGATGCCCAGATTACAACATCCCTTTTGGTTGCGATCATTCAACCATGATGGCTTCCCGAGCCCAAAATCCAAAAAAACTTTAGTACAGACTACAAGTCGTATTTGTGAAGGGATTTCATTGTAACTTAGTAGAATGACTCGGTATAATGTCGAGATTAGGACATCCCCTTTTAGTAGCAATTGGTCAACCGTCATGGCTACACCGGCCTGAAGCCTGAAAACCCTTAGCACATTCTACAGGCCATATTTATGAAGGGATTTCAATGTAACTTGATAGGATGACTCATTTTGGAATAATTTCACTGTAACTTGGTAACTTTTGTTGTCTGTGAGGGCCACATGCATTAACTGTGAGGTCATATTAACCCATCCCTCCGCCCTTTAGTACAGTGTACACCTCATATTATTTTTATGAAAAACATAGCATACAGGGAACAGAAATTAACATATTCCCTTCCCCGTGGGAACCCCGGGAAGTAAGCAGCACTTGTTTACTGTGGTAAACCAGTTCCGCTTTACTAGTAAAATAGGACCCAGTCACCAATGCTTGGGGTGAAAGTCCTCTAAAATGGGCAACATGTTGATCAACGATTGACTAAACTTGACTTCATCTCCATGTTGTGTCACGATTAGCCATGGTGCATAAATATGTGACGTTAACCACCAACAAACAAACAAACAACATATTCCCAATTATCACAGTTCTTATCTTATTTCATAATCCTTTCATGAACATTGAACATTATCCTTTTCATCAAACAAAACACACAGACAAGTTAAGCTACAGTGTCATTGACACTCTCATTCAAATTGTGACACTGGGTTAATATTTGGGCTCCCTATTGGAGTCTGAATTTTAACTTAGTACAATATGAGGAAATTTCTTTAAAAATCGTCTTCTGCAGATCCACCCATCAGAATCCTCTCATATTTGGTATACATCATCTCTATGGGGGCCAGATTCAAGTTTATTCAAATTGTGCTCCTTGGTTAATATATCGTTCCCAATGGGAGCCCAAATTTTAGCTTAGAGCAATATGAGGAAATTTCTTTAAAAATCAAATTCTTCAGATCCACCAGTCAACATTTGGTACACATCATCTCTAGGATGGTCAGATTCAAGTTTGTTCAAATCAGGTCCCTGAGTTGAAAATTTTGGGTCTGGTTCGGACTTACAAATTTTGGACCAAAATTGGGAAAATTCAATTTACAAGGGAAAAAATTGGTTAACCCTTTATCCAACGTAATGGCCAAAACTGGTTTGCGCTATTCACAAAAATCACCATTCAATTTTCATTACTTTTTCAGTTTTTGGAATTGACCTCATTCCACTCAGGGGTCATGAACTATGTTTTTGAACTAAGGAGGCAATGCGAGATAAGCGCCTGTGCATGTAGTCCTTTTGAAGCGTTCCTGCAAGCAGATAGTTCTCAAAGTTATTTACTCGCA
Organism: Pictodentalium vernedei; assembly: GCA_031216915.1. Lineage (NCBI taxonomy): Eukaryota > Metazoa > Mollusca > Scaphopoda > Dentaliida > Dentaliidae > Pictodentalium > Pictodentalium vernedei. The sequence continues at coordinate 307,137,717 of CM062288.1, forward strand.
TATTTATTAAATTTTCTATAGTCACATTGTTCCTAAAAGTTTAAAATTTTGTTTAAATGTGGAGTGGATTCCAGAACGTCATCAAAAAGTTAACAACATCAACTAATACTCTTTTCATCGAAATTTTTGAATTTAATAATCACACAGGTGAAACGCCATTATCAAAGGGTGAATCACTTCCAGCCAGCACTGTTAGTGGTTCAAAAGAAGTGAGTGCTGCACCAACCTCTGAAGAAGGGCAAGGCCCCGCTGATTTGAGTGCACAAAATATTTTGGGCACTATATTTAAAGGCATGAACAGTCTTTGTCATGAAAAGGCCGAAAGGGCTGAGAGCACTGCCAATCGGAAAACTGAGAAATAGAGATGGTTCGGTGTTGGAATTTTGAGTTCGGTATCGGTTTCGGTATTTTTGTGTGGGGATACCGCGGTATCGGTTCGGTATTCGGTATGTGACTTCAGATTCACTGATACTACCAAAGGGGAATCCATGTCAGAAAAATACAAAATAAGTTGTTCTTGTATCATTCTATCACAGTGCTACACATGCCATTGTTGATGGGCTCAACATTGTCATTCTTTTGTCAACATAGATCATATCTACAGTAATTTGGTGACTTGTTCTAAATACGCCTTAACTTTTCAAGCCCCACTTAAGGCGTCTGTAATCATAGAATCATAGAATGTGTGTCCTGAAGATGTCATCGTTAGGTGGGCCTGATGACAGTTGTAAAATTATCTGGTCAGTGATTTCTAGCCAAGTCTTGGCTGCCTGTTAAGGCAGCCAAGACTTGGCTAGAAATCACTGCGAAGCAACTGGACATGTACAGGTCGTAGACTATTGATAATTTAGTACAACTGCCCTGGTCCTTAAGGCTTAACAAAACTGAAAAATAAAATCAGTCACTTCTTTCATGAAAATGAACACTTCAACTGCTATCAATGCTCATCAAGGCCTTATAAATAGCGAATGCACAGGGAAAATTGAAAATACCGTTGGCTTCGGTATTCAAAGATTGGGTCGGTTCGGTTTTTCGGTGTCCCCATGATATCGGTATCGGTTCGGTTTTTCGGTATATTGCCCATCTCTACTGAGAAAGGCAGCAAGACAAAGAGCACCAACTCGCAAAATGCGAACTGTGATAACTCACGAAATGTGAACATTGTGCAGGGCACACGCGCATCTGTTTCGAATGCGCTTGCACATCAGGAAATTGTTCAAAATAAACACCACAGTGACTTGGATTCAATTAAACACCAACTCTCACAGCTTATTGCGACTGTGGGCAAATTGGCGCCGGTAGTGCAAGAACTTAAGGGTGCCTATGCCAACTACAAAACCAGCTTAAAATTTGAGGAACAGTCGCCCAACCTTGATAATGGGTACGACTTAGAACCGGAAGTAGAAGCAAATGTCAACGCTGGAGATGTATCGGCAGAAAGCAGCATTTTTGCAATTCTGTAAAAGTCTGTGCACAAGGATGAGACCACTGGTAGTAACATTAACCTCCAGCTGGCGAATCTTACAACGCAGTTACTTATGCATGGGATGGATAAAGACACAAAACAAACCTCCTTTGATACCATTCTGAGACCTGAAAATTGCCCTAGACTGGATGTTGTCAAAGTAAATTTGGAAATTTTCAACTCTGTGTCAAAATCTACCACAACACAGGACATTCTGCTGCAAACAATTCAGAGGTCACTTTTGAAGGGCACCAACATTGTTATCAACCTGCTAAATGCTTTTGTTGAAGGAGAAGGAGGGAGGGGTGAAACACCTGACCCCCATGAAGTTATGAGGAGCCTATCAGATGCTGTTGGACCCTTAGCTGACTCAAGTCATCAATTGGATGTGAGGAGAAAAATGCTGTTCCATCCAGATCTAAGTGATGAATATATATATATATCCCTTTGCAATGAACGGGATCCCATTGGCATACAACTGTCTCACCACCAAGGTTACTAAGCCGGGAACAACAGTCAAACATCAGCCATACCAGCCCCGTACAGGCACATCTGGACAGCGCAAATTTCCTTTTTTTAGGCCAACGAACAGGGTACCACCAACGATACCCTTACTCAAAGAACAACACATCAGCTGGGTTCCAGAACAAAGGCACAAATGCTTACAAAAACGACCGCAAGAAACAGTAACAAATAGCACGGCTGACAATAGTAACCCTGTTTTTAGTACAAATGCAAGTTCCTTTATAGCTGGAAATATTCAGTTTAAGTATAATATGTGGCAATCTTTAAGTAGTGATCCATGGCTTCTTTGCCTCATAAAAGGCTGTACATTCGAATTGGATGAACAGCTTTTCAGCCTGTTGAACCTAAAGAAAACTGGATTCCAGCTCATGAGAAATCAGCCATTCAAGCTCAGATATATGATTTTGCAGACAAAGGAATCATTGAAAAATGCATAAAGGAAGATGGAGAGTTTATATCTAATATTTTTCTGCAGCCTAAGAAATCTAGATCTTTTTGGCTAATTTTGAATTTGAAAAATTTCAACAAATTTAAAAAATACCAGCCATTTAAAGTGGATACATTGCAGTCTTGCATAGAATCGATGAGACCAAATTGCTTTATGGCTTCAGTTGACCTAACAGATGCATATTATTCAGTACCGGTGCACAAAAGCTATAGAAAATATTTAAGGTTTAAGTATCATTCAACTTTTCTATCAATTTACTGTCCTTCCAAATGATCTGGTATGTGCACCTAGGGTGTTTACTAAATTGTTAAAACCTGTATTTACAAAATTAAGGGCACAAGGTTTCCTATCAAATGGTTATGTGGATGATTTATTTTTAACCCTTTACCCAACGCAGACGATATCAAAATTTATTATTTTAAATATTATTTTTTTAAATTTTTAAAAAAATTAAAAAAAAAACATATCCTGTGACCCTCGTTGGAACGAGCTCGACAGGGGTCCAACGAGGGGTCACATGATATGGTTTTGTTGAAATTTTTCGAAAAATATTTTTTCAGCTGCTGAATTTGCATATTACGTGACCGAATGCGGGCGATTCATTGGGTAAAGGGTTAACAGCAAAAGAATGTAATGACTGTTAACTTAATGTAGATGGCACTTGGGACCTGCTTCAGAAGCTTGGGTTTTATATTAAATATGAAAAATGTATTACAATACCCACACAGGTAATAGAACATTTGGGGCTTATTCTAGATTCTAAGAACATGACGGTTTCTATCAGTGCAGAAACGAATGAGAAATTAATAGATTTAGGGAGGAACATTTTGGCCCTTTCTGCACCTTCCATTCGCTCTTTAGCCAAACTCATTGGTCTCATGGTCTCCTATTGTCCAGGAGTCGAATATGGAGCTTTACATTATCGACACTTGGAAATTGAGAAATATGAAGCACTAGTGCAGGCTAATGGTAATTTTGATGCTACATGTACACAGGCCAGAAAATAAGCAGTCTGACGTTGGCAGAATGAGGTCCCCAGGGGGTGAATTTGATGACACTCTCCTATACAGTGGGCTAATTAATCCTCTGGGTACCTCTTTCTGTTTAGTATTGAGACCCTGATTCAGACTAAGGTTCACAGAGAGTAAATTTAGTGATGCTACCCTGCTGTGCAGGGTAGCATCACTAAATTCACCCTCTGGGGACCTCATTTTGCAGATGACAGTCTGCTTATTTTCTGGCTTGCATGTACACTATCTGAAGATGCCAAATGTGATATTACCTGGTAGTTACCAAACGCCTTCCAAAGCCTCCGATATATTTCGCATGGTAATCCACAAATAATTATCCAAACAGATGCATCTGGCTGTGGCTGGAGTGTTGTTTGGAAAGATTGGACTGCACAGGGCAGATGGAATTTAGAGGAAGCAAAATTTCATATTAATTATTTAGAATTGAAAGACACATACTTTGGTTTGCAGGCCCTCTGTCATGAAATTTCTGGTTCACATATACAGCTGCAGATGGATAATGTCACAGCTGTAGCTTATATCAATAACATGGGAGGGACCCACTCATGTAACTGTAATTTTATGGCCAGTAGAGAAATCTGGAACTGATGTGTTCCCAAGAAAATTTGGTTGTCGGCAACACATATTGCTGGTAAAGGTGATGTGGAAGCTGACAGATTAAGCTGATTAACAAACAGTAGAGCGGAATGGAAACTGGAGCCAAAAATATTTTTCAGAGATTGTTAAGAAATGGGGCTTACCCGATATTGATATGTTTGCATCATAATTGAATTTCCTATTTGAACATATGTTTCGTGGCAACCAGATCCAGGTGCTCTAGCTGTTAATGCCTTTGCTTAAACTGGGCTAATAAATTTCTATATCTTTGTCCTCTGTTTCGATTTATCCCACAAGCTCTCACAAAAGTAATGAACGTCCAGAGCAAGGCGATTGTTGTTGTACCCTTTTGGGAAACACAATTTTGGTTTCCAGTGTTGATATCACTGCTAATAGATCTGCCAGTTTTGCTGCCCAAGAAAAACATTTTGAAGCTGCCATTCAACCAAACAGCAAAACATCCACTCGAGGGAAAAAATGATTTTGATGGCCTGTCTTTTATCAGGGAGAACATCAGACAGACAGGAATTTCATCACCAGCTCAAGATATCATCTTTTCATCATGGAGAAAAAGTTAACTTTTGCAATACAAAGTGTATCTGGATAAATGGATTAGATTTTCCAAACAACAAAATATCAATCCCATTACATTACAGTGCTATCAACACTGCACGGTCTGCACTATCGCAATTTCTAAAATTTTCAGACTCAGAGTTTGTTGTGGGAGAACATCTGTTCAGCCTTTACCCAACGAATCGCCCACATCCGCCCGCGTAATATGCACATTCAGCAGCTGAAAAAATATTACTTTTCGAAAAATTTCAACAAAACCATATCATGTGAAGCCCTCTGTGGAACGAGCTCATCGAGCTCATTCCAAAGAAGGGTCACATGATATGGTTTTCTTGAAATTTTTTTAAAAAATTTTAAAAATAATATTTAAAATAAAAAAAATTTAAATAGTCTGCGTTGGGTAAAGGGTTAATATGGCGATTTATCAGAGGCATTTTTGTTAAACGGCCTGTTTTAACTAGATATAAAGATATCTGGGATGTAGATATTTTATTGACCAACTTGAAAAAATTGTCACCAGCTAAATGTTTAAATTAGAAACAATTGACTCTAAAAACAGTTGTCTTATGTATGCTGGTTACTGGACAGAGATGTCAAACCATTACTTTTATGGATTGTGACTACATGGTGCGGGGAAAGTGCTCTTATATGTTTCATATACATGACTTGATAAAACAATCAGCACCAGGAAGAGTGCAGCCTTCTCTAAAACTGCAATCTTTCCCAGCGGAGAGACGCTTGTGTGTGGTCACATATTTAGATTCCTATATTAACCCTCTGTACACTGATGTAAAAATGGCAACATTTTCAGCAGCAAATATTTCCCATAATGCAGTTTGATATTTAACCAGATATACCTTGTTTGACAGAGCTCATTGAGCTCTGTCAAACAAGATATAATTGGTTAAATTCATAGTTACACAAGTGAAAAACAGAGTCATTGGAGAAAATTCTGTTGTACTACCAGGGTGCAAGGGGTTAAATGAACTCACCCTTTTCAGAAAGACATCAGACTTTTTATTAGTTTTTGCAAATCATATCAGTGTGGTTTCAAAAGACACTATAGTACGCTGGATCTGAACAGTTATGCTTAACCCTTTACCCAACGTAACGGCCAAAACCGGCCAGCGCTGTTCACAAAAATCGCCAATTAATTTTCATTATGTTTTCATTTTTTGACTCAAAAACATAGGTTATGACCCCTCATTGGAACGAGTTTGACGTGCTCGTTCCAATGAGGGGTCATAACCTGTGTTTTTGAGACAAAAAGTGAAAAAAATAGTTATTCAAGAATTTTGTTTGCAAGTGTCCTCTGCTTTTCATGTTAGGTAAAGGGTTAAGGCAGGCATAGATACTACAGTGTTCAAACCACATAGTTTGCATGCTGCTTCCACCAGTATAGCCTTGCACAGGAAATGTGAAATCATCACCATCTTGGCATCCTCAAGATGGTCAAATTCATCGACATTTGCAAAGTTTTACTGCAAACCAGTACAGAAATCAAAAGGATTTGCTGACTATGTATTGGCAGCGAAGTAGAGAGGTATGTGAATTCAGTTTGCTTTAGACCACATACAGTACGTGGAGAGTGTATTATCACTAAATCACCTGCTGAGTGGAGATTCCACCCAAGCAACAACTGCAGATTTGTTGCAAAGCATAACAAGCACAAGCAAAGTTTCAGCCAAGGGACCTCCGGGTTGAACCCAGAGGTCCATTGGCTGATACATTGCTTGTGTTTTCTGTCCATATGTATAAAATTTGAAAGTTTTTGTTTGGGTGATAACTTCACTCTATGGGTGATTTAGTTACAATCCACTCTCCATGTACCATACATGTAAGAGTTTCATGTTTGATCAGGCTCTCAGTTGAATCTTGTGGGCTTTGAAGTCTTGCATAGCCTCCTTAGGTCGGAATCGGATGGTAGAATTGAAAAATTAAACGAGACTTTTACCTGTAAGGTGAGTTTTGATTGGAATTCTACCGACTCATGTAGACTAAGGAGGCTAAGCATCTGCCCACATTCTTTGACCAAAATGTTTACCCAACCCATTGATAGCGGCCACAAGACCTCACGCTGCGATTAGGTCATTTTGTGCACATGCACTTATCTTGCTTAGCTCCTTAGTCTACATGAGTCGGTAGAATTCCAATCAAAACTCACCTTACAGGTAAGTCTCGTTTAATGTTTGAATCAATCTGGAAAATGTTTATAACAAATAAAAATCAATCAATCAATCAGGCAATCAACCAATCAATCAGGCAATCAATAAATCAAATATTGTTTTTCAATTAGAGTATTCATAACACATAAATAAAATAATAAATAATAAATAAATACATAAATAAATTTATCACAGACTTATTAATGTAAAACACAGGATTTCCAATTTTCTGCCAGCTGGTGACACAAAACATGTTCAATTTCGTTTCCAACGTAAACAGAAAAGGAACCCATCTAAATAAATCAAGTCAATCATTGGTCGAATGCACCCGTATTGAGGTCGCTTGGAAATTCCAAGTTCCTCATTTAGATTTGTTTACCTGAGATATTTAAACAAACAGAATTGAGTCAAAAATTTTCAAAATAAAAATAACATTCTGACTGCTTGTTCCTTGACAAATACTTTCCACAACTGGCCAAAAAATGATAGAGTGTGCTAAACTTATGTCTCTCTGGCAAGGAAAACACAGTAATTATCCAGTTGAAGAGTGCTTTTAGTAGTACTCAAACGATTAGTCGACTAGTCGATGTCGACTCTGGGCAAACCAGTAGTCGACTCTCAATTGTGCAGTTGACTAGTCGGAGGAGTTCAAGCTTTTAGGTAAATAGTATCCCTTCTGTGCCACTGTCAGACAGTTTGAACAGCAATATTGGGCAATTAATGTATACATCTATTGCCATCTAATAGTAGTGACAGTAGTTTGTTTTAACTGGTACTAGTAGAGTGCTGAATTATTTTGGGCTATCAGGATATGTTATTAATTTGCCTTGTTGCAATTTATGGGAGAGTGCCTATAGGCACTCTCCCATAAATCGCAACAAGGCAAATTAAATAAGACTATATAATTTCATTCTTAGCATAATTAGAAGCACATTAACAGAATAATGTTCTAGTAAGTTGCTGTATATGAATGCCCAAGTAAAGCCAAATTTGGACCTTCAGCACTCTACCGGAACACCAACACTGTTATGAGGAGACAAGTTATCACCAATGACTAATCGAAGTGGACTTGACTTTTGGGTATTGACTAGTCGACTTTGGAATTCACTAGTCGTTTGAGCACTTGCTTTTAGTTCAATTTCCGTGTAGACCGGTGGTTACCTGGGAGGTGTGTGATAAATACAGAACTGCACATTATCGCATGTGATTGCTTTGGTCCAGGATATCACTCAAGCTGGCTCATTTAATATCCTGGGCCAAAGCAATCTCATGTGATAATTTTTAACCCATTCAAACGTTTGTGCGGTTCTGTATATAAATAAATAAATCAATCAATAAATACTTCAAATATTTTTCAGTCAAAGTAATTAGTATGAACTTAAATCTTAATCAATCTGGAAAGTATTCATATTTTCAAACAAATAAATAAATATTTTTCATTCCAAGTAGAAATAAATAATTTTCAATCCACGTACTCATAGCCAATAAATAAATAAATAAATATTTTTCAAAGTATTTATAATAAACTAGATAATTGTAATTTGGTGGACAGATTACGGGCTTTCCCAACTTTTGAATGTGAAAAGGCAAACTGTATTGTACACAAAACTATCGATCAGTTTTGAAAACAGAAAATTTAGTGGAAATCAAAGTTTGTGTGATGCTACTAGTTTTTATGCAGCCAAAACAGATATTTGAGATACAGCAGGACACCAAAACATTTAACACAAAATTTGCTCTTCAATAATTACAGAATATTTTCATAGAAAGCAAAACAAGCGATGTCCTTTCTGCTTTGGAAAAAAATTAGTACGTATGAATTATGGGCGTACAGGCTGGGGTTTCATGAAGGACTGTGCCCCGACCCACCTCGAGTCAGGAAGGAACCAATTTTTCAGCCAATATGCCAGAAAATTTCGAATAATTTAGTTGCCAGAAATGACCACAAAACATTTTGGTTTTCCACACAAAATGTTGTTTTCCTATCTCATCACTTAGAAGTTGCAAGTAAACTGACCATTATACTGTACAAGTTGATTCAGTGGAACCGTACCCACATTAATATTATTCATTTATAATCACACAAGTACATGTAAAGAGTTCTATTACTGCATATTACTGGAGCACGGTGGCTCAGAAGGTAGAGATGATTGTTGCAATCCAAGAAGTCCTCGGTTCGAATCCCGCTTGTGGCAACCACATTGTGGCGATGTGTAGTAAGGGTACTTTGAAGGTGCACTTGTCTTCAACCAATGCTAAGCCTGCTTTTGTGGAGCTAGTATGTTGGGGATTCTGAGTCGCTTGCCATTGCTCGGTGGTTCGCTCCAGGTAATCAATGGGAGGGAGACCCCCCTCCCTCCCATACCCACATTTGGCATTTCCTCCTGAGATTCAAAATTTTTCGGGCTAAAAGGGTTCATCCCCCTCCCCTGAAAAATAGCCCGGGATTTGAATAAATACCTATATTATGGTCATGATATAGCTGCAGATGCTGAAAGTGACCTTAAATATCAATAATTAATTTATTCTCTATCATTCTGTCTGTTTGTGAATGTGTGGGATTTGCCAACAAATGAGGGTAAGCTTCCTACTCCATGATTTCACACTTTTTCCAACATATCTGTTTCAGAAACAATGAAATACATGTAATATGAGTTACTGTCACACACAAATTAGTTGTTTATTTGATAAGGTTTAAACCATCTAGAGAGCTAGTATACACAGTGATGGGTACAATTCAAGTCAAAATGAGTTGATTAAAGGGATGTTGAACCGCTTGTTAATATTTCTTGCATTACATTACTACTTTGCTGTTATTGACAGAAGGATTTCACAGAGGGTTTCCCCGACGGTATTTATTTATTGGTGTTTATGGTCACATACTTGTCCACAATGGCTAATCGTGACTGTGATAGTTTTATGGGTGGGGGAATTCGGAGGACCCAGAGAGGACCACCGAGCATCGACGAGCAACTGTCAGCTCAACATTCTAATTATGTTCAAGCTCCGCTGAAGCAGGGTACCAGCGGTTGAAGACATGTGCATCACTGACATGCAGTATGCCTTAGTACATGGCATCATCGTGCCCCGATGTTGGCAACGGGATAAAGTGCCTTGGGTCGTCCCAGATAGGAATCAAACTCGGGACCTCTATCATAGAAGTCAAACAGTCTACCACTGAGAAAATGTGCTTTCTTTCCTGGCGGTATTCATATTTGTACAGCCAAACTGGTGTTGGATAATACGGAACACCAAAACATATAACACAAAATTTGTTCCCCATTGATTTTTGAAAGCAGTTATGGAAAGCTCAAAGACCTCTTTCCTTTTTGTTTTGGACAAGTGAGTATTCACTCAAAGTCATTTTTTGCAAACAGTGCTATTTTTAAGTGGCCAAAGCACATGTTTCATTAAGTCCCAGAACATAACTAAAGCCGGATTTATTGATTAAATATCTCTGCATATAGCAAAGCAAATTGTCTCAAATTAACCCATTCCAAAATGATAGTAGAGAGTAACCAAAGTTGGATAATTTGGGTATTTCCAAATGGTACACTTATTCTCACTCTCCTTGTGCTTGAGGGTTAAATCTGAGATTGAAAAGGTATACCAATCTTACCCAGGGAAGGCGAGTACAGAAAAGTACGAAATTAATCAGAAAATGAATTTTGTCTGACGGTACTAATATTTGTACGAGCAAAACTGGTACTGGATTTATTTATTTATTTATTAGGTTTTAACGACACATTAACAGCCAAGGTCATATTATGTTGGTGACAGTTGTATGGGTGGAGGAAGCCGGAGTACCCAGAGAGAACCACCGAGCAATGACGAGCAGCTGCCAGCTCCCCAACATAGTGCCTCTGCACTGTAGCATAGGCAGGGTTATAATTGATTGAAGCCATGCGCACCATTGACGTGCAGTATGCCTTAGTACACGGCATCATGGTGCTCCCATGCGGACAGTCGGGGTGAAGTGATTGGGACATAATTGGAATATATCCGACAGATACAATGTCGGATATATTCCAATTATGTCCCGATCATGCAAGGCAGCAACTTGAAATTCTCAGAATGTTTCCTACTGTCCCTGCCCGACAGTTTAGTATCTTTGTCAAGTGCCGAGACCACGTGGAAATACCGTGGATCAGGTGGAAACCGAGGGCACGATTCGTCCCTACTTCATTCTCAATTCAACGACTTTTCCATTCATTATTTACCTGTCACCGGCTGAGTTAGGTATTATATTTGTCTATTTGATGAACTTTTCAAACTTAACTATTTGCGTCTTCATGTAGCACCATTGAAAGGCCACTGCACGGTTACCAATATATTCAGCTATTGATTTTATGAAAATAACCTTGATTCCGACTGTACCCACATGGGAACTCCTAAATATGCCAAGGGTTAAACTTTTGATAATGACGTATGAAACAGAAGTTGTCATGCTATGCTTGCTGCATGCAGGCATAGAAAACATTCAGCACTCAATGGATTGGGAATGGAGTAAATTGTCACTTAAACCTACGAAATTCTGAAAAAATGAGTTTTTTTCGACGGCATCTACCATTATGCATCTGAGACAGGGATTGCGTTAAACTTTACAACAACCTTATAACAGAAAATATTCTTGGAATTGAACTGTGAATCCGAATTTCGAAAGCATTTTTGGATATTCTATTCCAAACTACCACTGCACGCTTATCAATATTCGGTGATTTTATGAAAATTAAAATTATTCCGACCATACCCATATGGGCAGTCTCGAATCTGCCAACAGTTACTTTTAATAATGACATATAAAACAAAAGTTGTCATACTATGACTGCTGCATACAGCCATAGAAAACGTTCAGCACTCAATCAATTAGGAATGCAGTAAATCGTCACTTAAACTTACCAAATTCTGAAAACGAGAGTTTTTTGGACTGCACCTTTCTTCATGCAAACAGAACGAGCATAGGGTTAAGCTTTACAACCAAACTTACAGCAGCAAATATGCTCGGTAGGCAATTGTAAATACGAACATGTAAATGATTTTTCGATATTCCTTTCGAAAATGGAAGAAAAGTGAGCTCCAAATTAGTCAATTTTAAATTAGCCAATTTTATGAAGAATTTTAGGGCACTCAAATTCAAGGCCCGAAAACTGGGTGAAGGTTAAAACTTTGAATAAAATATATAACAGCAAAATTGTTCTTGGATGAAGGCCCAATCCTCTCATGGAAAAGGTCTTGAGATAATATGGCTCCAGTGCTGAGAAAGTGCATGTAAATGTTAGCGAAAATAACAATTATTCTGACAGTACCCTTATGGGAAGTCTCAAATCTGCCAAGGGTTAAACTTTTAATAATAACATATAGAACAAAATTTGTCATACTTTGACTGTTGCAAGCAGCTATAGAAAACATTCAAAGCTCAAGCAAATAAAAATGTAGTAAATCGCCACCTAAATTTACCAAATTCTGCAAAAATTGGAATTTGTTTGGACAGTACCTACTTTTATGCAACCAGAATAGGATAGGGTTAAACTTTACAACCAAACTAACAACAGCAGATATGCTTGATAGTCAATTGTGAATACGTACATGAAAAGTGTTTGAAATTAACCCTTTCCAAAATGATAGAAAAGGCAACCAAAAATGGCTAATTTTGGCATTTTCAAACGGTACTCTTATTCTCGCCCTCATTGTGCTAGAGGGTTAAATCTGAGATTAAGAAGTAAACAGTAACTTTCTTCCTCAATCATTGTTGCATCTATCCAAACCAAAATAATTGTTACAACAACCTTGTTATTAGAGAAATTTGCCCTTGAAGTTGGTCAAGTTTGAAGAAAAATTCAATATTCATGTCATTTTTGGCCAGTGAGGGTTAAAGTTGAAAGATCTGAGTGGTGATTGTGGTGTATCATAATATGCTCTAAATGTGTGGAAAATTTAGAGAAGAAAAATTTTGAAAAAGAAGAATAACAGTAGTCTTGGGAAAGCCTAATAAATAAATAAATATTTTTCAAAATAAATAAAATATTTTTTAATGTTTCAGGTACCTGTATTACAGTATTTATACTACTTGGCACAGATTGGAATTGCAATGTCTCCACTCAGTAATAATTCATTGTTCCTAAACTACCACAGAAATCCATTACCAGAATATTTTGCCCGAGGGCTTAATGTTTCTCTATCTTCCGATGATCCACTACAGTTTCATTTCACAAAGGTATGTATAGACCTCACACACAAAGTAGATCTTCTGTATCACAGGCCATTTTTAGCTCACCTGATAACTCACCGTATGTCGTCCATCGCCCGGCGTCCGTGAACATGGTGTTTGTATCTTCTCCTCCCAAACCGCTGAACCAATTTAATTGATATTTGAGATAATAGTTTGTTATGACATCGCAATTTGATTTTGTTCAAATCACGTTGCCTAGTAGCCCCTTGGTAAGGCCATGCCCAAAAAGTGTGACTAAATCTTAAAAAATCTCCTTCTCATGAACCAGCAGTAGCAGTGACTTGATATTAGGTGTGCAGCTTCCTTTTGAGGTGTAGACTTAGATTTGTTCAAGAGAAGTTTGTCGGGCATTATTTGCCTTCGTTATGGGAGGGGCAAAAAATTTGGCCCCGCCTAAAATTTCTATATTTTTATACTGTACCAATGACCCAGACTTAGCTGGTGCTAACTCCAACAAAACCAGGGCCAAACACAAATTTTGCCCCCCAATCCCCAAAATTTGCATCCAAAACAAAAAGAAATCATGTCCTAAAGGACCTCCATAGTACGCCTCTACTGCGCATGCGCAGTGACGCAGTCGTCCCGAAATTGGCGCCAATTATCATTCTCTGTTTGGCCCTTCATCAGTCAACATCTCACTGATCTTTGTGCTTGTAAATCTCAGTTTAAAGGATGCCAGACACGTAATTTTTGGAGAAAATGTGATTCTAAGGAGGATAGAAGGAGGAGAGGAAAAAGAAGTGGCAAAAAATAATCAGGGCTGTATTTAAAATTTTTTGATGAAATTATGTTAAGTTGCCTATTTTCGAGGCATGGGCCTCTTGTTGTCATTCTTGCTAATTGTTGCACTGCTTATTCAGTGTTTCCTCTCCCCTAGCCTTCTAAAGTCCCCCCTGGCAATTCTCCCATGCTTTTGGCATATTTTTGAGAAGTTTCATTTCTAAAATTTCCTGGGAGAGTTGCTTGGTTACAGAATGTTTTCTGTTATTTTCCCCATAGTTACGTTTTCACCCATGGGTGTATAACGTTTGTGTTCTGCATCTTCCATCTGATGTTCTACAGATTCTCCCCTGGGAGTCTCTGTTTTGCATCAGATAGAGTGTAATTGATGACTGATTCCGGGCCAGTTTTTTCAGTGCCTGGAGTCATGTTTTCTAGTGTGTTTACACTGTTTGTTTTCATTGGCAACAGCCTTTTTTGAGGGGGGCTGTTTGCCTTTGTGGTAGTTTATCTCATTATAAGATACATTTATATTATCCGAAAGTGTCTCATTAATTATTTTATATAAATTTAAAATTTTTGACCACACTTTGCCATCGGATCCATCGGGGCTCAACGTTACTTTTCAGCAACTTGGGCTTCTCTGAAAAAATATTTTTTCAAAATTATTTTGTTTTGCAATTGTTTTTTCATTTATTAATGGATCATGTTATTATGTATCTTTGTGTCAGGGGTTTTTGCGAGTAACTAGGACTTATTGTTGTTCTTTCACAATGAAGGGACATTGTTCAAATTGTAATAGGAAGAAATCTTCCTCTGACTTTCATGATCATTGTATTAATTGTAGTCAGTGTTCTCGCATTAATCCCTGTCCTATATGTGAACATTGGGATGAGAAACATTGGAAACGTGTGTCACGATATGTTGTTTCTGGAGAAAGAGCGATGCCGGCTCTTTCTCCACAAGGTCACTCTACTCTCTCAGTTTCTATTTCAGAGGAACCAGAACAGGGCGATGTTTCCATGTTGTCTTCTTCAAGTGTGCGTCCGTCGTCACAAATGAATTCAGAGCTAGCGGCAAAAGTGCTCATGGAGATTAGACAAATGTCGTCCGCTAGCTCGCCTGGTGTAGCGTCCATTCACCGAATGGTTCGGCAGCCGGGTTCGTCCGATGCGGTCCAAGTGGAAATTTTGGGTGATGCGAGCACTATAAACATAATAGATGCACACCCAGTGACGGCGGATAGTAAACGAGAACGGAGGAAGCCTTTTAGTCCGGTTCCTAGCTCGTCCAGGTCCAGCCGGGCTGCGAGCGAGAGAGGTCCCTCTCTCGTACAACAACATCTGGGACCAGATGTTGTGGTACAAAATGTGTCTTTAGCGGAGCATACGTCCGTCGCTCGGGACGCTCCGTTGTATAAGCAGTCCGCAGAGACTGTTAAGGCTTCCTCTTCTCGTCGGCGCACACGACCGCACCTTGGCTGCGTGACCTCCGATATTTTGCCAGCTTCGCCGATGAAGGATTCTTCGGCGACCAGGTCACACCATCCGGCAGCCAGGGATTCGAGACCGATGGACTCCGGACGTTCGCATAGGAAAAGTATGCGGGAGCCATCTGATGCGGAGCTGCCCTCGGCGAAGCAGCGAAAGACTACGCCTCCGCAGGTCTCGACGTCGGACATTCTTGTGCAGATAGCACAGCTTATCGCAGCATCCCAGCAGCCGACAGAAACGGTGTCGGATCGAGAATTATCCAACGGCGCTGGGTCGGTACGCTCCGCCGAAGCATCGGGGGCGGACGACCGGGAACATCGGGAGGTCCGACCGGATGGTGAAAGGGATACGGATGAATTGGAACAATCCCTTTCGGAACAACATAAAGCTGCCGTGGACTTCATCCGGCACTTTCTCCCTCAAGTTGTTCCGTCGGGCCAGACTGCTGCGCTTCCGGACAAGAGAATTATAGCGTCATTGGACTCTGAATTTTTTGAGCGGTTCAGGGACATCGCTCCCGAGTTTCCGTCGCAGTCCAATAATGTTGCAAGAACATTTGAATTATTGAACGACGCTATATTTAAACTTGCTTCCAGGACGGGGAAAGCAGGTTTCTTGTCCGCTAATACTCTTAACCTGCCTTTCATTAATGCAAGGAATAAATTCGACACGGCAGGACAGGGTATACCGAGAGTTCCTCTGCGTATGGACGACGAGGCGGAAGACTTAGAGCTATCATTACCGTCGTCAGCTTCTATTCCAACCGCGGTGTTGGAAACAGCTATTGCGTCTAACAGAGCCAATTTAGATGCCTTATCTTACGCAGATCACCTTACTAAGGCGTTATCACTGCGCCTTCAAGGGGAAGAGTTTCAGGATATACAATCCTCTTTAAGACTTCTTTCAAGGGCATTAGCTTATTCCACGTGTAACTCCGCCCTTTCAGTGGCAAATCTGGAGTTGGTTAGACGTGACGCAGCCCTAGCTACATCCACACTAGTGGATTCTAAGGTGAAGAACTCTCTTAGAGTCGCTTCGGTCTCAGGAGAACTTCTCTTTGACGGCAAGCTTTCCGCTATTTATGATAAAATTAAAAAGAAAGCTAATGATTCTCTGTTGTTCAGATCCGCTCCTAAAAGGTCGGATACAGCAGACACGAATAAGACAGGCACTTCTGGGTCTAATGCGCCCAAGAGAGGTTCCTATAGAGGTTCCGGTGCATCCTCTTGGTCTTATTCGAGAGACCGTCAGGATAGCGACTCTCGTTCGGGACGTCCTTCAGGCCGGGACAATCGGTCGGACGCCCCGAGGTCGACGAGGCGAGGTGCGGGTCGTGGAAGACGTGGTTTCTCCTACCGCAGGCCTCGCAGGTCCAGGAGGTGATGGCTTAAACCTCTATCGCGTTCCGGTTGGCGGAAGGTTGTCGAGTTTTTCACAAGAGTGGGCGTCGATTACGGACGACCCGTGGGTGAGAGGAGTGACTTCGGAAGGTCTAAAGATATCCTTCAAACGAAAGCCTCCATTAACTCGAAGTCCAAAGTGGACTCATCTTCCGTCAAATCCACAGAAAAGAGACGCTCTGTTATCAGAGGTGCAGTCTCTTTTAATGAAGAATGCGGTAGAGGTCGTAGAAAACCAGGAATCTCTGGGATTCTACAGCCATCTGTTTCTGGTTCCGAAACCAGACGGCTCGTTCCGTCCAGTCATAGATTTGAGCTGGATAAACAAGCTGATCGTCGCTCCGAAGTTTTATATGGAGACGATTCGATCGGTCAGAGCGAGTATTCGGGTGAACGATTATGCAACGAGCATAGATCTCAAAGATGCGTACTTTCACGTCATGGTACATCCGACATTCCGAAAGTATCTACGCTTCGCAGTCCTAGGAGTGGTGTATCAGTTCCGGGCCATGTGCTTCGGATTGAATCTAGCACCCTGGGCTTTCACTCGGGTAATGAACTCGGTAATGATCTACTTCCGAGCTCATTCGTCTGCGGTAATGTCGGCCTACCTGGACGACATTCTTCAGAGGTACGGCAACGAGTTAACGCTTCAGAACGATGTTCAGAATCTTCTTCTATTGCTCCGACGTCTCGGTTTCATAGTAAACGAGGAGAAGTCGGATCTGGTGCCATCCAAGTCATTCACTCATCTGGGAATGAGCTTCGAGACGCACAACAATCTCGTTCGTCTGCCGTTAACCAGAGCGAAATTAGTCAGTTGTTACGCTCGCTATTGTCTGCACGCAGACAAAGTCACGGCGAGAGAATTTATGAGACTGATAGGTCTGTGCGGAGCCGCTGCGGATCTCATTCCGATGGGGCGGCTACGCACACGTCCTCTTCAAATTTTCCTGACTCAGAATTGGAGTGTGAAAATTCATTCGCTCGATGTAGACGTTCTCTTGTCAGATCAAGTGAAACAAGAGATTCAGACTTGGGCAAACATTCAGTGGTTAACTCAAGGAGTTCCGCTGCAGTTGCCGGATCCGAGTTTTACCATTATGACGGATGCCAGTCAAACAGGTTGGGGTGCATCATTAATCCCAACGGATTCGAGATGCCAGGGTCTTTGGGATCCGCAATTCCTGTGCAAGCACATAAACATCAAGGAAATGATGTCAATTTGGCTTGCGTTACGTCACTGGATGGACATTATTCACGATGCTCATGTCCAAATCCTATCCGACAATACGACAGTAGTGGCGTATATACGGAATCAGGGAGGCACTCATTCAGTTCCGTTGTTCAATCTAACGGAAAGAATCCTTCTGTTTGCGTTAGAACATCACGTTCTTCTTTCGGTCCGTCACATACCGGGTCGTCTGAATGTGCTAGCAGACTCCCTTTCACGAAAGGGTCGCTTGTTGCCGTCGGAGTGGACTCTCAACAAACAAGTATTCAATCAGATTTGCTACCAATGGGAACGGCCAATGATAGACTTATTTGCGACACATCTCAACAATCAGTTGCAGACGTATGTGTCCCCGTGTCCGGATCCAAGAGCATTTGCAGTAGACGCTCTATCGATCCCTTGGGACGGAATGATAGGATATGCGTATCCTCCAGCGCCGTTAATTCAACAAGTATTGCTAAAGATAAAACAATCTCAATGCAAGATTCTGTTGGTAGCATCTCTGTCGCCACAGAGACCGTGGATAAATCTACTCAGGTGTCTGTTGTGGGACCTACCGCGGAAGCTTCCTCCACGAGAGGATCTTCTTTCGCAGGGGAAATCGCGTCAACTCCATCACAACCCGCAAGGTCTCAACCTTCACGTTTTTCCGTTGTGCGGTCCTTCTTGCATGGCAAGCACTTTACAGGACGAGCAGTGGACGCGATTTCTAACTGTAGGAGGACCTCCTCTTCGCTAAACTATGCGGCTAAGTGGAAGGTTTTTCGTCGTTGGTGTAGGGATCATTCTGTAGATATATTTGATCCCTCTATTCCAGACATTGCAAACTTTCTAGTATACTTGTTTGACGAAATCAAACTGCAGCCTGTTACTATAAAGGGTTATAGATCTATGTTATCTGATACCTATGCACATCATGATAGTTTACAAATTGGATCTAATGTCTCTTTATCGAAATTGGTTAGAAACTTTTCGATAAATAGACCCAGAACTCTTAGATTAATTCCTAAGTGGAATTTAGCTTGGGTTCTCCTTAAATTGAAGGAAAAGCCATTTGAACCTCTTGGGACAGTAGATTTCAAATTCTTATCTTATAAGACAGCTTTTCTCTTAGCTTTCTCTTCTGCCAGAAGAGTCAGTGAGCTTCATGCACTATCGGTGGATGATTCTCATTATCGTAGTGTTGGGAACACTATCACCTTCACTACTAATGTGGGTTTTTTAGCTAAGAATCAGGCTCCTAATAAATATCTGGAACCTATTGTTATTAAGGCTCTTCCATCTTCAGACGGGCGTAGGCCTTTACTCTGTCCTGTTAGAGCACTACGTATCTATAAACAGAGATCTCAGTTCATCAGAAAGGGACGGAAACGTTTCTTTCTGTCTTTGATGCCTAATAGAAAGGACATTTCAGTCCATTCTATTGCTAGATGGATTCAGTTAACTATCCGTACTGCTTATGAAGATTTATCTTCTTCTCAGCAGTCTGTGCTTAAGATTTCTGCTCATGAAGTAAGAGCTCTTTCTACTTCCTGGGCTTATGCTAATAGTGTTGCTATTACAGATTTAATGAAGGCTGCTTATTGGTCTCAGCCATCCACATTTACGAATTTTTATCTCAGAAATATTGAGTCCATTTCTGGAGACCTGCATTGTTTAGGTCCGTTATCTGTTGCTCAGAATGTCGTCCACTAAACAGTTGCAACTATAGTTATGCAGGCTTTCTGTTCCGGCAGTGACTCCGTCCGGCTGCCCTCTTCGCTCTGGGCTATTTGACCCAGGGCAAGGGGAAGGGGGGGGGGGCGGGTGTTCCCTTAGGTCACCTGCTTTATAGTGAAAAGCAAGGGAATGCCTCCTCCAAGTCAGTATTTCTGAGTCGCTTCCGGGATGGTTTTAAAGTGTAATATTAATGTTTAATTTCATTCATGTCTTATTTTTAAAGTGTAGCTCGGTGTGAAGCATTTGTATATGTCAAGTGTCAAACGGGCTTTAATATACAATACTCGGACACTTTTAAATGATTATAAAGAGTCTCAATTCTCTGGACTACTTTATTTATTGGCTTGTTTTAAAAATAATTAGTATAAGGGTTATACTGGATGTTAATAGAGAACATGAATGTTATTGTGCTCAATTATTAAGGGTAGTGTATCTTTCTAATTTAATATTAAATAAGAAAGATATATGTAAAGCCTAATACTCCTTTTCTCCTTAAGGGGTTACCTCTTTACTATATAGTTGAGCTTATTGGATTTTCCTCTATGTCCTAGGCCCTCCAGCCTGTCTACTATTCAGCTAAGTCTGGGTCATTGGTACAGTATAAAAATGTTAAAAAATTTATAGTAATTTATATATTTTTTATACTTACCAATGACCCAGACGGGGATGGCCCTCCCTGGAGTTGGGAACTCTTGCCTCCCCGCTGAGTACATAGCGCTGACCAGGCACTGCCAGTAAGAATGATAATTGGCGCCAATTTCGGGACGACTGCGTCACTGCGCATGCGCAGTAGAGGCGTACTATGGAGGTCCTTTAGGACATGATTTCTTTTTGTTTTGGATGCAAATTTTGGGGATTGGGGGGCAAAATTTGTGTTTGGCCCTGGTTTTGTTGGAGTTAGCACCAGCTAAGTCTGGGTCATTGGTAAGTATAAAAAATATATAAATTACTATAAATTTTTTAACTTTCAGAACCGTAAGATCGATTTGAACCAAATTTGATATGAGATGATAATGGGTCATAAGTAGTTAATTGATGCAAAAATTTTTTTTCTCATTGCCCCGTGGGAACCTCAGGAGCTAAAAATAGGAAAAACCTTAAAACTGCCATATCTCCAAAACTACACTGCACAGAAAATTCTTATTTTGTATAAAGCCTACTTTTATCCAGTGGAATAGAATGGTTAAAAATAATCCCTATCGGTTTGATCACAAGGTACTTTTTTCAGGACTTTGAAAAAGTGCCGAGTCAGCACTTTTTAACACTGTAGGCAATGGGAAAAACATTAAAAAATCTTCTTCTCCAAATCCAGCAGGCAGAATCTTTTGATATTTGGTATGCAACATTGTAGGGTGGATCTGATTCAAATTTGTTCAAATCGGCCCCCTGGGTTCATATTTGGGCTCAGTATAGGAGCCCGATTTCGAACTTAGTGCATTTCAGGCAAATTTCTTAAAAAATCTTCTTCTCCAGATCCAGCAGGCAGAATCTTTTGATATTTGGTATGCAACATTGTGGGGTAGATCTGATTCAAGTTTGTTCAAATCGGCTCCCTAGATTCATATTTGGGCTCACTATAGAAGGTCGAATTCGGACTTAGTGCATTTCAGGCAAATTTCTTCAAAAATCTTCTTCTCCAGATCCAGCAGGCAGAATCTTTTGATATTTGGTATGCAACATTGTGGGGTGGATCTGATTCAAGTTTGTTCAAATCAGCTCCCTGGATTCATATTTGGGCTCACTATAGAAGCCCGAATTCGAACTTAGTGCATTTCAGGGAAATTTCTTAAAAAATCTTCTTCTCCAAATCCAGCAGGCAGAATCTTTTAATATTTGGTATGCAACATTGTGGGGTGGATCTGATTCAAGTTTGTTCAAATCGGCTCCCTGGGTTTATATTTGGGCTCAGTATAGGAGCCCAAATTTGAACTTAGTGCATTTCAGGCAAATTTCTTTGAAAATCTTCTTCTCAAGACCCAGCAGGCAGAATCTTTTGATATTGGTTATGCACCATGCTTAGGGTGTGAGATTCAAGCCAAGTCTCTGGGTTCATATTTGGGCTCACTGTGGTAGCCCGAATTATAACTTAGTTCAAAATGTGGAATTTTCTTTAAAAATCTTCTTCTTCAGATTCAGCAGTCGGAATGTTTTGATATTTGGTATGCAGCATCCTTAGGGGGGTGAGATTCAAGTTAGCTCAAGCCTTGTCCCTAGATCCATATTTGGACTCACTGTGGGAGCTTGAATTGTAACTTAGTTCAAAATGAGGAATTTTCTTTAAAAATCTTTTTCTTCAGATCCAGCAGTCGAAATGTTTTGATATTTGGTGTGCAGCATCCTTAGGGGGGTGAGATTCAAGTTTGTTAAAGCCAAGTCCCTGGGTTCATATATGGGAGCCCGAATTATAACTTTGTTCAATATGAGGAATATTCTTTAAAAAATCCTTTTTTTTAGATCCACTGGTCAGAATCTTTGGATATTTGGTATAAGCTTTTCTTAGGAGGAGCAGATGCAACTTGTTGAACTCAATTCTCTGGATTGATATTTAGGCTACCATGTCAGGTGAGTGCCCTCAGGCCCCCTGGGGCCTCTTGTTTGTATTTTTTATTTTATTTTTGAAATTATTTCTTTGCCATCAAAAGTTCATGTTCTTGGTTTGTTTTATGTTTTAGGCCTCATAATCTACAGAATAGCATGGATGCTGGTGTATTCCATCCCTTGAGTGAAAGAAGGCTTTGCAATGCTTTAGCTTTCACTCAAGGGACAAATTTATCAATTTTAATAACTTGGATAAATATCAGACATATAAACCATTAACTTTTTATTTTTATGCTCCCCGAAAAAATTTTGCGGGAGCATATCTTCACCGCCCTGTTCGTCTGTGCATCTGAAACAAATGGTTACTGGATGATAACTGTAGTTCACTTTGATGTTTGACATTATAATTTTACAACATTTCTACCTACCATGAAATGCAGGTCAAGTTCAGTAGGTGTACTTGTTATCCCTATAGAAATTTGGTTCATCCGTCTGTTTGTTCATCTGTCCATCCATCCATCCATACATTTGTCTGTCAATCTGTACATCCGTCTGTCTTGACATCCGTCCATCCATCCCTAACAACTTTGGACCTTCATATCTCAGTCAGTGGATGTTGGATTTAAATTATCTTTGGTATGCTGATAGACTACCATGGGGGGATGGGGTGGGGGGGGGAGATAATCACAATTAACAGGTTTGGTCCTTTCTATACACCCGTTTTGAGAAAACGCATTGTATTATGGTATACCGCTGTCCGTCTGTCCGTACACACGTCATACAATAACTCAAAAATATTTCAAGCAATTTTTATTATATTTTTATACTGTACCAATGACCCAGACTTAACTGGTGCTAACTCTAACAAAATCAGGGCCAAACACAAATTTTGCCCCCCAATCCCCAAAATTTGCATCCAAAACAAAAAGAAATCATGTCCTAAAGGACCTCCATACTACGCCTCTACTGCGCATGCGCAGTGACGCAGACGTCCCGAAATTGGCGCCAATTATCATTCTCTGTTTGGCCCTTCATCAGTCAACATCTCACTGATCTTTGTGCTTGTAAATCTCAGTTTAAAGGATGCCAGACACGTAATTTTTGGAGAAAATGTGATTCTAAGGAGGATAGAAGGAGGAGAGGAAAAAGAAGTGACAAAAAATAATCAGGGCTGTACTTAAAATTTTTTGATGAAATTATGTTAAGTTGCCTATTTTCGAGGCATGGGCCTCTTGTTGTCATTCTTGCTAAATGTTGCACTGCTTATTCAGTGTTTCTTCTCCCCTAGCCTTCTAAAGTCCCCCCTTGCAATTCTCCCATGCTTTTGGCATATTTTTGAGAAAGTTCATTTCTAAAATTTCCTGGGAGAGTTGCTTGGTTACAGAATGTTTTCTGTTGTTTTCCCCATAGTTACGTTTTCACCCATGGGTGTATAACGTTTGTGTTCTGCATCTTCCATCTGATGTTCTGCAGATTCTCCCCTGGGAGTCTCTGTTTTGCATCAGATAGAGTGTAATTTGATGACTGATTCCGGGCCAGTTTTTTCAGTGCCTGGAGTCATGTTTTCTGGTGTTTTTACACTGTTTGTTTACATTGGCAACAGCCTTTTTTGAGGGGGGCTGTTTGCCTTTGCTGTAGTTTATCTCACTATAAGATACATTTATATTATCCGTAAGTGTCTCATTAATTATTTAATATAAATTTAAAATTTTTGACCACACTTTGCCATCGGATCCATCGGGGCTGAACGTTACTTTTCAGCAACTTGGGCTTCGCTGAAAAAATATTTTTTCAAAATTATTTTGATTTGCAATTGTTTTTTCATTTATTAATGGATCATGTTATTATGTATCTTTGTGTCAGGGGTTTTTGCGAGTAACTAGGACTTATTGTTGTTCTTTCACAATGAAGGGACTTTGTTCAAATTGTAATAGGAAGAAATCTTCCTCTGACTTTCATGATCATTGTATTAATTGTAGTCAGTGTTCTCGCATTAATCCCTGTCCTATATGTGAATATTGGGATGAGAAACATTGGAAACGTGTGTCACGATATGTTGTTTCTGGAGAAAGGGCTATGCCTGCTCTTTCTCCGCAAGGTCACTCTACTCTCTCAGTTTCTATTTCAGAGGAACAAGAACAGGGTGATGTTTCCATGTTATCTTCTACAAGTGTGCGTCCGTCGTCACAAATGAATTCAGAGCTAGCGGCAAAAGTGCTCATGGAGATTAGACAAATGCCGTCCGCCAGCTCGCCCGGTGTAGCGTCCATTCACCGAATGGTTCAGCAGCCGGGTTCGTCCGATGCGGTCCAGGAGGAAATTTTGGGTGATGCGAGCACTATAAACATAATAGATGCACACCCAGTGACGGCGGATAGTAAGCGAGAACGGAGGAAGCCTTTGAGTCCGGTTCCTAGCTCGTCCAGGTCCAGCCGAGCCGCGAGCGAGAGAGGCCCCTCTCTCGTACAACAACATCTGGGACCAGATGTTGTGGTACAGAATGTGTCTTTAGCAGAGCATACGTCCGTCGCTCGGGACGCTCCGTTGTATAAGCAGTCCGCGGAGACTGTTAAGGCTTCCTCTTCTCGTCAGCGCACACGACCGCACCTTGGCTGCGTGACCGCCGATATATTGCCAGCTTCGCCGATCAAGGATTCTTTGGCGACCAGGTCACACCATCCGGCAGCCAGGGATTCGAGACCGATGGACTCCGGACGTTCGCATAGGAAAAGTATGCGGGAGCCATCTGATGCGGAGCTGCCCTCGGCGAAGCAGCGAAAGACGGCGCCTCCGCAGGTCTCGATGCCGGACATTCTTGTGCAGATAGCACAGCTTATCGCAGCATCCCAGCAGCCGACAGAAACGGTGTCGGATCGAGAATTATCCGACGGCGCTGGGTCGGTACGCTCCGCCGAAGCATCGGGGGCGGACGACCGGGAACATCATGAGGTCCGACCGGATGGTGAAAGGGATACGGATGACTTGGAGCTATCCCTTTCGGAACAACATAAAGCTGCCGTGGACTTCATCCGGCACTTTCTCCCTCAAGTTGTTCCATCGGGCCAGACTGCTGCGGTTCCGGACAAGAGGATTATAGCGTCATTGGACTCTGAATTTTTTGAGCGGTTCAGGGACATCGCTCCCGAGTTTCCGTCGCAGTCCAATAATGTTGCAAGAACATTTGAATTATTTAATGACGCTATATTTAAACTTGCTTCCAAGACGGGGAAAGCAGGTTTCTTGTCCGCTAATACTCTCAACCTGCCTTTCATTAATGCAAGGAATAAATTCGATACGGCAGGACAGGGTATACCGAGAGTTCCTCTGCGTATGGACGATGAGGCGGAAGACTTAGAGCTATCATTACCGTCGTCGGCTTCTATTCCAACCGCGGTGTTGGAAACAGCTATTGCGTCTAACAGAGCCAATTTAGATGCCTTATCTTACACAGATCACCTTACTAAGGCGTTATCACTGCGTCTTCAAGGGAAAGAGTTTCAGGATATACAATCCTCTTTAAGACTTCTTTCAAGGGCAGTAGCTTATTCCACGTGTAACTCCGCCCTTTCAGTGGCAAATCTGGAGTTGGTTAGACGTGACGCAGCTCTAGCTACATCCACACTAGTGGATACTAAGGTGAAGAACTCTCTTAGAGTCGCTTCGGTCTCAGGAGAACTTCTCTTTGACGGCAAGCTTTCTGCTATTTATGATAAAATTACAAAGAAAGCTAAGGATTCTCTGTTGTTCAAATCTGCTCCTAAGAATTCGGATACAGCAGACACGAATAAGACAGGCACTTCTGGGTCTAATGCGCCCAAGAGAGGTTCCTATAGAGGTTCCGGTGCGTCCTCTTGGTCTTATTCGAGAGACCGTCAGGGTAGCGACTCTCGTTCGGGACATCCTTCAGGCCGGGACAATCGGTCGGACGCCCCGAGGTCGACGGGGCGAGGTGCGGGCCGTGGAGGACGTGGTTTCTCCTACCGCAGGCCTCGCAGGTCCAGGAGGTGATGGCTTAAACCTCTATCGCGTACCGGTTGGCGGAAGGTTGTCAAGCTTTTCACAAGAATGGGCGTCGATTACGGACGACCCTTGGGTGAGAGGAGTGACTTCGGAAGGTCTAAAGATATCCTTCAAACGAAAGCCTCCATTAACTCGAAGTCCAAAGTGGACTCATCTTCCGTCAAATCCGCAGAAAAGAGACGCTCTGTTATCAGAGGTGCAGTCTCTTTTAATGAAGAACGCGGTACAGGTCGTAGAAAACCAGGAATCTCCGGGATTCTACAGCCATCTGTTTCTGGTTCCGAAACCAGACGGCTCGTTCCGTCCAGTCATAGATTTGAGCTGGATAAACAAGCTGATCGTCGCTCCGAAGTTTTATATGGAGACGATTCGGTCGGTCAGAGCGAGTATTCGGGTGAACGATTATGCAACGAGCATAGATCTCAAAGATGCGTACTTTCACGTCATGGTACATCCGACATTCCGAAAGTATCTACGCTTCGCAGTCCTAGGAGTGGTGTATCAATTCCGGGCGATGTGCTTCGGATTGAATCTAGCACCCTGGGCTTTCACTCGGGTAATGAACTCGGTAATGATCTATTTCCGAGCTCATTCGTCTGCGGTAACGTCGGCCTACCTGGACGACATTCTTCAGAGGTACGGCAATGAGTTAACGCTTCAGAACGATGTTCAGAATCTTCTTCTATTGCTCCGACATCTCGGTTTTATAGTAAACGAGGAGAAGTCGGATCTGGTGCCGTCCAAGTCATTCACTCTGGGAATGAGCTTCGAGACGCACAACAATCTCGTTCGTCTGCCGTTAACCAGAGCGAAATTAGTCAGTTGTTACGCTCGCTATTGTCTGCACGCAGACAAAGTCACGGCGAGAGAATTTATGAGACTGATAGGTCTGTGAGGAGCCACCGCGGATCTCATTCCGATGGGGCGGTTACGCACACGTCCTCTCCAAATTTTCTTGACTCAGAATTGGAGTGTGAAAATTCATTCGCCCGATGTACACGTTCTCTTGTCAGATCAAGTGAAACAAGAGATTCAGACTTGGGCAAACATTCAGTGGTTAACTCAGGGAGTTCCGCTGCAGTTGCCGGATCCGAGTTTTACCATTATGACGGATGCCAGTCAAACAGGTTGGGGTGCATCATTAATCCCAACGGATTCGAGATGTCTTTGGGATCCGCAATTCCTGTGCAAGCACATAAACATCAAGGAAATGATGTCAATTTGGCTTGCGTTACGTCACTGGATGGACATTATTCACAATGCTCATGTCCAAATCCTATCCGACAATACGACAGTAGTGGCGTATATACGGAATCAGGGAGGCACTCATTCAGTTCCGTTGTTCAATCTAACGGAAAGAATCCTTCTGTTTGCGCTAGAACATCACGTTCTTCTTTCGGTCCGTCACATACCGGGTCGTCTGAATGTGCTAGCAGACTCCCTTTCACGAAAGGGTCACTTGTTGCCGTCGGAGTGGACTCTCAACAAACAAGTATTCACTCAGATTTGCTACCAATGGGAACGGCCAATGATAGACTTATTTGCGACACATCTCAACAATCAGTTGCAGACGTATGTGTCTCCATGTCCGGATCCAAGAGCATTTGGAGTAGACGCTCTGTCGATCCCTTGGGACGGAATGATAGGATATGCGTATCCTCCAGCGCCGTTAATTCAACAAGTATTGCTAAAGATAAAACAATCTCAATGCAAGATTCTGTTGGTAGCATCTCTGTCGCCACAGAGACCGTGGATAAATCTACTCAGGTGTCTGTTGTGGGACCTACCGCGAAAGCTTCCTCCAGGATCTTCTTTCGCAGGGGAAATCGCGCCAACTCCATCACAACCCGCAAGGTCTCAACCTTCACGTTTTTCCGTTGTGCGGTCCTTCTTGCATGGCAAACACTTTACAGGACGAGCAATGGACGCGATTTCTAACTGTAGGAGGACCTCCTCTTCGCTAAACTATGCGGCTAAGTGGAAGGTTTTTCGTCGTTGGTGTAGGGATCATTCTGTAGATATATTCGATCCCTCTATACCAGACATTGCAAACTTTCTAGTACACTTGTTTGACGAAATCAAACTGCAGCCTGTTACTATAAAGGGTTATAGATCTATGTTATCTGATACCTATGCACATCATGATAGTTTACAAATTGGATCTAATGTCTCTTTATCTAAGTTGGTTAGAAACTTTTCGATAAATAGACCCAGAACTCTTAGATTAATTCCTAAGTGGAATTTAGCTTGGGTTCTTCTTAAATTGAAGGAAAAGCCATTTGAACCTCTTGGGACAGTAGATTTCAAATTCTTATCTTATAAGACAGCTTTTCTCTTAGCTTTCTCTTCTGCTAGAAGAGTCAGTGAGCTTCATGCACTGTCGGTGGATGATTCTCACTATCGTAGTGTTGGGAACACTATCACCTTCACTACTAATGTGGGTTTTTTAGCTAAGAATCAGGCTCCTAATAAATATCCGGAACCTATTGTTATTAAGGCTCTTCCGTCTTCAGATGGGCGTAGGCCTTTACTCTGTCCTGTTAGAGCATTACGTATCTATAAACAGAGATCTCAGTTTATCAGAAAGGGACGGAAACGTTTCTTTCTGTCTTTGATGCCTAATAGAAAGGACATTTCGGTCCATTCTATTGCTAGATGGATTCAATTAACTATCCGTACTGCTTATGAAAATTTATCTTCTTCTCAGCAGTCTGTGCTTAAGATTTCTGCTCATGAAGTAAGAGCTCTTTCTACTTCCTGGGCTTATGCTAATAGTGTTGCTATTACAGATTTAATGAAGGCTGCTTATTGGTCTCAGCCATCCACATTTACGAATTTTTATCTCAGAAATATTGAGTCCATTTCTGGAGACCTGCATTGTTTAGGTCCGTTATCTGTTGCTCAGAATGTCGTCCACTAAACAGTTGCAACTATAGTTATGCAGGCTTTCTGTTCCGGCAGTGACTCCGTCCGGCTGCCCTCTTCGCTCTGGGCTATTTGACCCAGGGCAAGGGGAAGGGGGGGGGGGGGGGGGGGGGGCGGGTGTTTTCTTAGGTCACCTGCTTTATAGTGAAAAGCAAGGGAATGCCTCCTCCAAGTCAGTATTTCTGAGTCGCTTCCGGGATGGTTTTAAAGTGTAATATTAATGTTAAAATTCATTCATGTCTTATTTTTAAAGTGTAGCTCGGTGTGAAGCATTTGTATATGTCAAGTGTCAAACGGGCTTTAATATACAATACTCGGACACTTTTAATGACTATAAAGAGTCTCAATTCTCTGGACTACTTTATTTATTGGCTTGCTTTAAAAATAATTAGTATAAGGCCAAAAAAAAAAAAGGAATTGATTCTCAGGCACCGCCGCGTTGAAAAAAATGGCCCGCGTTGGGCCTTTTTATTTGGACCGTCATTGCAAGAAAATAGGAAACAGGGAAATTGAAAAGGGACTATTGGTTTTAAGGCCCAAAACCAACGAATAAACAGGTAAATATACACAGGCGTGTGTTAAGTGTGAAAGCCTCTGGCCTTGGCATACATTGGGGGCGAAATTCAAGTCGCCCTCCTAAACTTCCTTGGAAGACATGGCAGTTTACTGTATTTTCTTATGTTTTATTTTTTAAAAACACACGCTTCCGCAAAAAACAGTAAACACGGTTGCTGTTCAAGTCCATCACACGGCTATGAAAATAGCCTAAACTAGCCCAATTTTATATTTCTGAAAAGAATTGCAATGGCGTAGTCGTTCGAACAATTCGCCCCAACTGATAGCAACCAGCACAAAATGGCTATTTAAAAACAAAGTACCAGACAAAACAACGAATCACACAAGCCACGCATCGAGTTAATTAGAATTTATTAAAAGTTAACCACCGTTTCAAAACAAAAAAAATGTATTGGAGACAGTTCGTCCATATCGAAATTGCTTGCGGTTACGCTCTGTTCCACTGAAAAATTGGCTGCATTGAAATTCGCCCCGCAATTTGCATTGAATGTTTTTCTTTGAAAACGTGTGAAGTTTGTTGGAAGGGGGTTAAATGTAATAAGGCTACAATAGAAATCACAGGTATTTGGATGGATAAGAATGGCAGACCTTCAAAGCACCAATCGCACGTGTCAGTGAAAGATGGTTGGCAGAAATTGTCAGTTTTCTGAACAGTGTATTATTACCCAGCGCAGCCGGGAAGGGAGACAACTGAAATGTTTTGTCATTTACCAAAGAAATTAATTAACTCAAATTGTTAATAACGCTTAATTTACGAAGGATATCGAAAACTTTTTTAACTACGCTTTTCAACTCAGTTAGGGTATTCAGAAACCATGAATGACCCAGCTTCTTATATGAACTTGAAATTTATTTTAAACACTTTAAATATTTTTTTAAAAAGAATATACCTTCTGTTACAGAGAAGAACACTCTCACCATGGGTCATACTAAAAATCAAAATAACTCACAATGATACCAAAATAATACGAGGGTGGTCAATAATATCTAGTATTCATAAAATAGTTCTGCTTTGTAAAAGTTTAAAAGTGAAGTCAGAGTTCTGTTTCTAAATACAAAAAGTGGTGATATCAGAAAATAAAGAAAAACAGTTTTAGTTTTCAATAAAATTAGTTTTATTTGTATATCATTTTACAATATGCACTTTCCATGCTTTTCAGGTAAAAACAGACATCAGAAAGTGACTTTTGCCTCTCAATCCTTTCTCACCATCTGGAAGAAATAAAAATAAAAAATAAAAATAAAATCCTCCCTCCCTCATTGATTTGAAAAAAAAATTGCCTGAGAATCAATTGATTTTTTTTTTTTGGCCTAAGGGATATACTGGATGTTAATAGAGAACATGAATGTTATTGTGCTCAATTATTATGGGTAGTGTATCTTTCTAATTTAATATTAAATAAGAAAGATACATGTAAAGCCTAATACTCCTTTTCTCCTTAAGGGGTTACCTCTTTACTATATAGTTGAGCTTATTGGATTTTCCTCTATGTCCTAGGCCCTCCAGCCTGTTTACTATTCAGCTAAGTCTGGGTCATTGGTACAGTATAAAAATGTTAAAAAATTTATAGTAATTTATATATTTTTTATACTTACCAATGACCCAGACGGGGATGGCCCTCCCTGGAGTTGGGAACTGTTGCCTCCCCGCTGAGTACATAGCGCTGACCAGGCACTGCCAGTAAGAATGATAATTGGCGCCAATTTCGGGACGTCTGCGTCACTGCGCATGCGCAGTAGAGGCGTAGTATGGAGGTCCTTTAGGACATGATTTCTTTTTGTTTTGGATGCAAATTTTGGGGATTGGGGGGCAAAATTTGTGTTTGGCCCTGGTTTTGTTAGAGTTAGCACCAGCTAAGTCTGGGTCATTGGTAAGTATAAAAAATATATAAATTACTATAAATTTTTTCACTTTTTGGTGAAAAGTATATGTTGATGGAAGGAAGCTCCTTTTCGATTTGTGTCGCCGTCCGATTTGTCATTCCAAAGTTATGGGACTTTATTCGTCAAAATATAGACAATTTTCCATATGTCGAACAATAACTTGAAAATGCTTAGAGCAATTTTTATTATTTTTTGGTGGAAAGTATGTGTTGATGGAAGGAATCTCCCTTTCTATTTGTGTCGCCGTCCAACATGTCATTCCAAAGTTATGGGACTTTATTCGTCAAAATATAAGCAATTTTCCATATGTCGAACAATAACTTGAATATGCTTAGAGCAATTTTCATGATTTTTAGGTTGCAAGTATATGTTGATAGAAGGAATCTCCCTTTCAATTTGTGTCACTGTCTGATTTGTCATTCCAGAGTTATGGGACTTTATTCGTCAAAATATAGGCAATTTTCCACATGTTGGACTTTGAGCAATTTTCATAAACCTGACAAGTACACATGTATACTCTTATTTATTGTGTGCTTCCCTCTTGTAATTAATAACAGACATATCATGCGCTCATGGCGCAGCTGTTTATTTTCCTAGAGTTAAGGGCCCTTTTCTGCTTTTTTTCAACTTAGAAACCCTTGGTATGCCTTGATGATGCATTTGGAATATTTTATCAGTCAGGACTTGAGCCATCATAGCCTGTTGAAGCAGATTTACAACCCTCCCTCCCCAGGGCTCAAAATAAGTGGTGTCGCGTCGCTTTTTGCAATGCAAAACTTGCAAAAAGCTACACAATGTTCAATTATGTATAGCATTTTGCGATACAAGATAATCAGCTGCAGCCTATTAGGCTGCAGTTGATTATCTTGTATCGCAAAATGTAAATGAAAATTTGCAAACAAATTTGAAAACTAGTTCACTGATGCTTTACTTCTGATTGTGGAACATTCCAGGCATAACTCAGATTAACTCTCCATCAAGCATCATTAGCAACTTCATATGTAAGATGAATTCTATTGGTTTAAATTCTTTCTGTTTTTACAACATTTTGCATAAAATGTCCATGAAAAATAACTTCAAGCCCATCAAATTAAAAATCCCAACTTCCATTTTGAGAACTCTTTTGAACAACCAAGACGTCATTTGAAAATATCCAAGTCCTCAAAGGCAGTTCAGTTAAAAAAAACGTAGTAAATGTTTCATGTGTTGCAGATCATTTGGAAATGCCCAGAAATGGATGGAAAGTATTCTATCTACTTAGAAGAATTCAATACAAAACAGCATAACATAACTCTTGTACATACAAAAATAGCTATGTAATTTTTACAAAATGCTATTCATTTTTTAGAAATGTATAGCATTTTGCTACGCAAAGAAAAAAAGTTATTTTGAGCACTGTCCCTCCCCCTCCTCCTCTTGTATATAACTAATAATGCATGCCCCCTTTTACTTCTCAGATATCTGGAAGTTAAAAAATGACATTAAAATTTTATATCTTTTGTAGGAACCATTGATGGAAGAATACAGTATTGCTGCACAGGTCTGGAAATTCAGTACATGTGATATGTGTGAGATCGCTAGGAATAGTGTTTTACAAAGCTCATTTCCACATGAGGTAAGCAATATCAAAGGAAGAAAATAATAATGAGTTATATTTTACTTATTAAATGTACTACAGTAAAACCTGTCTTGAGAGACCACTGTCGTGAGAGACCACGTGTCTTGAGAGACCACTGTGGCCATGTACCGATTGGTCTCACTCTGTAATGGACCTGTCATGAGATACCACCTGTCTTGAGAGACCACAAAACTATGGCAAAAACTCAGTTTTTCACCTGTTTTGAGAGACCGGAAATCAATTTGTGGCAATTTCAGAGTATTAAAATCAGTAAACAGGTTGAGGGTTAGATTATTTTTGGTGGTCTGAATTTGTTATTCAAAATTTGTTTTATTAAAAATTATTGGAGAGTGCCTGTTGGCACTCTCCAATAATTTGTAATAAAACAAATTTATACAGACAAAATATTTGTGTTTGACTGAAGAGGAAAAATGAGCAAGGAAAAAGATGGCTTTTGTTCTGGTACCTTCATTGTTGTAACTCAGCCAGTTAAGATCAATGCAGTGTGCACAGAAATCAATATTTCAAAAATGTAACCAGGACATCGGCCCAACAGTGAAGTTTTTCAGTTTATCTTTAATTTATTAAACAGTGCCTTTGTACTTGTATTTAAACTGAATTAAAATAAAACAATAATAAAAATAATTTGAAAAATATCAATTCTTCTCCATTTCTGCAGTAAATATTCTCTGGTTGTTCATTCACTGACTAGCAAAAATGTCAAACCTGTAATGAGAGACCTCCTGTCTTGAGAGACCACTTTTGCTCGGCAAAAGGGGGTGGTCTCTCAAGACAGGTTCTACTGCATACAAGTGATCTGTCTGTCCAGTAACCTTTGTAGGAAAGATCACATCATTCTGGCATGACATCATATCTGTCATACACGACTGAAATATTCCTTTTTGTTAGAGGGTAATATGTGACCAGAATGTGTTTCTTGTCTGTAGGGGTTGACAGTGTTGCACATTCTTTTGCACTACAGATTTTAATCTTCTCAGACTGCAGTATTTCAATGTTACATCTTTTCGAGACCTATTTTACAATGCACACACAATTCTGTCCAGACTCGAGGAAATCAACCTTTTTTTTATTAAATTTTAGATTGTTTTTATTCTTTTAAACTCTTATCTATTCAACAGGTTGATTCACACAGCATTCATTAACCACTTGATACTTTTGTACGTCTTATGACGTATGAAATCAAACAGCGCGTTGATACTTTTGTATGTCTTATTACGTACGAAATCAAACAGCGTGTTGATACTTTGTGGTCATTTGTTTTGTTATTATTTTTCGATTTTTTAAAATTCCTATTTTCTCCCGAATAGTGCTCAGTGACAACCCTTGAGCCAAATGTTATCACAGCTTAAAATACTAATATAATCCTGCCGTCAAGACTTCTTAACTGGTTGAGTGCTAGCAGCCACTATTAGGGCTTTCAAAAAATGAGGATACCAGAGCAAAAGCCAACACTTTTCTTGCTTATATTTCATATTCAGTCAAACACAAATTTTATTTTGTTTATATTAATTTATTTGTGGGCACTCTCCAATAATTTGTAATAAAACATGTTTTAATAGCAAATTCAGACCACCAAAA
Organism: Pictodentalium vernedei; assembly: GCA_031216915.1. NCBI lineage: Eukaryota > Metazoa > Mollusca > Scaphopoda > Dentaliida > Dentaliidae > Pictodentalium > Pictodentalium vernedei. The sequence goes on from CM062288.1 coordinate 307,172,476, forward strand.
ATAACTAGCCCTCAATCAGATAATCACTAATGGGAAAAATATCTTATTTGTATTTTCCGACGTTTGACGTCGCATTTTGAAAAACGTCGAAGAAACTGAATTCCCAGTGACGTTTGAACGTCGGGATAATTAAAGTCTCAAAGGGTTAAACAACTGGTCTCATTTTCTCATGACTGTGTTCACTCCTTATTTTTATTCCTCATATTTCATCGACTCGTTTTTATCTCCTTAATGGAAGATAATGATGAAGAAGAAATATATAGCTGTTTTATATTATATACTCTTTATTGCCACAATATAGTCTTAGCTGCTGATGTGGCATAAAGCACCAATAAATAAATAAATATACAGTGGATCACACTTAACCCTTTACCCAACGAATCGGCCACATCCGCCCGCGTAATATGTAAATTCAGCAGTTGAAAAAATATTATTTTTCAAAAAATTTCAACAAAACCATATCATGTGACCCCCTCGTTGGAACGAGCTCACCGAGCTCATTCCAACGAGGGGTCACATGATATGGTTTTGTTGAAATTTTTTGAAAAATTTGAAAAAATGATATTTAAAATAATAAATTTTGATATCGTCTGCGTTGGGTAAAGGGTTAATTGGATGACTGTTAATTGAATATAATTTCCAAACAAAACCATTTACCACACCTTAAGTACAAATTGACGTGTTAATTACATATGGATTATAGAGTAAAGTCCTGTTAAGTGAATAGAAAATATTCAAATATATCAAGAAGTTACCCGTGACAACCACCAAATTCCATTTGTTTATAGACCTATTTAGCCTCACCTTATCCAATACAGGCATTTAATCAATAATGAGCTGAGTCAAACAATAAATAAACCACTAAAACGACATGTATAGAAGCCAACTGGCACTGTCTGAGGCGAATAATGAAACAAGGGGTTTATTCCCACTCAGCCAACCTTCCTAAAATACCAGTTAATAGGTGTGAATTACAGAAAGGTGTTCGGTTGGCTGAACGCAACTTTTGCAGTAGAGGATTAGGCTATAGTCTGTATCGTCTTACCTACATAATCAAACAACATCATATCAAAATACATCTCAACTTTATAATAAAATCTATAAGTACCTTCACATTATTTCAATTTTAGTAATTTACTTGCTTCGTCACCAAATTCAAAAACGTCCAGATTGCCACTATTGAGTCTGTTCTTCAGTGTTTTCAAATGATTGTCTATCGTTCTGTAACACTTTCGTCTTTTTGGTGCGAGACCTCCGGATTCAAGTTGAATCATTTTTGCTTCGTTGGTTGCCTGCAATTTCTTTAGCAACACAAGGAAAGAGTATATGTTTGGGTGAGCAGCTCTGCACATTTTTTTTATTTTGCTGTGCCAGCCTTCCGCATTGTTGGTTGTTCTTGCGCCGTCGTTGTTGGGATGGTTCTATTTGCTGATGGGAACACCCTCTACCCATTGTTCGGTAACATAGTCAGTAAATGCGGTGACATCCACGGAAATGTCCTCGGCTGATTCTAAAGCACATCAAAAACAATGATAACATGATTACTGACAATTCATGCTGAGAAGATCCATATATATATAATATGGGACTGTGTTTTGAAAACATAAAATAATAGATGAGACAAACACCGTGATTGTTGTTCACTTCAAAGGCACAATTAGTGAATCTAAGAAATATCAAACACCGTGTAAACAAGACAGCGGCAGAATATTTTATTTTTGCAAAACAAGACATCAAAAACAATGATAACATATAACAAATTAGAAAAAACAACATAACTGCAGAATATTTTAAAAATTAAGACATCAAAGATGATGATAATATATAGTAACAAACTAATTAATTGTTTTCTCAATTCAACCGACTGACAAAAAACAACAATATTTTAATTTGCAAAAATGATTTTTATTTTGCAAAAAAAAAAATGACAATTTATATGCTACAGACTATAACAAGGATTAAGCAAGTGTGAAAAAAAAGGATGGCTAGACGCTACTCCTGATCATTAAAAGGTTGGCCAGACGCTACTAATGAAATTAAAAAGGTTGGCTAGGTGGGACGACACCAAACAAGGTATAATAGACTAAATGCTCAGTTTGTCTCTAAGCAAAGGAAGGTGACCAAATCCCTGTTAACTCTTTACTTAACAAATCAGGCACATCCACCCGCGTCATTTTCAAATTTAGCTGTTAAAATAAAAATATATATTTTCAAAAAGTTTCAACAAAACTATATCATATGAACCCTCATTGGAACGAGCTCACTGATTTGGTTCCAATGAAGGGTCACGTGATATGGTTTTGCTGAAAATTTTTAAAAATATTTAAAAAACAAATATTAAAATGATAAATTTTGATATCCTGTGTGCTGGGTAAAGGGTTAATTGAATTCTGTTAATTAAATAATTTTCACTGGCAGCATGTCTATTTAATTAGCCCTTTACCTAACAAATCACGCATCCACTTGCATTATTTACAAGTTGAGCAGTTCAAACAAGTATATTTTTATACTGTACCAATGACCCAGACTTAGCTGGTGCTAACTCTAAAAAATCCAGGGCCAAACACAAATTTTGCCCCCCAATCCCCAAAATTTGCATCTAAAACCAAAAGAAATCATGTCCTATAGGACCTCCATACTTTGCCCTTACTGCGCATGCGCAGTGTCAAGGACGTTTCGAAATTGGCGCCAATTATCATTCTCTGTTTGGCCCTTCATCAGTCAACATCTCACTGATCTTTGTGCTTGTAAATCTCAGTTTAAAGGATGCCAGACACGTAATTATTGGAGAAATGGTGATTCTAAGGAGGATATAGAAGGAGGAGAGGAAAAAGGAGTGACAAAAAATAATCAGGGCTGTACTTAAAATTTTTTATGAAATTATGTTAAGTTGCCTATTTTCGAGGCATGGGCCTCTTGTTGTCATTCTTGCTATAAAGTTGCACTGCTTATTCAGTGTTTCCTCTCCCCTGGTCTTCTAAGTCCCCCCTTGCAATTCTCCCATGCTTTTGGCATATTTTTGAGAAAGATCATTTCTAAATTCTCTTGGGAGAGTTAGCTTGGTTACAGAATGTTTTCTGTTATTTTCCCCATAGTTACGTTTTCACCCATGGGTGTATAAACGTTGTGTTCTGCATCTTCCATCTGATGTTCTGCAGATTCTCCCCTGGGAGTCTCTGTCTTGCATCAGATAGAGTGTAATTTTGTTGACTGATTTCGGGCCAGTTTTGACAGTGCCTGGAGTCATGTTTTCTGGTGTTTTTACACTGTTTGTTTACGTTGGCAACAGTCTCTTTTGAGGGGGGGCTGTTTGCCTTTGGAGTAGTTTATCTCACTATAAGATACATTTTTATTATCCGTAAGTGTTGCATTAATTATTTAATATAAATTTAAAATTTTTGACCACACTTAGCCATCGGATCCATTGGGGCTCAACGTTACTTTTCAGAAACTTGGGCTTCGCTGAAAAAATATTTTTCAAAAATTATTTTGATTTTCAATTGTTTTTTCATTATTAATGGATCATGTTATTATGTATCTTTGTGTTAGGGGTTTGTGCGAGTAACTAGGACTTGTTGTTGACTTTTCACAATGAAAGGATATTGTTCAAATTGTAATAGGAAGAAATCTTCCTCTGACTTTCATGATCATTGCATTAATTGTAGTCAGTGTTCTCGCACTAATCCCTGTTCTATATGTCAATATTGGGATGACAAACATTGGAAACGTGTGTCACGATATGTTGTTAGTGGAGAAAGGGCTATGCCGGCTCTTTCTCCGCAGGGTCACTCTACTCTATCAGTTTCTATTTCAGAGGAACAAGAACAGGGTGATGTTTCCATGTTATCTTCCGCAAGTACGCTTCTGTCGTCACAAATGAATACAGAGCTAGCGGCAAAAGTGCTCATGGAGATTAAACAAATGTCCGCTAGCTCGCCCGGTGTAGCGTCCATTCACCGAATGGTTCGGCAGCCGGGTTCGTCCGATGCGGTCCAGGAGGAAATGTTGGGTGATGCGAGCACTATAAACATTCAACGTGCACACCCAGTGACGGCGGATAGTAGGCGAGATCGGAGGAAGCCTTCGAGTCCAGTTCCTAGCTCGTCCAGGTCCAGCCGGGCCGCGAGCGAGAGAGGCCCCTCTCTCGTACAACAACATCTGGGACCAGATGTTGTGGTACAAAATGTGTCGCGAGCGGAGCACACGTCCGTCGCTCGGGACGCTCCGTTGTATAGGCAGTCCGCGGAGACTGCTCAGGCTTCTTCCTCTCGTCAGCGCACACGACCGCACCTTGGCTACGTGACCGCCGATATTTTACCAGCTTCGCCGATCAGGGATTCTTCGGCGACCAGGTCACACCATCCGGTAGCCAGGGACACGAGGCCGATGGACTCCGGATGTTCGCATAGGAAGAGTATGCGGGAGTCATCAGATGCGGAGCTGCCCTCGGCGAAGCAGCGAAAGACTGCGTCTCCGCAGGCCTCGATGTCGGACGTACTTGTGCAAATAGCACAACTTATCGCAGCATCCCAGCAACCGACAGAAACGGTGTCGGATCGGGAATTATCCGACGGCGCTGGGTCGGTACGCTCCGCCGAAGCATCAGGGCGGACGACCGGGAGCATCATGAGGTCTGACCGGATGGTGAAAGGGATACAGATGACTTGGAGCTATCCCTTTCGGAACAACATAAAGCTGCCGTGGACTTCATCCGGCACTTTCTCCCTCAAGTTGTTCCGTCGGGCCAGACTGCTGCGGTTCCGGACAAGAGAATTATAGCGTCATTGGACTCTGATTTCTTTGAGCGGTTCAGGGACATCGCTCCCGAGTTTCCGTCTCAGTCCAATAATGTTGCAAGAACATTTGAATTATTGAACGACGCTGTATTCAAACTTGCTTCCAAAACGGGAAAAGCAGGGTTCTTGTCTGCCAATACTCTCAACCTGCCTTTCATTAATGCAAGGAATAAATTCGATACGGCAGGACAGGGTATCCCGAGAGTTCCTCTGCGTATGGACGATGAGGCGGAAGACTTAGAATTATCATTACCGTCGTCGGCATCTATTCCAACCGCGATGTTGGAAACAACTATTTCGTCTAACAGAGCCAGTTTAGATGCCTTATCTTACGCAGATCATCTTACTAAGGCGTTATCACTGCGTCTTCAAGGGAAAGAATTTCAGGATATACAATCCTCTTTAAGACTTCTTTCAAGGGCAGTAGCTTATTCCACGTGTAACTCCGCCCTTTCAGTGGCAAACCTGGAGTTGGTTAGACGTGACGCAGCCCTAGCTACATCCACACTCGTGGATACTAAGGTGAAGAACTCTCTCAGAGTCGCTTCGGTCCCCGGAGAACTTCTCTTCGACGGCAAGCTTTCTGCAATTTACGATAAAATTACAAAGAAAGCTTCGGATTCTCTGCTGTTCAAATCTGCATCTAAGAAGTCGGACACGGCAGATAAGAGTAAGACAGCCACTTCTGGGTCTAATGCGCCCAAGAGAGGTTCCTATAGAGGTTCCGGTGCGTCCTCTTGGTCTTATTCAAGAGACCGTCAAGGTAGCGACTCACGTTCGGGACGTCCTTCGGGCCGGGACAACCGGTCAGACGCCCCGAGGTCGACGGGACGAGGTGCGGGTCGTGGAGGACGTGGTTTCTCCTACCGCAGGCCTCGCAGGTCCAGGAGGTGATGGCTTCAACCTCTATCGCGTACCGGTTGGCGGAAGGTTGTCGAGTTTTTCACAAGAGTGGGCGTCGATTACGGACGACCCTTGGGTGAGAGGGGTGATTTCGGAAGGTCTAAAGATATCCTTCAAATGAAAGCCTCCATTAACTCGAAGTCCAAAATGGACTCAACTTCCGTCAAATCCGCAGAAAAGAGATGCTCTATTATCAGAGGTGCAGTCTCTCTTAATGAAGAACGCGGTAGAGGTCGTAGAAAACCAGGAGACACCGGGATTCTACAGCCATCTGTTTCTGGTTCCGAAACCAGACGGCTCGTTCCGTCCAGTCATAGATTTGAGCTGGATAAACAAGCTGATCGTCGCTCCGAAGTTTTATATGGAGACGATTCGATCGGTCAGAGCGAGTATTCGGGTGAACGATTATGCAACGAGCATAGATCTCAAAGATGCGTACTTTCACGTCATGGTACATCCGACATTCAGAAAGTATCTACGCTTCGCAGTCCTAGGAGTGGTGTATCAATTCCGGGCGATGTGCTTCGGATTGAATCTAGCACCCTGGGCTTTCACTCGGGTAATGAACTCGGTAATGATGTATTTCCGAGCTCATTTGTCTGCAGTAACGTCGGCCTACCTGGACGACATTCTTCAGAGGTATGGCAACGAGTTAACGCTTCAGAACAATGTGCAGAATCTACTTCTATTGCTCCGACGTCTCGATTTTATAATAAACGAGGAGAAGTCGGATCTGGTGCCGTCCAAGTCATTCACACATCTGGGAATGAGCATCGAGACGCACAACAATCGTTCGTCTGCCGTTAACCACATCGAAATTAGTCAGTTGTTACGCTCGCTATTGTCTGCATGCAGACAAAGTCACAGCGAGAGAATTTATGAGACTGATAGGTCTGTGCGGAGCCGCTGCGGATCTCATTCCGATGGGGCGGTTACGCACGCGTCCTCTCCAAATTTTCTTGACTCAGAATTGGAGTGTGAAAATTCATTCGCTCGACATAGACGTTCTCTTGTCAGATCAAGTGAAACGAGAGATTCAGACTTGGGCAAACATTCAGTGGTTAACTCAGGGAGTTCCGCTGCAGTTGCCGGATCCGAGCTTTACCATTATGACGGATGCCAGTCAAACAGGTTAGGGTGCATCATTGATCCCAACGGATTCGAGATGCCAGGGTCTTTGGGATCCGCAATTCCTGGGCAAGCACATAAACATCAAGGAAATGATGTCAATTTGGCTTGCGTTACGTCATTGGATGGACGTTATTCACAATGCTCATGTCCAAATCCTATCCGACAATACGACAGTAGTGGCGTATATACGGAATCAGGGAGGCACTCATTCAGTTCCGTTGTTCAATCTAACGGAAAGAATCCTTCTGTTTGCTCTAGAACATCAGGTTCTTCTTTCGGTCCGTCATATACCGGGTCGTCTGAATGTACTAGCAGACTCACTTTCACGAAAGGGTCACTTGTTGCCGTCGGAGTGGACTCTCAACAAACAAGTATTTAATCAGATTTGCTACCAATGGGAACGGCCAATGATAGACTTATTTGCGACACATCTCAACAATCAGTTGCAGACGTATGTGTCTCCGTGTCCGGATCCAAGAGCATTTGCAGTAGACGCTCTGTCGATCCCTTGGGACGGAATGATAGGATATGCGTATCCTCCAGCGCCGTTAATTCAGCAAGTATTGCTAAAGATAAAACAATCTCAATGCAAGATTCTGTTGGTAGCATCTCTGTCTCCACAGAGACCGTGGATAAATCTACTCAGGTGTCTGTTGTGGGACCTACCGCGAAAGCTTCCTCCACGGGAGGATCTTCTTTCGCAGGGGAAATCGCGTCAACTCCATCACAACCCGCAAGGTCTCAACCTTCACGTTTTTCCGTTGTGCGGTCCTTCTTGCATGGCAAGCACTTTACAGGACGAGCAGTGGACGCGATTTCTAACTGTAGGAGGACCTCCTCTTCGCTAAACTATGCGGCTAAGTGGAAGGTTTTTCACCGTTGGTGTAGGGATCATTCTGTTGATATTTTTGATCCCTCTATACCAGACATTGCAAACTTTCTAGTATACTTGTTTGACGAAATCAAACTGCAGCCTGTTACTATTAAGGGTTATAGGTCTATGTTATCTGATAACTATGCACATCATGATAGTTTACAAATTGGATCTAATGTCTCTTTATCTAAGTTGGTAAGAAACTTCTCGATAAAAAGACCCAGAACTCTTAGGTTAATTCCTAAATGGAATTTAGCTTGGGTTCTTCTTAAACTGAAGGAAAAGCCATTTGAACCTCTTGGGACAGTAGATTTCAAATTCTTGTCTTATAAGACAGCTTTTCTCTTAGCTTTCTCTTCTGCTAGAAGAGTCAGTGAGCTTCATGCACTGTCGGTGGATGATTCTCACTATCGTAGTGTCGGGAACACTATCACCTTCACTACTAATGTGGGTTTTTTAGCTAAGAATCAGGCTCCTAATAAATATCCGGAACCTATTGTTATTAAGGCTCTTCCGTCTTCAGACGGGCATAGGCCTTTACTCTGTCCTGTTAGAGCGTTACGTATCTATAAACAGAGATCTCAGTTTATTAGAAAGGGACGAAAACGTTTCTTTCTGTCTCTGATGCCTAATAGAAAGGACATTTCGGTCCATTCTATTGCTAGATGGATTCAATTAACTATCCGTACTGCTTATGAGAATTTATCTTCTTCTCAGCAGTCTGTGCTTAAGATTTCGGCTCATGAAGTAAGAGCTCTTGCTACTTCTTGGGCTTACGCTAATAGTATTGCTATTACAGATTTAATGAAGGCTGCTTATTGGTCTCAGCCATCCACATTCACGAATTTTTATCTCAGAAATATTGAGTCCATTTCTGGAGACCTGCATTGTTTAGGTCCGTTATCTGTTGCTCAGAATGTCGTCCACTAAACAGTTGCAACTATAGTTATGCAGGCTTTCTGTTCTGGCAGTGCCCCCGTCCGGCTGCCCTCTTCGCTCTGGGCTATTTGACCCAGGGCAAGGGGAAGGGGGGGGGGGAGGGTGTTTTCTTAGGTCACCTGCTTTATAGTGAAAAGCAAGGGAATGCCTCCTCCGAAGTCAGTATTTCTGAGTCGTTTCCGGGATGGTTTTAAAGTGTAATATTAATGTTAAAATTCATTCATGTCATATTTTTAAAGTGTAGCTCAGTGTGAAGCATTTGTATATGTCAAGTGTCAAACGGGCGTTAATATACAATCCTCGGACACTTTTAAAGAATATAAAGAATCTTAATTCTCTGGACTAACTTTATTTATTGGCTTACTTTAAAAATAATTAGTATAAAGGGTTATACTGGATGTTAATAGAGAACATGAATGTTATTGTGCTCAATTATGAAGGGTATTGTATCTTTCTAATTTAACATAAAATAAGAAAGATACATGTAAAGCCTAATACTCCTTTTCTCCTTGAGGGGTTGCCTCTATATTATATAGTTGAGCTTATTGGATTTTCCTCTATGTCCTGGGCCCTCCAGCCTTTTTACTATTCAGCTAAGTCTGGGTCATTGGTACAGTATAAAAATGTTAAAAAATTTATAGTAATTTATATATTTTTTATACTTACCAATGACCCAGACGGGGATGGCCCTCCCAGGAGTTGGGAACTCTTACCTCCCCGCTGAGTACATAGCGCTGACCAGGCACTGCCAGTAAGAATGATAATTGGCGCCAATTTCGGAACGTCCTTGACACTGCGCATGCACAGTAAGGGCAAAGTATGGAGGTCCTATAGGACATGATTTCTTTTGGTTTTAGATGCAAATTTTGGGGATTGGGGGCAAAATTTGTGTTTGGCCCTGGATTTTTTAGAGTTAGCACCAGCTAAGTCTGGGTCATTGGTAAGTATAAAAAATATATAAATTACTATAAATTTTTTAACTTTTCAAAAAAATTCAAGAAAACCACCTGTGATGACCCCCTCATTAGAACAGGCTCATCAAGCTCATTCCAGTGATTGGTGTTATGATGTGGTTTTGTTGAAATGTTGTGACAAATTTGAAAAAAATAATATTTAAAATCATAAGTTTTGATATGATTTGTGTTGGGTAAAGAGTTAACTAAATGCCACTGTATTTTCACAGACTTAGGAACTGCTTTTAACTCACCTGACTGAACATTACAAAGGGCTGTTACAGTTTTTATACATCTTTATTACTTTCCAAAGTGTGATTTACTGGGATTTCTGGGTTTGATTATAAATGATAACTTCACAAGTGAATTTTGCAATCAACAATTGTGTCATGTATCCGTGCGTGCAAATGACGCTTTGTCATGGGTGTAATGGGGACTTCATTGGGTTTTTTTCTGCTTTTTTTTAACCCTTTACCTAACATGAAAAGCAGCCAACACTTGCAAAAAAAATTCCTGAATAACTATTATTGTAATTTTTCGTCTCGAAAACATAGGTTATGACCCCTCATTGGAACGAGCTCGACGAGCTCATTCCAATGATGGGTCATAACCTATGTTTTAGAGCAAAAAAATGAAAAAATAATTAATTGGCAAGTTTTGAGAATAGCGCTGGCCATTTTTGGCCGTTACGTTAAGTAAAGGGTTAAATAATATAATTATTGTTAATAATGAAAAGTAATAAACAGAGTTATTGCTGGACTGGTTATATGAAATAATTCATTGGAGGCGTTGGACTATATTGTAAAATGCGCACTCCTGTTTGTACAACGTCCCTCACCTCTCATGAATTATTTCACATAACTAGTCCAATCAAGATGTATTGTGTTATAGTTTTAGTTTCCAAAAGGCAACTTGTGCTGAACATTTTATATCCCATCCATATTTGGTATACGGCCTCATCCAGCCTCATCCATAGAAAATTCAGCTGGAGTTATTGCCCTTTATTGAACTTCCAAAAGTTTTGATATCTGAATAACTTCAGAAAGACTTGAATCTTAATGAGTCACCCACATCCGCCTTTGTAATATACCCATTCAAAAGTAGAAAAAAAATTATATTAAAAAATTTGAACAAAATCATATTAGGTGATCCCTCATTGGAATGAGCTCGAAAAGCTTATTCCAATAAGGGTTCATATGATAAGGTTTTGTTCAAATTTTTGGAAAAATTTGAAAAAATATTATTTAAAATAATAAAAAGAGAGTATCTCCACTGTTTTAGTGAATATCGGAATTATCTCTTGAGTGTGGACCTGAAAGTTTTATTTTTCACGAGTACTTGCTTGAGTGAAAAATAATACTTTCAGGTCAACACGAATGAGATAATTCCTGGTATTCAGTAAAACAAAGTAGATTTTCTTTTTATTATATGCTACGTGACATTTTACTGTGCAATATTCAGCCCAGTTCAACTTTAAATAGTTTCAAGACAATACCAAAAAAGCTGTTGATTGTTCCTTCAAGGTGACGTCATGCACCAAAAAGTAATGTCATTAAGGAAACGACTAAAAAAATTCATCGTCTGGACCTGAAAATATTATTTTTCACTCGCGCAAGCAATCGTGAAAAATAAAACTTCCAGGTTTAATGAGATAATTCCAGATGCTGACTAAAATAGAGTAGATTTTCTTTTTTTATTATATGCTACAAGACATTTTATTGCACAATATTAAGCCCAATTCGACCAGAAATGTGTATGTTTGAAAACAATAAGAAAGATCAGCTGATCATTCCTTCAAGGAGACGTGATGATGTGGCATAGCATGACATCATTTAGGAAGCTACTGATGGATATTCCACGATATTCATCAATTCGATGGATATCAAGAAATATCTTTTTGATAATTCACAGGCTAGCATATAATGAATTTTGATCTAGACTATGTTGGGTTAAAGGTTAGCACAATCCATATTAGGAATAGGGTACCAGCCACAGAAAATGCACTGAACCTTTTCATATGTCTACTGCAGATTAAACAGCACTGGTTAGGGCTTCATTACATGAAAGAAGGTGTATCTGGAAATGACTGTAGCCGAACAAATGTTCCTGACATCAGAGTTGCATACCGATATGAAACATTGATTGAAGAACTCAGGGAAATCGGTAAAGGAGCTCAAATGTTCAATTCATCCAGCAGTAATATTTCAACAGATATGAAATTTTAAGTACATTTTGTTGACATTTTATATCCATTGCACTGAACGCCATATTATTTCAACCTTTTCTCAGTGTTGGACCTTCTATAAAATATGGGTTAATTCACAAAATGAGGTGTTCTCATCCAGACTAATTGTGTCAATGCATGTCCATAAGAATTAATGACCTTCTGTCAGTCATATAGTACATTCAGAGGTGCTTCCAACGAGATTAGTTGCAGGCCTTCAGATTAACTTGACCCTTTACCCAACATAACGGCCAAAACCGGCCAGCGCAATTCTCAAAAATCACCAATTAATCTTCATTATTTCTTTCATCTTTTGTCTCAAAAACATAGGTCATGACTCCTCATTGGAACGATCTCAACGAGCTCGTTCCAATGAGGGGTCATAACCTACGATTATGAGACAAAAAACGAAAAAAACCTAGTTATTCAAAAAAATTTTTGCAAGTGTCTGCTTTTCATGTTAGGTAAAGGGTTAATTTGGGGAAACTGAGATAGGCTGCATTTGGGGGCACTACCTCCACTGGTGTGACCATGGTTATCTATCTCAGCAGGTACGCCTCCAGACTGGCATAAATTTGGAACACAAAGATAGGCTGAATTAAGCCAATCTAAAGGCAGACCAGCTGGGACAACCAGGTTGTCCCAGTTGGTCCGCCTTTAGATTGGTTTAATTTTGGGACACAATGTCAAAATTATGCATTGATGGACAAAGGGAAGTGGGAGGCCAGGGGTAACAATCAAAGGGTCCTAGTTTGTAAAGTGAATGGAGGGGATAACAGAGTGTGCTAGATAGTGCTAGTGAAGGTGGGGGCTTGAAAATTCTTCAATTTGGCTATTGTTGAGCCTTGAAAAAGGCTGAAAAATGGGCATGCATAGCCTTGATTTTTATCCGTCCTTCTCTGCAGGAACCCTTTTCTGTTTATTATTTGCTCCTTCATAATAAGGTGACAGTTTAACATAGTAGGGGTGTTTAGTGAAGTCTTCGCTGCCAATACTTCACAAGAAACCACTGCCAAAGTACTGAAACTTCCATCAGCAAGACCACAATTTATTTATTTTGGGTGGTTTAATGACACTTTCAACAGCCAGGGTCACCTCCACTTGGACAGTTTTGAGGGTAGAGGAAGCCAGAGTAGCCGGAGAGAACCACTGAGTGACAGTGAGCAACAGTCAGACTCCACAACATATTAACTCTGCACAATCAGGGTTAGCATTGGTTGGAGGCAAGTGCACCGTCAACTTGCAGTACATCTTAGTACACAACATACCATCAAGTGGTATATAGAGCTGAAGTGCCTTGTCCAAGGACGCAACATAGTTACCCCTGGTGGGGATCTAACCATGGGCCTTTCGGTTTGAAGTCCAATGCTGTACCATTGAGTCACCACACTCCCCCAAGACCACAAAAAGCCTGTATGTTGGAGCATGTGTTCTCTATTCCCATGATAGACAAGAAGCTTATCAAAAGTGGAACAAGCCCCTAAGGGTTAAACACTATTGTCCCTATATCCCGATAAATTCTGTCTTTTGATTGGTCAGAATGCCTTGGACAAATAGCCATGACAAAGGTTGCACCCAACATCCAAGGTATATGAGAGTGTGCAACATCCAGGGTATAAGCGTATGCGAAACATCAGGGGTATATGGTTTAAACGAAAGCTTTCCGCTTTTGCTCGCCTCAAAATAAAAATTGAACCAAAACCTCCGAAAATAGTCACTAATATCATCAGATTTCCAACAATTCAATCATAAAAATAAAATAAAAGCAAATAATTCATCCCCTCAGTACCAATGTGTTCTATATGCCAGTAGGCACATAGAACACATTGGAACTCAGGGGACGATATGTCAACAAAATACTGTTTACTCATTCCTTAATGACCCAAGGCATGTAACTCTATCTGTTGTCTTCTGCAATTATAAAAACAAATTAATTATCACAAATTTGGTCCAAGTGATTGAGGAGCTGAGAAATGCGCCCACAAATTTATTTCCACTCTGTTTGTATTGTGTTTCAAACTGGACAAAAACATTATCTTTACCAACATGTATGGTATATGAAGATTTAATACCTGGATGTCTCATTTAAACCGACATCTAGGGATTAAATCTCCATCTACCATACATGTTGGCAGAGATAACTTACAGTAAATATGTAAATATGAGGGTTAGCATTGGTTGGAGACAAGTGCACCATCATCAACCTGCAGTACATCTTAGTAAACAGCATCACCATGCCCCCAAGTGGGATATCGGGATGAAGTGCCTTGCCCAAGGACGCAACACAGTTACCCCTGGAGGGGATCTAGCCACAGACCTTTTGGTTTGAAGTCCAATGCTGTACCATTGAATCACCATGCTCCCCCAAGACCACAAAAAGCCTGTATGTTAGAGCATGTGTTCTGAATGCCCATGATAGACAAGAAGTTTTAAATATTATTTTTTCAAATTTTTCAGAAAGTAGCCCCTTTGGAGTTCAATTCTAGTAAATATGTAAATATGAGGTTTGTTTTTTACTATGAAATATGTACTGGTTGCACTCAGAAGGGTCGAACAGTACTCTGTAACAAGCTTGAAAATAAGCAATCTGCCATTAGCAGAATGGGGTCTCCAAGGGGTGAATTTGCTGATGCTTTCCCATACAGTGGGCTAGAATCCTCCAATTTATCCTCTGGGTACCTCTTTCTGCTTAGGTCTGAGACCTTGATTCAGATTGAGGTTTACAGAGGGTAAAGTTGGTGATGCTACCCTGTGTGCATGGTAGCATCACCAAATTCTCCCTCTGTGGACCTCATTCTGTAAACGATAGTCTGCTTATTTTTCAGGTTTGCTCTGAAATTTTAATATATTTAAGAACTGAAAATTTTTTCTTGCAGCAGGAGTTTCCGAGGATCAAAATTGATTCTTGCAAATTGGGACAAATTTTAAGGTCTGGTTCTGTGAATTTGGACTAATCTAAAAGCCTGGTTAGTTGAAATCAACTGAAAGTTGAAACCAGAGATTACGGTTGGTATACAACCCGCAAAAAAAAAAATAATGTTGAACCCCAATAATCATATATTACAAAACAATTCAAGGAACTGCAAAGATGTGAACTAAGGTCACATAATAAGGTCACATCATAGGATTTGAAACCTCAGCTTGCAACATAGTGTTTTGGTGCTGTCCAGGGATTTGTCAGGTTTTCCTCAATGCGGGTGCTGAGATCCTCAACGGGGCCTAGAAAGTCCCCTTATCCACCTTGCCGACCAGAAATTGGAGTGAAATTGGGAGAAAGTTATTATAATTTTATCCCCTCGGTAAATTTAACTGATTTTCCTGATGGGCGTGTATCCACAAGGGAGGAAGGAGACTGTAGCACCTTGGTGCCACCCTTGGGGTGTTATTCCAAAAAAAAAAAAATAGTGGTTATTTTTTTATAAAAATGGCTTCAGTTTGTGTTCACATTGCAAAAAGGTTGGGAAAATATTGATGTTTTGTGTTTTAAATCTTTTAATCCTTTACCTAACATGAAAGGCAGATGACACTTGCAAACAAACATCTTGAGTAATTTTTTTCTCAAAAACATAGGTTATGACTCATTGGAACGAGCTTGATGAGCTCATTCCAAAGAGGGGGTCGTAACCTATGTTTTTGAGACAAAAAATGAAAAAATAATAAAAATTAATTGACGATTTTTGTCAATAGTGCTGGCCGGTTTTGACCGTTACGTTGGGTAAAGTGTTAAATTAACTTGACATGTTATTGCATGGGTTGTGAGTTTAGATGTAGGTACAAAATGTATGTAAGCATATCCTAAAGAGACTGTTCTATCACTACCATGTGGGCCTTTCACAAAGGAGCAGAATGTCTGTTAACCCTTTACCCAACGCAGACGTTATCAAAATTTATTGTTTTAAATATAATTTTTTTAAATTTAAAAAATAATTTCAACAAAACCATATCATGTGATCCCCCATTGGAACAAGCTCAATGAGCTCGTTCCAATGAGGGGTCACATGATATGATTTTGTTGAAATATTTCTAAAAATTTATTTTTTTCAGCTGCTCAATTTGCATATTACGCGGGCAGATGCGGCCGATTCGTTAGGTAAAGGGTTAATGTTTGTTGCCTTCACAGCTCTTGTTTGTTGTTGTCTAGTCGTTGTTACATTTATGATGAATTCAGCATTGGAGCCGAAACACACAAGCAGCATACTTGTTGACAATCATAGAACATCATGCTTTTTTGTCATTACATTTTTGTCAATTTTTTTCTGATTATTTAAAATAGTTTTGTGGTATGTAACAATAATGCCCTCTGCAGGGTACGGTAACAGACTTTCGAGTCTAAAATCTAAAGTGCCAGGTGCAGAAAACATTTTGGGTTGTGGGTCGCAGATCAAGTGAAGCGTAAGGTTCTTGAATATTTGAATTTGATCAAATTGAATACCGAATCAAATACTGCACACTATTCACAAATCCAATATGAAATTGAATACACAACAATCATTATTACCTCTCAATCTATAAGTTAATAGTCAATTAACATAAGTTTGGAGACCTGTTAAAACTCCATAATTTCAGTGACGTCATTCGACGGAGCCGGGCCGCGGGTGATAATGGTATAAATAGCCATTAGCGGCCCGGCTATTTTTAGATTCCATGGTCTAATGAATTACTCCAATTCGGATGATGTCCCTTTGTATTTTTGAACTGAAGTCGAACGCACGATCGAAACAGAAATATTGAACCGACTTTAGTGATTATTTCTTCCAGCAATTCCCTCGTGCAGTTAGCTGTAACAGGGAGTGGTAATAATAGTAATAACGTGATTGTTGTCAGGCATCATGATTTATTAGCGGCCCTGCAGCAATGATGAACAGCCCTTGGGCTTATTTAACGGCCCTCAACTTCATCTCGGACCTTTAGTAAACCCTCAGGCTGTTCATCATTGCTGCAGGGCCGCTGATGAACCACAATGCCCTCCAAAATCATGTTATTGTTATACTATCGATAGAATTTTGACCGAAACAAATCACATTTAAATCTTGTGTGTAAGTTAAGTTGACCTGTTGCAAATGACACATCATTCACTGGTTGAGTACTAGAAGCCACTATCAGGGCTTTCATAAAAATGATAACAGAGCAAAAGCCAACATTTTCCTTGTTACTGTTTTCATATTCATTCAAATGCAAATAATATTTTGTTTTTTTAATTTGATTTATTACAAATTATTGGAGAGTGCCTGTAATAAAGCAAATTCTGAATAATAAATTCGGACCACCAAAAATAATCTAGCCCTCAACTAGTTAAGTTGTCTTTTCCATGTAGACAGACCAAAATTTGATAATGCGAACATCTTGGATTGGTGGATTCATGCATTTAGTCTGCATTGGTGCCATATTTACTACACAAATACCCAAATTCTCCCTACATCTTGGGGTACTTCAATTCAGGGGACTGGGAATACTTGATATTCGAAAAAACATTTCGATTTAACCTTTACCCAATGAACCGGCCACATCTGCCCGCGGAATATGCAAATTCAACAGGTGAAAAAATATTATTTTTTAAAACATTTCAACAAAACCATATCATGTGATCGAGCTCATTCCAATGAGGGATCACGTGAAATGGTTTTGTTGAATTTTTTTTGAAAACTTTTATTTAAAATAATAAATTTTGATATTGGCTGCATAGGATTGGGTAAAGGGTTAAAATGCAGATTGAATTTGAGTAGAAACTGGAGACTTGATTTTGGAATTGTCTAATATAGCTTATGGACAATACAGTGGAACCCTGTTAAGTATGAATGATGATGGCCTAAGATATGCACAATCCTATTTTTCCCTGATTTGACGTAAATGAAATTGGTTTAAATTATTCCCCTGATTTGTGCCATAGGAGTAAGCTAACAATGACAAAAAAATCAATCCATTGTGATCCATTTATGTATTTTTTACTTGCTTCTGGCAGGAGTCTGTATGTTTGATTCCAAAAGTGACTCCAAGTACTGACCTTGTTAGTATGGTGTATTTATTTTTTGTTTATTTTTGCGTAATTCTCAAAAATCAGTTGAAAATGATATTTGTCGATTTTCCAAAATCTGAAATTACCAATGACACATGTAATAAAGTCTTAATACATACAGATTATCACCACACTGTGTGTCTCTGGGAATTCAGATCAAGTCGAGTTGTAGGACCAGAACAGTATTTCGACGCGCCTGTTATGGCGAGTCGAAATGCGATTCTGTGCCTACAACGAGACTTGATCAGAATTTCCGGAGACACACACTTTGGTGATGATAAATTTATCTCACAATATTGACCACAAAATGAGTTATAAAACTATTTTAAGAGGACCTTTTTCATTTGCCTTATCGATGGAAAGATGCCAATTGAAAAATAGAATAGTGTTCATTCATCTCCATATTGAGGTCAGTGATGACGTTACACTTAAGAGAAAATTACGTCACTGGGATTCACTTTACTGAATACTGTCTTGCGAAGTGGAGCAACTGTGTGTTTCGTCAATGTGAATTTGGTTGTTACTTTTGCAATAATTACTGGTGAATTAAATATTTCTCTTGGTGTAAAGGTTTATTATTAGCTCACCGAAGGGAGCTTAACTTTTCACTTGCCATCCGTCGTCATCGTCCTTTGTGAACTTTATATTATCGACTACTCCTCCCAAACTACTGGACCAAATTGAACCAAATTTGGAGAGCATGTTCCTTATCATATGTCAATTCAAGTTTGTTCAAATAAACTTTCTGCATCCACAGGGGGCATCACAAGGGGCATTACTCTGATAGCACCCATAAATTATTTTTTAAAATTAAAAAAAAATTTCTTCTCCAGAACCATCATTTAGAATCTTTTGATATTTGGTATATAACATCTCTATTGGGGTCAGATTCAAGTTTGTTCAAGTCGAGTCCCTGGGTTAATAATTGGGCTCCCTGTAGGAGCCCGAATTTTAACTTAGTGAAATATGAGGAAATTTCTTTAAAAATCTTCTTCTTCAGATCCACCAGTCAGAATGCTTTCATATTTGGTATACAACATCTATAGGGGGGTCAGATTCAAGTTTGTACAAATCGGGTTCCTGAGTGAATATTTGGGCTCTCTATTGGAGCCCAAAGTTTAACTTCTAGCAATTTGAGGAAATTTCTTTAAAAATCTTCTTCTTCGGATTCACCAGTCAGAATCCTTTCATATTTGGTATGCAACATCTATAGGGGGGTCAGATTCCAGTTTGTACAAATCAGGTCCCTGAGTTAGTATTTGGGCTCTCTATTGAAGCCCGAAGTTTAACTTCGTACAATTTGAGGAAATTTCTTTAAAAAAGCTTCTTCTTCAGCTCCACCAGTCAGAATCCTTTCATGTTTGGTATACAACATCTATAGGGGGGTCAGAATCAAGTTTATTCAAATCGAGTCCCTGGGTTTATATTTGGGCTCCCTGTGAGAGCCTGAATTTTAACTTAGTGAAATATGAGGAAATTACTTTAAAAATCTTCTTCAAATCCACCAGTCAGAATGCATTCATATTTGGTATACAACATCTTGAGATGGGTCAGTTTCAGGTTTGTTCAAATTGCTTACCTGGGTAAATTTTTGGGCTCCCTATGGGAGCCCGAATATCATCTTAGTGCAATATAGGGAATTTTTTTTAAAAATCCTCTTCTTTAGACCCTGTAGTCAGAATGTTTTCATATTTGGTATACAACATCTCTAAGAGGGTCTGATTCAAGTTTGTTCAAATCTGGTCTATGGGTTGATATTTGGCTTCTTATGGGAGCCCGAATTTTAACTTTAAATTTCTTTTAAAAGTCTTCTTCAGATCCACCAATCAGAATCCTTTCATATTTGGTATTCAACAACTCTAGGTGGGTCAGATTCAAGTTTGTTCAAATCGAGTCCCTTGGTTAATATTTTGGCTCCCTATTTGAGCCCAAAGTTTAACTTAATGCAATGTGAGGACATTTCTTCTTCTCCTTGTTCAGATCCACCAGTCAGAATTCTTTCATATTTGGTATATACATTTGTAACATATCAAGAGGGATCAGATTCAAGTTTGTTCAATTTGAGTCCCTGGCTTATTATTTGGGCTCTCTATGGACAGGGTTGGGGGGGGGGGGGGCAGGGGGAGCATGTTAGGTTCAGGTTTGTTCAGACCCATTTCCATAAAATTTGCCTTTGCATGGCTTCATTCCTTTGTAGTGTTGATGAACCATGTCTAACTGAATGTGACCCCAAACACTTCTTTGAACCACTTTGGCGGGTGGGCAATTAAGGCCCCTTGGGGCCTCTTGTATTTTAAAATATGCTGTTCATCGTTTATTGAGGTGGAGTTTTCCACACTTCATAGCGAAAGCTAATCCTTTAACTTCAAGAGAGAAGCCTCGACTCGAGCGTTCAGGAAAATCCCAATAATAGGCTACAAACCAGCCCAAGATGCTGAAAAGTGCGCATAATTTAACTATTCGTTGAGTTAACTTCCCCAGTGACATTTTAGCATGCCGTGAATAATAAATACGTTACAGGGCGTTTAGTTGGCAGATACCTTGTCATATACAGCTCAGAGAAAACAATATGAGGTTCGGCTTCGCCTCACCTAATATTGTTTTCTCTGAAGGGAAGAATGCGAAGCGATCGAAAAATGATATTAATGCCGTTGTTTTGGCAACAGCAGAATCATGCGCTTGTATCAGGGGGCCTTGATACAGATTTGGAACAAGGGCCCAGATATATTAAACTTCAGTTGCGTAACAGTGCAAAAACGCCCCGATTGTGAGATAAAGCTTATGAACAATACATAAAAATGTCCCTGACGGAGCCTTGACCAAATGGTGTGGTGGTACCAGTGGCTCAGATCTGTTGAAATGCTCTGCTTCACAGCAAGGCGACTGACTACACAGTCTGCACATGTCATGGTTTTTCCTTTATCACTGCCATGAATGGTTCATTTGGTGTGGTCAATTTAGAGTAGTTGTTATTCTTGTCTCAATTTGGCATGGTACCTGATAATCTAACCAAACTTGCTCAACACACCAGATTTTCCAAACAATCTTTGTCAAACAAAATTAATACAACAATACTAGGTAACCGGTATGATAGATATGTGTTATGGTCACATTGTGCTTGTACAGAATTTTTTATCGCGATGAGACTCATTTTGGGAATGTATAGCTATGTGACACGCTTGTGCGACGAGTAGCTATACCACCCAAAAAATGAATTGAGTCATGATAAAAGATTGTATACAAGCACAATGAACGCATAACACATTTATCTACCCTTCTGTCCAAAAACCACGATAACCATTACTTCTGAATAATAATTGTTAACATACAAACAGCCACACTCAACTGATCAAACTCAGCTAAAGTATGCTTTATCTGTCGACCAAGGACGGGAGCATAGTGGCTCAGTAGGGAGAGATGCAGGCTGCATGCTGAGAGGTTTCCTCCACCCATAAAACTGTCATGGTCATGATTAGCCATTGTGCAGAAATATGTGACATTAAACACCAATAAATAATAATAATAATAATAAAAGAAATTACCCAAATTAACCAATGGTGTAATCCTTTGACCAGATGCAGCTAAATGTATTAGCACTTGCAGGTAATATATCCCAGGAATGCTTGTCTGCTTGAACATTTGCATATTTCAAATTTTTTTTTAACACTCTGCACACGGATGTCAAAATATAAAAATTTGAAACTGCATATTTTTCCCATTAACAAACCTGTAATTCAACCAATTCAGTTTTGTTTGAGAGCTCATTGAGCTCTGTCAAACAAGATTGAATTGGTTACGGTTAAATTCCCAGTTTAGATTAAACATTTTTTTATTTACCATTTAACCCTTTACCCAACGAATCGCCCGTATCCGTCCGCGTAATATGCAAATTCAGCAGCTGAAAAAAATATTTATTTTTCGAAAATTTTCAACAAAACCATATCATGTGACCCCTCTTTGGAACGAGCTCGACAAGCTCATTCCAAAGAGGGGTCACATGATATGGTTTTGTTGAAATTTTTGGAAAAAATTTAAAAATTGATATTTAAAATAATAAATTTTGAAATTGTCTGCGTTGGGTAAAGAGTTAACCCATTATCTACCCGAGACGCTATCAAACTTTATTATTATAAATATTTTTTCAAATTTTTTCAGAAAATTTCAACAAAATCATATCATGAAACCCCATTGTTACGAGCTCATCAAGCTTATTCCGGGAAGGGGGGGGGGGGGGGGTTAAAGGATTAGCAGTGCAAATTGGCATTAGAGGACAGGTGTTTACCACTTAGAAGACCTAGATCCATTATGGGAAAAATTTGTAGCAAGAAGTTTTGATATTTAGACATTGGTGTACATAGGGTTAACTCATTGAGTAATTGTGTAACATATCCAGGGTAAACACTGTGGGGGAGGGCATGTTTCTCTAGTTTCTCTACCTCATAATGTGGAAATAGCATAGCTGCATCAATATGAAATTGGAAAGAAATATTTTGCAGTTAATCAACAACATATTCTACTGACAGGGCATAAATTCTATTCAGTTTTGCGAAAATCTAAATGAGAATCATGCTATACATTACTATGGGATTTCGATCAGTTTGCAATAATGTTTACTGAATCAGATTCTGGATTCTTGTCGAATTGGAGCACCTGACTGATGTCATAGGGCATTTTTTAACTATTTTGACATTGTTTTGAAATTACGCAGTCACTTCTGACAATTCGAAAACAAAATAAGATAGCAATATTTTTTTTTTTACCAAAACGAAGCCAAGATTGAGCCAAAGTATCAAAAATGCATTGTTCTGTTGTTTGTGTAGATCTGTAATTGTTGATGGTTTTTAACATGTTTATGAGCTTGTTATCATTAACTGGTAGAGTGCTGGAAGTCCGTATTTGGGTTTTACTTTGCAGTTCAGGTATCACAACTTGAAGGCCCCATATTCTGTGGATATGTTTCATATTATCTTTGAAGTGAAATTATTGAGTCTGTATGAATGGATTTTCCTTGTTACAATTTATGGGAGAGTGCCTATGGGTGTGTCTCTCGACGTGCCTATGGGCATTCTTACATAAATTGTAACAGGACCAAGACATATGAACAAATTTTGATGACCAAAAATAATTTAGCACTCTACCAGTAACTGTTAATAGAGTGTACATTTTAAGCATTTGTGATTTTATTTTTGTCCTATTTTCATGACAGCAGTCTATGGCATCATAAGGCCAAAAAATTTATTTTGATTCTCCAGCAATCTGGAACTGAAATTGAACCCCCTCATTGGACAGTTTTATTGCCTTGCAGTGTCTTTCAATATTACAATGAAATCAGGACGCTCAAAACGTTTTACATTTTTTGATTAATGTGTGCAACTGAAATCTGAAGAGCATAGCTAACTGGTTGAGTGCTAGAAGCCACGTTAAGGGCTTTCAAAAAATTGAGGGTACCAGAGGAAAAGCCAACATTTTCCATGTTCATGTTTCATATTCAATCAAACGCAAATAATATTTTATTATTTATTATTTTGTTTATATAAATTTGTTTTATCATAGATTATTGAAGAGTGCCTATGGGCACTCTTCAATAATTTGTAATAAAACAAATTTTGATGAATAAATTCAAGACCATGAAAAATAATGTAGCCCTCAACCAGGCCTGAAAATAAGCAGTCTGACACTGCAGAATGAGGTCCCCAGAGGGTGAATTTGATGATGCTACCCCTTACAGTGGCTCAGTTTATCCTCTGGGTACCTCTTTCTGTTTAGTTTTGAGACCCTTATTCAGATTGAGGTTCACAGAGGGTGAATTTAGTGTAACATCACTAAAGTAAATTCACTCTCTGGGGACCTCATTTTGCAGATGACAGTCTGCTTATATTCTGGCTTGCCCTCAACCAGCTAAAGACAGTTTGTTTACATTCTGAGGCATTGCAGTTGTTTCTGAACATGTCTTGACTGCCTGTATAGAAACAACTGCCAAGACACTCAGTATGTAACTTGTAAGTTTCACCAGAGACAACATGTTGGGCATCTGTCCTGTTGCTGTAAAAAGTAATCCAGGCTGGGTATTAGGCCCTTGAAGGTTAAAATTAAATGGGTTAATTTGTATAATTATGCACTATCTATATATTCTGTGTCTGAAAAGACAGCGAAAAGCCAATCAACCAAGCCAGAAAATAAGCAGACTACCGTCTGTAAAATGAGGTCCCCAGAGGGTGAATTTAGTGATGCTACCCTGACAGTGGGGTAGCATCACTAAATTTACCCTCTGTGAACCTCAATCTGAATCAGGGTCTCAAAACTAAACAGAAAGAGGTACCCAGAGAATAAATTGGCTCACTGTATGGGATAGCATCATCAAATTAACCCTCTGGGGACCTCATTCTGCAAATGTCAGACTGCTTATTTTCAGGCCTGCACTCAACCCATGCTTAGTTTATGCAAGAAAAAAATGAAAATGAAAAAATAAAATCATCCTTCCTTCACCGATTCAAAAAATAAATTGCCTGAGAATCAGTTTATTTTGTGTGGCCTGATTAATTGACACATTAATTGACATTTGTTGTTTTGATTGTCAGGATGCATTATCTATTGCTAATATAGTTTTAGAACATTCTTATTCACACCTATCTGATCATGGTTTCAAAATTTTCTGTTATTTGTCAACTTTCTGCATGCGAACCCCGGGAAGTGAAGCAGTGCTTGTTTGCTGTGGTCAACATGCTCTGTTTTACTGGTAAAATAGGACCCAGTCACCATGTTTGGGGTGGAAGTCCTCTAAAATGGGCAACATGAGTGTAACCATCGACTAAATTTTACTTTATCTCTTTGTTGTGGTTGCTAGCCAATATGTGACTTGAAACTCCTTTAAATAAACAAAATAAATAAATAAATAAATAATAATTTGCCAACTGTGGTTAATAGAAGTGGATAAAAATGCTCTATTGCTTTTATTATATGCCAAAATATGTTTACGTTATAATATTTAAAATCTGTGTTTTATGTATGTTCACATGTTATTGTCATATGTGTTTTTCAGGGAACATGCCATAAATAACAGTGGGTCTCACAAGACCATTTACCTAATATGGCTCCAAAACAACAAATTTTATTATTAAAATTTTGTTTCAATGACTACCAATTTTTTTTATTTAAAAACTAGGGTCCTGCAAATCTCAGATTTCGAATCAAATCGAATCCCAATTGAATCTGGCAGAGAATTTTGAATCAAATCAAAGTCTGAATCGAATCTCACCGTTCTTGAAGTTAAAGATACAACACCTTTTTTACAATCGTAAATATTACCAATCTCCACTCAAGTATTGTATTTAACTGAAACCCATCCGTTTTTGGGATCGAAGTAGCTTCAGACACTGAGTCTCTTTGGACTCTACGTCTACCATCGGGTCTCCTGTGCAGGAGACCCGATGGTAGAAGAAACATTCAAGAGGAGGCACTGGGTATGATTTTGAGAACTTCTCCACCAATTTAAATTTTCCAAATCAGCACAACTCGATTTGAATCAAATCAAATGATCGAAACATTTTCAAATTGAATCAAATTTCGACTCTCTGCAGGACCTTATTCAAAACCCCAAACATAAATTATTAGCCCTCATTCAAATGAGCTTAGTAGGCTCATTCCAACGAGCAATGTTTGGGATGCAAAAATTAATAAAATATAAATGATGAATTTGTGAGAAGTTTTTGGCGTTTTTTTATTTTATGCCTAAAAAAATAAAAAATCTGTTTCTCAGGCCCTCCTGCATGGTCCTTTTGGCTGCCACATGCTCTCTTTTTATAACCAATTTAAACTTAAAAAAAATTAAAATCAAATGACTTATGTCTGATATTTTACCCAAGTTAAAAAAATTGATGAATTTGTCCCTTGAGTGCAAGAAGGCTTTGCAATGCTTTAGCATTGCAAAGCCTTCTTGCACTCAAGGGATGAAATACACCACCACCCATGCTATTCTGTAGATTATGAGGCCTAAAATTTGAACCAAGAACATGAATTTTTGATGGCTAAGAAGTAATTACTGAAATAAAAATTAAGATAAAAAACCGCTCGCCCGCATGCAATTTCACAAATAATGGCCTGAGAAACAGAAGCTCTACTTTGTGTGGCCTTATGTTTTATTTTTGTAATTATTTCTTTGCCATCAAAAGTTTATATTTTTGGTTTGTTTTATGTTTTAGGCCTAAAAATCTACAGAATAACACGAGTGGTGGTGTATTGGATCCCTTGAGTGCAAGAAGGCTTTTTTTGCAATGCTAAAGCATTTCAAAGCCTCGTTGCACTCAAGAGACAAATTTATCAATTTTATTAACTTGTGCAAAATATCAGACATACATGTAAACCATTCAACATTTATTTTTTTTAAGTTTGCATTGGTTATAAAAAAGGTAGCATACCACAGCCAAGAGGACCATTTGGGAGGGCCTGAGAAACAGATTTTTAACTTTGTTAGGCCTAAAACAGTTTATTGCATAATACTTATAAGCACAAAATGTTTACCACATCCCTAGAACAAATTTTATCACACACCTATTAATGTAAAACACAGGGTTTCCACCATTCTGCCTGGCCGATAAAAATAAAGTTGGATCGCACATCTGGTGATACAAAACACATGCAATTTCATTTCCAACGTAAACAGAGAAAGAACCCGTCTAAATAAATCATGTCATCATTGGTCGAATGCACCAGAGTTGATATCGCTTGGAAATTCCAAGTTCCTCTTTTAGATTTGTTTACCTGGGATATTTAAACAATCAGATTCTCGAGTTGAAAAATTTCAAAATAAAAATAACATTCTGACTGCTTGTTCCTTGACAAATACTTTCCACAACTGGTTATATAATGATGGAGTGTGCTAAAGTTATTAGCTATTTAAAAAGTTTTTGTTGTGTTATTCCTCGGAGTTTAGTCAATATTTGACGTCTGATCATTGTGACCGTGACACTGATCGCTGTCAATTGGTTTCGACTAATTGAATGCCGTAAAAATTAAAAAGCATATTAGGGTTGGTATCCCACCTATTAATCCTTTACTCAAAGCAGATGATATCAAAATTTATTATTTTAAATATCATTTTTTTTAATTTTTTCAAAAAATTTCAACAGAACCATATCATGTGACCCCTTGTTGGAACGAGCTCGACGAGCTCGTTCCAACGAGGGGTCACTTGATATGGCTTTGTTGAAATGTTTTGAAAAATAATATTTTTTTTACTACTGAATTTGCATATTACATGGGCGGATGCAGCCGATTCGTTGGGTAATGGATTAACGGTGATGTCTTCTTGACAACGATAGAAAAGGATCAATTATCAACATTGAAAGTGTTTTTAGTTCAATTTTCGTTTAGACTGGTTGTTATATGGGAGGTGTGTGATAAATATAGAACTGCACATACGTTTGAATGGGTTAGGAATTATCGCACTCAATTGCTTTGACCCTGCAATATCCCGGGCCAAAGTAATCAAGTGATATCCTGGGCCAAAGCTATCGAGTGCGATAATTCTTAACCCACGCAACCGCATGTGCGGTTCTGTATATATATATATATTGGTCAGCAGTAAACAGATGATTGAATAAACGACTGTTAATAATAAAAAAAAATACAGCTCCATCAATATTTCTACTTAGTTAAATTTCTAGTTGCATTATGGGAAATATTTGCACCATGAACTTTAGTTAGATATTTCGACATCAGTGTGCAGGGGGTTAAACACCAATAAATAAATCAATCAATCAAATTTTTCAAAAGATTTCAGCAAAACCATCTCAAGTGACCCTCTCATTAGAATGATTTTGTTGAGCTCGTTCTAATGATGGGTCACATGATATGGCCTTGTTGAATTTGTTTGAAAAATAATATTTGTTCAACTGCACAATTTGTGTATTACCCAGAAGGTTGCAGTCAGTTCGTTAGGTACAGAGATAATATTATTCCTTTGAGATTACAGTTAAAAAAACAGGACATCTTGAAAATTGAATTGTGAGGAAAAAAATAATGACAATGAGGCCATACAAAGTAGATCTTTGTTTCTCAGGCCATTATTTGTAAAATTGCATGCGGGAGAGCTGTTTTTTATTTTATTTTTTATTTCTGTAATTAATTCTTTGCCATCAAAAGTTCATGTTCTTGGTTTATGTTTTTGGCCTCATAATCTATGGAATGGGGGCGCGGTGACGTCGCGGTAACCGGTTCTCGTCAGATCACCGAAGTTACAACGTCGAGCACGGTTAGTAGTTGGATGGGTGACCATTTCAGCGACTGATTCGCATTCCCGCGTTGTGTTCTTGGGCAAGGCACTTAACCCCGATTACCTACATGGGGGCACGATGATGCTGTGTACTAAGGCGTACTGCACGTCGAAGGTGCGTATGTCTTCAACCAATCTAACCCTGCCTGTGCCGCGGTGCAGAGTTCAGAGTTACGATGTTGGAGAGCTGGCAGCTGCTCGTCGTTGCTCGTGGTTCTCTCCGGGTACTCCGGCTTCCTCCACCCATAAAACTGTCACCGACATGATATGACCCTGGCTGTTAATGTGTCGTTAAACCCTAATAAAAAAATTTAAAAAAACAAATCTACGGAATAACATAGGTGGTGGAGTATTTCATCCCTTGAGAGCAAGGAGGCTTTGCAATGCTAAAGCATTGCAAAGCCTTCTTGCACTCAAGGGACAAATTTATCAATTTTTTTAACTTGGGTAAAATATCAGGCATAAACTATTTAATTTTTAGCTCACCTGTGCGAAGCTCAAGGGGAGCTTTACTGATCACTTTCCGTCTGTCGTAAACTTTACAAAACCGACTTCTCCAAAACCACTAGCCCAGTTTTATTCAAATGTTGGGTAAATGTTTATTACCTAATGCCAATTCAGATTTGTTCAAATGAAGTTGCTCCTCTTCCTTAGGTGGTGCCATGCCCCCATGGGAGACCGAAATCTTAAAAAATCTTCTCCTCATGAACCAGCAGTAGCAGAGACTTGATATTTGGTGCGCAGCTTCCTTATGTGTTGTAGACTCAGATTTGCTCAAGAGAAGTTCGAGGAGCTATATTTGCCTTCGTTATGAGATGGGCAAGAATTGTCGCTCCGCCCAAAATTTCTATTTTCCAAACCAAGAGGCAGATTTGAACCAAATTTGATACGAGGGCTTATTGGGTCATAAGTACTTAATTTATGCCCAAATTTTTTTCCTTGTCTCCCCATGGGAACCGCAGGAGCTAAAAATAGAAAAAAATTAAAACACCCATATCTCCAAAACTACACGGCACTGAGAATTCTTATTTGGTATGCAGCTTCCCTGGGACCAACAGAATGGAATGGTAAAAAAAAATTGCTATCGGTTTCATCGTGGGGTACTTTTTGGGGACTTTGAAAAAGTGCGGAGTCAGCATTTTTTAACACTGTGAGTAATGGGAAAAACATTTAACACTACTTTTCTCCCAAACCACTGCTCCAAAAGCTTTCAAATTTCACATATAACATCTTTGGAAGATTGTTTCACATGTTTATTGAAATCAATTCCCTGGGTCCATATTTGGGCTCTGTATGTGAGCCCAAATGTTTAAATTAGAGCAGTATGAGGAATATTCTTTAAAAATCTTCTTCAGATCTACCAATAAGAATCTTTTGATATTTGGTATGCAGCATCCTTGGAGGGGGGGGGGGGGGGGGGGGAGATTCAAGTTTGTTCAAGCCATGTCCCTGGGTTCATATTTAGGCTGAAAATTTGGGGTCCCATTCCAGACTTAGAAATTTTGGACCAAAATCAGGAAATGATTTTTTTGTTTTTTATGCATTTCGGTAAATTTTAAGACAAAATTTTTTTTTTTTTTACACTGAAAATTTGGGGGCCGGGTGGGACTTGGAAAATCTTGGACCAAAATCCATAAATTAGTTTTTTGGTTTTTTATGCATTTTGGTCAGCAGGACCTATGAAAAATTTCATGACTTTATTTCTCTATATTGTTGATAAGCCATGACTAGCTGAATGTGACCTAAAATGCTCCTTTGAACTACTTTGTCAGGTGAGCGATTTAAGGCCCCTTGGGGAGCTTCTTGTTTTTTTTAAAGATTGCATTGTTTATAAAAAGAGGGCATGCAGCAGCCAAAATGACCATGCATGAGGGCCTGAGAAACAGATTTTTTATTTTTTTTAGGCCTAAACTGATATTTTTTGCAGTTACAACGGTATTCAGTCGATACTTGTTTGAATACGTTTATTGATATACCATACAGCCCTAACGAAAAGTGTGCTTACTCCGCGCGCTATTACTTCAAAATAATGCACAATACAGTTACAAGACTTCTAGTTCCAACTGTATGTAAGGTGTCTCCCATTTTTATATTACATGTATTTACACATTATTTGAATATATTTATGCTTGGTGTGGAGCTTTACACAGTGGAGCCCAATTAATTGGATATTTCTTAATTGTATAACATTGTTAATTGTATATAATTTCTAAACACAAAAACATTTACAATAACTTCAGAACAAACTTGACAGGTGAATTGCATGCAAAGAGGCTGTAAACTGCAGCTGATTGAGAATAATAAATTCTTTCATCTGACAAACAATTAGTTTTTGCATCCACCTCATTTATACACCTCTCTGACTTTAGAACATCCAACATTATATTTAATATTATTAATTTCATCTGGCAACGCACCACTGGATTGAAAACTGCAAAGTTTTTTGGAAGGTGGCCCTGATGGGCAAGCCAGAAAATAAGCAATCTGTTATTTGTAAAATGAGGTTCCCAGAGGGCAAATTTGCTGATGCTATCCCATACAGTGGACCAATTTATCCTCTGGGTACCTCTTTCTGTTTAGGTTCGAGGCCCTGATTCAGATTGAAGTTCACAATGAGTAAATTTAGTGATGTTACCCTGCTGTGCAGGATAGCATCACCAAATTTGTCCTCTGGGGACCTCATTTTGCAGATGACAGTCTGCTTATTTTCTGGCTTGCTGGTAGGAGTCGATCCCAGATCAACGGCACCCAATTACTTAGTCATAAATGCTCTGCCACCATACCAAATGAGCCAACAGCAACAGGCCTGAAAATAAGCAGCCTGATATTTGAAGAATGAGGTTCCCAGAGGGTGAATGTGATGATGCTATCCCATACAGTGGGCCATTTTATCCTCTTGGTATTTCTTTCTGTTTCTGTTTAGTTTTGAAACCCTGATTCAGACTGAGGTTCACAGAGGGTAAAATTTAGTGATGCTACCCTGCTTTGCAGAGTAGCGTCACTAAATTCACCCTCTGGGGACCTCATTTTGCAGATGACAGTCTGCTTTTTTCTGGCTTGAACAGCAACCCCATTGAAGGGTGCAGTTGACTCAGCAAATATGTTAGTTTACATTTACAACTCGACCCAAATCCTATATTCAAGAATTGACAATTACTGAATTATTGCAATTGTTTTCTGTGTTGAATCGTAATTGTCTGTAAGTAGTCTGTATTTTATTTTGAGATTTACGCATGAATCATTTGCCTTTGCATCCAATGCAACTGGAACACATTACTGTTATAATGGTGTATTGTTCCAGCTTTTAAACACAGGAATCTCAATTAATGGAAGATCTGTGAAGATGCAACTGCTTGAATTTATTTTTATTTTGTCTATATCAAGTAGGAATTCCACCAGACATCACCCTAACACCACACCACTGGATTGAAAACTGTAAAGTTGTTCGGGAGGTGCCCCTGACTGGAGTCGATCTCGGGCCTACAGCACCCAAGCACCTAGCCATAAATACTCTGCCACCATACCAACTGAAAAAATGGCAACCCAATTAAAGGTTGTAATTGACTCAGGCAGTGTGTTAGTTCACATTCACAACCCACCCCAAGACCGATATTCAAGAAAATTCTTGGGCAAAATTTTTGATTCAGTGGCACGGTGCCAGGACTATGCCTGGTGGAATTCCTGCTTGACATAGACGGTATAAAATTAAATTCAAGCAGTTGCATCCGGTCTCCCTATATACCGAATCTGACTTCAAATACCGAATTTGACCTCAAATAAATTAATTATACGTTTTTTCCTAATGGAATTATCGGTTTTGAGTGGGTCTAGTGGGTATATAATTATTTTAAAATAAAACTGTCACAGTAAATGTCCATGAATTTCATGTAACGGTAGTTATTGGTGAAATGGCGCAAGTTCAGTTTTCGAACTTCACCTAATTTTCTCAGGAACAGGATGTGGAATAGGAACGGGTACCTAATCTCAGGAATGCAAGAACAGAGAGAAAGCGCATTAATCCACGCAAGTGAATAAACTTTATTCAAATGTTTGCCCACCATAACAACACGCTAATCATACATTTTAACTCCCTCGCCTCTCGTCTATATAATTTGTAAAATGTGTCTTTTTTTTGCCTTTATCAATTTTCATTGAATTCACAGGAACAGTTACCACCGGAGGGGAGTAAATTTCAGCAGCCAAATATTTCTGCTCGACAGGTTTTATTTATTTATTAAACATTCACCAGATTAAAATTATTATATACCCACTAGGCCCACTCAAAACTGACAGTTCCATTAGGAAAAATATATAATTAATTTATTTGAGGTCAGATTGGGTATCTGAAGTCAGATTCGGTCAGATTCGGTATATAGGGAGACCCGTTGCATCTTCAAAGATTTACCATTAATTGAGATTCCTGTGTTTAAAAGCTGGGGCCATTGTATATATATTTATATTATATATTTATAATCTGTTATATTTATAAAGTATAAACTTTAGGCCACACAAAATAGATCTTCTGTTTCTCAGGCCATTATTTGTAAAATTTCATGCGGGCGAGCGGGTTTTTATTTTATTTTTTATTTCTGTAATTATTTCTTTGCCACCAAAAGTTCATGTCCTTGGTATGTTTTAGGCCTCATAATCTATGGAGGAGCATGGGTGGTGGTTTATTTCGTCCCTTGAGAGCAAGAAGGCTTTGCAATGCTAAAGCATTGCAAAGCCTTCTTGCACTCAAGGGACAAATTTATCAATTTTTTTTTAACTTTGATTAAATATCAGACATAAACTATTTAATTTTTATTTTTTTAAAGTTTGCATTGGTTATAAAAAGAGAGCATGCGGCAGCCAAAAGGACCATGCGGGAGGGCCTGAGAAACAGATTTTTAATTTTTTTAGGCCTTAGTCTATTGTTTCTTGTTTCACAGAGCTCATAAAGCTCTGTCAAACAAGATATAACAGAATGTATGCTCAATTTATCACTGGAATACAGCAAAATGATCAAATTACTGTAAATTGATTATTTTTCAGTGGCAGCATGGCTTATCAGTTAATTGGGTTCCACTGTTTTCTTTACATATTTGAATATATTGGTGCTGGGTGTATAGATCCTTATATAATGCTAGTGATTACATTGATGTATCTTTAGTGACCTTCCATCTAATTAAGTGTGGAGACAGACTGTACCAAAAGAGTACAGTCTCTTCAAAAGCACCCTTTAACCCTTTACCCAACATAATGGCCTAAACCAGCCAGCGCTATTCTCAATAATCGCCAATTAATTTTCGTTATTTTTTTTCATTTTTGTCTCAGAAACATAGGTTATGACCCCTCGTTGGAACGAGCTTGTTTCAACGAGGGGTCATAACCTATGTTTTCATTCCAACGAGGGGTCATAACCTATGTTTTTGAGACAAAAAATGAAAAAAAATTTGTTATTCGAGAATTTTTTTGCAAGTGTCGTCTGCTTTTCATGTTAGGTAAAGGGTTAACTGGTAGAGTGCTAAATTATTTTTGGCCATCAAAAGTTGTTCACATATCTTTGCCTTGTTACAATTTATTGGAGAGGGCCTACAGGCACTCTCCCATAAATTATAACAAGACAAGTCCTTACAGACTAAATAATATCACTTCAAAGATAATACAAAGCACATCCACTGAGTATGAAGCCTTCAAGTTGCAGTACCTTCACCTCAGAGTAAAGCCCAAATATGGGCTTCCAGCACCCTACTAGTTAAATGGAGTTTTGACCCAGAGACGGCTGATTTTGTGAGAACAGCTTGGTAGGATATGCAATGTTTCAGACATACTGGATGTCAGAGTTTCAGTTAGTTTCTTCCCTCCCTTTACATCTTTCTAATGTTCAAGTATTCTTGGGCAGCCTTTTTAACTGTGACAAGCAGCTATATATGTGATAGTGTCAGTTCTGTCTGCCATTCCAACAGTGGCATTGTGTACTAAGCCTAAGGTATACTGCACATCGATGGTACACTTGTCTTCAACTAATGCTAACCCTGCTTGTGTGGAGTTATTACTTGGGGAGTGTGACAGTTGCTCGCCATTGCTCGGTGCTTCTCTCCTGGTACTCTGGCTTCCTCCACTCATGAAACTGTCCGACACTGGCTGTTGAAAGTGTCATTAAACCCCAATAAATAAATAAATGAAGTCAAAATTATCTTTCTGCTTTTGTGATCATCTAATTATAATAATCACCTTTTATATGTTTCCTTTGTTAGAGGTGTTAAATGTTTGTTATAAATAATGATGTATTTAATTTAATGATATATTTTGTTGAATATTAATTGCCATATTAAACTGGGTTCTCACTTTAGTAATGGGCCAAAAATTATGTTTTCGAAGGGAAACGTGAAAAAGGAAAAACTTTTCTTCTCACCTTCTAGACTTGTGAATGAAGTGATGATTTGAGGAGTATTTCGATGACACCTTTGCTGTTGAAACTGAGGTCTAGGTCACTGGACCTTAACAGAAAAATTCGGAAGGATGGTGAACAGGAGTGCCAAACATGTAATTTGGAAGTAATGGATGGTAAAAAGGAGAAGGAAACATGTAATTTGGGAGTAATGGATGGTGAAAAGGAGTGAGAAATGTGTAATTTGGATGTAATGGAGGGTGAAAACGGAGGGAGAAATGTGTAATTTTGGAGTAATGGAGACCCTTGAATACTTTCTCTGTTCAAGTCTGGCATAATAAGATTAACTGAGAGCAGGCCTGAAAATAAGCAGTCTGACATTTGCAGAATGAGGTTCCCAAAAGGTGAATTTGATGATGCTGTCCCATACAGTGGGCCAATTTATCCTCTGGGTACCTCTTTCTGTTTAGTTTTGAGATCCTTATTCAGATTGAGGTTCACAGACGGTAAATTTAGTGATGCTACCCTGCTATGCAGGGTAGCATCACTAAATTCACCCTCTGGGGACCTCATTTTGCAGATGTCAGTCTGCTTATTTTCTGGCTTGACTGAGAGTATAATAATAGTGAACTAGGAGGAGAGAATTAAGGATATGCGGTTATTGGGTGGCATAAAGCAGAGGGTTAGTGCATGTATGCTCATCAGTGAAATTGGGAAGACTGAGGCATGGGGTGTATAATTGTCTTCCCAATTTCACTGGGAGGAAATAAGAGGTGTGGGAAGAGAGTGGATTTTTGGAGCACAGTGGGTTATCAACACCTCATCCAAGAACTGCGACAAATCAGTGGCTTGTCGAAGTGTTGTTATTTATTTAACTAGTCAGGTGCTTAACATGTTGGATGTGCATTTATTGATATATTTGTTTTTGTTTTTTTTGTTTTGTTTTTTTTATTAATTTAGGTTTTGATGAGTTAGTTTAACCCTTTACCAATGCAGATGGAGGCGTGGTGGCATTGCGGTAACCGGTTCTCGTCAGATCACCGCAGTTAAGCAACATCGAGCCCAGTTAGTCCTTGGATGGGTGACCATCTGAGCGATCGATTCGGACTCCTGTGTTGTGTCCTTGGGCAAGGCACTTAACCCTGATTGTCCACATGGGAGCACAATGACACCATGTACTAAGGCATACGGCACGTAAATGGTGCACATGTCTTCAACCAATCTAACCCTGCCTGTGCTGGAGTGCGGAGTTGCGATGTTGGGGAGCTAGCAGCTGCTCATCGTTGCTCGGTGGTTCTCTCTGGGTACTCCGGCTTCCTCCACCCGTAAAACTGTCATCAACACAAAATGACCTTGACTGTTAAAGTGTCGTTAAACCTTAAAAAATAAATACCCAACGCAGATGACATGAAAATTTATTATACCCCCCGCAAACAAAGTTTTGGGGGGGGGGGGGGGGGGGGTATATAGGAATCACCCTGTCCATCCGTCTGTCTGTCCGTCTGTCCATCCTTATAAGCGCAACTTCTCCTAAACCGTTTGAAGAACTTTCATGAAACTTTACACAATGGAAGAACTCCATATGAAGATGTGCATGAAGCAATATAATTCCGTTCTGACATTTCCAAGGGGAGATAATCTAACTTATACATTTGGAGGGTATCACTTTGTGAGCTTGCTCACAGTACCTCTAGTTATTTTAATTATTGTTTTTTAAAATTTTTCGGAAAATTTACACAAAACCATATCATGTGATCCCTCATTGGAACGAGCTCGAAGAGTTTGTTCCAATGAGTGGTCACATGATATGGTTTTGTAGATATTTTAAAAAAAAAAACTTTTTCAACTGCTTAATTTGTAAATTATGCTTCTAATCCGTTAGGTAAAGGTTTAAGCAATCAAAGTCTTGTTGTATCAGGGAGTCTTATACATGGAGGAAGTCAGTGTATCAAGAAAGTACCACCAACCACTGGCAAGGAATTATCAGACTTTTCCCATGAAAGAATACATTCAACACGACTGGGTCTCCGCTTTTCAACATGTCACCAGAAAGCTGAACACTAGTGGTGAGGCTCAACCAAGTTGTGGAAAGAAACATTTTGAGAGGAACAGCCTTTTGATTTGTGAGGCAAGTTGCAGCCGCAGCTTGTCATGCGGTGGTAGATTGGACTCCATGATGATTGGTTGCAGGCCTGAAAATAAGCAGTCTGACATTTGCAAAATGAGGTCCCCAGAGGGAGAATTTGATGATGCTATCTCATACATTGGGCCAATTTATCCTCTGGGTACCTCTTTCTGTTTAGTTTTGAAACCCTGATTCAGATTGAGGTTCACAGAGGGCAAATTTAGTGATGCTACCCTGCTGTGCAGGGTAGCATCACTAAATTCGCCCTCTGGGGACCTCATTTTGCAGATGTCAGTCTGCTTATTTTCTGGCTTAATTGGTTACTCCATAAAAAGTTGGAATTTGTCTACAAAACACTTTTTTATGGAAAAGGGTGTGTCAGGTTTGGAAAAGTTCTGGAATAATGCTCTGAAAATTATGTATGAACCCTGCCAACTGCTAACTGCATCACCAAAGACATTTTTACCTTTTTTATTGAGTGTTATAAATGTTAGCATTTATTGAATTTTTATTGTCATTCTCAGTGATTACCTGGAGTGTACATGTATAGTGTGAGAGGAGTTATTCATCTTGAAAACACCTTCAGAGTAGAGTTTCCACCCAGGCAATACCTACCATTCTGAGAAAGAAGCATAAAAAATGCATGCATAGTTTCAGCTATTGGACCTCTGGGTTGAACCCAGAGGCCCATTAGCTGAAACTTTCCATGTCCTTCTTATTCTTCTCATAGAATTTGTATCTTGTTGGGTTTTTTCATGGTAGAAATATTCTCCCTTCTACCAAAGGTAGATGTGACATACATGTTTTAATTAGTTTATTTGTTGGTTTATGTAATTTTCTTTGAAATAAAACTGTATTGGATCATCCCAAGATAGAGAAACATGGAGTCTATAGATATTATAATAGTATGTTAATATATATTTAGTTCATAAATAGTGTTATGATACATTAACCCTTTACCTAATATTAGGTTCCATAGGGGTGCGGTTGCAATGCACTATGGCATACTGCATGTCAATGGTGCACTTGTCTTCAACCAATGGTAACCCTGCGTGTGCAGATTTAGTACACTAGGGAGTCTTGACAGTCGTTTGCAGTTGCTTGCTACTGCTTGGTGGTTCTCTCTGGATGCTCAGGTTTCCACCACTTGTAAACCTATGCGACCTGAGGTGACCCTGGCGGTCAAAAATGTAAACACCAATGAAAAAGTTTTTAGGCCCAAGCGAATCTCAAATTTTAGGGCATATCGGATACGAAATCAAACAAGAGGTCTGCAACGCAAAGCACTGCTAATGCCCCCAACCATAAAAAATTTTCTGAGTCAAAAGAGTGAAAAAGGGCCATAACTCTGGAGAAAATGTGTGGAAGAAACTCATGCTACACGGGTGTCATGATGCTCTATCATAACACCAAATGTAATTCAAATCGGAGTAGCTGATGTAAAGGGAAAATGTTGGTACGGACAGACGGACGGATGGAGGTCTCCACTAGATACCCCTTCGACTTTTAATAAGGCAAAGGATTTTGAATTGAATCTCGATTCAACTCCCCATGTTGTAGATACAGTGGAGTCCACTTAACTGGATATCTTTTAATTGTATATCCCTGTTAATTGGATATAATTTTCAAACACAAAACCATTTACCATACCTTCAGTACAAATTTGATCTGTTAATTGCATATGGGTTGTAGAGTAAACTTATGTTAATTGTATATAAATTTTTGTAATATGTCGAAAAAATTACTGTCACATGCACCAAATTCCCCTTATTTATCAACCTTAACGAGGCCAATACAGGCATTTATTCTATTATATCTTGTTTGACAGAGCTCATAGAGCTCTGTCAAACAAGATATAATGGAATAAATACTCAGTTTACCTCCAGAACACAGGAAACTGACCAAATTCCTGTTAATTGTATACTCCTGTTAATTGAATAATTTTCACTGGCAAAATGGATATTCAATTAAGAGGATTCTACTGTATTACACTTTTCTAACCACTGTAAATATTGTCTGTCTCCACTCAAATATTGTATTCAGTTTTGACTCATCTATTTTGGCAAATCAATCAAGAAAGTAGAATATTCTAAAATGGAATCTAAGAAGTTTCGGAAGCAGAATCTTCTTGAACTCATCTTCTGTCACCAGATCTCCTGTATAGTATTTATTTATTGGTGTTTAAGGTCACATATTTCTGCACAATGGCTAATCATGACAATGACAGTTTTACGGCTGAAGGAAGCCGGAGTTCCTGGATAGAACCACTGAGCAATGGTGAGCAACTGTCAGCTCCCCAACTTACTAACTCCACACAAGCAGGGTTAGCATTGGTAGAAGACAAGTGCACCATCAACGTGCAGTATGCTTTAGTGCACAACACCACCGTGCCCCCATGTTGGCAATAGGGGTGAAGTGTCTTGCCCAAGGACACAATGTGGTTGCCGCATGTGGGATTCGAACCGAGGACCTCTCCGCTTGCAGCCTGCACCTCTACCAACTGACCACCGTACCCCTGTTCTCCTGTATAGGAGACCCGATGATAGAAGAAGAGTTCAAGAGTAGACGCCTGGTTGGATTTTGTTCTATCATCGTGATGATTCGAAAATATCCAAATCAGCACAGCTTGAATCGAATTGAATCATATCATTGGAATAATTTCAAAGTAAATTTCAAACTTTCGCAGGACCATATCTGACATAGGCTAAAACACCTAGAAAGTTTTGCAGTGTTTGTTTACTCCAGTGGACTCTGTCAAACAAAATTAAATTGGTTGAACTCCGAATTGCAGTATGGGAAATATTTACTTCATGAAGTTTTAGTACTATCACATCAGAGTTCAGAGGGTTAAATAATCCTTAAATTCGCTTCTCTGATATCGGTGGGAACCCTGTGAAAGTACTACTTGTTCTGAGACCTTAGAGCTTGGCAAGGACAGAGAAAGATCTTTGATGGTTAACAGCTTCCGGAGGATGATAAAAAGGCCTATTGTACAGGGCTCTTTATCACAGTGAAATGACTGCTATATTCTGGGAGGGGGGGGGGGATAATTCCCCTCCTGAGGAAGCGTGGTGGCTCGGTCATTATGGAATTGGACTTCAAACTGAAAGGTCCATGGTTCAAACCCTCGCCAGGGGTAACTGAATTGTGTCCTTGGGCAAGGCACTTCAGCCCGATTGCCCATGTGGGTGCACGGTGACGCTGTGTACTAAAGAGTACTGCACGTCAATGGTGCACTTTTCTTTGACCAATACTAACCCTGCTTGTGTGGAGTTAGTACTTTGGGTTGTCTGCAATTGCTAGCCAGCCATTGCTCGGTGGTTCTCTCCTGGTACTCCGCCTTCCTCCACCCTAAAGTTGTCCGACACGAGGTGTTCCTGGGTGTCGAAAATGTTCAATTCCAATAAATAAATAATTGCCGTCCTGAGCTTTTTCCAGGAAGGTTGTTAGTTCTGTGATTTTCCAAACAATTGGTGTGTTGGTTGGGTAGATTTTGGATGATTAATTACGTAAAGGGTTAGTGGAAATTTGGTTTTCATTTTAGTTTTTCTTTATTTGTTGTAAAAAGAAATGTTACTATTTTATTTTATATTATTATCACAGTATAGTTTTGTACAAATTTTCTTCTTTTAAAACATCTTGAACAAATTGATGACATATTTTGATATGACAATATCCTGAGGCTCCACAAAGTAGATCTTCTGTTTCTCAGGCTATTTTTTGTAAAACTGCATGTGAGTCGGCGTTTTTTTTAATTTTATTTTTTATTTTTCTAATTATTTCTTTGCCATCAAAAGTTCCTGTTCTTGGTTTGCTTGATGTTCTAGGCCTGATAGTCTACATGATAATCAATAATCTGGGGTGGTGTATTTTGTCCCTTGAGTGCAAGAAGGCTTTGCAATGCTTAAGCATTGCAAAGCCTTGTTGCACTCGAGGACAAAATTTCTTCAATTTTATTAACTTGGGTAAAATATCAGACAAAAAAACATTTAATTATTATTTTTTCAAGTTCATATGCTTATAAAAAGAGAGGATGCAGCAGCCAAAGGGACCATGCAGGAGGGCCTGAGAAACAGATTTTTAACTTTTTTTAGGCCTAACCGTGTTGCTTTAATGGGAGTTGGGTAACAGACTTAATTTATTTAAAACTCAAAAGATGTTTATATTGCTTTACTTTTCTGTTGCTGTTTTGCAGGTAACAACAAAGCAAGTGCCTTTGGGAAGTTGGTTATGTATTAAGTCAAAAAATAGGTTTAACTTGGATGTCGAACTTATATATAAGAAATGCCATTTTTAGATAGCTTGGTGTTTCGTAGCTTCATAGCAGGCGGAGTCATTTAAGCTATTACTTTCATTACCAACTAGCCACTTTATCCCATTGTCTTCTTAGCCGTTGATCTAATGAATCCCCCCCTCTCCCCTGTCCCCCCAGGAACCCTGGAAAGTGAAGCAGTGCAGATGCCTGGGTGGAAGTGCTCTAAAATGGGCAATATGTGTATAAACGATTGGCTGGACTTCACTTTGTATCCATGTTGTGGTCACAGTAAGCCATTGTGCAGAAATATGTCGCCTAAAACACCAGTAAATAACTATATCCAATGAATCTGTACAATTTGCTAAAAAAAACCTATTCAAATTTCATAATCCTAATTTCACAAAGTCAAGATAAGCTATTGCCACCATGCATGCAGAAGTCTGTCAGTTTGTTAACATTTTCTTTAGCCTAGGCTATTCCCTGTAGTTCTTGTTGATTGAATGTAAGAGGACGCAGTGGCGTTGCGGTAACCGGTTCTCATCAGATCACTGAAGTTAACAGGCTTGGCAATTTCAGGAGTGCGATTTTTTAGCTCTCCTTACTGCCCTCCTGAAAGAATTAAGGAGCGCGAAAAATTGCCCTCCTAAATATTTTGGTCTGGGATGATTGAGATTACATGTATTGTTCTCACATTAAATTTTTGTTGTAAAGCAAAAATGTAATTTAACTTCGAAGTCACATAACATCACGTAATTTCATTTTGAAAGTGGTTTAGTGGTAAAAGGTAATGGCTGCAACCATACACAAACACAGTTGCAATCATTTGAAGCAAAATGGGTCACAGCAATATTTTTTTTTCTGTCAGTTTCAAGTTCAACAACTGACATCACAGTTTGAGGGGTAATTATTCAAGGAATATTGACACCATAATATACTACCATTACTACTATCCTGTCACTTGAAGCACTTGCACCAGGATGTGACTGTAGATTCAAGCAGACCTGTTGTCCAAGAAAGTCATACGCCTGCCACTACCACCTTCAACCCCTTGGGGGTTGAAGGTGGTAGTGGCAGGCGTATGACTTTTTTGGACAACAGGTCTGGGTACACACACAGGTCTTGTCAAGTGTGTGTTCAGTTGTTGAGTGAGACATCTAGATGTCTAAGAGATTTCGCTTTACCTTAGTAAAGTTAATAAAATCACTGATGTAATAGTCTGTTGGTTTCAGTTTTAATTAGTTCGTTCAACTGGATACTTAAAATGCTGTGTAAAGCTAATTGCTCTCCTAAGCTGATTGAGGAGAGCGATGTTTTGCCCTCCTGCATTTTTCGGAATGCCAGGCCTGAGTTAAATGACGTCGAGCCCTGTTAGTCCTTGGATGGGTGACCGTCTAAGTCATCGATTTGGACTCCCGCGTTGTGGTCTTGAGCAAGCCACTTAACCCCGAGTGTCCACATGGGGGCATGATGATGCTGTGTACTGAGGCGTACTGCACATCGATGGTGCACATCTTCACCAATCTAACCCTGCCTGTGCTGCAGTGCAGAGTTACGATGTTGAGGAACTGGCAGCTGCTCGTCGTTGCGCAGTGGTTCTCTTCAGGTACTCTGGCTTCCTCCACCCGTAAAACTGTCACTGACACTATATGACATTGGCTATTAAAGTGTCGTTAAACCCTAATAAATAAATAATTGAATGTAAATATAGGCGGTGGACTATTTAAGGGCTAGACTGGGTACAGGCCATAACAGCAATGAATTCATTTACGAATTTGACTTGCGGTTTCCAGGCCTAAAAATAAGCAGTCTGACATTTACAGAATGAGGTCCCCAGAGTGTGAATTTGATGATGCTATTCCATACAGTAGGCCAATTTATCCTCTGTTAGGTCTTTCTGTTTAGTTTTGAGACCCTGATTCAGATTGAGGTTCACAGAGGGTAAGTTTACTGATGTTACCCTTCTATGCAGGGTAGCATCACTAAATCCACCCTCTGGGGACCTCATTTTGCAGATGATAGTCTGCTTATTTTCTGGCTTGGAATTGA
The DNA here is from genome assembly GCA_031216915.1 of Pictodentalium vernedei. Classification (NCBI taxonomy): domain Eukaryota; kingdom Metazoa; phylum Mollusca; class Scaphopoda; order Dentaliida; family Dentaliidae; genus Pictodentalium; species Pictodentalium vernedei. The sequence goes on from CM062288.1 coordinate 307,215,378, forward strand.
TGATTGGCGCACAGGAGAATAGGAGCTAGTACTAAAGTTTGCAAAATGTTTTCAGGGGAGGATGGGCGAGTCCTAACTAGGACCCGCCGGTTGTTACCACTTCCTTCCACTTAACGACAGAGGAGGCCCCCAAAACCCCACATAACAGTCTTTCAGATATCATCTTTGCCCCCCTGCCCTCCCAACTCGCTAGGGCATCCTCTATTATAGAATCCTGGCTACGAGCCTGATCTGAAAACGTCTTATAAATGACTGCCGCTAGATATACCTCTGATAGTCGAAGTTAATCAAAAAAATGTTTTCCATAGTTATTTAATATATTATTATATTAAACAGAAACTTATTATTATTTTATATTATGCCGTTAATGTTACAAATACTGGTTTTTTTTAAGTCTCTTTGTCTTGTATGTTCCGAATCAGAATTAGACATTGAAATGCGGCATGAACCTTTTACTCAAAGATGACACTTTCACAAAAAAATTTCTCCAGTTACAAAAAGTTTTAAAATTTTTGGGCGCCCAAACCATGGCTGACAATTTAGAAGAGATTTGCAGAAAAGTAAGCTACGGATGATTTTCTGAACCTCTCATTAAATTTAACACAAGGGGTATGGGAATTTGATATGAAAATCGAAATTTCACAATGTAAAGGAAGTTGTATTGTCGATGTGTGCACCATTTCACAAACTTCAGGCATTTTCGTGTACACTGGATTAAACATACAGAAGGTGGCTTAAACATACAGAATGTGGCTTTTTACAATTTTTTCCCCAATCAGTCTAAATGTTTGACTATAATTCAACCACGACAGAGGCCGACCAAAGTATTATTATTCTCTGTTGAAAACCATTTAAAAATAAGAAAACTGGGTTTTCATAAGCTTTTGTTCATTATATCAACAGTGTGTGAATCTTGACATATCATACAGACACCGTCCTTTCCATTAATATAAAAATCTGGGGAGGTGAGATTTGCTAAAAAAATTTCCTGGGAAGAATAAAAACTTGTAAATTACCGTAAAACACATTCTCTAACTAAACGAAGAGCCAAATGGACAATTCGTGTTGGTAGGTATAATACTGACAGGTATTCTTAATGACAGATTATCTGTGAAGTAGAATTAGCTTGCCATAAAAAGCCAAGTTTCCCTCTTTAACTTTTAATAAACGAAAACAACAGACAGCTCCGAGAGCTGTCTGTTGTTTTTGTTTCTTAAGAGTGACAAAAGGAAACTTGGCTTTATTTTCTACCGATGCCATAAGTGGTTTCTAAACAGTTATTTATTTCTTAATTATGCCCTCCTCGCTCGTCAAATAATTTCAAGGGAGATAACATTATCGAAAGTCGATTTTCATGATGATATTTATTTATTTATTTATTTATTGGAGTTCAACGACACTTTTGACAGCCAGGGTCACCTCGTGTCGGACAGTTTTACGTGTGGAGTAAGCCGGAGTACCCAGAGAGAACCACTGAGCAACGATGAGTAACTCAGACTCCCCAGCGTACTAACTCCACACAAGAAGGGTTACCATTGTTTGAAGACAAGGCCACCCTTGACCTGCAGTGCGCTTTCGTACACAATGCCACAGTGCCCCCACATGGGAAATTGAGGTTAAGTGTCTTGCCCAAGGACAGAATGCAGTTGCTGCAGGTGGGATTCGAACCGAGGACCTGCATATCTACCTACTGAGCCACCGTGCCTCTCATGACGATATCAGTCTGGAATGATGATAGCTCATGTATCTTATTAGAACAAGTGATAGGCACTTGTCCCAGTGGGAGTGGTGGGGAGTTACGCTACATTGTTTAGTCAAATTTTGACAATATAATGAAATTTCAGTGGCCTTTTGTGAATGTCGCGGACCATTTTTGGATTCTGAGTGAAGTGTTAACCATCTGCCCAGTTATTCGACAGATCTGAACTTCTCTATAAAAATAGGAATATCTACTTTTTTGGAGAAAAAACGTCATCTGCAAGTCGAGGTCAAGTTAGCAAAGGTCAATCAATGTTCACACTATCTTCTTAATCAATAAAATATTTGTCATAAAATGTTCTACGTCTTTGTTAATTAACTCACCTGACTTACCTCTTTGGACCCTGATGGTATCTTCCATGTCATTTCAATAGAAGCAACTGGATGACACCTTATTTATTATGCCCCCGACCTCCGAATGTGGAATCGGGGGTATCTAGTGAAGCCTTGCGTCCGTCTGTCCAGCTATCTGTCTGTCCATCTGTCCGTACAAACGTTTTGCATTGTAATTTCAAAGCCACAAGCCGGATTTGGATCTCCTTTGGTATGCTGATAGACCCACATGGGGGAATGGATATATACAAGGAACAGGTTCCGCCCAATGATATTTCTTAGAGTTATGGCCCTTTTTCACTTTTTGGACTCTTTTTCAGTTTTCACTCTTTTGACTTTGAACATGCCTACGTGTCAGGGGCAGTGACTCACTCTTTGCGTAGTCCTTGTTATTTGTCGGTAGACTAATTAATATTTTCAACCTTAGGGCTGCACGTCGAAAATATTGATTGGTTTAGCCCGCACTGTAACTTAGCAGCCATCCTGCTTAATGAAGGTATGACGATCATGTTCCAGGGCTGGAAAAGTGCATTTCAGGCTCTAACAGTTAAAGTCAGGATGAACTATAGTGACCACTCTTAGTTCGTCATGAAGGTGGTGTTTGAGTTTACTCCTCCCAAACCGCTTGACCAATTGCAGTCAAATTTCACTTGAGTGATGACTGAGTTTTAGCATTTCAGTTTTGTTAAAATCAATGTGCTGCTCCTCAGGCATCCAAATACCCATACTTGTTGGAACATATTGTGATTCATACCCAACTATTCGATGGAATGAAACGTACGAAGAAGGCCTGCTGATCTGGTTTAACCTTGAGGTCTATACTTCTGACCAGCGAGTCTCCATGACTACCTGAGGGCTTCAACAAAATGTTTTCCGGGTGACACATCCCTGCATATCATTGATGACTGTTAGCAACAAAGGACCTTATTATACAAATGGACATCCTCTTAGAGTGGGCCTTTTCTGGCCGCCACTCAAACCAAAGCACGTGGAGTGGGAGAGACTTACAGAAAGGTTACTCTTTAATTTTCTAAAGTTGTCAGTAAATTTAACAATAAGGGTATGGAAATTTCATATAAAAATTGAAATTTCAAAATGTTAGCGAAGTTATATCATAAATGTTCGTGCGCATCAGTTCTCAAAATTAAGGCATTTTCCTGTAAAGTAGTATAAAATACAGTAGCTGGCTTTTTCCAATTTTTTTCCCATCAGTTTGAACATTTGAATATTATTCTCTCTTTAAACCTATTTAACAATAAGAAAACGACACGTTCATCCTCTTCTGATGTTCTGTAACTTTGTTCTGTTCATTATCTCAACAATGTGAGTATCGTGACATATAATACAGACACTGTCCATTCCATTAATATAAAAGACTGGGAGGTAACATTTGCTAACCTTTTTTCCTGGGAAGAATAAAAACTTGAAAATTACTGTAAAAACACATTCGCTAAACAAACAGCCAAAGTGGTCAGTTAGTCACTTAGTTGCTTCTAATTAGCTTGCACAAAAGCCAAGTTTCCCTTTGTAACTTTTAATAAACGAAAACAACAGACAGCTCCGAGAGCAGTCTGTTGTTTTCATTTATTAAACGTAATAAAAGGAAACTTCGCTTCATTTTCTACGTATGTCATATATGTTTTGTCAGTGAATTTAACACTAAGGACATGGGAATTTCATATAAAAATTGAACTTTCTAAATGATGACAAATTATATCATGGGGCTTGTTCCAATGAGGGGTCATAACCTATGTTTTTGAGACAAAAAATGAAAAAATAATGAAAATTAAGTGGCGATTTTTTAGAATAGCGCTGGCCGGGTTTGGCCATTACATTGGATAAAGAGTTAAAAACAAATGCAGGGTGATTTTTGTTGAGGTTCAACAACACTTTCGACAGCCAGTGTCGCCTCGTACTGGACAGAACTTCACTGGTGGTGGACAGGCCACTGTCAGACTCTCCAATGTGCTATCTCCGCATAAGCAGGGTTACTATCGGTTGAAGACAAGTGCATCATCGACGCTCAGTACGCCTTAGAACACGGCACCACGTGCCCCAACATAAGCAATCGTGATTAAGTGCCTTGCCCGAGGACACAACCTAGTTACCCCTGGTGGGAATTGAACCGCGGCCCTTTTAGTTTGAAGTCCAGTGCAGCCTGGAGCCAATACTTTTAAACTTCTACAATTGTATTTTCTAGAATTGTATTTTCTTCTTATTAATATAAATGACTAAAATAAATCATTACATTTTTAAAGATATGGCAATTTGCCAACTGGCAAATTGCCAGATTTTTTAAAATGCCCACGGCTCATTTTAACCCATTTAAAGTCATAACCAGAAAATACAATCATAAAAGTGTTATAGTATTGACCCCTGGTCAATTTTTACCAGTCTGTTTGCTGACCATGTTTACAAAATATGCATCATCTATGATAGTAGTGAAGCCAGCAAGGTGCCTGGACCCAAGGTTCTTTGGTTAATTTCAGTGTTTCTCCTGTGGGTTGACTGGGCAGGAATTTTAGGTGCTGGTGTGGTGGTCTAGGCCTAGGTATTGCCAGAGACTGGGAGAAACATGGCCTGGCAATGTAAGAAAACTGATACCAAACTAGCCTGCATGGCTAACAATTCTCGTCGTTGGAAGTGATTAACTTGAGAGTTAGCTCTCCTTAATTTCCTAAAGCTGTCAGTAAATTTAACATTAAAAGTATGAGAATTTCATATAAAAATTGAAATTTCCAAATGTTAGCGACTTTGTATCGTCGATGTACGGATCATTTCACAAACTTCTGGTATTTTCCTGTAGAGTAGTATAGCCTACAAATACGGAAGATAACTTCTTCAGGCCTAGCATTTTCAGGAGAGCGATTTATTCGCTCGCCCACTGCTCACCTTAAAAAAAATGAGCAGGGCGAAAAATAGCCCTACTGGCCTTAGAAAATAATGATTACCACAACAGCCTATTCCTAAAACACACACGTTTTCAAATCTCTGCTAAGTCAGTGGTCTCTGCAATATGGCCACACTGCCCCTCCCACAGCTCCGGGCCTCACCAAGGCCCAGAGGTGTGGGAGGGGCAGTGTAGCCGTCTCACAGAGACTACCAGGTTAGCAGCATCAAATAAAATGTACAAAGCCCACTAGGCAGAATTCATTAATAGTACAACTTCATTTTGCCGCTTTTAGCTTGAGGAGAGCTAATCGCTCCCATAGGCCATGTGAGGAGAACGATTTTTAGCCCTCCTGCATTTTTAGCTCACCTGACTTCCAGTCAGGAGAGCTATAGTGATCACTTTCCATCCGTCGTCCATTGTCCGTCAACATGGTGTTTGCATCTTCTCCTCCCAAACCGCTGAACCAATTTAATTGATATTTGAGATAATAGTTTGTTATGACATCGCAGCAAGTTGCCTCACCCCTCGGTAGGGCCACGCCCAAAAAGTGTGCTTAAATCTTAAAAAATCTTCTTCTCATGAACCAGCAGCAGCAGAGACTTGATATTTGGTGTGCAGCTTCCTTTTGAGGTGTGGATTCAGATTTGTTCGAGAGAAGTTCGAGGAGCTATATTTGCCTTCGTTATGGGAGGGGCAAGAATTTTTGCCCCGCCCAAAATTTATATTTTCCAAATCGAGAGGCAGATTTGAACCAAATTTGATATGAGGGCTTATTGGGTCATAAGTACTTAATTTATGCCCAAATTTCTATTCCTGTTGCCCCATGGGAACCACAGGAGCTAAAAATAGAAAAAAATTAAAACGCCCATATCTCCAAAACTACACGGCACTGAGAATTCTTATTTGGTGTGAAGCTTCCTTAGGACCAACAGAACGGAATGGTCAAAAAATTGCTATTGGTTTTATCATGGGGTACTGTTTTGGGACTTTGAAAAAGTGCTGAGTCAGGATTTTTTAACACTGTGGGTAATGGGAAAATCATTTAAGACTACTTTTCTTCCTAACCACTGATCCAAAAGCTTTCAAATTTCACATATACCACAGAGCCCAAATGTTTAACCCTTTACCCAACGAATCGCCCGCATCCGCCCGCGTAATATGCAAATTCAGCAGTTGAAAAAATATTATTTTTCAAAAAATTTCAACAAAACCATATCATGTGACCCCTCGTTGGAACGAGCTCGTCGAGCTCGTTCCAACGAGGGGTCACATGATATGGTTTTGTTGACATTTTTTGAAAAAAATTAAAAAATGATATTTAAAATAATAAATTTTGATATCGTCTGCGTTGGGTAAAGAGTTAAATTAGAGCAGTATGAGGAATATTCTTTAAAAATCTTCTTCAGATCCAGCAGTCGGAATATTTTGATATTTCATATGCAGCATCCTTAGGGGAGTGAGATTCCAGTTTGTTCAAGCCATGTCCCTAGGTCCATATTTGGGCTCACTGTGGGAGCTCGAATTGTAACTTAGTTCAAAATGAGAAATTTTCTTAAAAAATCTTTTTCGGATCCAGCAGTCGGAATGTTTTGATATTTGGTGTGCAGCATCCTTGGGGGGGGGGGGGGGGGGGGGGGGGAATTCAAGTTTGTTAAAGCCAAGTCCCTGAGTTCATATTTGGGCGCCCTGTGGAAGCCCGTATTATAACTTAGCTCAATATGAGGAATTTTTCTTTAAAAATCTTCTTCAGATTCATCAGTCGGAATGTTTTGATATTTGGCATGCAGCATCCTTGGGGGGTGAGATTCAAGTTTGTTCAAGCCAAGTCCCTGGGTGCATATTTGGGTTCACTGTGGGAGCCTGAATAACTTCGTTCAAAATGAGGAATTTTCTTTAAAAATCTTCTTCAGATCCAGCAGTCAGAATGCTTTTGATATTTGGTATGAAGCATTAGGGGGGTAAAATTCAAGTTTTTTCAAGCCAAGTCCCTGGGTTGATATTTGGGCTCCCTGTGGGAGCCCGAATTATAACTTAGTTCAATATAAGGAACATTCTTAAAAAATCTTCTTCTTCACATCCACCAGTCAGAATCTTTTGATATTTAGTATACAGCATCCCACTGGAGGTGAGATTCAAGTTTGTTCAAGTCAAGTTCCTGGGTTCATATTTGGACTCCCTGTGGGAGCCCAAATTATTACTTAGTTCAACATGAGGGATATTCTTTAAAAATCTTCTTTTTTTTTAGATCCACTCGTAGAATCTTTGGATATTTGGTATAAGCTTTTCTTATGGGGGCAGGTGCAACTTGTTGAAACCAATTCCCTGGGTTGATATTTAGGCTACCAGGTCAGGTGAGCGCCCTCAGGCTCCCTGGGGCCTCTTGTTAAGAATGCAGGCCTTCTTCTTACACTGTTTTTCCCAATCAGTTTGAGCATTTGTCCATTATTCTCTGTTTAAACCCATTTCAAAACAAGAAAACGGCGCTTTCACCATCTTTTGATGGTCTGAAACATTTTCCTATTCATTATATCAAGAGTGTGTGTACAGTTATTTAGTTGAATCTAATTAGCTTCCCATAAAAAGCCAAGTTTCCTTTTGAATCTTTTGATAAACGAAAACAACAGATAGCTGTCTGATGTTTTCGTTTATTCAAAGTAACAAAAGGAAACGCTGCTTTATTTTCTACTGGTGTCATAGGTGATATCTCAACAATTACACGATTCTCAGTTGGGTCTTCCTCGCCTGCCAAATTTTTTTCAGGGGAGATAATTTTATTGAAAGTCGATTTTCATGATAAATCAGGGATGGTTCTCACAGTGTTACTGCTCAGTTATAATCCCATGTCAGTAGGTGAAGTGGGTAGCCATGTTGAGAGAACTGTGAATCATTCAGTGACTGTCTTCGTGAGAATGATCCCAACGAGGGATGAACGCACCGCTATTCGTATTATGCTGGCAGAATCGAAGCATGCTGAGTTACTGCTGAACACAGACCTACCGATTGCTTATCAAGTGATTAGTAAAGCTGTATGAAAACAAAACCTGTGGAAAATAATCTTGTGACGAGGTCACACTCACCTGTAACGTAAGATATTTCATGTTGCGCAAAAAACTGGATTGTGACGAATTTATTGACTACTATATAGTAGCCGTCGTATGCTCTCGACAAGCACCTTGTGGGACAGCTGCTGCAGAAGTGACAGTTGTTGCCCGCTACATGTGAGCTGTTGGCTCCAGGGAAGCAGATTCAGCGTTGTCAGAATGACGACACACGAGATTATCAACATTAGGATTCGTAGGTCTGGCTCAGCAATATCTGGGGCGGTCTATCAGAGCCGCTCAGATCAACATCTTGCCTGCGGATAAGGTTAAGAAATCGTACACGAGGTATGAAGCACGATTGTGGGCTGCAATGACGAAGGCTGGGATCGGCTTCGCTTTTCTACATTCTTGCAGCTAGCACATTTCCCACCCCACTGGAAAACAAGCACCAGTTGGTGGTTGTCCAACAACAAAAAACATTTGTTACACACATGCTAAGTACTGAACTCTATGACACTATGTTATAACTATGGAATACCCCTAGCTCTGCTTGATATAGCCCTTACAAGTGCTGAGCATTATCAAAATGGACATGCCTTTCTTCCTTCCATCCGGATCTCACTGATAGAATGATGTTGAAGAGGAAGTTGGAACAGCAGTCACTAGAGCTACTATAGCCAAAGCTGCCGACAGAACGTAACAGCAGCAGTAGCTGTCGGGCCTGGAGAAAGGCTGTTCCTGGTGGCTGGCCTGAAATACCCCAAAAGGTCGAGACAAGACAGGAGGGGCGTCCCTCGTGGAAGGCAAAACAAAAGAAAATGTAAATTTGGAGATGTAAAAGCGACTGCGATCGCATCGGATTACAGGACCAAGACTACGGAACCATCTGTTGGTATTGTGACGTGACAGGATCGGATCCATTAGTACTCTGTGTCAATACCGGCTTGGGCATTAGCGCCGTCATCATTTCGACAGTCCCAGCTAGAGAGCACATGCTCAACTACCGTCCCCCACCTCCTCCGTTGGAGGCAAACCCAGATCCGTTCCACATGTAGTAGCAATGGCATCACCCGGCGGAAAACGCATTGCAAACGTAACCTACCATTGGGAATATGGAGGCAGTTGGGAGCACAGGGGTAACCAAGACCTTCTCACCAGAGAACCGCGACAAATCAGCGGCCGGCCAAAGTGTTATTATTATTATTATTATTATTATTATTATTATTATTATTATTATTATTATTATTATTATGGAGCGTAGATGCGGCCACGACGCTTCAGCAGATCACTCGTCATCGTTTTATGGTTTTCCTTGAGTAACACTAACAGCAAGTAAAATGGCAGGTTTCCTTCTTGGTTCGGCCATTAAGTCTGTTCGTAGTAGGAGATAATGTAACCGTCCTCGGTTGGAGAGATCCCGATGGGGACACCAGGCGTGACATGTCACGTGACCCACTGATGTCATGTTGTATTTTCATGGTAACCCGCGTGAGCGGCCATCTTGTCACGTCATCCCAAAGTGTACCGTGGCCCTGGTGCGGATGCGCTGCGAGTGTTGTTATGGTGATAGTGTTTCCGTCGGCCATTTTGTATACTGGAGGCCGCCATCTTGGTTTCTATGGTAGCACGTGGTTGCTATGTGACCTTATAGGACAAGGGTATGTTCCTTTGTACAAGAGCAATTTCGCGATTCGAAGAATTACCCAAATAAACCCGATAAGCTCTCCAAATCACCCAAAACGATTTACCCTCTGTGAACCTCAATCTGAATCATGTTCTTAGTCCGAAACAAAAAGAGGTACCCAGAGGATAAATTGGTCCACTGTATGGGATAACATCAGCAAATTCACCCTCTGGGGGCCTCATTCTGCAAATGACAGATTGCTTATTTCCGGCTTCGTTTGCAGAGTACAAGTACAGATTAAATTTCAGAACAATATTATCCGTTTCTAAAATAGAATTACATTTTAATTTTTAATCTTTAAAAATATAGTTTTTGAACACCCCCTCCACCAACCAAAGACGACGGGGGTAACAAAAAGTGTGGGCTTCGTTGGTTGAACATTGAACGCATTTGAGAGCAATAACCATACTAAATTCCAGAAATATATTATGGCGTTACAGTTCTTGCAATCGCACTGAAAATAAGACAATCCATCTGTGCGTGATGTAGTCGGAGCAAGTATCAGTATATTTCCAACTTATGCAGAGAACACTATCAGAACTGAGTTCGGAATACCCCCAGAACTCGGACTCAGAAGTCGGGACAATCCATGGTAAAAAAAAATCGTTAGGAAAAGAGTCATGGAGGATTGTAACCTCAATTGGTGAGAGGGGTGACAAATCAAAGAGGTCTTTGAGTGGCCTGCGTGATAAACAGAAGTCGGGTTTTAAAGAGTACCTTGATGGCACCTCAAAGTATGTGTGTGGTGGGTTGACTCCGGTTCAACACTGAAGTCTCGGTCACTGGAGCTCAGGGGGTGGGGGGGGGGGACTGGAATAGACAGTGAAAGGTGGTGCCAACTGTGTAATTTAGGCGTATCGGAGACCCTGGAACACTTTCCATTATAATATCTCAAATTCCTCTCTAGCAGAATAATATTCACTGGGAGTAGAATGGGGAAGAGGGATGGGAGAATAAAGGGCACGTGGTTAAGGGGTGACACAAAGGAAAGGGTTAGTATGCAGACTGGGAAGAATGGGGGGAAGGGATGTCACTAGGCAGTTCGTCTCTGAGACTCAGTGTTGGGAGGATAAACGAGGCGTGGGGAAAGGAAAACATTTGAGAGCACAAAGGTATAATCAAGGCATTCTCACTTGAGAATCGCGACAAATCAGCTGCCGACGAAGTGTTATTATTGTTTTCCACCAATAATGCTCCCAACTTTCCACAACTGAAATGAACTGGATAGAACCTTCTCTGGAGACTTTTTTATGGAAAATATATGTTGATTCAAGAACAAACAGGACGTTGAAGATAGAATACTTCTGGACCAATTTAACCGTTTTACTAGAACAAGTTTGGGAAATCGTTGGCTTAATTGGGAGACTAGCGCAAGTTGTCGAAGGTTTTATGTTCCTGGGTAAATTTTATCACCATGAATGTGAACAACCTGTCCACTTGCGGTGAGTTGGAGCAAGTCTGGCCGAGCCGTGTAGCGGGACGGTGTTACAGATTGGATGCTCCTTTTGTTCAGTTCATGAATACTGATCAGTGGCGTAGCTTCAGGGGGATAACCTAAAAGTTTCGCTGCCACCCTACCCCCCCCCCCAAAAAAAAAAAAACATTGGCTCAATGCAACTTTCACACAACATAGAGCCCCAAAATTGTTTCTAATATGTGGGCTACATACGCTACAAATGTTTCAGTCTCAGGTTAGAGCACTAAATTTTCCTCGGGGTGGGGGGGGGGTGTAACTACCGTCCTAACTAGGGCCCTCTGGTTATTCTCCCTCCTCCCACTTCCCTTCAGGAAGGGGGAGGAGGGAGCAACAACCGGAGAGTTCGAATTAAGACTATATGAGTTACCCCGATACCCCACACAATGGCCTTGCAAATATTACCCCCCCCCCCCTCCCCATCCAAAAGAAAGAAAAAATGGCTAGGGCACCCCTATTACAGAAACCTGGCTACACGCTTGGTGGATACCCATAGCTCGATCCAAGTTGAGAACTGACCTACACAAAAGTATCTTTGCTCAATGAACTACAACCAAAAGCCCTGACAAGTAAAATGGGTGTTGACCCACGGAAAGTATTCAGGTGACGTCACTTCAATATCCAGCCCCGTATTCTATCGAGTATTTCAAACTCATTGTGACCCTCGGAAAGACTAAAAACTCGGGGTTTGATTATAAACGATAACTTAACAAGTGAATTATGAAATCAACAATTGGGTTATGTATCCGTGCGCACAAACGAAGACACTTTGCCGAAATTGCCGTGGGTGTAATGTGGACTTCATTATTATTATTATTTTTTTTTAACATGAAAAGCAGATGACACTTGCAAAAAAAATTTCAAAGGCGTTCTGGCGTTACGTCAAATCGAAAAAAAAGGGACAACACAGACGTTTCTCCAATCAGACAACAATGTCTACTACACTCTAAACCAAAAACAAACGCACAATTACTAAACCAGCAATTTAAATCGGTGTTTACACAAGAAAACCAAGAGGATGCCCTACCAGTTCCACCAGGTAACCCAATGCCATCGATAAATAACCTCCACATCAAAGTAGATGGAGCGAAGGCCCTCCTAGCCAAATTAATCCCAAACAAAGCTTGTGGTCCTGATGGCATTCCAAATCGTATCCTGAAAGAACTGGCACACGAGATTGCTCCGGTCTTGACTAGCATTTTCCAAGTCACTGGACTCTGAAGAAATCCCGGATGACTGGACTAAAGCCTTCATCACACCAGTCTTTAAAAAGGGGGATAGACACGCCAGCGAGAATTATAGACCCGTATCGCTGACCTGTGTCTGTTGCAAACTTATGGAACATGTTATATGCCGCCACATACCCAACCACCTAGAAGTGCATAAAATCTTGACAAATTCTCAACACGGCTTCAGAAAGGGTTACTCGTGCGAGTCAGAGCTCCTAACAACCACCCACGACCTCCTACAACTTCATGACAATAAAAAGCAGATTTATATTGCCATCCTGGACTTTATTAGTAAAGCCTTCGACACAGTACCCCACCAAATACTGCTGAGAAAATTACACCACTATGGCATAAGAGATAACATCCACACCTGGATAAAACAATTCCTCTGCCATCGAACCCAAGAAGTAGTCGTCGAGGGAGAACACTCTGATTGTGTTCCAGTAGATTCAGGATTCCCACAAGGAACCGTACTAGGTTCTCTATTATTCCTTATTCACATAAACGACTTACCCAATGAAGTCAAATCCAAAGTCCGTCTATTTGCTGACGACTGTATCCTCTACAGACCTTTCACCTCTATCAAGGAACAACATATCCTACAACAGGACCTCAATAATCTCCAGAGCTGGGCAGACAAGTGGGGAATGAAATTCAACGCTAAAAAATGCCACATATTAAGATCTTCTAAAAGTAGTACACCATTCACACACTTTTATGAAATTAATAACCACATTTTGGAGGAAGTAGAAACTAATCCATACCTAAGGCTGACAATCTGCAATAAACTAAAATGGGACATTCATATAAACAAAACTCGACGCTAGGTTTCATCAAGCGAAATTTAAAATACACACCAAGAGCCATGAAAGAAACAGCATACAAATCCTTAGTTCGATCAAAATTAGAATATGGTTGCGTCGTCTGGGACCCCCTACATCAAAAGAGGTGTCCAGGAACTAGAGATGACACAAAGACGAGCCGCACGTTTCATATACAACGACTACCGCAGAACAAGCAGCATTACCCACTAAAAACTAAAGTGTTAAAACTGACACTTTCAAGGTGTTAAACCCATTCTAACTCTCAGGGTTTGATTTTAACACTCAAAGTGCAATGCTTTAAGCACTTAGACATTACAATCGTCAGTCATCTGAAACTTGAATGGATGGCACTTCCCATGTGTCTAGCATTGGTGGTTCTTCCAGAATCGTCCATAATTTGATTTGCGCTTGGTGGGTAATTAATTAAAAGGACACAACGCAGATGACGCGGATCAGGCTCGAGAGTTCGAGCCTGATCCGCGTCATCTGTGTTGTTTCCTTTTAAATGTCGCGACATTACACTTGTCAAGTGGTATTATTGTAACACCTGTCAAGTTCTGGGATATTTACACTTGAACAAAGTGCTAGTTCAGCACTTAGTAAGTGTTAATACAGCACTTCAAGTGTAGTTTTGAACACTTTAGTTTTTAGCGTGTAGTGAAATGCTCAGTGCCCAAAATTGGTCAACACTACAGGGACGCCGTAAAAACAAACGCATCCAAACACTACACAATATCATCTCTGGATGCGATGCGATCCCTAAGGCACAGTACATCCAAATGGGCCAGACACGCACAAGAAGCAATAACAACACCAAGCTGGCAGTTTACAGAACAACAACTCTGTCAACAGAATTTAAAAATTCCTTTTTTCCCACGAACTATTGTGGATTGGAATGCCAGCAGTCAGGCCGCCATCGATGCAGTTTGCGGCAACTCCGCCATGCGCACATAAAAACAAGAACAGTTCTCCCTGTGTTAAAAAATACGCGAAAACGCGGTTTACACAGTATTCAAATTCAGATTCAGAACATCTTCCACAACTAATTTGGCAGATTTTTGTTGTTCATCTAAACACTTTCGTTTTACCCACCGTTAAGACGTCCACCCTTGTCTGCTGTAGCGCGCCTGGGGAATACGGGTCGTTTCGTACCTTTTCCCTTTCGTACTAGGTCGTTTCGTACCGAGTCGTTTCGTACCTAAAAAGGAACGAAACGACTCGGGTAATTTTCACTTCTATTTTTCAAAATATTTATTCTAAAGTTTTAGGCATAGTTTCTAACTTTAAAAAAATCAATATAACATATTGTTTTATTTCTTTGTTTTCTGGGGGGGGGGGGGGAAAGGGGGGGGGGTATTTTGTTTTTCGTTTCTTTTTTATCAAAGCCGTTAAAAATACTGTTCAACACAAAGATTTTAATATGGCTTGAATGGGGCTTGTGTTTTTTAATATTGAATATAAATATACCTCACATCTGCATTAGAATATGATCAGTGTTCCCAGCATCGTAAACGTTCAGACATGCCTGGAAAATATCCCTGCCTAAACTGTTCTAGAGGAGTTCGTTCAAACAGCTTAGCTGTGCATTGTGATGTATGTCAAAGATGGTGCCATATACGATGTGAGACAAATATTTCACGGACTGAGAATCAGCAAATGTGTGACTCCAACTCTAACTTTACATGGGTATGCAATCAGTGCACGTCATCGCAAACAAATTCCACCCAAACCAGAACACACAATCACCTCAACCACACAGGACTCCAACATCACAACATACATCACCCCAACCACACATGTCTCCAACACCACAGCATACATCAGTGACATCACCTCAACCACAAATGTCTCCACTATCACCACCAACACACATGTCGCCAACACAAACATCTCCAACATCACACATTTCTTCACACTTCGAATATCCCCTTTTTGTCGTATCATCTTTTAAGTGGGTCGTTTCGTTCATTTTTAGCTGTCATTCAGGTCCGCTTGCTACTTCCCTCTAAAACTGAGTCGTTTCAACCCCCTTTTCATGTGAGTCGTTTCGTTCCTTTTTATTTTGGTGAGTCGTTTCGTACCTAAAAGGGTACGAAACGACCCAGTACGAAAAGGTAAAGGAACGAAACGACCCGGGGGACGAAAAGGAAAAGGAACGAATCGACCCGTCACCCTCCTGGGTTACCAGGATGATTGTGTAAGTTGTTCCCTCTGTTGAATGAATCTCCTGTTATTTGCCTGTGTACGAAACGTGCTCTGATATATATATATATGAAACGTCCTATTTTGTATACGAAACAGCCAGTGCAGGAAACGCCTGTGCACGGAACGACACTTACCCAAAAAAGTGTCCCATAACCACCAAGACAGATAACTCGTGTTGAAAAGTATGGCGTTTTCAATTTCAAGTTGGAATGGGGAAAGACGGCTTCGAAATCAATATTCTGCTTTATGCCTAATGATGGCGTACAATGGACACATACACATATTTATAGGTAATTAAATGCGACTAAGTTCATGTTTAAAATAAAATTCGTTTCCCTTTATATTTTTATTTTACAGAAGTGGACAGCGACAGGGAAATTTTCGCGCGTTTTTTTGTGTTTTTTTTCTGTTCTGCTCCTCTTGGCAGTACTGTCGAGTTGAAGCCACGGACGCAGTGTTGATAGTGCAGATAATAAATTGAGTTATTCCTTCACAATAACAAATTCTTCATGGGAAATTTTCGCGCGTTTTTTTGTGTTTTTTTCTGTTCTGCTCCTCTTGGCAGTACTGTCGAGTTGAAGCCACGGACGCAGTGTTGATAGTGCAGATAATAAATTGAGTTATTCCTTCACAGTAACAAATTCTTCAATTAAAAACTTGAATTTACAGAATTTGAAAATTGCAGAATCTGACTGATGAGTGATGTCGCAGAGAAAACCTGTAATATAATGAACCCGACACCACTCACCAGTGAACAATTATAAATAAAAAATGTGTGTCAATTTTGGTTTTCTAGATAACATTGTTGATGGGACCCCCAAATAAATAATGCCTACACTGTAATAAGTCTGTATGTGTTGTATTCTGCATTTACGCACACCGGCTTGTTCCGGTTGCGGGTCCCACTTTTGTACATGCGTGACTGACACGTTTCCGCCCACCACTTTTGATAAATAAATGATGAAATGAACAGCAGATTTCATGTGGTTGAATCCGTTAATAGTACTTCTGCTGCAGTTAAATCTGTGGGCATCTGTCGATGCCAAGATATTTCAGTGGCGACGAGTGGTGTTCCTGTTTTGGTGTGTATTTTTGCACAATGGCTCAACATATTGAATTTGGTGCTATCGGTGGTATTCCAACTTTTGATTGCAAAGGCGATCAGACCAGCGTTGCCCCTCGTTGGAAACGATGGAAACGAACATTTGAATATTTTGCAATGGGAAAAGGGGTAACGGACGTAACACAAAAAACGGCATTATTAATGCATTGTGCTGGTGTCGATGTACAGGACTTGTTTGAAACTTTGACCGACCCAGGCCCGCCCGAGGGTGAGACGACCGTGGCAAACCAGTACGCAAAAACTGTCAGAACGTTAGATGCCTATTTTATTCCACAATTAAATGTTCCATACGAACGTCACATCTTTAGACAAATGCGTCAAAATGATTCTGAAACTATCGATCAATTTGTGTCTCGGTTATCACGTCAATCTGACAATTGTGACTTTGGAGCCAATAAATCCGAACAAATTCGAGATCAGGTCATAGAAAGGTGTAAATCATCATATTTACGTCGTAAATTGCTTGAGAAGGGTGCTGATTTAAATTTTGAAAAACTACAAACGTTTGCTCGAGCTATGGAGGCTGTTGATATTCAGGCTGGAAAAATGGAACATGATTTTAAGGGCGTGACTGTGGACACGTCATCTGTGAATAGTGTCAAATCGGGTAAACCGAAAATCCAACCGAAACGTAAAATTTCTAAGTGTTTTCGTTGTGGACGTGAGGGTCATTATGCGAATGATAAACAGTGCCCCGCTCGTGAAGCATTTTGCAATAAATGTAATTTGAGAGGCCATTTTGGCATTGCTTGTAAAACGAAGGCAGTTGTATCTCACAAAAAACCTAAAAGTATTTGGTGTAGTAACTGTTCAAGAAGTGGTCATGTGACGTCCGCATGTCGATCTGAAAAACGTGAAACACACGTTAAGAATATTTCGGAAATGAGCCCGGATGCTAGTCAGATCAAATTTGGTGACAAGGTGTTTGATGTGAATGCGGGTGGTGATGATATCTTTGAAATTTTTACTATTAATTTAACTGATTCAAAAAAGTACATGGCAACTGTTAACATTGATAATGAATTTGTTGAAATGGAAATTGATACTGGTAGTGCAGTCAGTATCATATCAGAACGTTTGTATCGCGACAAATTTGCGTCTGTTCCATGTAATAGTGCCAATGCAGTATTGAGGTCATACTCTGGTGACATGTTACCATTGTTAGGTAAATGTAATGTAACCGTGAAACATGAAAATAAAAGTGAGACTTTACCATTGTATATTGTAAGGGGCAATAAACCACCATTGTTAGGTAGAAATTGGCTAGAAAAGGTTAAGCTACCCTGGGAAAGCATTTTCAGTGTAAATGCCAACAGTAAGTCTGAAACATTCAAGGACTTAGAGGCACTTTTAAAAAGATACAAATCGGTTTTCAACCCTGGTATTGGGATGATAAAAGATTTTAAGGCTACGATAAGAGTTAAATCTGATGCCCAACCAATTTTTCATAAGGCGCGTCCGGTGCCATATGCTTTGAAATCAGAAATTAAAGCGTAGTTAGATCGGTTAGAAAGTTTGGGGGTAATTGAAAAGGTAGAACAGTCTAACTGGGGTACTCCCATTGTTGTGGTTTCCAAAAAAGATAATACCATAAGATTATGTGGAGATTATAAAGTGTCTGTCAATAGAGTTATTGAAAAAGATAATTACCAGTTACCCAATCCACAGGATTTATTTGCTACTTTAACAGGTGGTAAATATTTTACCAAAATTGACCTTACACAGGCCTACCAACAGTTAGAGTTGGATGAACATTCAAAACAGTTTTTGGTCATAAATACGCCACAAGGTCTTTATTCATATAACAGACTGAGTTATGGAATTTCCTCAGCACCGTCAATATTCCAGTCCGTCATGGACAGAATATTGAAGGGGGTAGGTAACACGGTATGTTACATGGATGATATTCTGGTGTCTTCGGCTACTGAAATCGAACACATACAAGATTTGAATAATGTTTTGAAGAAGTTAGAACAATATGGTATAAAAGCTAAGCAGACTAAATGTGTATTTTTCAAAACTGAACTTGAATACTTGGGCCATATTGTGAATGCCAAGGGTATTAAACCTACTGATGAAAAAATTGAATCAATTGTTAATGCTCCAGAGCCTTGTAATGTAACAGAGTTAAGGTCTTACATAGGCTTAATAAATTATTATCAGAAGTTCATTCCTGCATTTTCCTCTGAATTAAAGCCATTGTACAATTTGCTTCAAGCTAATAAAAAGTGGGAATGGAACAGAAATTGTAAATTTGCTTTTGAAAAAAGTTAAAAACTCATATTGAATTGTGATATTTTGGTTCATTATGATATCAACAAGCCAATTTCCCTAGCGTGTGACTCCAGTAGTTACGGTTTGGGTTGTGTGATTTCTCATATTATGCCAAATGATGTTGAGCAGCCAATTGCATTTGCCTTGCGCACTTTGTCACCAGCTGAGAGTAATTACTCACAGATAGAGAAGGAAGCTCTTTCAATCATTTTTGGCTTGAAAAAGTTTCATCGCTATTTGTATGGACGGAAATTTACATTGTTCACAGACCACAAACCTCTCTCGTTGATTTTAGATTCAAAGGCAGGCATTCCTACTTTAGCGGCAGCAAGGCTTCAAAGATGGGCAATAATTTTGTCTGCATACATATATGATATTAAGTATCGTAAATCGAGTGATCATGCTAATGCAGATGCGTTATCACGATTACCAAGCAATTCTGATACTGATAGTGAGTATTTAGAGTGTGATGTATTTAGTTTTTCATTTATTGATGACCTTCCCGTAACCAGTGATAACATTCGGAAGAGCACGTTAGAGGATTCGGTTCTGTCTCAAGTGTTGAAACTTACACTACAAGGTTGGCCTGAACGTTTAACCGACAAAACATTAGAACCATACTTTATGCGGCGACATCAATTAACCGTCGAACAAGGTTGTATCCTGTGGGGATTAAGAGTTGTTATACCAAGTGTTTTTCGAGGCAGATTACTAAGTGAATTGCATTCCGAACATTTTGGAGCTTGCCGAATGAAGGCTCTAGCACGTAGTATTATGTGGTGGCCCAAGTTGGATGCCAATATAGAAGAAGTGGCCAAACAATGTGATGTTTGTGCAAAGACCAGAAATCTACCTTCTGCTATACCGTATTATCATTGGCCGTGGGCCTCTAGGCCATGGCAGAGAGTTCATGTGGACTTCGCAGAGTTTAAGAAGCAGTGTTATTTTATTTTAATAGACAGTTACTCTAAGTGGATAGAAGTAATTCCTATGTATGTAACAACTACTACCAAGACATTGGAAGTTCTCAGAAAATTATTTTCATCTTACGGTCTACCTGAACAGATTGTATCAGACAATGGTCCCCAGTTTACTTCGAATGAATTCAAAACATTCATACAGATGAATAATATCAAACATATCTTAGTGGCTCCATACCACCCAGCTTCGAATGGAGCAGCAGAGAGAACTGTTCAAATTGTGAAGCAAGCTTTACACAAACATCTGTTTGATATGCAGACTGCTGAAGAGAACATTACACTATCACATCGTTTAGCAAATTTCCTGTTGATGTATCGTACTACTCCACATACAACCACTACTGTCACTCCATCTAGTTTGTTTTTAAACAGGAACATTCGAACACGTTTTGATGCCTTAAAGCCTGATTTAAGGGTGTTAGTTGAAACCAAACAAGAGACACACACATCGGCTCATAATAAACGTGGATTACGTGAGTTTGAGGTGAATCAGCAGGTGTCAGTGCAAAATTTTAGGACTGGAAGTGAGAAGTGGGTCAGCGGTAGAGTTGTGAAGAGGCGTGGCCCTTTGACATATATAGTTGAAGTGGCAGGTGACAATCGTTTGGTGCATATAGACCATATATTAGGCGGTCACAACCTAAGTACTTTCACACCGTTAACGACAATCGCGCCGGTGCAAAAGCCATTTGCAGCCACTACATTAGACTCTCAAGTTACTCTTCCCGTGACACCACAAGCCTCACAGTCCGATGTCACTCCTTCAGAAAACATAGACTTGTCATGTTCTAGAGATGTTCTTCTCCAAAATACAAGTGTGCCCAGTGAACCCGATGTAAGGGGTGATGTTGATGCATCCGAGCCCCACGGTCCTCTTGAGACTTCTGAGAGACGCTACCCTGTTCGTGTACGAAAGCCCCCAGATAGACTCATAGAAAAGTACTAACTCTGATTTCTCAGACAATTTCCATCGAAGGAGGTAAAGTGTTGTATTCTGCATTTACGCACACCGGCTTGTTCCGGTTGCGGGTCCCACTTTTGTACATGCGTGACTGACACGTTTCCGCCCACCACTTTTGATAAATAAATGATGAAATGAACAGCAGATTTCATGTGGTTGAATCCGTTAATAGTACTTCTGCTGCAGTTAAATCTGTGGGCATCTGTCGATGCCAAGATAAGATATTTCAGTATGCAGACGATGTAAAGCTCAAATTAAGTACACTGGAATAGGGTTGTCAAATTTTTTTAATTTAGGAATTGATTAATCATCACAAATAATCAATTATAATTGATTAATCATACCTAGATGACCCCCACACCCTTTGATGTCGTTAAGGGGCTATATAAGTAATGGAATTTTGAAATTCTCGCCTCTCATATTCCTTAAATTCAGATTAAATATACACAAATTATACATCAAAATAAAGGTTGGGATGCAGTCTCCCTATATACCGAATCTGACCTCAGATAAATTAATGGAATTATCGGTTTTGAGTGGGCCTAGTGGGCATATAATTATTTTAAAATAAAACTGTCACAGTAAATGTCCATGAATTGCATGTAACGGTAGTTATTGGTGAAACGGTGCAAGTTCAGTTTTCGAACATTTGAGCGCTGTCAAACAAGATATAATGGAATAAATGCCCAGTTCATCGCTAGAATACAGGAAAATGACAAATCCCTGTTAAATGAATACTGTCAATTGAATAATTTTCAGCTGTACTGTACATTAGTTACACTCATAAAACAGGAGTTATGAAGGTTTGGACGATCAATTCTGATGGATTTGAAAAATTGTAAGTCTTGCAGCCATTTGTGACACCGACGGCAATAATATGCTGTGGCTGCTGTCGTCAAGGTCGACTGCGACAACATTTGTCTCGGATTCCAAGGGTCAAAGGAGTACTAGTAAGGTTTTTGAATGGTAAGACTGTTGGTTGCCGTGATTTGAAAAATAGTGATGAGGTCAAAATTAATAACCGTATGGGCCGAAATAAGAAGCGTAGGGGGGTGATTTTCGTCTCAAAATAAATAAGCGTACCATACATTTATTCGGGTCATGAGAGTCCATCTGTGATTGAAACAAGCTCTTGCAGTTTATGATTCAACTTCCATTTTGCAATTTTCAAATCGATCCACCCGAATAAAAAAAGTCGTTGAAGATGATTACGAAGAATGACAGTTATACATCAAGGGAGCTAATTTATAGGTACCGACATCGTAGAATACAACAGTGGAGTTTTGCCAACTCATTTAAAAACACTCGTAAAATGGTGGTTAAATTTATAATTTCGCATAACCAGTGGATTTTCATAATAAATTAGTGTATTGTTACACTGTTTATCTGTAGTTTTACCATTTTTGAATTCGAATATTGGATGAGCACATAAAATTTTTAATCGCACAATGCAAATCAAATTTCGCTGATTGGATCACACATGGGAGATCTTGCTTCACAAACTGCGATGGGAACCCGAACAAAAAATACCCTGTAACAGTTTGACATTGCATTTTGATGTTGTTCAAATCAAGTTGGCTCGCCCCTTGGTAGTGCCACGCCCAAAAAGTGTGCTTAAATCTTTAAAAAAATTCTCAAAAACCAGCAGTAGCAGAGACTTGATATTTGGTATGCAGCTTCCTTTTGAGGTGCAGACTCAGATTTGTTCAAGAGAAGTTTGAGGAGCTATATTTTCCGTCGTTATGGGAGGGGCAAAAAATTTCGCCCAGCCCAAATTTTCCAAACCGAGAGGCTGATTTGAACCAAATAGGACATGAGGGCTTACTGGGTTATAACTACTTACCGGTAATTTATGCCCCAAAAAATTTTCTCGTCGCCCCATGTGAACTGCAGGAGCTAAAAATAGAAAAAAATTAAAATGCCCAAAACTGCACGCACTGAGAATTCTTATTACGTGTGAAGCTTCCTTAGGACTAATAGAATGGAATGGTCCAAAGAATTGCTCTCGGTTTTATCATAGGGTACTTTTTCGAGACTTTTGAAAAAGTGCGGAGTCAGCATTGATTAACACTGAAAATGGGAAAAACATTTGCGACTACTCTTCTCCCAAACCACTGCTCCAAAAGCTTTCAAATTTCAGATAAAACATCTTTGGAAGATTGTTTCACATGTTTGTTGAAATTAAATCCCTGGGTTCATATTCAGGCTCTATGAGAACCCATATGTTCAAATTAGTGAAGTGTGAGGAATATTCTTTAAAAATCTTCTTGAGTAGTGTTGTGCTTTTTTTTATGATCTCGGTTTCAGTTCTGTGTGGTTTTGTCCAAAAAACTTGGTTTATAGGTCGGTTTTCTTTTAAATTATAATTCATCTGGCAGTGGCTAGCATCAATTTATTCCACCCCCCCCCCCCCCCCCCCCCCCACACACACACACACACCAACACAATTCTCCTACATGGGTGGACTCATCCAATACCACCACTCCACACCACAAAAATACTTTAAAAGACTAGGCAGGTGCGGTGCCAGGAAATTGGCAGGAAACAAAAGTTGAGGGAACAACAACAGTTGTGGGGCGGGGTAAGCTGCATAGCGTCTCTCCAAGGAATTCTTCCTCACAACCTCCCCCAATCTACTGGTGACCTTAAGACTCAGGTTTTATTGGAAGACTCCGTGCTACCACTGGTTCTCCTGGTCTCAAAATTCAGGTGGGCCTACTAGTCTAGTACTGGCCTAGTGGCCAACCACCCACCCCACCCCGAGATATTTTTGAAAAAAATGTACTCTGAACTATACCATCTGAGACAGATCACTTCTAAGACCCCATTGGTACATTGATCATTGATATAGAGTATAGATTGCACTCAGTACAGGTCCCCCCCCCCCCCCCCCCCTCCCCGTCAGTTACACAACTGGATTTGAAACCGTATCTGGTAGTTTGGAATGGGGAGGCAATATTTGTGGGGTGGGTAGGTTGATTGGGCTTGACAGTCGACACCACATCCTTTCCATAGATAACCCAGACTCCCACACACTCATCTTAAATTTTGCGTCCAGCCACTGCCAGAAGGTGTCAGGCTCGTTTGATTTTTAGAACAACCATAATTTACACTGACAAGTTTTTATCTGTAATGGTTTGAACTGTACCTTTTTCCGTTTACCTTTCGAAGTTGGTGTTCCACTTTCAGTTTCCATCTGTTGTTTGCGAAACTAAATCAGTTCTGTTTTATATGAGGCAAAATGTTCAGTTTAATTGTATGCAAGGTATTTTAGGCCTTGCTGGTTCGCATGGTCTGCACTGTGCAGGTAAATACCAAATAAGCGTGTGGACATTCCATCGTGGTATGCGCTTACATGCATACATTGGATCATTGCATCAAGGGAGGTTACAAAGTAGAACGTTAAATTCTAAGCACACAGGGAAACCCACGCGACAGGTATGTTTTGTTTTTCACAGTAATCTGCCATTGACTATTTTTTCCTTGATTTTATTCACGATTTTGTTGTTAGTTAATTAATACACCCAAACGTGCAGATGCGAAGTCCCCAAGTTGCTCATTTTGACGTTTGTAGGCGTGTCAAAATTGTCATTCTGAGAATTTCTGACTGAACAAACCAACCCACTTTTGTAACAGTGCTGTGTAATAGGGATGAGCCAATCAATCGGTAAGCAATGATTAGCAATCAGCTATCGGACGATAAAAGCCTATCGGCAATCGGTATAAATAAGACGAAAAATATCGGCTCTTGCCGATTGTTGACAAAATTTATTGGGTACCTATTCTAATTATTTCACAGCCATTTTAATGTTCTGCTAATAACTAACAAATGAGCCGTGCATTACGCTGTGTAGATCAGACCCCCGACGTAACATTTAAATAAGCATATGAAGAACTTTGTGACAGGTTGCGCCACTTTTTAATACAGTCTATCAATAACGATACTATGACATTTTTTTACCACAAGGGCGAATCCAGGCATCGGCTGACTTGGTGTGCTCCCCCCTCCCCACTAGTTTTTCCCGGAGATGGGTTGTACATTGTGGATATCTGCATCAGGTGCGAGGTAATTGCATTTTTGGGGATTTAACCAATTCTGAACCGGTATTGGGATGTAAAGACTGTGCGAATGAACTCACCAGAAGCATAAAAATGTCTGTAATGCAGAAAGGTAATTCTAAGCGAGGTAATCAAATTAGCTATTAAAGAACTCTGCCATTTTCAAAATTGCTGACAGGACTTTCGCCATATGTGATGCCCCATGTCTCTCACCATATTTAATTTGCTTTGTTCCATGGATGATTTGAAATAATATAAGTGATCTCAGAATTTGATATCTCAAACCTTTTCAATATTTTGAGTTTTGGTCATTAAAGCCTTTAAAGTCACGCTGGTCGCCATTGCAGTGTCGTTAAGCTGACAAGTCACAACAACAGATCAAACCTTTTCTCCTCAAGCGAAGTTTAAGACGCCAGTATTGCAGTCTCTTGGGCAGATTGCTGGTTTGGGGTTCCAGCCTTAAAACGTCCCCGCGCAGTCACTTAACTGGCTTAATTTATTCTTTTTTTCAGACGAAAGAAATATACTTGAAATTTTATCGAGTAGCAAAAGCAAGTGAATCGCCAATTTATTCTATCATTTAACTGGAAATTCCCATCAAACGACTGGTCGACTATCGATTTTCTTGCCGACTACTGCATAAAAAATAACCAGTAACGATTAGTCGACTAGTCGTCCCAACACCCCTCAATACATGTTGGGATCATGGTGTGACAGGTGTGTTTACTGTTTAGCTATCGTAATTTATTTTCTTCGTTTATTTTATTACTTGCACCAAAAGTATTTTCAATATTGTTACTGCACTTTTTTCGACCATTTTCACGGAAATAATATGGGTGAACAAAACTATTTGGTATCGGTATCGGCCGATAGTAAATCAAAACTATTTGGTTTCAGATGAAGAGGCAAATCTCTTATCGGCTCATCACTACTGTGTAATTGGACAAAAGTTGTCATACATCATACGAAATTTCCTGGGATATGTGATCATTCTTCTAATGCGACAGTGACTCCTGTTAGATAGTGTTTGTTTCTCTGGAGTATGAATACTGACGACAGAGTTATCAGTTGATGTTACGGATTCAGTTTTAAGTCGTTGACAATGCAAACTGAACAGTGTAAGCATAAATTTCCGATATTTTGTAGAGAAAACCGAAACCATACTGATTTAACAATTACACGGTTTCGGGTTTTGAGCCAAACTGAAACCGACTCACAAAACCGGTTAACCACACAACACTATTCTTCAGATCCACCAATCAGAATCTTTTGATATTTGGAATGCGGCATCCTGAGGGGGTGAGATTCAAGTTTGTTCAAGCCAATTCCTGGGTTCATATTTGGGCTCCCTGTGGGAGCCCGAATTATAACTTAGTTCAATATGAGGACTATTCTTCAAAAATATTTTTGTCAGATCCACTGGTCAGAATCTTGGCTATTTCGTACAAGCTTTTCTTAGGATGGGCAGATGCAACTTTGATATTTAGACTACCATGTCAGGTGAGTGCCCTCAGGCCCCTGGGACCTCTTGTTTTTAGTCTTATTTTATCTATAACATTGAGGATGCAATATTTTTGAAGAAATTATGAAAAATTGAAAATAACTCTCCACGAAATTGGTGTTTGTGTTGTGTAAAACTTTCTCAGTTTTGCAATTGTCTGAATGTTATCCAAATGTTACAAAAAATGTGAAAGGAGTTTCTTCTTTTCCTTGTAAATATGTTTTTAATTTTGGTTTTAAAAATAGTATTTTTGCTTTCTTGAACATCTTTTACAATAAATCGAACAAGCCTAACATACCCACTGTTATCCTAAAAAGGGCACACCAGAATTCTCTTAAGCCTTTACCCAACGCAGACGATATCAAAGTTTATTATTTTAAATATAATTTTTAAAAAAATTTCAAAATATTTCAACAAAACCATATCATGTGACCCCTCATTGGAACAAGCTCAATGAGATCGTTCCAATGAGGGGTCACATGATATGGTTTTGTTGAAATATTTTGAAAAATTTAATTTTTTCAACTGCTCAATTTGCATATTACGCGGGCGGATGCAGGCGATTCGTTAGGTAAAGGGTTAACCCACTGAAGTGCATAAGGGTAAGGGTTAAGCCTTACCTGAGGAGATCATTTAATATAGTTAGTTCAAATATGTAGTTGCATTCATTCAGCCATTGTGCAGAACTATGTGATCTTAAGGGAGCGCGGTGGCTCAGTAGGTAGAGGTGCAGACTGCAAGCCGAGAGGTCCTCGGTTCGAATCCCACCTGCGGCAACCGCGTTGTGTCCTTGGGCAAGACACTTCATGATCATCTCCATTGCCCACGTGGGGGCACGATGACGCTGTGTACTAAGGCATACTGCACGTCGATGGTACACATGTCTTCAACCAATCTATCCCTGCCTGTGCCACAGTGCGGAGTTACGATGATGGGGAGCTGGCAGCTGCTCGGTGGTTCTCTCCGGGTACTCCGGCTTCCTCCACCCGTAAAACTGTCACGGTCATGGTTAGCCATTGTGCATAAATAAGTGACCTCAAACATCAATAAATCAAATCATTCAGGTTGGTGTATTCAGCAAGTGACCATCCTGAAGTCAAATAGCAGGGCTCAAAATGAGTGGTGTCGCGTCACTTTTTGCTATGCAAAACTTGCAAAAAGCTACACATTGTTCAATTATGCATAGCATTTTGCGATACAAGATAATCAACTGCAGCCTATTAGGCTGCAGTTGATTATCTTGTATCGCAAAATGTAAAAGAAAATTTGCAAACAAATTTGAAAACTAGTTCACTGATGCTTTACTTCTGATTGTGGAACATTCCAGGCATAACTCAGATTTAACTCTCCATCAAGCATCATTTGCGACTTCATAAGTATGATGAATTCTATTGGTTTAAATTCTTCCTGTTTTTACAACATTTTGCATAAAATGTCCATTAAAAATAACTTCAAGCCCATCAAATTAAAAATCCCAACTTCCATTTTGAGAACTCTATTAAACAACCAAGACGCCATTTGAAAATATCCAAGTCCATGCAACCCTTAAAGGCAGTTCAGTTAAAAAAAAACATAGTAAATGTTTCATGTGTTGCAGATCATTTGGAAATACCCAGAAATGGATGGAAACTATTCTATCCACTTAGAAGAATTCAATACAAAACAGCATAACATAACTCTGGTATACAAAAATAACTATGTAATTTTTATAAAATGCTATTCATTTATTGGAAATGTGTAGCATTTTGCTTCGCAAAGAAAAACAGTTATTTTGAGCACTGTCAAATAGAATTCTTTTTTTTTATTGCAGGAGTGGGGTGTGTTATAAACTTGCTGATAAATGGATTGGACATCAAAATGCATTCAATGATTTGCTTATCAGTCTTGATAAGGGCAACTTTTCAGATGATGTATAAAGATTGGTTGGCAGGATGAAATTCCAAGTCAAGAAGTCAAGTGTAGTAAGTATATTTATTCATTCAATTTTTTATCAGCTCAACCTGACAAAATGTCAGTGGAGCTTTTCTGATGCTAATTTGTCCCTCGTCAACATTTCTTTTGTTCGGGCCATAACTTCTTATCCACTGAATATTTTTTGAGAAAACTTTATAACTATGTATTATCAAAAGACAATGTGTCGCTAATTATAATATGGTATGTGTCCCTCAAGGTCACAGGCTCTGTGTTAAGGTGACAGAAAAACTTCGACATTTCACTGTCACTGTCCATAGAACTTGGTGAGATTGACAGATCTTATTTATACTTGGTACAGTTATTGCCCATGACTCAAAGCTGTGTCGTGACTTTGACGCTAGGTCATATCATCAAGGTCAAGGCCATAGACAGCAAAAATTTGATATTGTTATACTGTTTAAGCTTACTTACTTTATACATAAACAAATATTGTTCACCTCTCCTTGGCTCTAGAACACATTTACCTCCAGATACAAGATGGCTACCACTTCCTGTTTCCAAGTCCATGGTTCTCTAAATATAGATCTGGATATGGACATGTCTCAATTAAAATACAACGTAGTGTGCACATATTGACATTCGTCTCTTTCTCCTCTTATGTCCCCAAAAATGTTCTCGGGTGCATATACTGTTTGTCATTTCCATCTGTCTGTTGAGAAGATTTTCGAGTCCGCTCCATAACTCTAAGGTGTTTCGTTGGATTTTGTTGAAACTTCACGTACATGTTGCTTATGGGGAGATGATATGTCACGAACAAATTGATTTTGTTCGATGGAAATCAAGGTCATAGTTTTTTTTTTCCGTTTTTTTTATATGCACAAAATAAAGGTTCAATTTGTTCGTTATATACACATTTGGACACTTTAGTTTTAATGCTTTGTGTTAAAAATCAAGATTGATCCTTCCTGACTTGAAGGATCAAACACAGCTGTTGACCCGAGGCTCCTCTTTCGGTAAGACAATTTACCAACTGACCCAAACCAGAGCACCATCTAACACTGAAGTTCACCTTTATTCAGTGATTGTTAGAGCTAGGGCTGTCGCGATTATTCGATTAGTCGACTAACCGTCGACTATTGAAGTAGTCGACGTTTTTTATTTTTAGTCGATCTTGTTCATTTTCAAGGTGGTACACGTCTACTACACCTCGGGGCTAAATTGCATTGTTTTGTGAGGTGAATGATCAATGAAGGTGAATAACTTTAAATATCTAACCATAGTTAACATTCATATCCAGAAGACTACGACTGTCACTGACTGTGTAAGAAAGAACACTCACAGTTACTCGAGAAGAATAGATGCTTCTGAATTTCTCCAGTCTTGTACACACGAATGCACCCATTGGAAAACCCAAAGCGCGGAAGTGACAAAATTATGACGAAAGTCAGAACGTCAGATCACTTCTCAAAGTTCGGAACTTCAGACTAAGATCCAATTTTAACAACTGACGAGGGACTGCATAGATCTCAGTGTTCAAAATTTCGAGAAACTTATTGCAGAAAGGAAACATATGCAGGAACGTTCTTTGGTAAATTCATTTTAATTCATCGGCTTCAATCTAGTTCAAACTTGGACCCGCAGTTAGTAATATTATTTTTGGGGTTGGTACGTCCTACAGGACGTACCAACCCCCAAAATTATATTACGGACTGTGGGTCCAAGATTGGACTACATGTAGCTTCAGTCGGGACCGATTTGTTGTTCCCACAACCCCACTTCGTCTGAACACACTGGTGCATTGTCATTTTCAGAGTTTTACGAACAGAAGAATGATTTGCTAAAAAATCATGGGAAGCGACTATTAATCGACTAACCGTCGATTACTGGTCACGATTAGTCGATTACAAAAAATGATAGTCGCGACAGCCGTAGTTAGAGCTAATGCCTCTCCTAAGCCGTTTCTCTTCCACCAATTTTTTTAGAATGGATAGATCCAACACTTATTATCGACGTTGGCAGTTATAGGAATATCTGATTCTTCAATGCTAACAATTTCCACTAAGAGTTTATAAACCTAAATACTCTCCGACAGCAATTCCTTCTTGTGTAGAAGCCGAGCTTCTGCTGAAGTTGAGTGTACAACTCTTAATTAAGACAATAATTTTTTTACTTCATGACATATCTAGATAAATCTTCTTGCACATAAATATTAATTGTTGATGCGAGTATTTCATATTTATCTTTCATATGCCATAGACCAGGTTACAGCTCTGTATCTTCTGCATCCATTGCCCATTGGTTCCTTGTTAACATTGCCTGGACCATAATTTCCTCACGACTTCAAACAACTTGATGAAACTTTTTACATTCATATCTCATCAGTAGACAGTGTGTCACACAACATACATTCCATACCCCAAGATCAAGATCAGACTTATGCATTAAATGTTCCATAATACCGCAGTATACCGATATATCGAAAACTGCTAAAATATATGAACATTGATTCCACAATGGAGACTTGAGGAATCACAGTCGGAACGAATCAGCATGCCTTGATGATGCGGTTCGAAAAACATTTACCCAACGCAGACAATATTAAAATTTATTATTTTAAAAATTTGTTTATTACATTCCCCCACCCCCACAAAAAAAAACATTCTACAAAACAAAATATCATGTGACCCCTCATGGGAACGAGCTCAATGAGCACGTTCCAATGAGGGGTCACATGATATAGATTTGTTGAAATGTTTTTGAAAATTATTTTTTGAAATGCAGACAATTCCTTGGGTAAAGATATAATATTATTCATTCAGAGCTGCAGTTTAAAAAACTCATGACATCTTGAAAATTAAATTGTGGGTAAATAAACCGATATTTTGTAATTACACCGGTATTCAATCGATATTGTTTTGAATACCGGTATATATCGGTTTATCGATATACTGTGCAGCCCTACATAGTATCATTTCTTCAGGCTTGGTGTTTTGAGAAATGGATGTGAGTTGTTGGTAGCTCTCCTTAATATTTTTACAGGCACAAGGTGCTCTCCTCAGCGGGGCTGGCATTTTCAAAGCCGGCTAGCTGGCTGCCCGCCTAAAATTTTCCAAGGCAGGCTTTTTAGCTCACTCGACTACAAGTCAGTGTGAGCTATTGACATCACTTGGAATCTGTCGTCCATTAATTTTTGGAAACTTGTCTTCTCAACCATGAAGCCAAATTCAAACATATTGCACTGACCATCTGTGGAGTATACCTTTTCTATTCTGTTCTAATGAAGCAGCTGCTGCTCTGGTTAATGCCCCAAAAGCCTAAAAATCTTCTCATGAATCACGAGAGAGAATGCCTTGATGTTGGAAATTAGTTTGTTCAAGGGAATTTGGTAGGTCAATATTTTGGCTCTTTGTGGGAACATATCCATCTTGGGCTCTGCCCAAAATTCTATTTCAAGAACCGGTGAGCCAATTTGAACCAAATTTAGCATGTAGTATAAGTGGGGCCCGAACTAATTGATTGATGCCCAAAAATGTTATTTTTCCAGCCCCGTGGGAACCCCAGTGGCTAAAAACAGGAAAAAATTAAAACGCCTATATTTCCCAAACCACACAGATCAGAGAACTGTTATTTGGTATGGTGCATCCTTAGGACCAGTAGAATGGAATCGTAAAATAAATTCCCTTTGGTTTTGTCAGAGTGTTTTGTATGGGGCGTCGAAAAATGCGGAGTCAGCATATTTGCAAAAATTTTTTGTTAAGAATGACTGATCGGAATCTTTTGATAATTGATATACAACATCGGAGGGATGGGGGGAGGGGGGGGGGGAGGCTTGTTACAGGTGTGTTCAATTAAACCCCTTGGTTAATATTTGGGTTCAATACAGGAGCCCCCCCAATAATTATTTTTGGGCCATATGGGCAATAAGCTAGAAAAATCTTCTTCAGATGCAGCTGTCTGAGTCTTTTGATATTTGGTACACAATGTCTTGGGGGGGGGGGGGGGGGAGGGAGGAGGTCACATTCAAGTTTGACTGGTTTTCAAAGCCATCAGTCAGAGTTGGATCTCCTTTGGTATGCTGATAGACCGGCATTGTGAAATGGATATGCACTAGGAACTTGTTCCATAGATTAATTTTTCCTAGAGTTATGGATGGCCCTTTTTCAACTTTCAAATTTTTTTAGGCCCCACAATACCTTTAAGGCTGTTTCGAACATGCCTACAGGTTGGGGGCAGTGGCCATGCTTTGCATTGCCCTTGTTTCTTAAAATTTCAGTATTTCATTAAGTTTTGTGAAATTTGTTTAAATAAGAAATAAAAACTGGGACCAAGACTCAACTTTTTTTTATCACAGCTGACTCTGAAACTAAAACCAAGGCAAAATTACCCACCCAAACGGCTCTAATTTTTGTTCTGTTAGGAAAGTCAGTCTGCAGAAGGGAAAGAGTTAATAATTGAAACTTGGATTTATTTCAGATAATATTTGTCCAGAATGTTGTGGAGTGGATGGGATGCTTGAAAGGAGTAGGGACTTTGGGCTAATGAAGATGGGATGACTGACATCATTAGATTGAAGAAGAAAAGTGATAATCGAGGTATTTGTATATTCTATATATCCTTTTCTAGGTAATAATAATACAAAAGAATATGGTTAATTCTATATTTCATTTTGTCGTCCGCCAGATTTGTACAAGTCTATTCCCTGTATCTATCAGGTCTGCAGAAAATTGGAGATTGATCATTTTGTTCGCCTCAACAGAAATATGTTGACCAAACTTTCGTTCATTAACATTACAGTCAAGGCCTTGAACAAATAATTGAATTGCTCTCCATATTCATTGCTTAACTTTTCTGGACTATGAACCCAGGCCTGGCAGTCTAGAAAATCAAGGAGTGCAAAACAATTGCTCTTGTCAGATTGATTGGGAGTAATTGCACCTGAAATTTTCAATACACATACTTGTATGCTATTTTGGTTACAGTACGTGGAGAGTGGATTGTCACCCATGGAGTGGAGTAGGGCTGTGATGATTAATTGATTGTCGATCAGTCGTATCGAAATCGATTAGTATTTTTCGTTTTAGACGTTTAATAATTAAAAAGAATGGCTGAAAAACTATTGTTTCTGAAGATAAAAGATAAAGAACGTCGACGTTAAACCCCAAGAAGCCGTTAGAAGCCATTGGAAGCATTTGTGTTTTAGGTACATTCAATGCTTTTATGTTCTGAATTTTTTAACCGTCTGTGTAATAATCAAGACTGGTCGGCAGTTGCGAACTTGGAAAGTTTGCAACTGACCAACCAGTCTTGGATTATTACACTGACGGTTCAAAAGTTCAGAACTTCAAAGTTTGAATGTACCTAAAAAAGGATCATCTTCGTTGTTTACTTGAGGTAGGTCAACTGACTTGAACCTCATTTTAACGACTTCAGTGAGAGGGAGAGGAGGAATGGGGTGGTGGTCATCTAGGTGTGATTAATCTATTATTATTGATTATTTGTGACGATTAATCGATTCCTAAAATAAAAAATTGTGACAGCCCTTGTGTGGAGGTATCACCCAAGGTACTACTTTCAAATTTCGTTCAGAAACACAAGCACAAGCCTAGTTTCAGCCAATGGACCTCCGGGTTTAACCCGGAGGTCCATTGGCTGAAACTTTGCTTATGCTAATTAAGCTTTGCATCAAATTAGTATTTATTGCTTGAGAGAAATCATCACTCCACGGGTGATTTATTGACAGTACACTCTCTGTATCTGTATATTTACTTCGAGGTATTACTATTGTGACTGAAAAAATTTGTATTACATTCAGCAACATAGTGGAAAAATTGACACACACATATTCTCATTGTTGTTCAAAATGTTGCATTCAATTCTTATGTGACTGTCTTCTACACTCAAAATGTATCGAAATGCGACACAAAAAGGATCATGAATTATTGCAAATCAGTATAATATTGACAAATGATAATAGATTTTAAAGGCAGTCTCAAACAGGTCTGGCATTCCAGAAAATCAAGGGGTGCAAAAAATTGCCCTCCTCAATTTTTTCTAGGCGTGCAGCACATCTAAAGAATGCCAGGCCTGATGATCTGTTTTATGATGATCTGTTTTATGATGATGATGTCCCCGTGGGAACCCCGGGAAGTAAGCAGCACTTGTTTACTGTGGTAAACCAGTTCCGCTTTACTAGTAAAATAGGACCCAGTCACCAATGCTTGGGGTGAAAGTCCTGTAAAATGGGCAACATGTTGATCAACGATTGACTAAACTTGACTTCATCTCCATGTTGTGTCACGATTAGCCATGGTGCATAAATATGTGACGTTAACCACCAACAAACATGATGATGATGATAAAACTTTTTGTACTTGGATTTTAGTAACGTGAGATACTGTTGGAAAGGGTTCTCACATCGTAGTTTGTTATCAGCATAATAAATGGAAGTAAAACAAGTATTCCAGATTTCTCCGGTCAC
This sequence comes from Pictodentalium vernedei, assembly GCA_031216915.1. Lineage (NCBI taxonomy): Eukaryota > Metazoa > Mollusca > Scaphopoda > Dentaliida > Dentaliidae > Pictodentalium > Pictodentalium vernedei. The sequence continues at coordinate 307,250,109 of CM062288.1, forward strand.
CTTGGGAGTCGAATGTAGTAACCCATCCAAAATTTTACGGCAGTTTTTTTTTTAAATATATTTTATCTATAACATTGAAGATGCAATATTTTCGAAGAAGTTATGAAAAACTGAAAATAACACTCGCCGAAATTGGTGTTTGTTTTGTGTCATACTTTCCCAGTACAGGCTTTGAAATTGTCTGAATGTTAACCAAATATTACCAAAAATGTGAAAGGTGTTTGTTAGCTCACCTGACTGAAAGTCTGGGTGTGCTATTCTGATCATTTTTTGTCCGCCGTCTGTCATGAAGGTGGTGTTTGGATCTTTTTCTCCCACTCCACTGGCTACATTTTAATGAAATTTCACATGAGTAGTGGTTATATAGGGGCATTTGGGTTTTTCTTGAAATTGGGATTCTGCTCGTATTGACAAGGGAATGGGGCCAAAATGCCTCAATTATAAAAAAAAATCTCATGAACCAGCTGTAGCAGAAACTTGATGTTTGTATACAGCATCCTTTTGAAAAGGTGTAGACTCAAGTTTGTTAAAGAGAAGTTCGAGGGGCAATATTTGTCATTACGGGAGGGACAAGGATTTTTGCCCTGCCCAATATTTGTATTTTCCAAACCGAGAGGCCGATTTTAACCAAATTTTATATGAAGTATTAATGGGTCATAAGTACTTGATTTATGCAAAAAAAATGTCCAAAATGCCCTGTGAGAACCACAGAAGCTAAAAATAGAAAAAATTTCAAACGCCTGTATTTCCAAAAGTACACGGCTCTGAGAATTCTTATTTGGTGTGAAGCTTCCTTAGGACCTACAGAATGGAATGGTAAAAAAAATTGCTATCGGTTTTATCATAGGGTATTTTTTCGGGACATTGAAAAAATGTTGAGTAAGCATTTTTTAACACTGTGGGAAAACATTTAACACTACTTTTCTCCCCAAACCACTGCTCCAAAAGCTTTCAGGTTTCACATATAACATCTTTGGAAGATTGTTTCACACGTGTGTTGAAATCAAATCCCTGGGTCCATACTTGGGCTCTGTATGGGAGCACAAATGTTTAAATTAGTGCAGTTATGAGGAATATTCTTTAAAAATCTTCTTCATATCCACCAATCAGAATCTTTTGATATTTGATATGCAGCATCCTTAGGGGGGTGAGATTTATGTTTGTTCAAGCCAAGTCTCTGGGTTCATATTTGGGCTCCCTGTGGGAACCCGAATTATAACTTAGTTCAATATGAGGAATTTTCTTTAAAAATCTTCTTGTTCAGATCCAGCAGTCGGAATGTTTTGATATACCGCATCCTCAGGGGGCTGTGATTCAATTTTGTTCAAGCCAAGTCTCTGAGTCCATATTTGGGATACCTGTTGGAGCCCAAATTATAACTTAGTTCAATATGAGGAATATTTTTGTTAAAAAAAATTTCCAGATCCACCGGTAAGAATGTTTTGATATTTGGTATACGGTTATCCTAATGGGGCAGATGCAAGTTTGTTGAAATCAGGACCCTCGGCTGATAGTTGTCAGTGTCAGGTGAGTGCTCTCAGGCCCCTTGGGGCCTCTTGTTCTTTTCTTGGAAATGGTTTTAATTTGGGTCATAAAAATAGTATTTTTGCATTCTTGAACATCTTTTAAACAAATCAAACAAGCTTGACATACCCACTGTTATCCTTAAAAGGTCAATCCTTCTCTAACCCACTAAAGTGCATAAGGGTACAGGTTAAGCCTTGCCTGAGGAGTTCATGTAATGGTTAGTTCAAATATGTAGTTGTATTCATTCAGGTTAATGTATTCAGCAAGTGACCATCCTGAAGTCAAATAGAATTCCATTTTTTATTGCAGGAGTAGGGTGTGTAATAATCTTACTGATTGGACATCAAGATGCATTCAGTGATTAGCTTATTAGTCTTAATAAGGGCAACATTTCAGATGATGTGAAGATTGGTTATCAGGAAGAAAAATCCAAGTCAAGTGCAGTAAGTATTTTTATTTATTCAATTTTTTATTAGCTCAGCCTGACAAAATGTCAGTGGAGCTTTTCTAATGTTAATTTGTCCCTCGTGAACATTTTGTTTGTTCGGGACATAACTTCTTATCCACTGAATAATTTTTGACAAAACTTTATAGCAATGTGTATTATTAAAAGAGTGTGTCGCAAATTATATAATATGGTATATGTCCCTCAAGGTCACAGGCCCTATGTTAAGGTAACAAAAAAGACTTCGACATTTCACTGTCACTTTTGTCCGGTCCATATAACTTGGTATGATTGACAGATCTTATTTATTCTTGGTTATTGCCTATGACTCAAAAGCTGTGTTGGGACTTTGTCCCAAGGTCATATCATCATGGTTAAGGTCACAGACAAAACTTTGATATTGTTATATAGCCCTTGTCCTGTCCATAGAACTTGGTATGATTGACAGATCTTATTCATAGTTGGTACAATTATTGCTCATGATACAAAGGTGTATCTCGACTTTGACCCAAGGTCATATCAAGGTCAAGGCCATAGGCAGCAAAACTTTGATATTTCTATTCTGTTTTAGCTTACTTCATACATAAACAAATATTGTTCACCTTTCCTTGGCTCAAGAACACATGCACTTCCTTTCTAGATTTCCAGCCCTGCCTCAGTTGAAAACCACTTGGTAATCTATAATAGTATATGGGAGTGTGTTGAATTCAGGGAATGAATATTTTGACACATTTGTGTATAAGGCCACAAAAATGTGTTTCTGGCAACCCGACCCACCAATGAATTTCGTCGCCGACACAATTTTTAGGTCACCGAAGGGAGCTTAACTTATCACTTGCCATCGTCGTCGTCCATCGTGAACTTTACATTATCGACTTCTCACAAACTACTTGAATAAATTGAACCAAATTTTGTTTGCATGTTCCTTATATGTCAATTCAAGTTCGTACAAATAAACTTGCCGCGCCCACAGGGGGCACCAGAAGGGGCATAACTCTGATAGCACCCATAAATGTTTTCAAAAATTCAAAAAAATCTTCTTCAGATCCACCAGTCAGAATCTTTTCATATTTGTTATACAACATCTTTAGGGTGGGGGGGGGGGGGTGGGGAAGGGGGGTCAGATTCAAGTTTGTTCAAATCCAGTCCCTGGGTTAATAATTGTAGGAGCCCAAATTATAACTTACTGAAGTATGAGGAAATTTCTTTAAAAATCTAATTCTACAGATCCACCAGTCAGAATGCTTTCATATTTGGTATACAACAGGGCTTAAAATTACACGGGAATCCGCGAATCGATTCTTGTAATGATTCTGGCAAACTACACTGGCACGAATTCACTATTCGCGTCAATTTACTGCTTGGATTCACTTTATGTATGATGTCGTTGATTCATGATGAAGTTCTGACCTGGGTTATCATAAAATATATAATTATGAAAAACTGTCTATTCACATTTCTAGAGTTTGGTATCAAATCAAGTCATGGCTGCTATAGCAGCCATGACTTGATTTGATACCAAACTCAAGAAAATGTGAAGCATCTGGTAAATCATGGGTGGAAATTTCGACAACTTATTTCGTGATCTCACCAGCAACATTCAGCTAGTTTTTGCAGAATTTCATATCATTATTTATTTATTTATTTATTTATTTATTTATTTATTTATTTATTTATTTATTTATTTAAGGGTGTTTAAGGTCACAGATTTATGCACAATGGCAAATCATGACCGCAATATGGATATAAAGTCAAGGGTTGTCAATCATTTATACCCCATGTTGCACATTTCAGAGGGTTTCCACCTCAATCATCGGCTTTACTTCCCAGGTTCCCACAGGGGATTTTTAATCATGGTTTAAATGGATTCGCATGAAAATATTTCGTGAGAATCATGTTAGATTCGCGTGATGCCAGACGAATTTTAAGCTCTGATACAACTTCTGTAGGGGGTCATATTCAAGTTTGTCCAAATCGGGTCCCTGAGTTAGTATTTGGGCTCTCTGTTGGAGCCCAAAGTTTAAGTTGGTGCAAGTTGAGGAAATTTCTTTAAAAACCTTCTTCTTCAGATCGGCCACTCGGAATCTTTTCATGTTTGGTATACAACATCTATAAGGGGGTCAGATTCCAGTTTGTTCCAGTTGAGTCGCTGGGTTAATATTTGGGCTCCCAATGGGAGCCCAAATTTTAACTTTGTGCAATGCGTGGAATATTCTTTAAAAATCTTCTTCAGATTCACCAGTCAAAATCCTCTCAGATTTGGTATACATCATCTCTAGGGGGGCCAGATTCAAGTTTGTTCAAATCGAGTTTCTCGGTTAATATTTCAGTTCCCTATGGGAGCCTGAATTATGTCTCCCTTTCCCAGAAGGGAGACATATTGTTTTAGTGCATATTCTTCTTTTTCTTCTTCTTCTTCTTCTCATACAAACTTTGTCCGGGCCATAACTTTTTTGTCTTTTGACCTACACCTTAGATACTTGGCATGTGGATGTATCACAATGAGCCGGTGTGCAGTGTACCATAGTGACCTTCATGTGACCTTGACCTTTGACCTGAAGGTCAGATTTATGTGTTTTTTTAAGGGAAACATCACACAAACTTTGTCCGGGCCATAACTGTTTTGTCTTTTGCCCTACACCTTAGATACTTGGCATGTGGATGTATCACCATGAATCGGTGTGCAGTGTAGCATAGTGACCTTCATGTGACCTTGACCTTTGATCTGAAGGTCAGATTTATGCGCTTTTTTAAGGTAAACTGTCTGGACCAGAACTTTTTTTGTATTTCGTGTCGGCTTTAGATATTTGGCATGTGGATGTATCACCATGAGCCGGTGTGTAGCGTACCATTGTGACCTTCATGTGACCTTGATCTGAAGGTCAGATTTGTGTTTTTTTTCAAGGAAACTTTGTCCGGACCAAAACTTGTTTGTCTTTTGAGCCAGGCCCTAGATATTTGACACGTGGATGTATCACCATAAGCCAGTGTGTCGCATACCATTGTGACCTTCATGTGACATTGACCTCAAGGTCAAATTTATGTACTTCAAATAGGGAGTAATTGTCCAGACCAGAATTTTTTTGTTTTTTGACCTAGGACTTGGTTATTTGACATGTGGATGTGTCACCATGAGACCGCATGTCATGACCTTCATGTGACCTTGACCTCAAGGTCAAATTTATGTACTTCAAATGGGGAATAATTATCCAGACCAGAACGTTTTTTGTTTTTTGACCTAGGACTTAGATATTTGACATGTGGATGTATCGCAATTAGACCGCATGGCACATGTAGTCATGCCCTTCATGTGACCTTGACCTCAAGGACAAATTTATGTACTTTGAATAGGGAGTGATTGTCCACACCCGATTTTTTTTTTTTTGGACATGTGGATGTGTCACCATGAAACCGCATGTCCGCTACCTTGATGAACTGCATGTGACCTTGACCTCTGACCTCAAGGTCAAATTTATGTACTTCAAATAGGGAATAATTGTCCAGATCAGAACTTCTTTATTTTTTTTACCTAGGACTTAGATGATTGACATGTGGATGTATCACAATGAGACCACATGTTATGACCTTCATGTGATATTGACCTCAAGGTCAGATTTATGTACTTTAAATAGGGAGTAATTGTCCAGACCAGAATTGTTTTTTTTTTTACATGTGGATGTGTCACCATGAAACCGCATGTCCGCTACCTTGATGAACTGCATGTGACCTTGACCTCTGACCTCAAAAGGAAGGGGAGACATATGTTTTAGTGTGCTAAAACACTTTCTAGTTTTAACTTAGTGCAATATGAGAAAATTTTTTTAAAAAATCTTCTTCAGATCCACCAGTTAGAATCCTTTAACATTTGGTATGCATCATCTCCAGGAGGGGTCAGATTCAAGTTTGTTCAAATTGTGTCCCTGGGTTGGAAATTTTGAGTCTGCTTCGGACTTAGAAATTTTTGACCAAAATTTGAGAGAAAAAAAATTGTTTTGGATTTTTTATGCGTTTTGTTCAATTTTGAGACGAACAACTCATTCCCAACCAACATTCAGAATTTAAAAAACAAAAATTTATATGTTTTTTGTTAAATTTTGAGACAAAAAAAACCCCCACATAAACATGTTCTATGGTTGAAATAAAGATTGCAAGAGAAAATAATTTTCTGTCCTTTTAATATTTTGATACTTGTGGTTTGTTTAACACGATTTAACTTTTAAAAAATGTTTGCCAGGTTGCAGGCAAAAGTTTATTATTTTATTGTATTAATATTATATGGAAACAATATTAAAGCATGGGCAAAGAACACCACTCTTTTGAAGGGGGGGGGGGGAGTATACTGGAATAACCTTGTCTGTCTGGGAATCTGTCTGTCCTTCCATCTGAACATAAACATATATTTTGTCCAAATATTTTTTTGAGACGTTTATGGACCAATTTGCTCGAAACCTGATATGAATGTTCACTACCATGGGAACCTGTGCCGCTGCGATTATAGTTTAGGTCAGATTATTTTTGCCAGAATTATGCCCCTTTTCGACTTGTAAAAACAGGATTAGAATTCTGTCCAGAGATTTTCTCAGATGTTTATGGGTTGATTCCTTTGAAACTGTTTTTGGATGTTTACAACCATGGGAAACTGTGTTCCTATGATTATAGTTTGATCAAACCTTTTTTGCCAGAGTTATGTCCATTTTTATCTTAGAATGTCTTAGTTTTGTCCAGAGATTGATTTCATTGATTTAATTGATCTGTTGATTTAAATCAGCCAACCCTGGTAAATACCTTGCATCCACATATGACTAGAATGGCATGCCTTTTACATCCTCACAGAATTTCCACCCAAAGAAATAGTAACCACAAACGTCTAATTTTGCTTTGACAAGATTGTGCAGTAGTTGTTGGTGTTTGTTAAGGCAGAAATTCTGTTAAGTATTCATATAGTAATGTTCATTGTATTACAGTTAAAATAAATGTGCACTTATCTAGGCTTAATTGCGTGTAGGAATTGTGCGCAATTGCCATATCGAATGCCATCCAATGCACGGCAGGTTCTCCTGGTTACGTATCGCAAACACCGGCAATGTTTCTGCCAATGGACCTCCGGGTTACCCGGAGGTCCATTGGCTGAAACATTGCTTGAGCACAGACCATATATGCACAGAATTTGATAGCCTTATTATCTCCCTAATGCGTAGATTAACCCTTTACCTAACACGAAATGCTTACGACACTTGGAGATAAAATTCTTGAATAATTTAATTTTTTTTTTTTTTGCGTCAAAAACATTGCTTATGACCCCTCACTGGAACGAGCTCATTGAGCCCGTTCCAACGAGGGGTCATAAGCTATGTTTTTTGAGTCAAAAAGTGAAAAAATAATGAAAATTGGAGGGAGTGCGGTGGCTCAGTAGGTAGAGGTGCAGGCTGCAAGCCGAGAGGTCCTCGGTTCGAATCCCACCTGCGGCAACTGCGTTGTGTCCTTGAGCAAGACACTTCATCCCCATTGCCTGTGTGGGGGCACGATGACGCCGTGTACTAAGGCGTACTGCACGTCGATGGTAAGCATGTCTTCAACCAATCTAACCCTGCCTGTTCCGCAGTGCGGAGTTACGATGTTGGGGTGCTGGCAGCTGCTCGTCGTTGCTCGGTGGTTCTCTCCGGGTACTCCGGCTTCCTCCACCCGTCAAACTGTCACGGTCATGATTAGCCATTGTGCATAAATATGTGACCTTAAACATCAATAAATAAATAAATAATGAAAATTGGATGATGATTTTTGTGAATAGCACTGGCTGGTTTTGAACATTACATTGGGTAAAGGGTTAACACACAGACTGACGTGCTATTTGTGCGCATTTCATGACAGGACTTATAGTTTTAACTGTATAAGTTATGGAAAGTTAGCTAGAAAATAGGTAATAGGTTATTTTCGATAAATCAAAACAAAATAATAATTTGATACTTTTTTTTACTGTCCATCTGTATTTATGAACAATGCTTTGCAGTTTTGAACAACAAAAATTTAAACTTTTTTATGCGCCTGTGGCGAATAGTCGGGGCATATTTTTTTTCTCCTGTCTGTCCATCCGTCATCCATCCTTCCGAATCTAGGGTACATTGTCCGGCTAACATTATTCACACATTTAAAGCTAGGAACTTTTTATTTCACAGGATGTTTGTACATGTATCAGTGGTGTGTGTATTGTCAGGATTTTGATTTGCTTCAATATTTCACTAAATTACAAGTTGTTGAATTTAGCCCATTTTTTGTAGAATTTCACCTCTATGATATTGATATGTGGTTTGTCCGGATAACTCTTCTCACAGTTTTCAAGCTAGGACATTTCATTTCACAGTATGCTGGCACATATACTAGAAGTTTGCATATTTTCAGGATCTTGATTTCCTTGAATATTTCACAAAATTACAGGTTGTTGAACTTGGTCAATTTTTAGTATAATTTCACCTGTATGGTAAGTGGTTTGTGTGTGGAAGACTTTGCAGGGGCATCATATGTGTCGTAGAGACACAGCTCATGTATGAGTAACAAATCAGTTTGCTCTTCATACTGTGTCCATGTACTGTACAGCCATGTGCTGTATGGGGTGGGGGGGGGGGGGGGTGGGGAGGGGTCTTGCTTCAGTCCAGTTTAGATAATTGTTGCAAAAATAACATCATTACTTTATATAATATTTGGCACCTTAACCCTTTACCCAACGAATCGCCCGCAACGGTCCGCGTAATATGCAGATTCGACAGCTGAAAAAGTATTATTTTTTCGAAAAATTTCAACAAAACCGTTCCCCGTGGGAACCCCGGGAAGTAAACAGCACTTGTTTACTGTGGTAAACCAATTCCGCTTTACTAGTAAAATAGGACCCAGTCACCAATACTTGGGGTGAAAGTCCTCTAAAATGGGCAACATGTTGATCAACGATTGACTAAACTTGACTTCATCTCCATGTTGTGTCAAGATTAGCCATGGTGCATAAATATGTGATGTTAACCACCAACAAACAAGCAAACAACAAAACCGTACCATGTGACCCCTTGTTGGAACGAGCTCGTCGAGCTTGTTCCAATGAGGGATTACATGATATGGATGAAATTTTTTGAAAAAAATTAAAAAACGTTACTTATATTAATAAATTTTGATATCGCCTGCGTTGGGTAAAGGGTTAAGATGTAAACAGCATGGCTGCTGTAGTAAAACGGAAAAGGTCAAAAAAGTATCACATGTTGTTCCTGAAGATTACCATCATGTTAGATTGTGTAACCTGCTTACAGGTTATGATGCAAGTTCATCTTTTCTAGGCCTGTATTTTTCAGATTTTTTAGCAGGGACGTCCCGGATGTGACGACGGGGTGGGGTGGGGGGGGGGGGGGGGGGTCACAGTATGTAGAGTTTAGTGATGCAATTATATGATAAGAAACTGAAAAATTGAGTATTCTGTGTGTTATGTACTGGTCTTGTATATCCTTGGTTAACTAGCATTCCCATTTTTAGGGTCTCTCGGTAGCCGACAGTGTGCACATCCTTGAAAAGTCCTAGAATTTCAATCTTACTCCTTGAATTTTGAAAATTCAGAAAATGTACTTGAAAAGAACTTGAAAATCTATCAGACTCCTTGAAAGTCCTTGAATTTTGCCCTATATCATTTTTTACCTGTGTAATAGTGGACAATTGAAGCATCTCTTTTGCTCTTGTTTTAGTTGAAAAACGAAAAAAAAAAAAAAACGAACATAAATAATGGATAATCGATAAATGAGGAATTAAAGTTCAGGCATTATTTAAGTGGGTGTCATTCTGCTAGTACTATAATTTTGTTGCAGAGCATTTTAGAAGCACCGTTTTCCTGGAATTAAGAAGGATGAGGTAGAAGACATTTTTAACCCTTTACCCAGTGGAACGGCCAAAACCTGCCATCGCTATTCTCAAAAATAGCCAATTAATTTCAATTAATTTTTTCATTTTTGTCTCAAAAACATAGGTTATGACCCCTCATTGGAACGAGCTCATCGAGCTCGTTCCAATGAGGGATCATAACCTATGTTTTGGAGACAAAAAATTAGTTATTCAAGAATTTTTTTGCATGTGTCGTCTGCTTTTCGTGTAAGGTAAAGGGTTAAAGTAGGTAAGGCTTCTAAAAATGGTTATATTCCAAATGTACATTTTAAAAAAACATCCTTGGAAAATGGTGATATGTCCTTGAAAAGTCATTGAAAAGTCCTTGAATTTTTTTGGTCCTTGACTGTAAGAACCCTGGCCAAGTGGTGTGCCTGGTTCAGTATAATTTAGCTATGTGGTTTGTGCCAAAGGAAACTCTCACAGAGTGGGTTCGAACCCCACTATACAATTGTAAATAAAGGTAGCATCCTTTCTTGGTTTTATCATACACAGGAAATTTGCAAAAGAGATGTTCTCGCTGATTTCCTGGAGGTGCAGTGTGAAGAATTAAGTGATGCAGTTATATTCTATTTAAAATTAAAAATGTTTTTCTATCTTTTTCAGTTTTGCTGATGAGAAGAACAAAGAACCGAGCCTTTTTGACGCAAGATGGAAAAATACAGCATTCCATTGCCTTTTCAATTCCGATGTCTGCAGATTGTTTTGTGATTGTGCTTTTGAAAGAACATTGTTACCTCATGAACATTTTTTTAGCTCACCTGACTGAAAGTTGGAATGAGCTATTGTGATCACTCACCTCACCGTCGTTCATTCGTCATCTATGAAAATGGGTGTTTGTACCTATCCCTCCTAAACCGCTGGTCCAATTTTACATAAATTTGAGGTGATTCCTTGTTTTCAGATTGAATTTTTTTTCTCAAATCAACCTTCCCAGCCCCATAAGGGGGTGGTTTGAGGAAAATGCTCCAAAATTTAAAAAAACAATCTTCTCGTTAAAAGTGGGTAGAATGACTTATTTGGTATGGAGCTTCCTTCTGAGGTGTAGAATCAAGTTTGTTCAAATGAAGTTCATGGAGCAATATTTGCTTGTGTCATTGGAGAGGCAAGATTTTTGGCCACGCCTGGAATTTAAATTTTCTGAACCGATTGGTACGATTTAAATCAAATTTGTTATGTGGTATTATTGAGTCTTAAGTACTTGACTCGTGGAAAAAATATTCCAGCATCCCCATGGGAACCCCAGGATCTAAAAATAGAAATATTTTCAAATGCCCATACTTCCCAAACCACATGGAACAGAGAACTATTATTTGGTATGAGGCATCCTTAGGACCAGTAGAATGGAATGGTAAAAAGAAAAGTTGCCATCAGTTGTGTCCGGGTGTTTTGTGGGGGCATATCGTAAAAATGCTGGTATATTTGCAAAAATATTTAAAAAAAAAAATTCTCCAGAACCACTGATAAGAATCTTTTGGTATTTGGTATACAACATTCATTTTCAGAGGGAATACAAATTTGTTAAAATGAAGCCCCTTGGTTCATATATGGGCTCAATGTTGGAGCCCGAATTTTAACTTCGGGCAATATGGGTAATAATCTTAAAAAATGTTCTTGAGAACCACCAGTCAGAATTTTTTAATGTTTGGTAAACCAAGTCCCTGGGTTAATATTTGGTTTCCCTAGTGGAGCCTGAATTTTAACTTAGTCCAATATGAGGAATAATCTTCACAAATATGCTTCTTGAGATGCAATTGAATTCTTTTGATATTTGATATACAGCATCCTTAGAGGGTTCAGATTCAATTTGTTCAAATAAAGTTCCTGGGTTGATATTTGTGTTCCCTGTGGGGAAGGGATGGGGGAGTTGCAAAATTGGTAATATTCTCAAAATCTTCTCCAGAACCACTAGTCAGAATCTTTTGATATTGGGACTCCCTAGATTTGCATTGCTGAAAATATTGGCATTATTTCTGGGGTAGCATCCCAATATTAGAAAATAATCATCTGGCATGAACAACAGAGTTATAAATAATTAACTTCATTCCTCTGTAGTGCTAACAGGCCTTAAATGCTAATTAAATCCTTTTTTAACCCTTTACCCAATGCAGACAATATCAAAATTTATTATTTTAAATATCATTTTTTCAAAAAATTTCAACAAAGCCACATCATGTGACCCCTCGTTGGAACGAGCTCGTCGAGCTCATTCCAACGAGGGATCACATGATATTGTTTTGTTGAAATTTTTTGAAAAATGTTTTTTCAACTGCTGCATATTACGGGGGTGGATGCGGGCGATTCGTTGGGTAAAGGGTTAAACAACTATGGTCAGGTGAGTGCCTCATGCCCCATGGGGCCTCTTGTTTTTATCATTTGTGACATGGATGTACACTATATTGTATAATAAGAAAATTTATGTTGGTTGAAGTGCCATGCATTGTTTGCTGGCAAGTGTTTTGTTTTGTGAATGCAGGCTTTTCACCCTTTACCCAATGCATAAGATACCAAAATTTATTAAGTTCTTTCAAATTTAAAAAAAAAATTACCACAAAACCATATCATGTGACTTCTCATTCGAACGAACTCTGTGCAGGGCTTATATTTCATCTAAGTTTGGGAGAATCCATATTGATTCTCGTAAAACTGGTGCAGAGAATCCACACCTGCTATGAGTGTGTGACATCTCTAGGAGTATCAGATTCAAGTTTGTTCAAATCGAGTCACTGGGTTAATATTTGGACTCTATTTGGGAGCCCCAATATTAACTTGGCGCAATATGGGATATAATCTTTAAAAATTCTTTTGATATTTGGTATTGTATACAACACCTGTTGGGGGGCAGATTCAAGTTTGTTGAAACACCTATATTTTTCTGGTCACTATCACCTTTGAGTATGCCCAGTCAGCCATGGGGTTTTCACAGCCTCTAATTTCTTGTAACAGTAAATTATCCTGAAGCAATACAGTAAAAGTCAACATAAGTTGTAGGATAACCACTATAAACTATTATCTTTCTCTTCATACAGTGATCAGATTAGAATCTGATATCATTTTCTGGAAAGCTCTCACTGAGAAAATGATGTCAGATTCTGATTTTATCAGTGCCAAAGCAGAAGTATACTTAGTTTATTGTGGCTACAACTTATTTTGACTTGTACTGTAACTGTGATATTTATTCACAATGGAGTACTATGTAAACAATCAATTACAGAAGTGGAGTTAGCTGCCAAACATAAAATGTTATCTATTATTTTAATGAAATGTCGGGGTTCATTTTCAAACCAAGTTGAGAGAAACGCTTTGCTTTACATGGAAATGTATAAATGATTCAGTTCAATGCTTTTAACCCTCTGAAGACTTCAATGTGGGTTATTTCATGTGATGTGAAAAAGTGATAACCCTTTCCATACTCACATTACTGCTCTAAACATCATTCAAATAAGTGGCAGAGCTCAAAATGTCCATTTCTGATTTTTTAAAAGAACCTTTGGAATGCCGTGCACATATGTTTTTTGTACGGTCACTCATATGTGCGGGCCATATCGTGGTATGGCAATCTCCGTCTATCTGTCTGTCTCTGTCTGTCTGTCTGTCCGTCCATCTGTCTGTCCATTAGCTTTTATTTGTCCATGCAATAACTTGAAAACAATACATTCAACAGATACTGTTTTTTATGGTTGATTAGTCATGACTAGAGGATGGTTCCTTTCAATAACCAGCATTCTGGCATATCCAATATGGCCACCATGGCAGCCATCTTGGATTTTCAAGGACTTTTGATTGTCCACACAATAACTAGAAAACTATAAATCCAACAGATGCTACTTTTTTATGGTTGATTAATCATGACTAGAGGATGGTTCTTTTCGATATCCAGCATTCTGGCATGTCCAATATGGCAGCCGTGGTATTCATCTTGGATTTTCAGGGACTTTTGATTGTCCATTTGATAATCTAACAGATACTGTTCAGATCATATTTATGAAGGGATTTCATTGTAACTTGGTACAGGGTTCATACAGCTCTTGAAAAACCCTTGAAAATGAGTTTTTTCTTGAAAAACCCTGGAATTTGAAATTAGCCCTTGAGAAACCCTTGAACTTTCAGAAATCTCTTGAAAAACCCTTGAATACCAAGCTATTTCCTGGGCATTGTAAATATGTGTACTCGCCTTTTACTAGTTTGTTGCGCTAGTGTTGCTCAGTTAAAAAACCCATAAAAAAGTATGGAACATTTTACCAAGATTAATGTAACACAGATCACACTTTGGGTACCAGTACTTCCTGACTTCCAAAGTCAGATCAGTGTCACATGAATCTTAGATTTTTAGAGCTCATACAACAAGCTGGATAGTATATGTAGCCCTTGAAAAAAAAAGAAGCCCTTGAAAAACCCTTGAACTTTGTGAGCAACTTTTTGTATGAACCCTGTGGTAGGATGACTCCAAATAATGTCTAGATGCGAACGACCCCTTTTGGTTGCGATCATTCAACCATTATGGCTGCCTGAGCCTGAAAACCTTTAGCACAGTCTACAGGTCATATTTATGATGGGATTTTATTGTAACTTGGTAGTTAGTTTGACTTCATATAATGTCTAGATGAGAACGTCCCCTTTTGGACGCGATTGGGCAACTGTGGCGGCTACAGGATCCCAAAGCCACAAAACCATTAGCACAGTCTATAGGTCGTATTTATGAAGGGATTTCATTGTAACTTGGTAGGATGCCTCTATATAATGCAAAGATGAGAACATCTCCTTTTGGTCATGATCTGTCAACCGTGATGGCTGCCCAATCCCAAAACCCAAAAACTTTTAGTAGTCTGCGGGTCATATTCAGTATGGAGGGATTTCATTGTAACTTGGTAGGATGACTCCGTATGATGTCTAGATGAAAACTTCCCCATTTGGTCGCAATCTGTCAACCGTGACGATTGCCCGAGCCTAAAACCTTTAGCACAGTCTACAGGTCATATTTATGGAGGGATTTCATTGTAACTTGGTAAGTTGACTTCATATAATATCTAGATGGGAACGTCCCCTTTTGGACGTGATTGGGCAGCAGGGGCCCAAAGCCCGAAAACCTTTAGTGCAGTGTACAGGTCATATTTATGAAGGGATTTCATTGTAACTTGGTAGGATGACTCCAAATAATGTCTAGATGAGAATGTCCCTTTTGGTGGCGATCATTCAACCTCAATGGCTGCCCGAGCCCAAAAACCTTGAGCGTAGCCTATAGGTTGTATTTATGGAAGGATTTCATTGTAACTTGTTAGGATGACTCCATTTAATGCCCAGATGATGACATCCCCTTTTGGTCGTGATTGGTCAAGTGTGATGGCTTCAGGGGCCCGAAGCCCGAAAACTCTTGAGCACAGTCTACAGGTCATATTTATAAAGGGATTTCATTGTAACTTCGGAGGATCACTCCAGATGATAACGTCCCCTTTTGGTCCCGAGTATTCAACCATGATGGCTTCCCGAGCCCAAAACCCAAAAAACTTGAGTACAGACTACAGGTCGTATTTGTGATGGGATTTCATTGTAACTTGGTAGAATGACTCTGTATAATGTCCCCTTCTAGTTGCAATCAGTCAACTGTCATGGCTTCACAGGCCTGAAGCCTGAAAACCTTGAGCACAGTCTACAGGCCATATTTATGAAGGGATTTCAATGTAACTTGATAGGATGACTCGTTTTGGAATAATTTCACTGTAACTTGGTAACTTTCCTTGACGTTTGTTAACTGTGAGGGCCACATACATTAACTGTGATAACCCCGGGAAGTGAAGCCGTGCCTGTTCACTGCGGTAAACAGGCTCTGTTTTACTGGTAAAATAGGACTCTGTCAATGCTTGGGAGGTGCAAACTCTCTAAAATGGGCAACATGGCTTATTTAAACACCAATAAATAAATACTTTTGTAGTGTCAGTTCATCCCCAGAGTTGCAATGTGTTCTATGTGCCAGTAGGCACATAGAAAACATTGGAACTCAGTGGACGAGTTGTTATCAGCAATCGATATTGCTGATCTTCCAGCATGTCTTTTAACCCTTTACCTGACATGAAAAGCAGACGACACTTGCAAACAAAATTCTTGAATAACTAATTTTTTGTCTCGAAAACATAAGTTATAACCCCTCTTTGGAACGAGTTCATCGAGCTCGTTCCAAATAGGGGTCATAATCTATTTTTTTTAGTCCAAAAATAATGAAAATTAATTGTTGATTTTTGTGAATAGCATTGGCCGTTAAGTTATATAAAGCTTTATAAGGAGTCGTATGCCATACTGGAAAACCAGAAAATACTAGAAAAATGGTTTTTCATTTTCCAGTCGTGGAGAAATGATGTTAAGTTGATAAACACTGAAACTATACTTGAAATGTAATGTTCTCCACTCGTACAGTAATTTACCACTCCAAACAAGCTATTGCCACTATCATAAATTGAAGTTGTTTGGCACAGATAATCATAGCCACACAGGTGGCTTCAATTTCTTAGTGAATTTTGAAGACAGGGTTCCCGCTCCTCCTTGAAAGTCCTTGAATTTCAAAACACCCTCCCATGGACCTGGAAACTCCTTGAATATTGAAGGCCATCCTGGAAACTAATGGAAATGGAGTCGGCTATGCATGGACAGTGTGCTGTTTCAAAATACTGTATATCTGACGTCCATTCTTTTACCTTTTTACCTAGTAGCAGATGACACTTGTGAAAACATTACTGTGCATTTGAACATTTTCATTTTTCCAAAACATAGGTTATGATCTCTCATTGGAACGAGCGTGATACGCTCGTTCCAATGAGAGTCATATCCTGTGTTTCAGAAGCAAAAGATTGAACAGTGATATTTTTATACTGTACCAATGACCCAGACATAGCTGGTGCTAACTCTTAAAATATAGGGCCAAACACAAATTTGCCCCCCAATCCCCAAAATTTGCATCTAAAACCAAAGAAAACATGTCCTGAAAGGCCCTCCACACTTCGCCTCTACTGCGCATGCGCAGTGTCAAGGACGTTCCGAAATTGGCGCCATTATTCATTCTAAGTTTGGCCCTTCATCAGTTAACATCTGACTGATCTTTGTGCTTATAAATCTCAGTTTAAATGATGCCAGACACATAAATATTAGTGAAATGGTGATTCTAAGGAGGATAGAGAAGGAGGAGAGGAAAAAATGTGTGACAGAATATTATCAGGGCTGTAACTTAAAAATTTTTAATGAAATTATGTTAAGTTACCTATTTTCGAGGCAGCAGCCATTTTGTTGTCATTCTGATTATTTAGTTACACTGTTTTTTAAGTGTTTTCCTCTCTCCCTGTCCTTTAAGTCCCCCCTTGCTATTCTCCCATGCTTTTGGCATAGTTTTTGTAATTATTATTACTAAATTTTCTTGGGAGTTTTAGCTGAATAACAGAATGAATTCTGTTCTTTTCCCCATGTTTACGTCTTCACCTACGGGTGGTTAGGCATTGTGTTCTGCATCTACCATCTGATGTTCTGCAGTTTCTTCCCTGGAAGTCTCTGTTTTGCATCAGATAGTGTATTTTTGGTAACTGATTTCGGGCCTGGGTGCCTGGAGTCTTATTTTAGTGTTTTTACACTCATTGTTTACATTTACATCAGCCCTCTGTGTGAGGGGGGGATTTCTGGAAAATAATATCTTGATGTTATTTTAATCATAACTAGATGCATTATTATTGTTCGTAAGTGTTGAATAAATTGTTTAAAATATTTTTAAAATTTTTGTCCACACTTAGGCTTGGGATCCATTGGGGCTCAACGTTACTTTTCAGAAACTTGGGCTGTTCTGAAAAAATATTTTTTCAAAATATTTTGATTTCAATTATTTTTTCTATATTAATGGATCATATTATTATTATGTATTTTGATTGCCAGGGGTTAGTGCGAGTACCAGGACTTGTTTTCTTTTCACATTGAAAGGATATTGATCAATTGTATTAAGAGGAAGTCTTCCTCTGACTTTATAATCATTCTATATGTGGTCAGTGTACTCGCGTTAACTTCTGTTCTGTATCGTATGATTTCGATGACAATATGGGAAGCGTATGTCACGGTATGTTATTGGGGAATTGGACACTCCGGTCCTTTCCCCGCAGGGTCACTCTACTTTATCAATTTCTATTTCAGACGATCAAGATTAGGGTGATGTATCTGTGATGTCTTCCAACAGTGTGCCTCCGTCGTCACAATTAATGAAGGGCTAGCAGAAAAGTGCTCATGTAAATACGCCAATTGCCTAAGAGGACCCTAGTAGGTTCGACGGCCTTTGACGTCCGCTAGCTCGCCCGGTGTAGCGTCCATTCACCGAATGGTTCGGCAGCCAGGTTCGTCCGTTGCGGCCTAGAAGGAATTTTGGGGTGATGCGAGCACTATAAATCAACCTAATGCACACCCAGTGACAGCGGATCGGAGGGAGAACGGAGGAAGCCTTTTAGTCCGGTTCATAGCCCGTTCCGGTCCATCCGGACGGCAAGCGAGAGAGGCCCCTCTCTCGTTCAACAACATCTGGCCCCAGATGTTGTGGTACAAAATGTGTCGCAAGCGGAGCATACGTCCGTCGCTCGGGATGCTCCGTTGTATAGGCAGTCCGCGGAGACTGCTAAGGCTTCCTCTTCTCGTCAGCGCACACGACCGCTCCTTGGCTGCGTGACCGCCGATATATTACCAGCTTCGCCGATCAAGGATTCTTCGGCGACCAGGTCACACCATCCGGTAGCCAGGGACACGAGGCCTGCAGACTCTGGACGTTCGCATAGGAAGTGTGCGGGAGTCAACGTACACGGAGCTTCCGGCGGCAATGCATCGTAAGACCGCTACTGCACAGGCCTCGGAAACAGACGTGCTTTCCTAAATAGCGCAGTTTATCGCAGCATCCCAGCATCAACTGAATCTGTCGCATATTTTTTATCCGACGATGCTGGGTCGGGTCGGGACGCTCCGCGGAAGTGGGTACGGACGTCCGAAAGTTTCATCCGGTCCGACGGGATACCGAAAGGGATTTGGAGGATTTCGAGCTTTCCCTTTCGGAACAACATATGCTGTTGTGTATGTCATCTGACTTGGTCTTCTACAGCTTCTTTCGTCGGACCAGAATGCTGCGATGCCGGATAAGAAACTGATAGCGTCGATGGACTTAGAAATTTTTGGTTCGGTTCAGGGACATCGTCCCTCAGTTCCGACATAGTCCAATAATGTCACACATACTTTCGAATTATTGAATGACGCTATATATATTATTATTTTATGCTTGCTATAACCAAGCATTTCTGGTTTCTTGTTCGCAAAGTTACGGAGATGTCTTTCAAAAGTGTGCCTCTGTCGTCATAGTTAATGAAGAGCTAGCGGCAATAAGTGCTCATGGAATATGTCTATCGCCTACGGAGTGACATTCACTAGCTCACCCGGTGTAGCGTACATTCATCGAATGGTTCGGCTGCCGGGTTCGTCCGTTGCGGTCTAGGAAGGAGATTTGGGTGATGCGAGCACTTTAATTACTTTAGTACTCACCCAGTGACGGCAGATTGAGGACAGATCGGAGGAAGCCTGTTAGTCCGGTTCCTGGCTTGTCCAGGTCCGTCTGGGCTGTGAGCGAGAGAGGTCCCTCTCTCGTCCAACAACATAGGGGACCGCATGTTGTGGTTCAGATATTTTACATTCGGAGCATATGTCCGTCGGTCGGAACGCTCCGTTATATTGACAGTCCGAGAGACTGTCCTTAATGCTTCCTCATCCTCACAGCAGGGCACACGACCGCACATTGGCTACGTGACCTCGAGTATCCGATCAGTTTCGTCATTCAGTGATTCCACGGCGAATAGGTCGCGCCATCCGGTAGCCAAGGGACACAAGGCCTATACACTCCGTTCGCTCGCATATTGGTAGTATGCACGGGGTAACGATCACGGAGCTTCCAGTGGCAATGCATCGTAAGACCGCTTCTCCTCAGGCCTCAGTGACGGACGTGCTATCCGAGTTAGCACAGTTGTTTCGCAGCATCCCAGCAATTGACAGTTTCTCAGTCGAATCAGGAATATCCGACGGCGCTGGGTCGGTGCGGTCCGCGGTTGCATCAGGTACGGACGACCGAACGCTTTATAGGGTCCGACAGGATGGCGAAAGGGATTCGAAAGATTTCGAGTTTTCCCTTTAGTAGTATCGGAAGCTGCCTTTCATATCTTCTGGCATTATCTTCCAGTGATTGTTATTTCGGACTTCATTGCTGCGATCTTGGATAAGAGACTTATAGCGTCATTGGACTCGGATTTTTCGATCGGTTCAGGGACATTGTCCCTGACTTACCGACGCAGTCCAATATTGTCATTACAACATGTGTTTTATTTTTCGCCGCTATATATATATTTATACAAGCCTGCTACCAAGCATGATTCTTTAGTTTCTTGTCCGCGTTGCTCATTTCTGCCATTTTATCATTTATACGAATAGTTTATTTTGGCAGAGCAGGGCATACCGAGAGTTCATATGCGTCTAGACGGTGTGGTTAAAGACTGGATACATTCTTTTTCGCCGTTTATGTCTTTTCCAACTTCAATGTTGGAAACGACATGATGTATAGTAGACTTAACTTAGACGCTTTATCATACGTAATCCGCCTTACTGAGGCGTTATCATTACGTCTTCAAGAAAAGATTTACGGGATATTATTCTCAATGTAATTTCTTTTGAGGGCAGTAGTTTGTTCATGTATAACTCCGCCCTTCAGTGGCTGATTGGAGTTGGTTAGACGTGACGCAGCCCTAGCTACATCCACACGCGTGGATAGTAAGGTTAAGAACTCTCTCAGAGTCGCTTTGTTCTCGGAGGAGCTTCTCTTCGACGGCAACTTTTCGGCAATCCATGAATTGCTCGATTTACACGTTCTCTTGTCTATCTAGTGTTACAAGAGATTCAGACTGGGGCAAACATTCGGTGGTTGACTCAGAGAGTGCCACCGCAGTTGCCGGACCCGAGTGTGGCTGTTATGACGGTTGCCAGTCAAACAGATTGGGATATAATACTGATCCCTACGGATTCGAAGTGCCAGGGTCTTTGGGTTCCGCAGTCTCTTAGCAACCAGTTTTCTTCCGCGGAATAATGTTTTTTACGCTTGCTTTATGTCATTGCATGAACATTATTCAGAAACGCATGCCCAAATCCTGTCCTTTAATTCGACAGTAGTGGTGTATCTCCGGAACCAGGGAGGCACTCTTTCGTTTCCGTTATTCAATTTAATGGAAAGAATCCGTCTGTTGGTTATAGTACACCAAGTTCTGTTTTGGTCCGTCATATTCCGGGTCGTCTGATTGTTTTACCGGACTCCCGTTCTCTTACGGGTTGCTTGTTGCTGTCAGAATGGACTCTCAACAAACAAGTATTCAATCAGATTTGCTATCTATGGGAGCGCCCAATGATGATTTATTTACGACACAGCTTGCTAATCAATTGCAGACGTATGTGTTGGCTTGTCCAGATCTCTGAGCTAATGTTGTTAACGCTCTATTGATCTATAGGATGGAATGATAGGATACGCGTATCCTCCGGCGCTGTTGTTTCAGCAGGTATTGCTAAGATAAACAACCACAATACATTTCTGTTGATAGCATCTCTATCTTCACAGAGATCATGGGTAATTTACTCTCTTGTCTACTGTGGGTCTTAACGTGAAATCTTCCTCTATGTGAGGATCTTTTTTCACTGGGTAAATCGTGTCATCTTTATCACAACCCGCAAGGTCGCAACCTTCATGTATTCCGTTGTGTGGTCCGTATTGCATTGTAAGCACTGTACTGGACGAGCTTTGGACGCGATTTCTTACTATAGGAGATCCTCTTCTTCGCTATTCTATGCGGCTAAAGTGGAGGCTCTTCCGTCGTTGGTGTAGGGATCATTATGTTCATATTGTTGATCCCTCCATACTACTCATTGCAATTTTTTAGTATACTTGTTTCACAAGATCTACTGCAGCCTGTTGTTATTAAGGTTATAGGTTTATGTTACCTCATACCTATGCACTCTACGATAGTTTACAATTGAGTCTTATGTCTCTTTATCTAAGTCAGTTAGTAACTTTTTGATAAATAGACTTAGAATCTTTAGATTAAATTCCTATATGGATTTTAACTTCGGTTCTTATTTAGCTAAGTTATCATTTGAGCCTCTGGAAACAGTAGTTTTCAAATTCTGACCTTTTAGACAGTAATTCTGTTGGTTTCTCTTTTACTGTAGAGTCAGTGAGTTTCATGCACTATCGATGGATGATTTTCACTTTCGTAGTTTCGGAATCACTTCTTCCGTTACTATTTAGGTTGGATTTTTGCATAAGAGTTAGGCTCCTATTATCCGGAACCTATTATTTTTAAGGTCCTTCCTTCTTCGTATGGGCATAGGCCTTTACTCTTTCCGGGTAGAGTTTATGTATTTATAAACAGATATCTGTTTATTACTATGGGCGTAAGCTTCTTCTGTCTTTGATGCCTAGTAGAAGGACGTTACGCTCCATTTTATTGTTAATGGATTCTATTAACTATCGGTACTGCTTATGGTATATCATTGACTTAGCAGTTGTGCTTAAGATTTCGGCTCATGAAGTAAGAGTTCTTCTACTTCTTGGGCTTACATTAATAGTGTCGCTATTATAGATTTTTGATGGCCGCTCATTGCGCTCAGCCATCCACATTCATGAATTTTTATGTCAGAAATATCGAGTCCATTTCTGGAGGCCTCTATTGTTAGGTCTATTATCTACTGCTCAGAATGTCATTCACTTAACAGTTGCTACTATAGCTAGGTAGGCTGTCTGTTTCGGCAGTGTCTCCGTTCTGCTGCCCTCTTCGCTCTGGGCTATTTGACCCAGGGCAAGAAAAAAAGGGGGGGGGGGGGGGAGGGTGTTCCCTTGGGTCACCTGTTTTACTATGAAAACAAGGGGATACCTCCTCCGGAGTTAGTAATTCTGAGCTGTTATTGGGATGGTTGTTTAGTGAGAAGTTTAGGTTTTTAAAATTCATTCAACTCTTAGTTTTTAAAGTATAGCTTTTGAATATAGCACGTGTCAAACGGACATTATTATGCAATCCTCAGACACTTTTAGGAGTATAAGAGTCTCTATTCTCTAGACTTACTTTATTTATTGGCTTACTTTAAAAATTATTAGTATTAGGATTATATTGGATATTAATAGAGTACATGGATGTAATTTATCATGAATAAGAAAGATACATGTAAGGCCTATTACTTCTTTTCCCTACAGGGGATGACTCTATTTTATTTTATTGAGCGTATTCCATTTTGCTCTATGTCCTTGGCCCTCCAGCCTTTTTACTATTCAGCTATGTCTGGGTCATTGGTACAGTATAAAAATGTTAAAAAATTTATAGTAATTTCTATATTTTTTATACTTACCAATGACCCAGACGGGGATGGCCCTCCCAGGAGTTGGGAACTCTTGCCTCCCCGCTGAGTACATAGCGCTTACCAGGCACTGGTTATTAGAATGATTAATGGCGCCAATTTTGGAACGTCCTTGACACTGCGCATGCGCAGTAGAGGCGAAGTGTGGAGGGCCTTTCAGGACATGTTTTCTTTGGTTTTAGATGCAAATTTTGGGGATTGGGGGGCAAATTTGTGTTTGGCCCTATATTTTAAGAGTTAGCACCAGCTATGTCTGGGTCATTGGTAAGTATAAAAAATATAGAAATTACTATAAATTTTTTAACTTTCATGGAAAGCACTGGCCGTTTTTTTTCCGTTAGCTTAGGTAAAGGGTCGAGTTATATTTTCGGTCTCTTGGATACAAGTGGAAAATGTTTCCTGGGAAATCCTTGAATTTTGTCTGTTTTTCTCCTTGAAATTCCTTGAAAAAGCACTAAAAACCTCCTTGAAACTCCTCGAACTTGCTTAGAGGTTTGGTGCAGGAACCCTGGAAGACCTGTTCATTACTTCTGCATCTGCTGAAATATGGTGTATGCCTTTGTTATCATAAGTTTAAGTAGTTGATCTTTGAATTTGTGATGAACAGATAATCGGCAATCGGAATTGGCCGGTTATGGGGCATTGGGCGATTATGACAACGTACAGTTTCCGGTTATTCTATACTTAACACTGACTATTAATGAAAGTGTCAATGACACTGTAGCTCAACTTGACAAACTTGAACTTGGTAAGTTATAAATGAAATGGCAAAATTGAAGATCATTGGTACCAATGTCATTTTTTTTGCCAGTGGCAACAGTTTTTGACAGAAACCGAAGAAAATCGATAGCTCCCATCTAGAAGCCTCCCCAAACAAGCATGCCAGGTTTCAAAGCAATCCGATCATAAATGTGCCCTGTAGGGTGTACAAAAGGGAAATATTGTGGTCTGACTAGACTAAATTCTAAGAACGTTGGCCGTGGCAACATTCTTTGACGGAAATGGAAGAAAATCGATAGCTCCCATCTAGAGGTCACCGTAAATAAGCATACCAGGTTTCAAAGCAATCTAATCATAAATGTGCCCTGTAGGGTGAGCCAAAGGGAAATATTGTGGTCTGACTAAACTAAGTTCTAAGAACGTTGGCTGCGGCAACATTTTTTGATGGAAATTGAAGAAAATCAATAGCTCCCATCTAGAGGTCTCCCCAAACAAGCATGCCAGGTTTCAAAGCAATCCGATCATAAATGTGCCCTGTAGGGTGTGCCAAAAGGAAATATTGAGTCTTCTGACTAAACTAAGTTCTAAGAACGTTGGCCGTGGCAACATTTTTTGACGGAAATTGAAGAAAACCGATAGCTCCCATCTAGAAGTCACCCCAAACAAGCATGCCAAGTTTCAAAGCAATCCGATCATAAATGTACCCTGTAGGGTGTGCCAAAGGGAAATATTGAGTCTTCTGACTAAACTAAGTTCTAAGAACGTTGGCCACGGCAACATTTTTTGACAGAAATTGAAGAAAATCAATAGCTCCCATCTAGAGGTCTCCCCAAACAAGCATACCAGGTTTCAAAGCAACCTGATCATAAATGGGCCCTGTAGGGTGTGCCAAAGCGAAATATTGAGGTCTGACTATAAGTTCTCCGAACGTTGGCCGCGGCAACATTTTCTGCTGGAAATTGAAGAAAATCGATTGCTCCCATCTAGAGGTCACCCTAAATAAGCATACCAGGTTTCAAAGCAATCAAGTCATAAATGTGCCCTGTAGGGTGTGCCAAAGGGAAATATTGTGGTTTGACTAAACTAAGTTCTAAGAACGTTTGCCGCAGCAACATTTTTTGACGGAAATTGAAGAAAATCGATAGCTCCCATCTAGAGGTCACCCCCAAACAAGCGTACCAAGTTTCAAAATAATCTGATCATAAATGCGACCTGTGTGGTGTGCCAAAGGAAATTGTGGACATACGTACGTACGTACGCCGACGGACGAGAAGTGATGGCAATAGCTCAGCTTGACTTTGTCAAGTTGAGCTAAAAATCCCTTTGCTATCTGGCCATTTCAATAAAGTTTCCCCATTAAAAACGTGTGTTGTACATAGAAAATTTAGTGATTTGCCGTGCCTAGATATTACGGAATTTACAAACTGCAATCGGTACGGGATCACCACCATTTCCCAAAGATAGTAGAGTTCATGTAAACATTGGATAAACACATCAAGGGAGGTAACAAGGTGAAAAAAGAATATTGAATAATACATTCTGATGTACGTGTAAACCATGAGTCATACGACTTCACAACACATATTAACGTCAAAATTATTATTCAATTAAGACACAAAGTATGTGTGCTCAGTATATTCCTGGTTAATACTGCCAAGTGTATTGTTTCCTTACCCAAACCGTATTAACACTATTTACCTGAATAAAACTAAATCTTCACGAGAACAATATCGTGTGATTGTATCGTTAATAACAATCTTTTCCCCACACCCCAACCAAAATGCCAATATTATTTTGGCTAATATTGCCCTGCACTAAATATGCAAACTTTGAAAACTTATGTGGTATTAAGCTTTCGTAATTGATGATTTATCAACAAAATTCTGTAGTATAACGGGCACCAATAAATTTTCTTTAGTGTCCTACTTCAACCATCGGAATCTGCATAATTGGCAGAGGAATAACCGGTAATTGGTTGATAGCAAGTTTTGATAATCGGTTCATCACTATTTTGAATATGGTACTGGAGAATTGTCAGTAGAGACTGGAAATATACTGGATTTTAAACCAAATTGGGGACCTGCGATGCTTCAAAATTCAATTCGATTTGAAATCGTCATGATGATTTCAATTCGATTTGCGTTGCCTTGATTCTGAAATTTTTGAAGTGTTTAGATATTCTCAAAATTCTGCCAAGTGTCTCCTCTCTAACTTTTCTGTCATCGGATCTCCTGTAAAGAAGACCCGATGACAGAAGAATTCAAGTGGTCCCTCTTTCGAAACTGCTAGTTTGATTTCGTTCTGGAATATTCTTCTTTTAAATTGACTTGCCCAAAACAGATGAGTCGCTGTTGTATAAAATACTTCAAGTGGAGACTGCCGCTATTTAAGTCGGGGGGCATATAGTGATTGAAGTGTGCGTGTCCGAGCCAATAACTCGAAAACTGTTAGGGCCACAGTCATCAAACTTCACACAATTATAAAGGACCATGGGAGGATGTGTTACACACCATAGCCGGGTTCGTACCTTCAAGGTCAAGGTTACATTTCAAGGTCACACTTACAGGGGGCATTGAGTTCGAGTGTATGAACTGTGTGAAGTGCACTTTTTGTTCTTCCCCTGCATTTGACTTATAAAATTCTCATATTGAACAGATTACCAAGTCTTCTGTCCAATAGGTAATATTGATGTCCCAGCTGTGTACCAAATGGAAGTATTTTATTGATAGTACATTCAATAGTATTGCTGGCAGATGTATGATACATGGCCATACATACATGCATTGTTAACCTCCTCCTTGAAGTTGATGAAGAAACGTTAAGTTATTGCGAAGTGTTGTCTGCAACCCATATTGCTGTTCTCACCACATATTTGCCTACAGAAGTGTACTTATCCCCCAGCAAAACTAAGTTTCTGGGAGATATAGAAATGGCGTTTGTCCGATCGTCCATCTATAACAACTGTGGGCTTCATATCTCAGTCAGTGGATGTTTGATTTAACCCTTTACCCAACGTAATGGCCAAAACCGGCCAGCGCTTTTCTCAAAAATCGCCAATTAATTTTCAAAATATTTTCATTTTTTGTCTCAAAAACATAGGTTATGACCCCTTGTTGGAACGAGCTCGTTGAGCTCGTTCCAACGAGGGGTCAAAACCTATGTTTTTGAGACAAAAAATGAAAAAAATTAGTTATTCAAGAATTTTTTTTGCAAGTGTCGTCTGCTTTTCATGTTAGGTAAAGGGTTAAATGATCTTTGATAGACCACCATGGGGGAAAGGATTTTCACAAGTAACAGGTATTGTCCATTTTGTTTTTATGCCCCTGAGAACCTGTCGAGATGATTGTTTTCACCATGTACTCCATACGTTAATTTTTTGTTTCTGTCATTTAAGTAAATAACCGCTTATTTAATGAAATATAATTGTAAGGGTAACTTGTGGACGAGTAGAGAATGCTTCCTTTTGATTTTTGTCCAGCTAGCCAATTCAATATGGCCACCATTTTGAATTTGATTTCTGTTCAATAAGTAATGAATATGAATGCTAACTCGAATCATTTTTAGCTCAACTGGACAACGTCAAGTATGTATGAGCTATTGGGATGGGTTGTGATCCGTCGTATGTCTGTCCATCCACAATTCCTTTGGCATAGCCTACAGGCCACAGCTCTCACCCGATCAAATTTAAATTTCATATGTGGCTTTGGGGAAATATGTAGATGCGAGGTATCGATTTTGTTTGAATTTTGTTGAAAAACATGTCTGCCAGTGACCATCTTGGATTTGGATATAAATTGTCCAACAATTCCTTTAGCACACCCAAAGCAGCTAGCACCCGATCTGTCGCAAACTTCATATCTGGCTTTGGGGCAATGTCCAGATGGGAGCTATCGACTTTAAAAAAATTTTGATAAAAAACATGGCCGCCAGTGGCCATCTTAGGCTTGGCATATAAATGGACAACAATTGCATTAGCACACCCTACAGGTCGCAGCTCATACCCGATCAGTCTCAAATTTCATACATATGTTTGGGGCAATGTCTAGATGGGAGGTATCATATTTTTCTGAATTTTGTTGAAAAACATGGCTGCCAGCTGCCATCTTTGATTTGGCATATAAATTGTCCAACAATTCCTCTGGGACACCCTACAGGCTATGGCTCTCCCCTGATCAATCCCAAATTTAATATGCTATGTGGTGTAGACTGTAGTAAAGAATTGAGGGGTGGGTTAATGTGGCCCTCACAGTTAATGTATGTGAACGAAAGTTACAGTGAAATTATTCCAAAAAGAGTCATCCCTTCAAGTTACAATGAAATCCCTTCATAAATAGGGCCTGTAGACTGTGTTAAATTTTTGGGGGGATTCGGATCTCTGTAGCCATCAGCATTGACTGATAGCAACCAAAAGGGGATGTCCTTCTCAAGACATACTGATTCATTTTACCAAGTTACAATGATATCCCTTCATAAATTGGACTTGTAGTCCGTGCTAAATGTTTTTAGCTCAACTGACTTTGAGTCAGGAGAGCTTTTGTGATCACTCACCGTCTGTCATCCGTGAACATGGTGTTGGCATCTTCTCCCAAACCGCTGAACCAATTTAAGTGATATTTTATTTTCTTGAAATCAAGTTGTCTTGCCCCTCGGTAGGGCCATGCCCAAAAAGTGTGCTTAAATCTTCTTATGAACCAGTAGTAGCATAGACTTGATATTTGGTGTGCAACTTCCTTTTGAGGTGTAGACTCAGATTTGTTCAAGAGAAATTCGAGTAGCTATATTTGCCTTCGTTATGGGAGGGGCAAGAATCTTTGCGCCGGCCAAAATGTATATTTTCCAAACCGCGAGTCAGATTTGAACCAAATTTGATATGAGGGCTTTGTGGGTGATAAGTACTTAATTTCTGAAAAAAAAAATTTTCCTGCCCCCACCCCCCATGGGAACCGCATGAGCTAAAATTTTTAAAAAAAAATTAAAATGCCCATACCTCCAAAACTACACGGCATTGAGAATTATTATTTTGTGTGAAGCTTCTTCAGGACCAACAGAATGGAATGGTAAAAAAAAAAAATTATCGGATTTAACATGGGGGTACTTTTTGGTGACGTTGAAAAAGTGCTGAATCAACATTTTTTAACACTGTGGATAATAAGGAAAACATTTAAGACTACTTTTCTCCCAAACCACTCCTCCAAATGCTTTTCAAATATAACATTTTTGGAAAATTGATTCACATGTTTATTGAAATCAAATCCCTGGGTCCATATTTTGGCTCTCTTTGGGAGCCCAAATGTTTAAATTAGTGGAGTATGAGGAATATTCTTTAGAAATCTTCTTCAGATGTAGCAATAAGAATGTTTTGATATTTGGTATGCAGCATGCTTTGGGGGGGGGGGGGGGGGGGGGGGGGGGGGGGAGTTTCAAGTTTGTTCAAGCCAAGTCCCTGGGTTGATATTTGGGCTCCCTGTGTGAACCTGAATTGTTACCAAGTACAATTTGAGGAGTATTCTTCAAAAATCTTCTTCACATCCAGTCAGAATCTTTTGATTTTTGGTAAACGGCATCCCACTGGAGTTGAGAATCAAGTTTGCTCAAGGCAAGTTCCTGGGTTCATATTTGGGCTTCCTATGGGAGCCCGAATTATAACTTGGTTCAATATGATTAATATTTTTAAAAAAAAGTTATTTTTTTTTAGATCCAGTGGTCTGAATGTTTGGTGTAAGCTTTTCTAAGGAGAGGCAGATGCAACATGTTGAAATGAATTCCCTGGGTTTTATATTTAGGCTACCTCCCCATGGGAACCGAAGCAGAGCCTGTTTCCTGGTAAAATAGGACCCAGTCACCAATGCTTGGGAGGTGCAAACCCTCTCTAAAATGGGCAACATGGCTTATTAACATCCACCCCTGGTCTTGAGTTATGATGTTATGGTCATGATTAGCCATTGTGCAAATATATGTGACATTAAACACCACTAAATAAATAAATTTATGCTGCCATGTCAGTGGAGCACCCTCAGGCCCCATGGTGCCTTTTGTTTTGTGCTCGGGCAACCATCGCAGCTTTATGATCGTGTCCAGATGGGGGGAACATTGTCATGTAGACGCCCTACCAGTTACAATGAAATCCCTTCATAAATATGACCTGTAGACTGTGGTAAAGGTTTTTAGCTCACCTGACTTTCAGTCAGGAGGGCTATAGTGATCACTCACCGTCAGTAGTGATCCGTGAACATGGTGTTTGCGTCTTCTCCTCCCAAACCGCTGAACCAATTTAATTTTGTTTAAATCAAGTTGCCTCGCCCATTGGAAGGGCCACACCCAAAAAGTGTGCTGAAATCTTAAAAAATGTTATCATGAACCAGCAGTAGCAGAGACTTGATATTTGGTGTGCAGCTTCCTTTTGAGGTGTAGACTCAGATTTGTTCAAGAGTAGTTTGTGGGGCTATATTGGGCGTCGTAATGGGAGGGGCAATAATATTTGTCCCTCCCAAAATTTGTATTTTCCAAACAGAGAGGCAAATTTTGACCAAATTTGATATGAGGGCTTATTGGGTCATAAGTACTTCATTCATGGCCAAAAATATTTTCCCGTCGTCCCATGCGAAGCGCAGGAGCTAAAAATAGAAAAAATTTAAAACGCCCATATCACCAAAACTGCACGGCACTGATAATTCTTATTTGTTGTGAAGTTTCCTTTGGACCAACAGAATGGAATGGTCCCAAAAAATTGCCATCGGTTTTATCATGGGGTACTTTTTGGGGACGTTTAAAAAGTGCTGAGTCAGAATTTTTTAACACTGTGGGTAATGGGAAAAACATATAAGACTATTTTCTCCCAAACCACTGCTTCGAAAGCTTTCAAATTCCGGATATAACATGTTTGGAACCATTTTTTGTATATTAAAAGTTTTGGGTGGTTGAATTTTTACACCAGAAAATGTTGGGGTTTTTTTTACACTGAAAATTTTGGTGTTGTCCAGGTGGGAGTTTGAAAAATTTTGACCGAAATCCGGGAATGTTCTTTTTGTTTTTTATGCGTTTCTGTAAATGTGAATAGAAGACAAAATTTTTTGTTTGGGAAAAAAAATGTTTTTTTATGCGTTTATCTGAAATTTTGGACGTAAAAGTGCAGGAATTGAAAATAGAAGGAAAATCCTGTGTATTGTGTGGGCACAATCGCTTCATGCAGTTGGTATATAGACAAAACTACATGTATGTTTCAATGAGTGGTACGCACATGTGACGAATTGAATACAAAACGACTTGTTGAAACATACATGTGGTTTTGGTATTTATTACATGACCCAAGCACCTACTGACCTAATTTTCTTTTCTATCAACGGTGGTAAACACCATGTACTTTATGCAGTCGTATTGCATAAAAAAAGTCCCGGTTGGAACAGGTTGGTGTGCAATTCCGTATTGCATGAGAGACTGCATGGGCATGTAATAAATGCTCTTCTTAGGAGGGGAGGGGGGCAGCTGATAGAAGTCCCTGGTTTGATGTTTAGACTACCATGTTCGGTGAGTACCCGCAGGCCCCCCTGGGGCCTTTTATTTTTAGGGCTCGGGTAATTTTAATGGTTGACATTAATCGGAGTCATCCTACCAAGTTACAATGAAATCCCTCCATATTAAATATGACCTGTAGACTGGTAACATTTTTTGTTTTGTGCTTGGGCAGCCGTCTCAGTTGACAGATCCTGACAGAAATGGGACATTTTCATGTAGATATTATTAAGAGTCATCCTACCAAGTTACAATGAAATGCCCTTCATAAATATGATCTGCAGACTGTGGTAATTGTTTTTGTCTCTGGCAGCCGTCATGGTCGACCGGATCGTTCCCAAGGGCACATTAATGATCTGACCGTTTTGAAAGTATGTATTCTTTCTCGGGGTTACCTCTACATGTGTGGTATTGATTTTCGTCCAAACTTGTTGCCGTGGCAATAGCCTTCTATGAACCTAATGCAGTCATGTCTCGATATTTCCCTTTGGCTCACCTTGCTTGCCTATTTGAGATGACCTTTTGTTGGGAGCCTTCAATTTTCTTCCATTTGTGTCCCAAAATGTTGCAGCTGGGCAATGACCTTTGAACTGAGTTTATCCAGACTTCAATATTTCCCTTTGCCCCATTCTGCAGGGAACATTTATGATTTGGTTGCATTGAAACCTGGTATGGATGTTAAGAGTTGTGCTTTTTCCAGCTGCATATCCTCCCGCTAAGTTCTGGCTATCCCACCACAAGATGTTGAACCTGGTTGACCATTTAGCATTTGTAGTTGCATTTTATTTGTAGCATGCAGATAAATAAGTATTGTCCCTTGCGATTGTTGTATTATCAGGAAAGTCCCAACATGGCATGAAGCTAGTGTGTCAACTCGGTTGAAAGTGCCTCCCCTTCCTGAGGTATGTCCAAACTTCGGCGCCTGAGTCTTATTTCTGTGTTAGGAGGAGTGACAAAATAGTTATCTCGGGCAACATCCAAGGTACATGGAGATTTAATACCTGGATGTCTCCTTTTCAACCATTTGGCTTGCGCCTCATGGTTGAAAATCGACATCCAGGTCTTAAATCTCCATGTACCATGGATGTTGCCTGGGATAACTTATAGTGCCTAGTCCTCTTGAACTCCCACTCCTGCCTTGCATGCAGATAAATAAGTATTGTTCCTTGGCGTTCTTGTATTATCAATAATGTCCCAACCTGGCAGCAAGGTAGAGAGAATGTGTGTCAAGTCAGTTCAAAGCCTCCCTCCCCCAGCAATCCCACCTACATATTTTCAACCTTTCAGAGGTATGATTCATGGACTTACATGCATTGATCTCCTTTTTTCCTGCCCCCCCCCCCCCCCCCCCCCCCCCCCCCCCCCCCCGGGACTAGGCTACAGAGGTGTATTAAATTTAAAAGGGATAGGTGAAGGAAATGTTCCCAGTGCTATCCAACACCCCGAGCTGGTTGAGATGCAGAACTTGTGTGACCAATTGTACCTGCTTTGTTATTCCAACACGCTTGAAAAGATAGCATTGTGTGCCTAGACCCATGAACTCCCACACCTGACCTACATACAGATAATTAATGATTGTTCCTGGCCCTTCGCGTATTGTCAACATTCCAGTCCCAAAAAGGCTTCAAAGTATACAGTATATGTGTCCAGTCAGTTACGAGACTCCCCCACAACTGTGCCATCCTACATACTCTCCACCTCACATAATGCATGGCCATACTTACTACATACATGCCTGCATTGTTCTCCTCTTTTGAACTTCATGAAGAAAAATTATGGTGTTACAACTCTTATCCCCAACCGGTATTGGTGATATGAGGGTTGTTTCCTCACCTACAGATCCTTCAGAAAATTGTCTAACTTGAACCACAAAAGAAATATACCCAGTCCTATCCAACCTCAAACCCGTACTCTGCCCCCCCCCCCCTCCCCCACCAACCGTTCAAGATGCAGAACTTGTGTAAACATTTGGCATTTGTAGCCACACTGTTTTCCCAACATGCTTGAAAAGATATGGTTGTGTTCCTGTACCCAGCGAAGCTCCCCCAACTGGCTTGCCCAGACTGAACCCCAACCCCCAACTTACATGCCCAAACCTACCCCTTCCCCCACCGCCAAGTGACATTCATGTCAACATTTCAGTTGGCAGCACAATACAGCGAAGGTGTGCTCAGTCAGTTCAGCCCCCCCTCCAGCTACATTACACTCATGTGCCACCCCAGGGCAGACTGGTGTGTTAATTCTGAGCAAGTCAGTGTTGATTCCTGTGGACTCCAATGTATGTAGAAATCTTTTAAAGATATTGCCATTATTATATTGTAAATGCGAAAGGCATAGAATATAGAACAAAATGAATATGAGAAAGACCATGTATATATATTATTTTTGTAAATCAGTCAATGAACTGGAAGTATCTTGAATAAAATGTTTGTGCTCACAAATCCTTGAGTATGTTATTTCTCTTTCCTCATAACATGGAGAGATTTATTATTAAGTAAAATAGATACATGGATATGGAAACAAGATAAAGAACTATTAAAGATATTTAAACTATTTATTAAGAAGAATGTATAAGTACACATACATATATAAGTGTATAAAGAGATATATATATACGCACAAGTATGTATTTATAATAAGTACATAAAGATATATATATGAGCATGTCAGTGAATAGTATAACAAGTGTAGATTAAATTAACATGTATATGAGAACTTCATAAAGATATTACACAGAGAAACAAGAATATTATTATTATTTTTTTTTTTTTTTTCTTTTCGTTTTTTCGTGGCCCCACCCAATAAAAAAAAAATCCGGGTGGGGCTTCGGAAAGGAAAGAAGCTGACTTACTCAGACTGTCCCACCCAAGTGAGAAAACCTGGTGGCAACTGACTAAGACACAGTCCACACAAGATGACTCAGCATGCCTGAAGACAATTAAGTCCAAGAGCTATGGCACTGCTGCTACACATGAGGGGAAAATGATTTGAGGAGGTTTTGTTACAACACATTCTGGAAATGTATATTTTAATGACAGGAGTCTCTGAACTAACAGGAAAATCCTCCAAAAAAAAAAAAAAAATTTCCCTGTTAGTGCAGAGACACCCATCATTAAAAATACATTTCCCGAGTGCAGGGTCGGCCACCAATAAAACATGAACTGCAAGAAAACCTCCCCTAATCATCATGGGCTCTTAACAGTGCCATAGCTCTTGGGGGTAAAGCATCCAGACATGCTGGGTCATCTCAAATTTCCTGTGCCTCAGTCAACTGTCACCAGGTCCTCAGTCAGGTGAGACAGAATCAGTAAGTCAGAAAATTAGTAAGTTAGTGGGCCAGTTAGTGGGCTTTTTTTCCAAACCTCAGTAATGTTGGGCTCTGTGTAGCAAACCATTTCTGTTGTTTCAATTCTTCTGAAAAATAAAGTGATGTGATACCCAGCCACCCAAATGGTGGACATCTACCTACACACTTACTGGTACCAGACAAGTGAAAATTTTCAGATCAAACAAATAAATGTGCAGATCATGGACAAAGAGCTTGACCAGACTACATTGCACATTTACTTGTTCAATCGTAAAATTTCTACTTGTCTAGCAAGTAAATGTCTACGTTCATGTCCACCATTTGGGTGGCTGAGTACAACATCACCTTTGTCAATATTGTTTGTTATTTTGTCCCTGGACTGCAACAAGACACAATCTCCAACGCAAAAACAATGCAGATGTCACCTTGTTGCACTCAAGAGATATGGAAAAAAAATGCTGAAACTCACAATGTACAGAAATATCAAAAATGACAATATCTGCAACTAAATATACACCCATGTTACAAAGCCAAAGCCAAATCCGTACTCGAACGATTGACAATCGTTTTCCACTTGGTCTGTAATACAGTTTATCATTATTCCATTTGAAGTCCAAATGTCCACAAGGTTATGTCATATGGAATCATCCATCATGGAATCAATATACCACCCTCATCCAATCTTGAAACTGAAATAAAGAAAATTTACATTTCATGTCTGTCCAATTCATAAAACGTCTTTAAAAGCAATGGCTTAACTCTTAGGATACGGGGAATCAGAATGAATTTATTGAACATGACGTACAGCAAAAAACTTACAGTAAAGCAGGTGCTTCTAGTCAAGTCTTGTCTGCCTATTTGGGCAGACGACACTCGACTAGAAGCACCTGCTCAGTGTTTAATTCTCATCCAGCCCAAAGATAGCCGAACTGTCACGGCTAGATTACCTGCGGTACTACATCACAGAAAAGAAAAATCAACTCCCAGCTTCTAAGAGTTAAGGACAAAGTTCAGACAAACTTATCCAGGATTAAAAAAAAAAAACATTCTGGAATTTGATCAATGTAACCTTGAGCTTGGAATATGGACTCTTACTGTAATATCCTACACAAAAATGTGATCCATGACCTTATTATTATATTTATTTATTGGGGTTTAAGGTCACAGACTTATGCACAATGGCTAATCATGACCGTGACAGTTTTACGGGTGGAAGAAGCCGGAGAGAACCCCCGAGCAACGACAAGCAACTGTCAACATTCTCTGTTCAAGCAGGGTTACAACATGTTCACCACTGACATGCAGTACACCTTAGAACACGGCATCATCGTGCCCCCATGTCGGCAACCGGGATAAAGTGCCTTGCCCAAGGACACAAGGCAGGTCGTCCCGGACAGGGATCGAACTCAGGACCTCTAGCATAGAAGTCCAACAGTCTACCACTGAGCCACCACGCTCCCATCCATGACCTTCAAACTGCCAAAAATAAGCCAAAACTGGATCGAGTGCAACTGGCGCAGACCCAGTAGGTGACACTCTCTTCCAAGTACAAATCCACGACTTCTGTTGCCAGTGCGCATATACATCACTAATGACTCATTTTTTTGAATCTGCCAACGTTACAGTTATGTGATCAGCGGGGAGGAAGGATTCTTACCCGTATAAGAAGACGGGAGGGCCTCCATGTAAACAACTGTGGTAGATATAATAAGAAAGGAAATTCACTATAAAATTTAAATTTCTTATCAACCTACCTTACAATTGTTTACTACAGGCTGAATAGACAATAGGATGGAGGGAATCACATAACCAACCCACACATAACTAAATTGCACTGAAACTGTGGATAGAGGAAGAGGACAATGAGAAATGAAGCGTATCGTTCTGTTCGATACACAGACCGAAAGGGCAGTAAACAGCACAGAGCTGGAACTGACCTTGTAAGAAGCCGAATGGCTGGGATAGACAACAGCCTGAGCAAAAGAAAGAGAGCCCGTAGAACAAAGGTCCTCTGCCTGCTCCTGCAACTGTCACAGATAAGTGGAGAAAGTAGTATTTCTCCAGTAGGCTGCCAGCATAACATCCGACAACATGACAGAGTTAGTATAAGCCCCAAGAGGTAGACAATGCACGCACTTCGTGGCAGAAATACGATTGGTAATACAATCACCAGTTGCTAGACGGGTGGAAGCTGCACTAATAGCAAGACAAATCCATTGAGAAATGGATTCAGGAAAGATCTTGTCAACCAGGAATAAGAACAGAAAATCGATCCTACACATCCAAATGAACAGAGCAAAGGGTGTTTACCCTCAACAGAAGGAAGAGACCTGACACAGATAGGAGGCGGAGTTGTTTCTGGTATCTGATTTCAGGCCAAAAAGGAGCAATCACTGGTAAACATAACACTGGTGGGAGAGCTCCAGAAAAAGGCCAGGTCAACTGAGAGGGCGTGAAGCTCACTAACCCATCTGGCTGAGGCAAAAGCCATCAGAAAAGGCGTCTTGTATGTGAGAAAACTCGTATCCACCTGGAATAAAGGCTTGAACGGTGCCCCCCCCTCCCCCTCCCAAGCAAAGCAGCACCCAAGAAAGATTCCATCTTGGGGTAAGCTGCAAAGTCCTAAGCCTTTTCAAGGAAAAGTGCCGAACAAGCTTGGAGAGGCATGGAGTAGTGCCGATACAACGCTGTCCCACACACGAAAAGGTCTCTGAAGCATGGACCTGTACCCATTGATGGAAACAGGCTGGGGACCCCAAGAATCAAACATATACCAGTTACTCTGCAATCTGTGTGATCAAAGGAGTGACAGAAGCAACAGAGTGATCCGAACACCATCGACAGAAGACCTTCCACTTAGCCGCATAGGCTGAACCAGTGGAGTGCCTCCTTGAAGAAGAAAAGCAACTCCACTGCTCGTCTCAAAAAAAAATGCTACGGATGAGACAGGACCTGACAAAAGACATGCACGAAGGCACAATGAAGTCGGGTCGACATGAAACCTCCAGCGACCTTGGCAAAGAAGGTCGCGACGTACCGGAACTGCCGCTAACAGAGAGCAGAGCAGATTGATGCACACCCACTGAGGCAACATTGCTGCGATCAAAATGATTCGACAACTGCAGGTTTGTATCTTGGTTAGAACCTGAGGCAGAATCGGAACCGGCAGGAAGGCGTACCCGACAAGACCGTTCCAAAGGCGAGACAGAGCATCCATGGCGAAAGCCAGAGCATCTGGACACGGGGACACGAATGTGTCCACCTGATGGTTCCGAGTCACAAAGAGATCGATGTGGGGAAGACCCCAGAGATCACAAAGAGACTGGAACACCGCCATGCAGAGCATCCACTCAGTGGAAAAGAACCTCCCCCATCGGGTCAGGGATTCGGCTAGGACATTAAGATGACTGGGAAAGTGATGAACCACCACTCCGGCGTTAACATCCCGAGTGAGCAGTAGAAGATCCCGAACCAATTCGTACATGGGAACATAGTGTGTGCCGCCCTGGCTCCAAATGTAAACAACCACTGTCAAATTGTCGCACAGCAGAAGGGCCTGACATTTCGAAAGGTGGGGGATTCACTGCCGGAAACTCAGAAGAGCAAGAAGCTCCTTCTGGTTGATGTGAAGAGCTGCAAGATCCTGTCCAATGACCCATGAAGTAAAGACCTAGAGGATCCAACGTCGCACCCCATCCGAGATCGCTGATGACTGCCATCAGAACACGGTCGGACATGGGGAAGTCCAATGGAACTCCCAGCATAATCCACTGAACATCTGTCCGGGGAGACGGTGATGGGGAAGAGACTCCGGTAACTAAAGCACCAGATCCAGAGGATCGACATTCAGCCTGCAACAACTGAGCAGATAGTGTTGGAGAGGTCTGACATGCAGCCGACCTGGAGGAATGAGATCCATCACCGAACCGCAGAGACCGAGTAGCCGAGAAAAGCACAGCCCTTGCCTGGTAAACCGCCACCGTATCCAGCTTAGTATGGAAGCCCACCCCAGATGACAAAATGACAGAGAGGGAACCAGGTCCAACTTCTCCCCGTTTACTCTGAACCCTAGTGATGTGAGCAGGCTCAACAGTGTGAAGACATCCGACTCCAGAAAAGCAGTATGCCTCTGGAGGATATCGACTAGATATGCCGAAGAAGACACCCTGGGGGCTATGTGCGATGTAAGACTAACACATGCAACATCAGATGGGTGAAGACCCAAGGATCCAGGTCGAGGCCAAATGGCATGACCTTCAACTAGAGAACATCCTGGGGAATGGAGCTGCGAACCGACCTCAAAGCCTCAGGTTGAACTGAGGAGCAATGATAGACTGGGTCAGGATACTCAGATCGATAACCTGTCCGAGTCAGCCATCCTTCTTTGGCACCAAGAACAGGCGGGAATAAAATCATACTGAAAGAATGTTCTTGATGACCTTGATCGCCCCCTTTGACAGGAGATTGCCTATCTCCGTGATCAAAAGTTCCCATCGTTTAATGTTGAAAGGGACTTGTGTTGGAAGAGGCACTCTCGACTGAGTGGAATGCCTCAACCTTGGACAAATTCGAGGTGGCCTCTGCCGACGCCTACCCTTACCCCGTGAGTGAGTAGAAGTGGCGGCAAGAGAAAGCAAAAGGGTACTTGTTAGGCTTTGGACGGCCCCTGCCTCCAACAGATCAAGCTGACAAAGCAGCAGCTGATCTATGGAATGACATTGGGAGTCATGCCGGACCATCGCCACGAACCATGGAATAGTTGCGGACCCGCCGATCGATGCAGATCGAAGAGCAGCACCCTGCCCCTCAAGAAGGAAACGGCTTGTGTCCAGCACAGCGTTCCTGTGAACTAATTACAAGTTAGCTGTGTTATAGGAATGTGTGTGAGAAGATGCATGAGCGCCGTGGACAGCACACACAAAAAACCTGTTCGTCGTCAAACTTATCTGGGAGCAGATAAGCAGTAAAGCTGAGAAGACGTGATCGAAGAGAGAAAGCATTCCAGCATCTCTCCCGATAAGCCCACCATGGACTCCAGAGGCTCTATATGAAAAGGCCAGCTTGGGAGTTGGAGTCCTGATCCAAAACCATCAAAGTCTGGCAGACTGGCGGAATTGTAGGAACGATAACGCACCGGAGACAATAAAGTGTCAACCCTGATGAAGAACGACGTCTTCATAGCCTTGGAACTCAGCTTACAGTCCAAAGCTGTAAATGCTTCAACCACCTGTACCGACAGAAACAGTCGAAGGCTCCCAGAAGCAGGTTGCTCCACAGGCTGCAGGTGTGCGACCGATGATTGTGGCTGGGCTGACATTGTCAGCCGGTTTGACAGTTTGAGATCTGGAAGGAACCCAAACACAAAGTCAAGAGCTGCCCCCAAATCAGAAGACTGTTGGTTCTCGACGTCAGGTACGTCGGACTCATCCCAGGAGTCAGAAGACACATAGCCCATCATGGTCAAACCAGCCAAAGCCTCCCATGGTGTAGGCACACCAGGGGGATCAGAAAACGGACTGTTTCCAATCACCGGAGGCGGCGCCATAGGGGCGCCTGGATATCACTTGTAGCCTCGCTGGAAGCAACGGAAAAGGCTCTTGTACAGAACCTAAGTAAGTAAGGAGAGGGCCTCCCTAAGCTCATGGACTGTGTCGGGACAGTTCGACGTGGGAACAAACCAACAAAGTGGCTTCACACCTGACCCATTTTACCAGCGAAGGGTCATGATCCTCAAATACACCCGATGCGAGGCGACGAGCTGCAGCCAAAACATCTGAGGGCAGATGTGTATTGGGGTATGACATACGCCGAGGATCTACAGAGCGGAAACTCAGGAGAGTCGCCGCGGACCTCTGCGGAACAGAAGGTCCAGGCTGCGCAAAAAGCACTGTCCCACAAAACTGTCCAAGGGAGCAGAGCGCGTGGACGGAAACGCCACGGAGCTCATGGTGACCCCACCATGAACATCCGAATCCAATGAGAACTAGAATTACTGTGAGCACTGCTCACTAAAGATACCACCCACTCCAACCAAGAAACATTTCACAACAGTAAAAAAGTATTTAATATACACAGCACATCTGTATGTTCTCCGAAAACATGAGAGCAATTTTCAATATGAGAAAGGGTAAATATTACAAAGAGCATGCAAGATGAAAATATCTGAAAAGAAACATGTTAGCCTACAGCATGGGCGCAGATCTCTCCCAAAGAGTATGGGGGGGGGGGGGGGGGGGAGGGAGTTCAAGCAGACGCAACAGGCATCTCACAACAATTTGGCTAAGTTCATTAAGACCTTTGGGACAGAGTAAAAAAAAAATACCTGAAAGCAAAATAGGAGGTGTACATCTATAATGTACCTAAAAGAATGCCTGAAAGTTTCAATGAAATCTGCCCCCTGGTTTAAGAGGAGTAGCGGATAGCAGATGTGTACCCCTCACAGCATAACGAACGTATGGACGTACAGACATACTAAGTCCATTTCGACGCATGAGAAAAAAAAAATACCTGAAAGTAAAATAAGAGGTGCACATCTAGAATGTATATAAAAGAATGCCTGAAAGTTTCAATGAAATCTGCCCACTGGTTTAAGAGGAGTAGCGGATAGCAGGTGTGTACCCCCCACAAAGCATCACAACAATTTGGCTAAGTTCATTAAGACCTTTGGGACAGAGTGAAAAAAAAATACCTGAAAGCAAAATAGGAGGTGTACATCTATAATGTACCTAAAGAAATCTGCCCCCTGGTTTAAGAGGAGTAGCGGATAGCAGATGTGTACCCCTCACAGCATAACGAACGTATGGACGTACAGACATACTAAGTCCATTTCGACGCATGAGAAAGAGTAAAAAATAAAAATACCTGAAAACAAAATAAGAGATGCACATCTATAATCTTTATAAAAGAATGCCTGTGAGTTTCAATGAAATTCGCCCACTGGTATAAGAGGAGTAGCAGATAGCAGGTGTGTACCCCCCACAAAGCATCACAACAATTTGGCTAAGTTCATTAAGACCTTTGGGACAGAGTAAAAAAAAAAAATACCTGAAAGTAAAATAGGAGGTGCACATCTAGAATGTATATAAAAGAATGCCTGAAAGTTTCAATGAAATCTGCCCACTGGTTTAAGAGGAGTAGCGGATAGCAGATGTGTACCCCTCAAAGCATAATGGATGTATGGACGTACGGACGTACTAAGTTCATTTTGCCACATGGGATAGAAAAAATAAAAATACCTGAAAGCAGAATAGAAGGTGCACATCTATAATGTATATAAAAGAATGTCTGAGAGTTTCAATGAAATTCGCCCACTGGTATAAGAGGAGTAGCGGATAGCAGGAGTGTACCCCCCTAAAGCATCACAACAATTTGGCTAAGTTCATTTCGCCCTTTGGGAAAGAGTAAAAAATAAAAATACCTGAAAGCAAAATAGGAGGTGCACATCTATAATGTATAGAAAAGAATGCCTGTAAGTTTCAATGAAATCCACCCACTGGTTTAAGAGGAGTAGCGGATAGCAGATGTGTACCCCCAAAGCGTCACGGA
This sequence comes from Pictodentalium vernedei, assembly GCA_031216915.1. Taxonomy (NCBI): domain Eukaryota; kingdom Metazoa; phylum Mollusca; class Scaphopoda; order Dentaliida; family Dentaliidae; genus Pictodentalium; species Pictodentalium vernedei. Next base: position 307,292,504 of record CM062288.1, read on the forward strand.
CGTACGGACGTACGGAGCATAATGGATGTATGGACGTACGGACGTACTAAGTTCATTTTGCCACATGGGATAGAAAAAATAAAAATACCTGAAAGCAGAATAGAAGGTGCACATCTATAATGTATATAAAAGAATGTCAGAGTTTCAATGAAATTCGCCCACTGGTATAAGAGGAGTAGCGGATAGCAGGAGTGTACCCCCCTAAAGCATCACAACAATTTGGCTAAGTTCATTTTGCCCTTTGGGAAAGAGTAAAAAATAAAAATACCTGAAAGCAAAATAGGAGGTGCACATCTATAATGTATAGAAAAGAATGCCTGTAAGTTTCAATGAAATCCACCCACTGGTTTAAGAGGAGTAGCGGATAGCAGATGTGTACCCCCAAAGCGTCACGGACGTACGGAGGTACGGACACCATGAATGCTATATACCGCCCACTTTTCAAGTGGGTGGTATAAAAACTGAGGTACTGAGAGACCACAGAAGAGGGTTCGACCGGCAGCCCCTTCCGACTTCACCAAGTTGAAGTCAGGGAAGGCTGAGGCAGATACATGCCCCACGTCTACACTACCAGACATTTCTGCAGATCCCTGCAGGGATAAAACTGCTGTGCTGAACGGCTGAGTGGACACAACAGGGGGTTTGGTCGGCAGCCACTTCCGACTTCGCCGAGTTGAAGTCAGGGAAGGCTGAGGCCGATACCCCACATCCACACTACCCCACGTCTACACTACCAGACATCTCTGCAGACCCCTGCAGGGATAAAACTGCTGTGCTCAACGGCTGAGTGGACACAACAGGGGGTTTGGTCAGCAGCCACTTCCGACTTCGCCCAGTTGAAGTCAGAGAAGGCTGAGGCCGATACCCCACATCCACACTACCGACATCGCTGCAGACCCCTGCAGGGATAAGCCGAGGCCGCCTGAAAATGGTGACCAATGACATTTTAGACGGAACAGCAGTAGCAGCCGATACGACGGGAGTTGCTGAAACTGGAGGAAAAGTGGAGAGAACAACTGGGGGGAGGAGTCACAACCCCAGTGACAGCCTCAGATGTCGACTGGAGAGGGGGCCTAGTTCCAGAACCAGGCATCTCTTCACCAGACAACTCAACAGCTCCCGCAGTATCCACCACGGTAAAAAAAACTTCACATCCCCCATGGAGGGGGTATAACTCTCACCAGACGTGGTTGTGTTGGGAGGTCCCAAAATGACAGTGTCCCCACCCCCCACAGATGCAGGAGGAACGGTCACGAGAATGCACCAAAAGCGAGAGCAAAAGGCATTGCCCTAAAGGAACAGAGGTGAGAGCAGTAGAAGAAAAGGTGAACTCAACAGATACAGAAAGAAGAACACCCCCAACTACAAGAGAAAGTTGGCAGAAAAAGAACCGGCGGGAACACAACATAACCCAAACGGCCGACAGGGACCCAAAAAACAGAAATTCAGCCCTCAACAGAGTGAAGAAATCCTGTCCACACAGTCCTTGATTGACACCTAACTCCAATAATAATAAAATTTATCAACCGAAAAACTTTATGTCCGAACCGCACGGTACGCGAAATTTGTGCACGACACAGAAAATATATCAAATATAATGAAAATGTGGTTGAAAATAATAACGAGAATATATAAAACAGAGTCCTGTTATTATACGATCCTCAGATCCATAATTCCAGCCACAGGTAACCATTATCAACGAGTTGAATTATCACTGTTTCTGAATGCATAAATGGACGTCCCGCCACATGGTGGACAAAAAAAAAGAATGGTTTGATGACTGCTTTGTGCACTGGTTAACGGAAGTCGTGGAATTGTACTAAGAGAAGAGCATCCCCTACTGGGTGTGTGCCGATGATAGGTAGGCAATCCTTGGGCTACATGGAGGCAGCAACAAAATTGATAGAGCGACCCCCATCCTTCACCCTTTTCAGCAGAATGCCATCCAAGGAGGAAGAAATGCCAGAAGGCCCAGGAGGAAGAATGCCAGAAGGCCCAGGAGGAAGAAATGCCAGAAGGCCCAGGAGGAAGAAATGCCAGAAGGCCCAGGAGGAAGAAATGCCAGAAGGCCCAGGAGGAAGAAATGCCAGAAGGCCCAGGATCCTGGGTGATCTGAAGATGAGAGACTAACACCATCAGCTAACCAGACTGATTCCACCCAGAAGAGAGACAATGCAATGGCTGATATTTCAAAAGGATTATTGCTAGCAAGGCCCCATGCAGTATGGTGACAACCAACTTCAGATGAGCCAGAAAGCCAGAGGAGAATACTGACGGGAGGAAGCAACAAGCCAAGAATTACCTGCTTGTTTTTTCCCATGCGTTTGCACTCAGTCAGTTTCTGAATTTTCTGTGAGACACTTCAAATAAGAGCTTAAAATTCCAATTTTAGGTTTAAATCTTGGCAAGGCATCAGTAAACAATTGTGGGTCGGTTGGTAGAAAATGGAATGATTGCTACCATGAACTCTGCAGGCCCGATTTGGAATAAAACAACATACACTGTGGCCACTGATGCACCTGAAACTATGCTCTAAATGCCTACTTTCTTATATATGAAAGTGTCGACAACACTACAGCTCAACATGTCCAAGAAGGGACTGAACTACATAGAAATATCCTGTAATGCCATGTTACTCACTCAAGTTTCTACAGAAAAGACATCACACCAAAACAACAAATGAAATCTGAAAAAGATCTGGCGAGAGGATCGGCCTGTTGAGTCTGCTGATGGAATTGTTGAAAATTTATATGCCAAATTCAAGATGGCCAATGTTGGCCATGTTTTACAACAAAATTCAGAAAAATTCAATAGCTCCCATTTAGACATTACACCAAAGCTACATAATAAATTTAAAAAAGACTGGGTGAGAGAGGCGGCCTGTAGGGTATGCAAATGGAATTGTTGACAATTTATAGACCGAACCTCATAAGATAGCCGCTGGTGGCCAATACTGGTCATGTTTTTTAACCAATTTAAAAAATCGATAGCTCCCATCTAGACATTGCCCCAAAGCTACATAACAAATGTGGGACAGATTGGGTGAGAGCAGCGACCTGGAGGGTGTGCAAAAGGAATTGCTGGCCAATTTACAACAAAATCCAAGATGGCTAATGGCAGTCATGTTTTTTACCTAAATTTGAAAAAAATCGATAGCTCCCACGTAGACATTGCCCCAAAGCCACATTTGAAATCTGGAACTGATCGTGTGAGAGCTGTGGCCTGAAGGGTGTGCTAAAGGAATTGTGGATGGATGGACATACAACCCATCCCAATAGCTCATACTTGACGTTGTCAATTTGAGCCTCAAATGTTAACATCAGTTGAATGAGTTGCTCAAAAACTAAACTGAACTCCGAGAAATAATGCTGACTTATGCAGATATGCAAATGACATTAGAATATTAGGTAAATTTCTAAGATTTGGGTTTTCATTGTAGTATAACCTTGACCTTTGACATTTGGACCTGATGGTGCCTCACAACACACCTTCCTTTATCCTTGTGTGCAGTTTTCGGAAAAACAACCCACCCATTTGAGTTACAAAAGTTACAATTTTCCGTTTTCATAATCACGATAGATTGACCATAGTAATTCAGAATTGATAGTGCTGAACAATACACCTTCCCTTTGTCCTTTACCCTTGTGAAATTTTATGAAAACCCAACCAGCCATTTAGGAATTAGCGACTTCAGACAAATTTCTCAACGAACAAAATCTTTCAAAGAATGTTCATGATGATGTCATTTTGACCTTATCATTCGGACCTGGTGAAGTGGCACATCACACATTCTCATTGTCCTTACAGTTGAGAGAAGTTTTGTGAAAAGGCACCAAGCTATTAGTTATGAAGAAAACAATTTTCCTGACAGAGACAATATTCAGACAGAGGGATGGTACGAAGGACATCACAGATTTAAGATGCTTCCTTTTGGAGCATATCTCACTGCTACCACAAGGTTCGTAACAACCGTCTTCTTCATGGGAGTCTGAACATAAAGTGTGATACCCAGTATGACTATCCAAGACGCCTGTGGATCATGATTCCTGGCCTCCTGGCAGTTCAGAAGACAGATCTGGTTGGTAGGAGAGGTCTATCTCAAATCTGCCTTGGAGGTGGGGAAACCTCTGGGGACTGATGAGCCTGAAATCCTTTGTCAAATTGAGGGTGAGAAAAACAACATAAATCTCACTCTCCTGATAAAAGCTTGTCCCTGTCTAGGGCTATGAAAAGCCTGTTTAGGGTACTTACTACTCTTGGACGTCAAACTAGAGGCTCCACAGAGCCTGTAATCGCTCACCTGGAACCACATGTAAAAATGTGATTTTCCATAGGCTTTCCATGGTAACTATGAGCTGCAATGGTTACCATGTTTGCAACATTTTACAAGAGGATCATTGGTAGAAGGTGTCCCAGTCTTCAATGACGAAGTTTCAAAACATTTGAATCCATCAAACAGAATCATAGAATTTCTCTGGTGGCCACATTTTCCAAGCAACGGGAACAAAAATAGGATAGTTTGTGGAGGGCCTCCTATAGACCATTCCTGCCAAGTTATGGTTCACGCTGGCTCAGCAATTCCAGAGAGATGAAAATGGGATTTCCTATAGGGTTTTTCTATAGTAACTATAAACCGCAATTGTGGCCATGTTTGCAACACGATCAATATTAAATGAGGAACGTTGGTAGAGGGTGTCCCAGTCATCAGTCTTGCAAAGTTTCAAAACATTTGGCCCTGTGGTTTCAGAGGAGAAGAGTATTCAAAATTTACCAATCAGAATCAAAGAGTGCTTCTGGTGGCCACGTTTTGCATCCAACACGAATAAAATGAGTAACAGTTGTACAGAACCTCTCATAGACCATGCCTGCCGAGTCTGGTTCACATTGGCTCAGTATTTTCAGAGAACATGATGAAAATGTGATTTCCTATAGGGTTTCTATGGTAACTGTAAACCACAATTGCAGCCATAATTGCAACCCTATGAAGATTAAATAAGGATCATTGGTAGAGGGGGTTACAGTCATCAGTCACACTATGTTTCAAAACATTTGGCCTTGTAGTTTCAAAGAAGATTTCTTGAAAATGCACACTTTTATGAATTCTGTTTCAACACAAAAATCAGTAAAAGAAGGTTCAATATTTTGAAAATTACAATTTTTTTCAGACAGTATTCTCTTTTAAATAGCTTTGGCTAGGTAAAGGGTTATGGGGAACAGATTTTACTCCAATTTTGTCATAGATTTATTTTTGCTGGACAGCTACTGAGAAAAAAAAATAAAACTTCCATGCTTTTCCAAACACCTGTCATCAAACAGTATTACAGATAAGTAACTTGAGAGTTATAATGTATTAACTGCACTTGTTTAGAGTAGTAGTCAAAATAAGTTGTAGGATAATCCTATAAACTTTGTATCTTTTCACTTCCTACACTGATAAGACCAGAAGCCGACATCATTTTCTGGAAAGCTCTCACTGAAAGCTTTACACAAAATGTCAGATTCTGATCTTGTCAGGGCAGGAGCAGTAGTTTACTTAGTTTATTGCAGTTATGCTACAACTTATTTTGACTTGTACTGTATGCACAATATTTTGGGTTTTTTCCAAGTTCTCAGTGGAGAAAACTGGAACCAACCCTTACCAGATTCTCGAAAAAAACCCAAGTATTTTGCTGACAGTACCGATCTTCGTGCAGACAGGAGAGGCATTGGGTTAAGCATTAGAATATAGCCTCTGGTGGCCACATATTTCCATCCTCTCATAGATCATTCCAGCGAAATTTGGTTCAGAAAATGTGATTTCCCATAGAAATTCTATAGTAAATGTAAGCCGCAATTGTGGCCATGTTTACAATCCGATCAACATTAAATGAGGAAGTTAGTAGAGGCTGTCCCAGTCATTACTTATGTGAAGTATCAAAACATTTGGCCCAGCAGTTTCAGGAGGAGAAGATTTTTGAAAATCCACCCATCAGAATCAAAGAATGCCTCTGGCGGCCAAGTTTTTCAACCCACTGGAACAAAATCGGGATCGTTTGTAGAGGACCTCCCATAGACTATCCCTTCCAGGTTTGTTTTCATGTCACCTCAGTTTTTCCAGAGAAGAAGAGAAAAATGTGATTTTCCATAGGGTTTCTATAGTAAATGTAGCCGCAATTGTGGCCATGTTTACAACCCGATCAACATTAAATGAGGATCGTTGGTAGAGGAGGTCCCAGTCCTCATTTATATGAAGTTTCAAAACAATTGGCCTGGCAGTTTCAGAGGAAATTTTTGAAATCAAAGAATGCCTCTGGAAGCCATGAATATACGCAAAAGATAAATGCTTCTAATGGCTTCTTGAGGTTTAATGTCAACATTCTTGGCCTTTTACCTTTAGAAACAAATGTTTATTCAACAAATTTTTTTTAAATTATTAAACGTCTAAAACAGGGTAAAATTTACCGATTCTTCGACAACGAAAAATACTAATCGATTTTGGCATGACCGATTGAAAATCGATTAATCATGACAGCCTAACCCAACACAAGCAGAGTTTGTAGAGGGTGAAGACAACATGCAGTATGCCACACAGTACACAGTGCCATCATGCCCCCAAGTGGACAACTGATATTAAAGTGTCTTGCCCAAGGACACACCACAGGTGGCATAGGTCAGTATTGAACTATAGATCTTTTGATTTAAAGTCCAATGTTTTAATCAAGTCACTACTCTCCCTGGATTTCTAGATATACTCAAGGAGGGACAGTTTTCCAGAATCTGCAATTGAAAACTCTATTGACCAGTATTTTTCAGTTTCTGGGGTAGGCAGAGAGTCCTGCATCAACACTCTGTTGGGGTAGCATGGTGGAGGATAATGGTCTATCCAGGGCTCGAAATAGGGTCACCCGACGTCCCGGGACAACCAGAGATATTCTCGGGCAACCAAAAATGCTATTCCCTCTGCCCGATGGGCAACCAGACTTTTTCTGTCCGATTTTAAAAGATAATTCTTTGAGAAAATTAAAATATAAAAATGAGTGGGAATTAATGATAAAACAATTGTTAAAATGGTTGATTACGCGTTCCGCTGGCGGCTCATAAACTTCAGAAGACAACAGGTACATAACTGATTTTCTTCAGTAATGCTCACGAGTGGAGTCTGGTTGTATTTGAATCAATGTTCCCAGATATCAGGAGTGCACCAGTACGATAAGCAACCGAGAATGGCGTGATGTCATATCCCTGTAGAGACAATACTGGGCACTCATAATGTCCTGAACGATTCAAACAGAGCCATTACCTTCCCAGAAATCGTCTTTCGAAAGTGAAAGTGGAAGTTGCGCTCATTCAGCATTGCAACGGCCTCTGTTGCTGATCTTCCTCTTGGTCAGGTACTTATTTTTTTGTTACTATGTTCAACGATATGTTTGAGATTAGTTCTCAATTGAGATAGTAAGTTAACGTAGCGCAGTAAACCTGGACACTTTCCAGGCCGTAATTGGGGGTAGGGGTGGCGGGGGGGAGGGTCTGGGCGGTGTCAGTTGTCATGATGCATGGCTTTTTTTTTTGCACCACTGCATCTTAATCTGTCCCCGTTTTTCAACCTGTTGTTATACATCATTTGTCATATCTGATCGACTCACATTGAAATGTGTATAAACTGAGCAATCAAATATCAGTCTTAACACCAGGCCACCATTTTCTGGGGCAGGCAACTAGATCTCAAAAGAAGCCTGCCCTATCGGATATTTTTTATTTTCTTCCAAATGAATCTTGATGCACTTTCGTGTGAAAAAAAGTAAATTCAACCAACTGATCTGGGGGGGGGGGGGGGGGGGGGGGGTTGGGTGGTGATGGTGATTGTTGGTTGTGGAGGGGGATATTAATGGGATAACAAAATTGTAACAAGGCAAATTCCTGACATCTAAATAATTTCACTTCAAAGATAATATGAACCATATCCACAGAAAATGAAGCCTTCAAGTTGAGGTACCTGCATGCACAATAAAGCCCAAAATAAGGGCTTCCAACACTCTACCAGTTCAAGGAATTTTCCCATATTGCACCAGGTTGAAATTTCGGTCGCCATGAAGAGCCCAAATATGAACCCAGGAATTTGGGAGAACTGAAAAAGGTTTTTAAAGTATATTCCTCATACTGCCCTGTGTAAAAATTTCTGCTCCCACAAGCTCAAATATGACCCCAGAACTTGATTTGATTAAATTTGAATTTGAAACTCCTATCATATCAAATATTAAAATATTCAGATGGGCAGATCTGAAGGAAGATTTTTAAACAAGAAGAATGTCAGTAAGGTAACACATGCCCCCCCTCCCCCTCCACCCCGTGATCTTCACCTTGCAGATGCGGCGGAAACTATTATATGCAACACACCTTCTGACTGTCCTTATCATTTGTAAAATGAAAGTGTCAATGACACTGTAGCTTAACTTGTGTGTTGTGTTTGATGAAAAGGATAACAGCCAATGTTTATGAAAGGATTATGAAATAAGACAAGAATTGTGATAATTGGGAATATGTTCATTTCTGTTCCCTGTATGCTATGTTTATGATAAAAATAATATGAGGTGTACACTGTACTAAAGATCTGAGGGGTGGGTTAATATGACCTCACAGTTAATATATGTGGCCCTCACAGTTAACATATATCAACAAAATTACAATGAAATTATTCCAAAATGAGTCATCCTATCAAGTTACATTAAAATCCCTTCATAAATATGGCCTGTAGACTGTGCTAAAGGTTTTCGGGCTTCGGGCCCCTGTAGCCGTCAGTTTCCCAATTGCGTCCAAAGGGGACGTTCTCATCTAGACATTATATGAAGTCAACCTACCAAGTTACAATGAAATCCCTCCATAAATATGACCTGTAGACTGTGCTAAAGGTTTTCGGGCTTCGGGCACCTGTAGACATCACAGATGACCAACCACGACCAAAAGGGGATGTCATCATCTAGGCATTATATGGAGCCAACCTAACAAGTTACAATGAAATCCTTCCATAAATACGACCTACAGACATGCTAAAGGTTTTTGGGCTCGGGCAGCCATCAAGGCTGAATGATCGTGACCAAAAGGGGATGTTCTCATCTGGACACTATTTGGAGTCATCCTACCAAGCTACAATAAAATCCCTTCATAATTATGACCTGTAGACTGTTCTAAAGGTTTTCGGGCTTTGGGCCCCTGAAGCCGTCACAGTTGCCCACTCGTGTCCAAAAGGGGACGTTCTCATCTAGACATTATATGAAGTCAACCTACCAAGTTACAATGAAATCCCTTCATAAATATGACCTTAGACTGTGCTAAAGGTTTTCGGGCTTCGGGCTCGGGCAGCCATCATGGTTGAATGATCGCAACCAAAGGGGACAATCTCATCTGGGCATCATCTGGAGTGATCCTGCGAAGTTACAATGAAATCCCTTCATAAATATGACCTGTAGACTGTGTTCAAGGTTTTCGGGCTTCGGGCACCTGTAGCCATCACAGTTGACCAATCACGACCAAAAGGGGATGTCATCATCTAGGCATTATATGGAGTCAACCTAACAATGTTACAATGAAATCCTTCTATAAATATAAACTTTTGCCTATGCTAAAGGTTTTTGGGCTCGGGCACCCATCAAGGCTGAATGATCACGGCCAAAATGGGACGTTCTCATCTTGACCTTATTTGGAGTCAACCTACCAAGTTACAATGAAATCCCTTCATAAATATGACCTGTAGACAGTGCTAAAGGTTTTTGGGCTTCGGGCACCTTTAGCCGTCAAAGTTGCCCAAACATGTCCAAAACGGGACGTTCTCATCTAGGCATTATATGAAGTCAACCTACCAAGTTACAATGAAATCCCTTCACAAATATGACTTGTAGACTGTGCTTAAGGTTTTCGGGCTTCGGGTTCGGGCAGCCATCATGGTTGAATAATCGCAACCAAAGGGGACAATCTCATCTGGGCATCATCTGGAATGATCCTATGAAGTTACAATGAAATCCTTTCATAAATATGGCCTGTAGACTGTGCTCAAGGTTTTTGGGCTTCGGGCACTTGTAGCCAACACAGCTGACCAATTATGACCAAAAGGGGATGTCATCATCTAGGCATTATATGGAGTCAACCTAATAGGTTACAATGAAATCCTTCCATAAATATGACCTTTTACCTATGCTAAAGGTTTTTGGGCTCGGGCACCCATCAAGGCTGAATGATCGCGATCAAAAGGGGACGTTCTCATCTAGACATTATTTGGAGTCATCCTACCAAGTTACAATGAAATCCCCTCATAAATATGACCTGTAGACTGTGCTAAAGGTTTTCGGGCTTCGGGCACCTTTAGCCGTCACAGTTGCCCAATCATGTCCAAAAGGGGACGTTCTCATCTAGACATTATATGAAGTTAACCTACCAAGTTACAATGAAATCCCTTCATAAATATGACCTGTAGACTGTGCTAAAGGTTTTCGGGCTTCGGGCTTGGGCAGCCATCATGGGTGAATGATCGCAACCATAGGGGACAATCTCATCTGAGCATCATCTGGAGTGATCCTAAGAAGTTACAATGAAATCCCTTCATAAATATGACCTGTAGACTGTGCTCAAGGTTTTCGGGCTTCGGGCACTTGTAGCCATCACAACTGACCAATCACGACCGAAAGGGGATGTCATCATCTAGGCATTATATGGAGTCAACCTAACAGGTTACAATGAAATCCTTCCATAAATATGATCTTTTGCCTATGCTAAAGGTTTTTGGGCTCGGGCACCCATCAAGGCTGCATGATCGTGATCAAAATGGGACGTTCTCATCTAGACATTATTTGGAGTCATCCTGCCAAGTTACAATGAAATCATTTCATAAATATGACCTCTAGACTGTGCTAAAGGTTTTCGGGCTTCGGGCTCCTGTAGCCGTCACAGTTGCCCAATCACGTCCAAAGGGGGACTTTCTCATCTAGACATTGTATGAAGTCAACCCACCAAGTTACAATGAAATTCCTCAATAAATATGACCTGTAGACTGTGCTAAAGGTTTTCGGGTTTTGGGCTCGGGCAGTCGTCACGGTTGTCAGATCATGCCCAAATGGGGAAATTCGCATCTAGACATCATAAGGAGTCATCCTACCAAGTTACAATGAAATCCCTCCACATTAAACATGACCTGCAGACTGTGCTAAAAGTTTTTGGGTTTCGGGCTTGGGCAGCCATCACGGTTGATAGATCATGCCCAAAAGGGGACGTTCTCGTCTAGGCACTATACAGAGGCATCCTACCAAGTTACAATGAAATCCCTTCATAAATACGACCTGTAGACTGTGCTAATGGTTTTCGGGTTTTGGGCTCGGGCAGCCATACCGGTTGCCCGATCACGACCAAAAAGTTCTCATCTAGACATGACCCCAAACCTGCATATGAAATTTCGTGACGATCAGACAAGAACTGCGGGGTGTAGCCCGTGCTAAAGGAAATGTGAACAGACGTCACAGACTCACAGACTAACAGACTTCCGCACGCGTGATGGCAATAGCTTATCTTGACTATGTCAAGTTAAGCTAAAAATTTAACAACTGTAGTATGATTTGTTTCTGAGTTATGGCTGAGACACGAATATTGAACGATTTTTAGTGTGACCTTGAAATGTGACCTTGACCTTGAAGGTACGAAACCCGGCTATGGTGTGTGACACATCCTTCCATGGTCCTTTATAATTGTGTGAAGTTTGATGACTGTGGCCCTGACTGTGATCAGTGTGACCTTGAAATGTGACCTTGACCTGGCTGTGGTGCGTGACACATCCACCCGTTGTCCTTTATAATTGAGTGATGTTAGATGATTGGAGCCCTAATAGTTTTGGAGTTATGCTTGAGACACGATTTGTGACCCTGAACATATGAAGGTCAATTGTGACCTCCACCTTACAGATGCGGCAGAAACTATTATACGCGACACACCTTCTGACTGTCCTTAACATTTGTAAAAAGTTTAACAATTGTACTGATTCGTTTCCGAGTTATGGCTGAGACACGAATATTGACAGATTTTTAGTGTTACCTTGAAATGTGACCTTGACCTTGAAGATACGAACCCGGCTATGGTGTGTGATACATCCTCCCATGGTCCTTTATAATTGTGTGAAGTTTGATGACTGTGGCCCTAACCCTTTTCGAGTTATTGGCTTGGACACACACACATGGATGGACAGACACACACACACTTCAATCACTATATGCCACCCGACCTAAGTCGGGGGCATAAAACTGCTGATGGGATCACCGACCCAATGTCAAGTTGTGACAATGGAAAAGTGGATTTAATCATTATCAACTTAACATCTGGAAATCAATTGTTTACGAGAGAGTATGTTCAAGGTCACTGTGACCTTTGACCTTGCGAATCCAATATAGATAGAGTTCTTCCTCTGACCAAGGCCAACCAACCTATGAACTTTCATGAATGTTTGTTGAACCATTGTTAAATTATCATCCGGAAACCAATTTTTTACGATTTACTATAATCAAGGTCACTGACCTTGACCTTTAACCTAGCAGGTCCAATGTATATAGGGTTCTTCCTCTCACCAAGGCCAACCTACCTATGAAGATTCATGATTGCTGGTTGAACCATTTTTAAGTTATTGTGCAGAAACCCATCGTTTATGGTTTAATATGTTCAGGGTCACTGTGACCTTCACCTTTGACCTAGCACATCCAATATAGATAGGGTTCTTTCTCTCACCTTGGCCTAGCACATCCCATATAGATAGGGTTCTTCCTCACACCCAGGCCAACCTATTTATGAAGTTTCATGAATGTGGGTCAAACCATTATCAAGTTATCATCCGGAAACCAATTGTTTTGATTACTATGTTCAGGGTCACTATGACCTTGACCTTTCACCTAGCAAGTTCAAAATAAATAGGCTTCTTCCACTCACCAAGGCCAAACTACATATGAAGTTTCATGAATGTGGTTTCAACCATAGTCAAGTTATCATCCGGAAACCAATTGTTTACGATTTAGTATGTTCAAGGTCACTGTGACCTTAACCATCGACCTAGTGAGTCTAAAATAAAGAGGGTTTTTCCTCTCACCGATGCCAACCTACCTATGAAATTTCATGAATGTGGTTCGAATCATTGTCAAGTTATCATCCGGAAACCAATTGTTTACGACTGCCCAACCGCACGAGTGCCATTCATCAACTATAAGTTGAGTTGGACTTTGTCACAACTCAACTAAAAATATTCTCATATTACACGGTCAAACTTTGGGCTGCCCCAAATAACTCCAGGTATTTTTTAATAAACTTCAAGGTGATCCCTCTGAAGAATAGGACTGAAACGGATGGCTCATTTTCGTAACCGACTAACCGGGAGCTATAACCGGATAATATCCAGTTATCCGTGGCCATTATTTCACCGAATATGGGATCATAACTATGGGAATTGGAAAGCAGAATTCTCAAACTATTCCGTAGTGTGCATATAAACGAACGTTGTTGAGTACTCGACAACGTTTGTTTGTATACACACTACAGAATAGTTTCTGCGATTACTCATTACTCACACAGAAATTGCCAATCAATTAACAAAGTCTTGAACACCAAAGTCGATTATTTCTCAATGTACACACCGCAGCTTCGATGTGTAATCTATCACAAAAGAGAAGCGGCAGATTTACTACGTTTCAAACATGGAATGACGATCACTATCGATATTTCGGACAACCGGTTGACAGTTTTTCTAATCCGTTAGATAGCCAGCTGGTTTCAAACCGATTATCTGTTTAACCATTTCAGTACTACTAAAGATGCAGTACACCAATTATCAAAAGATGTTGACCAGCAGATTTTTAAACAAGTAAAAAGATGGCATATCCAACAGAAGCTCTCTGAAATGCAAACTGACAGAAACAACATACTAATTTTTTTCAAATGCAGAATTGTGAAAGGGTTTAAGACATATAAAAATAGGCCGTTGAAATCGTCAGATGTGTACTCATACGCGCAACTAGTAGAAAGCTGTATGATGGAGGGCCACCACGGATGCCGACATTATGTACACCATACATGGTATGGGTACATATAGAAATGGATTGGAGGAGTGTCTAATTTGATGGATCAGGGGTTAATATCTCCGGATCAAATTATCAGATTTACATAAAAAACTATAGAGCACCTCACATCAGTAACCTGAACATATACATACAGTAACATGACAAACGGATTGATATTTTTCAAGTTATCTCATGCCAAAGGGATTGGAGGAATTTTCAATTTGAAGGATAAAGGGTTAATATTTCAGGATCAAAATAACAGATTTACACCAAAAACTATACAGCTCGGCACATCAGTAACCTGAATACAAATATAAAGTAACTTGACAATCCAAGCAATATTTTTCAAGTTATCGAATGACAAAGAAATGGATACGGATGCCGGACGGACAAATGGACAGACGGACAGATGGACGGACAAAGGATGGACGATCGATGGATGGCCACCCCGGATGACGGCATTATGTGTACCATACATAGTATGGGTAAACATAAATATTTTTCAAGTTATCAAATGCCAAAGGGATTGGAGGAATTTTCAATTTGAAGGATAAAGGGTTAATATCACAGGATCAGATTATCAGATTTACACCAAAAACTATACACCTCGGCACATCAGTAACCTGAACACAAATATAAAGTAACTTGACAATCCAAGCAATATTTTTCAAGTTATCGAATGACAAAGAAATGGATACGGACGCCAGATGGATGGACGGACAGATGGACGAACAAAGGATGGACGAACGATGGATGGCCACCCCGGATGATGGCATTATGTGTACCATACATAGTATGGGTATACATAAAATAACAAGAAGAATGTTACTAAGGTAACACATGCCCCCGCCCCCTTGTGACCTTCACCTTGCAGATGCGGTGGAAACTATTATACGCGACACACCTTCTGACTGTCCTCAACATTTGTAAAAAGTTTAACAATTGTACTATGATTTGTTTCTGAGTTATGGCTGAGACATGAATATTGACAGATTTTTAGTGTGACTTAGAAATGTGACCTTGACCTTGGAGGTACGAACCCAGCTATGGTGTGTGACACATCCTCCCATGGTCCTTTATAATTGTGTGAAGTTTGATGACTGTGGCCCTAACAGTGTTCAGTGTGACCTTGAAATGTGACCTTGACATTACGGACCTGGCTGTGGTCCGTGACACATATCCACCCGTTGTCCTTTATAATTGAGTGATGTTAGATGATTGTAGCCCTAATAGTTTTGGAGTTATGCTTGAGACACAATTTGTGACCCTGAATATATGAAGGTCAATTGTGATCTCCACCTTGCAGATGCAGCGGAAGCTATTATACGCGACACACCTTCGGACTGTCCTTAACATTTGTAAAAAGTTTAGCAATTGTACTATGATTCGTTTCTGAGTTATGGCTGAGACACGAATACTGACAGATTTTTAGTGTGACCTTGAAATGTGACCTTGACCTTGAAGGTACGAACCCGGCTGTGGTGTGGAACACATCCTCCCATGGTCCTTTATAATTGTGTGAAGTTTGATGACTGTGGCCCTAACAGTTTTCGAGTTATTGTCACACACACACAGACACACGCACACTTTAATCACTTTTTGCCACCCGCCTTAAGTCAGGGGGCATAAAAATCCCTTTGGATCCCAATTATGCCGACCCTAAAAATATTAACAAGTAAAAGTAGCTCATTTTGATCATTGTAACCCTAATTTTTATCGGACTTCAACTGTTAATCTGAAACCCACTTTGAGGTTCAAGCTTTAAAATATACATGTAGAAATCAATATATCGGACAGTATAAATGTGGAGCAAGTGGTAAGTTCCAGTTCAGCAAAGGAAACTGCATTTGATAAACTGATCATTTTACAGTGTTTTACCGTTAGTGTTGAATTTGAAGGTGTTGAAAACTACTGTTTTCAGTTTCGTGTATTGATACTGAAAGCCCCAAATCTTGGACTGCAGTCTCAAAATTGTTACTGGTGCAAATATAAGGTACAACTGTGTTTTTTTTTATTTCCATTCAAACATTTCATAGAAATTATTGACAGAGGCCAGAAGATGCATGGCATTCAAGTGAAGTGTGTGGTCATTTTGGTAATGCTATGTTTTGTTTTATTTTTGTCCAAAACCAGGTGGTGTTTTCAGTCTCACCCTGAATGGGGTGATTTTTATCATTTCATTCAGATGTCATTCCAAGGAAAGTTTATTTTATGTGTAAATATGATTATATTATGGGACCAAAAAAGTTATAAATTACTGGGTTCTGATTTGTTTCTGTGATCTCTGCCCTTTTCATTTAACACCACATTACACGAATAGAAAGCATTCAAGATTGTGCAGTTAAATAACTGTACATGTCCCGACTGACGGTTAACTCACTTCAGGTCGGACGCTGTTTTTAAACAAGAGGCCCCAAGGGGCCTGAGGGCGCTCACCTGACATGGTAGCCCAAATATCAACCCAGAGAATTGATTTCAACAAGATGAATCTGCTCCTCCTAAGAAAAGCTTATAACAAATATCCAAAGATTCTGACCAGTGGATCTAAAAAAAAAAGAAGATTTTTAAAGAATATTCCTCATATTAAACTAAGTTATAATTCAGGCTCCCACAGGAATATGAACTCAGGGACTTGGCTTTAACAAACTTGAATCTCTCCCCCCCCCCCCCCCCCCCCCCCTCCCAGGATGCTGCACACCAAATATCAAAACATTCCGACTGCTGGATCTGAAGAAGATGATTTTTTAAAGAAACTTCCTCATTTTGAACTAAGTTACAATTCGAGCTCCCACAGTGAGTCCAAACATGGAACTAGGGGCATGGCTTGAACAAACTTGAATCTCACCCCCTAAGGATGCTGCGTACCAAATATCAAAACATTCTAAAAAGATTTTTAAAGAAAATTCCTCATTTTGAACTAAGTTATAATTCGGGCTACCACAGTGAGCCCAAATATGAACCCAGGGACTTGGCTTGAACAAACTTGAATCTCACCCCCCTAAGCATGGTGCATACCCAATATCAAAAGATTCTGCCTGCTGGATCTTGAGAAGAAGATTTTCAAAGAAATTTGCCTGAAATGCACTAAGTTCAAATTTGGGCTCCTATACTGAGCCCAAATATAAACCCAGGAGGCCGATTTGAACAAACTTGAATCAGATCCACCCCAAAATGTTGCTTACCAAATATGAAAAGATTCTGCCTGCTGGATCTGGGGAAGAAGATTTTTGAAGAAATTTGCCTGAAATGCATTAAGTTCGAATTCGAGCTTCTATAGTGAGCCCAAATATGAATCTAGGGAGCCTATTTGAACAAACTTGAATCAGATCCGCCCCACAATGTTGCATACCAAATATGAAAAGATTCTGCCTGCTGGATCTGGAGAAGATTTTTGAAGAAATTTAGCTGAAATGCACCAAGTTCGAATTCGAGCTTCTATAGTGAGCACAAATATGAATCTAGGGAGCCGATTTGAACAAACTTGAATCAGATCCACCCCACAATGTTGCAAACCAAATATGAAAAGATTCTGCCTGCTGGATCTGGAGAAGATTTTTTAACAAATTTGCCTGAAATGCACTAAGTTCGAATTCGGGCTTCGATAGTGAGCCCAAATATGAATAAAGGGGGCCGATTTGAACATATTTGAATCAGATCCACCCCACAATGTTGCATACCAAATATCAAAAGATTCTGCCTGCTGGATCTGGAGAAGATTTTTTAAGAAATTTGCCTGAAATGCACCAAGTTCGAATTCGAGCTTCTGTAGTGAGCCCAAATATAAATCTAGGGAGCCGATTTGAACAAACTTGAATCAGATCCACCCCACAATGTTGCAAACCAAATATCAAAAGATTCTGCCTGCTGGATCTGGAGAAGAAGATTTTTTAAGAAATTTGCCTGAAATGCACTTGCCTGAAATGCACTAAGTTCGAATTCGGGCTTCTATAGTGAGCCCAAATATAAATCCAGGGGACCGATTTGAACAAACTTGAATCAGATCCACCCCACAATGTTGCATACCAAATATGAAAAGATTCTGCCTGCTGGATCTGGAGAAGATTTTTTAAGAACTTTGCCTGAAATGCACTAAGTTCGAATTCGAGCTTCTATAGTGAGTCCAAATATGAATCTAGGGAGCCTATTCAAACAAACTACAAACAGATCAACCCCACAATGTTGCATACCAAATATCAAAAGATTCTGCCTGCTGGATCTGGAGAAGAAGATTTTTTAATGTTTTTCCCATTGCCTACAGTGTTAAAAAGTGCTGACTCAGCACTTTTTCAAAGTCCTGAAAAAAGTACCTTGTGATCAAACCGATAGGGATTTTTTTAACCATTCTATTCTACTGGATAAAAGTAAGCTTTATACAAAATAAGAATTGTCTGTGCCATGTAGTTTTTATGGCAGTTTTAAGGTTTTTCCTATTTTTAGTTCCCGGGGTTCCCAAGGGGCAATGAGAAAATTTTTTTTTGCATCAATCAACTACTCTATGACCCATTATCATCTCATATCAAATTTGGTTCAAATCGACCTCACGGTTCAGAAAATATAAATTTTAGGCGTGGCCAAAATTTTTGCCCCTCCTATAACGAAGGCAAATAATGCCAGACAAACTTCTCTTGAACAAACTTGATTCTGAACCTCAAAAGGACTCTGTATACCACATATCAAGTCTTTGCTACTGGTGGTTCATTAGAAGATTTTCAAAAAATTTGGCCATTTTTTCCCCACACCTCTGCTCAATATGAGCCAAAACCTAATTTGGATAAAAATCAAAATGCCCCTATATAACCACTACTTACATGAAATTTAATTAAAATGTGGCCAGTGGTTTAGGAGAAAGAGGCTCAAACACCACCTTCATGAAGGACAACAGACGACGGACGAAGAGTGTTAAGAAAAGCTCACCCTGACTTTCAGTCAGGTAAGCTAATAACCGACACAGAGTTGTATTTTCGGTTAACCTCCCAACACTACCGAAAATCAATTGTTTCAAAAGAAAAATCCTCATATTCCAAAATTTGTTTATTTATTTATTGATGTTTAAGGTCACATATTTCTGCACTCAAGCAGGGTTAGCACTGGATGAAGACAGGTGCACCATTACGTGCAGTATGCCTTAGTACACAATGCCACCGTATCCCCCGATTCATGGCCAGCTAGTCATGTTTTGTAGTGTGTATGGTGAATCGCAATACATATTGTATCGTTTGAAAGTATCACGATATGTATTGAATCGTGAGGGGGTTTATCGTTGATGGCAGACGGACATTAAGTGATCACTTAAGTGCTCCTTGAGCTTCACTAAGGTGAGCTAAAAACTCAGAAAGAACATTCAGGCTTCCAAAAGGTGCCCAAATATGAACACAGGGACATGATGTGAACAAACCTGGTTCCAACCCCTCTAAGGATGATGTGTACCAAATATCAAAAGGTTATGAATGGAGGCTCGGAAGGAGAAAAAATTTATAGAATAATCCTAATATTGCAATAAGTTAAAATTCGGGATTCAGAGGGAACCCGAAAGTAAACTGAGGGACTTGATTTGAAGAAACTTGCATCTGCTCCTCTAACCTTCAAGGAGATTGAATACCAAATATGGTAAGTTTCTGCACAGTGGATCAGATGACGATTTTTTAAAGAATTTTCCTCACTGCCTTTATTTTTGCCTTCAGCTAAATTTGAATTTGTGTTACACTAATCAAGAACACAACAGTATTCCATACAAATTTAATTCAAATTGGCCCATCTGGCCAAAACTCTTAACCCTCCTAAATAAATTGTAACTATTGCCCGTCAAACATCCATTGAACAAATTTCAGATGATACCTCAAAAGGAAGCTGAACTCCAAATATCAACTCATACCATCCATCGGATCCCAAGATTGTTTTTCAAAATTGGGGCAATTTTCCCAGAGTACCTGCAGAGAACCAGTGAGCCACTATCAGGCTTTCCAACTTACTAACCTAACACAAGCCGAGTTTGCAATGGGTAAAGACCTGTGTACTATCGATATGCCGTTCACTTTAGTACACAGCACCACCGTGTCCCCACATGGGCAATTGGGATTAAGTGCCTTGCCCAAGGACACAATGCAGTTTTTTTTTTTTATTAGGGTTTAACGACACATTAACACCCAGGGTCATATCATGTCAGTGACAGTTTTACAGGTGGAGGAAGCCGGAGTACCCAGAGAGAACCACCGAGCAGGTGTCAGCTCTCCAACATCGTAATTCTGAACTCTGCATCGCGACACAGGCAGGGTTAGATTGGTTGAAGACATGCGCACTGTCGATGTGCAATACGCCTTAGTACACAGCATCATCATGCCCCCATGTAGGCAATCAGTGTTAAGTGCCTTGCAACAGGACACAACGCGGGAGCGCGAATCAGTCGCTGAAATGGCCACCCATCCAACTACTAATTGCGATCAACGTTGCTTAACCCTTTACCTAACGTGAAAAGCAGACAACACTTGCAAAAATAATTCTTTAATAACTATTTTTTTTCATTTTTTGTCTCAAAAACATAGGTTATGACCCCTCGTTGGAACGAGCTCGACGAGCTCGTTCCAACGAGGGGTCATAACCTATGTTTTTGAGACAAAAAATGAAAAAAAATAGTGAAAATTAATTGGCGATTTTTGAGAATAGCGCTGGCCGGTTTTGGCCGTTACGTTGGGTAAAGGGTTAACTTCGGTTATCTGACGAGAACCGGTTACCACAACACCACCACGCCTCCACACAATGCAGTTACCTCTGGCGGGGAGACATATGATATGAAACATGCCTGCCAAATTTTGTTCTATTCAGTCGTAGTAGCTTCTGAGAAGTCAATAACAATGTTCAGGGCAGACGGATGGACATACAAACAGAAAATGACCAGTAATGCTACCCTGGAACTTTACTCAGGTCAGCTGGTAATGTTGAAATCTAGTGTTGAAACGATTAGTGATTTTCAGGAATCGACTAGTCGCCAGCAGTAATCGATTACTAATCGACTAGTCGAAGCCCCCACGTTATTGTTATCGAACACGTGTACCACCGTTCTTCCCTGGTTAAAACTAACAGTAATACTTGCAATGAAACAATGGCAAGTGAAGCTTTCAAAGACCCCAAAACCTCTTTCAGTTTCAAGAGAGAATTAATGTTGGTAGCTTGTTTAAAATCATTTTTCCTCAATATAGCCACTGATATTTTAATAAAATAAATCATTATTCAGTGTTTTTTTTTTATTCGCTCCATCCCACTGAATGTCAACAAAAGGAAGTGCTTTTTACGCATGCGTGATGCACATCCCGTCGAAAATTAAGCACAGTTTATGCCCACAGCAGTCATCAGTCTGTCAACAATTGTACACAGAACACTCCCACACAACTTCTCGTATTATGACTCAACCTCTCGTCTGTCCATAATTATGCATACATCGAACATGCGTACTAATTTCCATACTGTCTGCTTTGAAAATCATCACCTGACCTGATTGGGTTTCCTCTTAACTCAGTTGCAGTTCGAGGAAAAGCTAGTTTCACTTTCAATTTCCCGGAAACTCGCAGATTTTCAGGAATTTGTCCGCATGTACTGGTATTTACAAAGTGAAAATAAAAAGCACAAGTATGGACTTTGTAATTGGTTCTTCAGTGATAACAAATTGTTCCAAATACGAACTGGTATGTGTTCTTCCATAATTTCTCTTTGACGTTTCTGTAAGACATTTCGAACTTACCAGTACCAGGTGAACAAATTGATGTCCGTAGGTGGCCTAATTTCATGTCAACTTTGGGTCCTAATTTTCCTGCAGGCTGCTCCCTCGAGAATAAGCTCACCCATATATTTTTCCCTGTTTACTTCATCAAATCGTCAATGCCCGAATTCGCCCTTGTGGTAAAATAATGTTATTGTAACATTATTGATAGACCATATAATGAATCTTTCAATGCATAAGGCAAAGTTCTATTTGATGCTTGTCAATCGCATTGTTTGTTTCTGCCAAGTCTGAGTTGTTTGAACCTTTATGTTAATGATTGCATTGATATCCACTTCTCAATACAATTTAAAATAGGTCCACCACGAAGCAGAAACGTCTCATGTTTGCAATCATTAACCCCAAATATTGGCACTTTACGACTTCATCTTTGAGTTTCCCCGACTAGTCGACTGCCGGATTTCATAGTCGATTATTCCGAAAATCGAATCGACTTCGAATAATCATTTCAACACTGGTGAAATCCTTAAAGGATAGAGATGGATAAGGTACAGAAAAACCGAACCGATACGGACATCATGGGCATACCGAAAAACCAAATCGAACCAATCATTGAATTCCAAAACTGTCTGAATTTTTCAAATTTTCCAAGATTCACTATTTTATAAGGCCCTGTTGAGGATTGAATGCAGTTGAAGGATTCATTTTGATGAAAGAAGTGGCTGATTTTCTTTTCAGGTTTGTTAAACATCAGGTGAATTTGTTCAGAATTATCACTAGACAACAACCTGTAGATGTCCAGATGCTTAGCACTGATTTCTAACAAAGTCTTGGCTGCCTTAAAAGGCAGCCAAGACTTGGTTAGAAATCACTAGTCTATACAAGTGCTTTGTCTGTTGTCAGCAGGACCTCTTGAAGATGGCACCATCAGGGCTCATGTTCTGAGATTGCATACACCGGAAAAAGGGATCTGAGCATGAAGGTGTGTTTTGAACAAGTCACAAAATTACTCTGGATATGATTTGTTTTCATAAAAGAATGCCACTGTTGAGCTCATTGTCAGCGACATTTGTGGTGCTGTGGCAGAATGATGCAACAACTTATTCTGTATTTTCCATATGTGAATTCCCCTTTGGTACTATCAGAAAATCTCAGTCAAGTCAGATACCGAATACCGAACCGATACCAAGATATACCCCCTTAAAAATACAGAAACAGATACCAAACTCAAAATTCCAATACCACCCATTTCTAATAAAGTTTTCAAGATAAAGTAATTAAATTGTTAAGAATACTCACTGTGTATTGTACTCTTCTTCTTCAAATCCAGACACATTATTTTTGATACTTTATTTTCTATTTTCATACCTGCAAAGAAAAGGACGAATAACAGTTCTAAGATGTTCAATTTTAACAAACATTCTGTTTCAACTAATGATTAACCGATGAGGATTTGCGACAGTCATCTGCTTGCCAATTAGTTCAGCACATAATCTGCCGATTGTGAGTTAGTCCAAGAACAGTAGGCCAAAAAAGTGAAAAGTAAGGAAACAAGCCAAGACCAATACCGGGTCTGGACCTGCGTCGCTGCATGCAATTGATTACAGAGATGAACAGACTTCAAAGTATTGGCAAACAGAAAGTGGCTGCACGGCAGATCTGAAAATTAGAAACACGATACAACTCATCATTATGAAGCAGCAGACCAAATATAAAATCATTCCCTTTCATAGAAGCCAAGAAACCTTTGACGGAAGAAGCATTTCGGATGGACTGACTAACTGACAGATGGACTGACGGAGTCGAGCGGTTACTAGACCTGCTCTGCTGCTGGCGACGCAGGTAATAATAAATATGATAAAGCTGATTTTTTGTTATAGGGAACCTTCTGAATATCATAGTGAAAAGTCCCCTAGATTCCCAGTTGAGCTTTTCGAGATATTTAATTTTTTCCCTAAAATGTTTTAAATTAATTTTAAAAAATTCGAAACTACCAAAATGTTATATATATCACAGGAAACTCATCCGAATCATGAGCATTGTACCGTAAAATTAAGCAAATATCTGTGCCCAAACAATAGTGTCAATGTAACAGCATTCCACTGCGAAAATTTGTATATTTTAATATTTTTGTTAAATTTTGGGGCTAAAACACACCATTTTTTCAAACTAAGTTATGAGTTTTGCAATGCCGTGTGTCTATATATGATTGTGCAGGGAATCGGTTGTGCCTCTAAAAACTGCACGAGTGATATTTCTTGACGCACACTGATCTGGTGCAGCCAGATGCACCAGTAACTTAATTTAAAAAACCTAACCCTACCTCCGAAATCGAGAATCCACACTTTTCGACTGAACTGAAGAAATCAGCATCAGAGATTGTTTGTTTGTTGGTGGTTAACGTCACATATTTATGCACCATGGCTAATCGTGACACAACATGGAGATGAAGTCAAGTTTAGTCAATCGTTGATCAACATGTCGCCCATTTTAGAGGACTTTCACCCCAAGCATTGGTGACTGGGTCCTATTTTACTAGTAAAGCGGAACTGGTTTACCACAGTAAACAAGTGCTGCTTACTTCCCGGGGTTCCCACGGGGAGCATCAGAGATTAATAGTAGATTATATTTGTCCACTTGCAGTCAAAAGGTAAGTATTTATAATAGAAACACGCATAGATATGGGTATATAACATTTTTTATTTAAACCACGCCCCCACCCCATCTTACCCCACCTCACTCCACCCACCTACTAGGGTGGGGTGAGATACTTCAACTGCAGACTGCATTCACAGACGTACAGTAGGTGTACACAATGTTCACGCAGAGAATGCTGCCACGCATAAACCGGTTTGGTTAAAATACATACAGATTATCATGATAATGTGCATGTCCTGTGATTTGTATCAGATTCGAGGTGGTGTCCAGAATGGGACGTTTTCATCATCGAAACAGCATTCAGTTTGGCAAAATTTAAATAGCAATATTATAGTAGTCGGGACAGATACAGATTTGATGATTATGTTGGTTGCACGCTCTGAGCAACAGTGGAATGTGTGCATGATGCCTGTTGAACCCAGTGTTGTTTATTCAATCAAAGAAATTAAGGTAGCTTTAGGTGACTGGCGGAAGCACTTGTTGACACACGTAATTAGTGGATGTGGCACTACATCAGCACTTTTCCAACAAGGGAAGAAGAAAGTGTTCCAAAAGATGAGATTTGAGAAATCAAGTAGTTTGGAAGAGTGTATGGAAGCATTCCTATGTTGTGAAAGTACCAAAAATCATATTGCTATGTCAGGAAAATGCATCATTCTGAGTATTTATGGGGCCAAGAAGTTTATTACCCTTGATAACTACCGTTATTCAACATACAAACATGCTGTTTCTAAAACCAAATTAACCCTTTACCTAACATGAAAAGCAGACGACACTTACAAAAACAATTCTTGAATAACTAATTCTTTTCATTTTTTGTCTCAAAAACCTAGGTTAAGACCCCTCATTGGAACGAGCTCGACGAGCTCGTTCCAATGAGGGTTCATAACCTATGTTTTTGAGACAAAAAATGAAGAAAAAAATAATGAAAATTAATTGGCAATTTTTGAGAATAGCGCTGGCCGGTTTTGGCCGTTACGTTGGGTAAAGGGTTAAACAAAACAATCCAACTGGCCTGGGTTCCACCAACAACGGATGCTGTGCAACAGCATTCTTTCCGTGTATTTTTGCAGGTACAAACGTGGTTGGGGCATAGAGTGTCACCAACGGAATGGAGATGGGAAATGATAAATGGTGCTCTCAATCCTGTTACAAGTGAAAAGCCAGTTGCACCAACTGGTTTTGTAAATCTAATCAGTTGTGTTTGTAAGGCAAACTGTTCTATGTGGTTGTCGAAAAGCAGGTTTGCCATGTTCTGGGCAATGTCGTTACTGCAGTCAGTCGCACGTCATACACCAATCAAAGGCCAGCTGACTCGACTGCTACTTTTCAAAACTCTGACGCTTCACATGAAAGTGGTACATACCCTGCAAGTCGCATGCTCACAACATTTACATTATATGTTGACCATTATAACCTGTGAATCTTACCTGCCCTGCATAAATATAAGGTACGGTTCTGATATTGCTTTGTAATACCGGGTCCATCTTTTTTTTTTATTAGAGTTTAACGACACATTAACAGCCAGGGTCATATCATGTCGGGGACAGTTTTACGGGTGGAGGAAGCCGGAGTACCCGAAGAGGACCACCGAGCAACGACGAGCTGCTGTCAGCTCTCCAACATCGTAACTCTGCACCGTGGCACAGGCAGGGTTAGATTGGTTGAAGACATGTGCACCATCGATGTGCAGTACGCCTTAGTACACAGTGTCATCATGCCCCCACGTAGGCAATCAGGGTAAAGTGCCTTGCCCAAGGACACAACGTGGGAGCGTGAATCAGTCTCTGAAATGGTCACCCATCCAACTACTAACCGGGCTCGACATTTAACATCGGTGATCTGACGAGAACCGGTTACCATGACACTACTGGGTCCATCTATTATTAATCTAGGGCAAGTAGGACACATAGTTTAAAATGGTTATTCTGCAACGAATCGAAAAGTCAACCTACCACTAATTTTGCATTAAATAAATACTGTATCATGTAAGTTTGCCGATATTTGGTATTTAGCAGCATCTGATTTAGTTAATTATAAAAGGGCAAAAAAAAGGAATTGTCGATTCAGTTTATGAAAGATTCCGATTGCCGGATAGCTAAGTTATTTGTACTTCTGTGTTACCTCATAAAAATCGCGACATTGACGCCGTATCTGCGACGGGTGGTGCAATCTCACAAAATTCTAAGTTCATCAAGGACCATAACTCCAAGAAAAATATTTGGAACAACACATACATTGAACAGTGGCTAGACATCAATAGGATACATTTACATGCCAAATATAAAGTCATTCCATCAAGTATTTCAAAAGTTATTGAGTTTTGAAACTCGTTGGTCACAGACAGACAGACCGAAAGACAGACCGACATTGCCACTTATAGAGCTGCTAGTCGCAGCTAAAATATTTCAACACCGGAGACATGCGACTTTATTAAATTTATTTAGTTTACTGGAGAATCCAAAAAGGCATTCTCCAATAATCTCAATAAATCTAGTATTCATTAGCAAAGGGTTTTAAGCATTCAATCATCTATAAAACGACTGCTAAAGGCAGACCCCCATATCATGATTTCCAGCACTTATCCACTTGAATGCATGCCTGCCAGTCTGTTTTACAACCCCCACCCTCACTCTACAACAAAAGGAAATAGTAATTCATTTAATTATTACTTATATGTTGTTACTCTAGTGATCCAAATAATCGTACCATGGGCCATAACAATATACCAAAAATCAGCTTTATGATATAAATTTCCTTAGTCAACCCTAATGTTCCCAGACAAAGTGCCAATATCAGAAAGTAACAACCAAAAGCATTAGTATGTTTAAGAATGCATAGAACAGGGTTACTTTTACGGCGCAGTCAGGTTGATTTGGTTTGTTGATCTGAATATTTATTTATTGTTTATGGTCACATACTTCTGTACAAGGGCTAATCATGACCACAACATGGAGGTAAAGTCAAGGTCAGTCAATCGTTTATACCCCATGTTGCCTATTTTAGAGGACTCGCACCCCAAGCATTAATGACTGGGTCCTATTTTACCAGTGAAACAGAGCTTGCTTACTACAGTAAACAAGCAATGCTTCACTTCACGGGGGTATTGTTGATCTGAAGATATATATGTCAGTGTGTGTACTAAAATAAAAACTAGATGGTGTCACTTGTGTGCAAAGCACACTAAGGTGTATCCCTGCATTTGCATCCTTGACTTTGTATGAATGATTGATACAAAGATGAAATGTATTATATGACACACTAAAATCATATTGAGTGGCACAGGTGACACAGCTTCATGTGCATCTACAGACTCCACTGCAACATTTGAGCATGGTTTTAGCATTTCAAATTACATACATGTACCCTGGGAGCCTTTCGTCGGAAACGGTCTAAGAAAATACAAAAGTGGCAACAGTGGCACAGCCACGTGGCACCCAAAAAATCTGAAACCTTTGTGCACATCTACAGACCCTACTGCAACATCTGAGCATAGTTTTCGCATTTCAAATTACATACTCTAGGAGCTTTTCGCCAGAAATGGGCTAAGAAAACACGAAAGCAAAATGGTGGCACCTGAAAAATCTGAAACCTTCGTACGCATCTACAGACCCTACTGCAACATTTGAGCATGTGTTTAGCATTTCGAATTACATACCCTAGGAGCCTTTCGCCGGAAACGGACTAAGAAAACACAAAAGTGGCAACGGTGGCACGAAACCTTCGTGCGCATCTACAGACCCTACTGCAACATCTGAGCATGGTTTTAGCATTTCGAATTACATACTCTAGGAGCTTTTCTCCCGAAACGATCTAAGAAAACACGAAAGAAGCTACGGTGACATAGCCACATGGCACCTGCAAAATCCGAAATGTTTGTGCGCATCTACAGACCCTACTGCAACATTTGAGCATGGTTTTAGGATTTTAAATTTCATACCCAGGGACCCTTTCGCCGGAAACTGTCTAACAGAACACAAAAGTGGCAACGGTGGCACAGCCACATGGCACCTGAAAGATCCTAAACCTTTGTGCATATCTACAGACCCTACTGCAACATTTGAGCATGCTTTTAGTATTTCGAATTACATACTCTAGCAGCCTTTCGCTGGAAACCGTGTAACAGTACACGAAAGTGGCAACGGTGGCAAAGCCAAGTGGCACCTGAAAAATCCAAAACCTTCGTGCGCTTCTGCAGAACCTACTGCAACATTTGAGCATGGTTCTAGCATTTCGAATTACATACCCTAGGAGCCTTTCGCCGGAAACGGTCTAAGAAAACATTAAAGTGGCAACGGTGGCACAGCCACTTGGCACAACAAAAATTCGAAACCTTTCGTGCACATCTACAGACCCTACTGCAACATTTGAGCATAGTTTTAGCATTTCAAATTACATATTCTAGGAGCTTTTCGCCGGAAATGGTCAAAGAAAACACGAAAGCAAAATGGTGGAACCGCCACGTGGCACCTGAAAAATCTGAAACCTTTGTACGCATCTACAGACCCTACTGCAACATTTGAGCATGTGTTTAGCATTTCGAATTACATACCCTAGGCGCCTTTTGCTGGAAACGGTCTAAGAAAACACAAAAGTGGCAATGGTGACACAGCCACGTAGCACCCAAAAAATCCGAAACCTTCCTGCACATTTACAGACTCTACTGCAACATCTGAGCATGCTTTTAGTATTTCAAATTACATACTCTAGGAGCCTTTCGCTGGAAACGGTCTAAGAAAACAGGAAAGTGGCAATGGTGGCACAGCCACATGGCACCTGAAAAATCCGAAATCTTCGTGCACATCTACAGACCCTACTGCAACATTTGAGCATGGTTTTACCATTTCGAAATACATACCCTAGGAGCCTTTCACCGGAAAGGGTCCAAGAAAACACAAAAGTGGCAACGGTGGCACCCGAAACCTTCCTGTGCATCTACAGACCCCATTGCAACATTTAAGCATGGTTTTAGCGTTTCGAATTACATACCCTAGGAGCCCCTTGCTGGAAATGGTCTAAGAAAACGCGAAAGTGGCAACGGCACAGCCACTTGGCAGCTGAAAAATCCTAAACATTTGTGCACAAATACAGACCCCGCTGCAACATTTGAGCATGGTTTTAGCATTTCGAATTACATACCCTAGGAGCCTTTCACCGCAAAGGGTCTAAGAAAACACGAAAGTGGCAACGGTGGCACACCTGCGTGGCAGCTGAAAAATCCAAAACCTTTGGGCACATCTACAGACCCCACTGCAACATTTGAGCATGGTTTTAGCATTTCGAATTACATACCCTAGGAGCCTTTTGCTGGATACGGTTTAAGAAAACCCGAAATTGTCAACGGTAGCACAGCCACGTAGCATCCAAAAAATCTGAAACCTTCGTGCGCATCTACAGACCCTACTGCAACATCTGAGCATGCTTTTAGCATTTTGAATTACATACTCTTGGAGCCTTTCATCGGAAACGGTCTAAGAAAACATTAAAGTGTCAACGGTGGCACAGCCACGTGGCACCTCAAAAATCCGAAACCTTCGTGCGCATCTACAGACCCTACTGCAACATTTGAGCAGGGTTTTAGGATTTCGAATTACATACCCTAGGAGCCTTTCACCGGAAACGGTCTAAGAAAACACGAAAGTGGCAACAGTGGTGCAGCCACATGGCACCCCAAAAATCTGAAACCTTCGTGTGCATCTACAGACCCTACTGCAACATTTGAGCATGGTTTTAGCGTTTTCAATTACATACCCTAGGAGCCTTTCGCCAGAAACGGTCTAAGAAAACACGAAAATGGCAACGGTGGCACAGCCACGTGGCACCCAAAAAATCTGAAACCTTCGTGCGCATCTACAGACCCTACTGCAACATCTGAGCATGCTTTTAGTATTTCGAATTACATACTCTAGGAGCCTTTCGCTGGAAACGGTCTAAGAAAACACGAAAGCGGCAACGGTGGCGCAGCAACGTGGCAGCTGAAAGATCTGAAACCTTCGTGCGCATCTACAGACCGCACTCCAACATTTCAGCATGGTTTTAGAGTTTCGAATTACATACTCTAGGAGCCTTTCGCCAGAAACGGTCTAAGAAAACACGAAAGTGGCAACGGTGGCACAGCCACGTGGCACCCAAAAAATCTGAAGCCTTCGTGCACATCTACAGACCCTACTGCAACATCTGAGCATGCACTTAGCATTTCGAATTACATACCCTAGGAGCCTTTCATCGGAAACGGTCTAAGAAAACACGAAAGTGGCACCGGTGGCACCTCAAAAATCCGAAACCTTCATGCGCATCTACAGACCCTACTGCAACATTTGAGCATGGTTTTAGCGTTTCGAATTACATACCCTAGGAACCTTTCGCCGGAAACGGTCTAAGAAAACACAAAAGTGGCAACGGTGGCACAGCCACGTGGCACCTGAAAAATCTGAAACCTTCGTGCGCATCTACAGACCCTACTGCAACATTTGAGCATGGTTTTAGTGTTTCGAATTACATACCCTAGGAGCCTTTCGCCGGAAACGGTCTAAGAAAACATGAAAGTGGCAATGGTGGCAAAGCCACGTGGCACCTGAAAAATCTGAAACCTTCGTGCACATCTACAGATCATTTAGCAACACCCTAGTGCAGTTATAGAACTCTGAATTACATAGGTTGGGATTATTCGAAAGAAAAGTGAAAAATTAGCGCATTTTTCAAGTGGCTCCACGGAAGCCACCTGGTGGCACAAAACTTTAAAAGTGTTATTTTTGGATTGCACAGATCCTATTGAACAACTGTAGAAAGTTTCAGCGTTTTGAATTACAGAAGTACGGACGGATATCACGACAATATCCCTGCATTTTTGAAAATGCGGGGATAATAAGACATCAGTGGAAACAAGTTAACAGCGCTGCGTCTTTAGTCAACAATGTCGCATTTCACTGAGTCAACATACAACACATATGTGTGTCATGTGCAGCAATCAAGATGAAGATTAGACCAATCAATGAGATTAGAGCCAACACCGCATCCTGGCGTGCAAGCCCCAAATTAGCGCGTGAGAGTGTGTCAGGTTCATAAGCGCCTGCGACAAAACACGCGAAGGCACCTGAGCATCATCAAACTCCCCAGGTGGAAAATATGCTGCCAGGGCAGCGACAAAATTGGTCCTCAAGAGATAACATACCCAGCATCTCTTGGGACAGGCCCACCATAGATTCAACGACTGACATTGTGAGAACTGCCGACTTAGGCTTAGTCAACCCGAGGGAAGAAGAATCTTCGTCCACAGTAGTCATCCCTTGGAAGACTGGTGGACAGACAAATTCGTAAACACAAAATTGCGACAGAGGCAGAAAAGCATCAGATCGTGAAAAGAAAGAACCCTTCAGGGTCTTGGAATGCATTTTGGCGTCCAAGCCCTGGAAGGACTCGACAACCTGAGCCGATTGCAGAGGATGCAAAACCCCAGAGCTAGAAGGCTCAACAGGGTTATGGCGCTCCAGAGAGGACCACGGCCGGACCGTCACTGATGGCTGGTTTAAAGGCTGAATGTCTGGCAATAAGCCAAAGACAAAATCCAAAGCCTACCCCAAGACTGACGAGGGGGGCCCCGTCGCCTTCAAGAAAATTGTCATCCTCTGTAACAGAAGAGACGTAGCCCAAATCGGGCTGACCAGCAGGAACCTCCAGTGAATACTGAACAGCATCCAAAGGGCCAGGCGAGGAATCTCTGCGATCGACCAAAGGAGGTTGTGTCTCAGGCACAGGGAAGCCAGCTTGAGGGTTGCTAGAAAGCAACCGGTTAAGCGCCAAAATGGCCGGTCATAGCTCACCCTGAGAATCTGCCGTAGCAGCAGTGCCCGACGGAGTGTCTTCCCAATGGACCCTTCTAGCAGAACCCAAATCCTCAGAAGGGACAGACGACGAACGTCGATCAGCAGACAGAATAGGGAGACGGTGAGAAGACACTGGAGGATAGTCCCACAAGTGATGCCCAGGGCAATCACTGCCCTCTGTGGAACAGAAGGCCCTGCCTGCAAATCCTCTAGAGAGACCGACGGCATACGTCGATCGGAAGCTGGACCTGGGACACGATGAGAAGACACCGGAGGATTGTCCCAAGAATGACATGAACCTGCCATTGGCCTCTGCATGACAGAAGGTCACAACTGCCCATCGTCTGAGAGCGACGACAAGCATCGATCGACAGCCAGACTTGGAACACAAAGAGAAATCACCGGAGGATGGTTCCAAGAGTGACAGCTAACCGGAGCTGTCACTGACCTCTGCCGAGCAGCAGGCCCTGGATGCCAATGCCCAACCCCATCCTGCTAGTCGGCACACCAGCAGGGGAAGGCGGAACAACAAATGATTCGCTCGAGGGGCGAGGAATCGCTGCCGAAGCGACCGAACGGCCCAACCAACCAGGAGCAAACCTAGCCAGATGAGTCGGAGCAGACAGCAAACCCGCTCAGCTTTGCTGAGAAGACATAGACACACCAGCAGATACTGCCCCGGACCCCCAAGACTGTACACTATCCCCCGAAGAGACGGAAGAGCCACTATCATACAAGATAGGATCAGCAGGAACAACTTCCCCAGCAACTGTCAACGGCGCAGGAGGCAAATCGGAGTGTCACCAAGCTGACCTCGAAGAAAACAGCGCCTCAAGGGTGACATCAGAAGCCAAAGGAAGAGAGACCACAGTCTCCACTTCAGGCATCACAGCACCAGCACCATCAACAGTTGCAGAGGAACTTGCTACAGAAATAGACTGATCAACATCCTGCATGACAGAGTCACCATGTGCTCTCCCAGAAACGTCCGAAGAGGCATGGCTACCCTTACCCAGAGAACGAGGGGTCCTAGTCCTGGAAAGAATCATCTTGTTCACAGATGCCCAGAACTTAGAGAACCAAACCCCACAAATACCACAGGAATGGGCCTGTGTGCAATTGTTGCAAGTGACACAAGTAGCATGAGAATCATCTACATGTTTCACCTGCAAACAAGAGGTACAAGGAATTGTTTTAGGCATAATAATAATTTCAATTGGGAAAAAATCCACAAGACGATTAAAGAAATCAAGCTTCAGGCCGACGGAAATCCGAACAACAATAATCGCGTTTACACGCGGGGGAAAAGCAAGAAAATGTATGAGAAGACAAGCAAAAATGAGCATAAATATTTTTCAATTTTGTGCTTGATAAAGGATACAGTCCACTTGCACATTAATTGACAAGAAGCACATACAAAATAAAGTTGTTCACAAAGATAATAGCAAAAAAGCAGCACGAGTCACAATATTTCCGACCATGTCACAATGGCGGAAATAAAAGGAACTGATGTCACGGTTGTTGCGCATGCGCTCGGTAAACTAAGAGGTGTGCAGAGAGAGTACCTGTAATGTCGAGCACCGGTCTCGCTCGACCCTTTTTCGATCTTTTTCGTGCTTTTGCACTCTTTCACTTTTCCAACTTGTTTGGAAAAGTTTCTTAGCTTGAGTTAGTTCTGAAGTAGGGCTTGCATTTACGTTACAGCCAATTGTAAACAATTGTGAGGAGGTTCAGAAGAAATTTGATTGAAAACCTCCTCAAACCTCTTTCTCATGTTTAGCAGCAGTGCCATAGCTCTTGGACTAAACTGTCTTCAGGCATGCTGAGTCATCTTGTGTGGACTGTGTCTTAGTCAGTTGCCACCAGGTTTTCTCACTTGGGTGGGACAGTCTGAGTAAGTCAGCTTCTTTCCTTTCCGAAGCCCCACCCGGATTTTTTTTTTATTGGGTGGGGCCACGAAAAAACGAAAAGAAAAAAAAAAAAAAAATAATAATAATATTCTTGTTTCTCTGTGTAATATCTTTATGAAGTTCTCATATACATGTTAATTTAATCTACACTTGTTATACTATTCACTGACATGCTCATATATATATCTTTATGTACTTATTATAAATACATACTTGTGCGTATATATATATCTCTTTATACACTTATATATGTATGTGTACTTATACATTCTTCTTAATAAATAGTTTAAATATCTTTAATAGTTCTTTATCTTGTTTCCATATCCATGTATCTATTTTACTTAATAATAAATCTCTCCATGTTATGAGGAAAGAGAAATAACATACTCAAGGATTTGTGAGCACAAACATTTTATTCAAGATACTTCCAGTTCATTGACTGATTTACAAAAATAATATATATACATGGTCTTTCTCATATTCATTTTGTTCTATATTCTATGCCTTTCGCATTTACAATATAATAATGGCAATATCTTTAAAAGATTTCTACATACATTGGAGTCCACAGGAATCAACACTGACTTGCTCAGAATTAACACACCAGTCTGCCCTGGGGTGGCACATGAGTGTAATGTAGCTGGAGGGGGGGCTGAACTGACTGAGCACACCTTCGCTGTATTGTGCTGCCAACTGAAATGTTGACATGAATGTCACTTGGCGGTGGGGGAAGGGGTAGGTTTGGGCATGTAAGTTGGGGGTTGGGGTTCAGTCTGGGCAAGCCAGTTGGGGGAGCTTCGCTGGGTACAGGAACACAACCATATCTTTTCAAGCATGTTGGGAAAACAGTGTGGCTACAAATGCCAAATGTTTACACAAGTTCTGCATCTTGAACGGTTGGTGGGGGAGGGGGGGGGGGGGGCAGAGTACGGGTTTGAGGTTGGATAGGACTGGGTATATTTCTTTTGTGGTTCAAGTTAGACAATTTTCTGAAGGATCTGTAGGTGAGGAAACAACCCTCATATCACCAATACCGGTTGGGGATAAGAGTTGTAACACCATAATTTTTCTTCATGAAGTTCAAAAGAGGAGAACAATGCAGGCATGTATGTAGTAAGTATGGCCATGCATTATGTGAGGTGGAGAGTATGTAGGATGGCACAGTTGTGGGGGAGTCTCGTAACTGACTGGACACATATACTGTATACTTTGAAGCCTTTTTGGGACTGGAATGTTGACAATACGCGAAGGGCCAGGAACAATCATTAATTATCTGTATGTAGGTCAGGTGTGGGAGTTCATGGGTCTAGGCACACAATGCTATCTTTTCAAGCGTGATGGGATAGCAATGCAGGTACAATTGGTCACACAAGTTCTGCATCTCGACCAGCTCGCAAGGGGGGGGGGGGGGGGGGGGGGGGGGGGGGGTTGCTTAGCACTGGGAACATTTCCTTCACCTATCTCTTTTAACTTTAACATTTGTTAAGAGATGCACTAACACCTCTGTAGCCTAGTCTGGGTGGGGGTGGGGGGTTGGTCAGTAAAACTGGTTGGGGGGGGGGGGTCAGCAAAGGAGGAGATCAATGCATGTAAGTCCATGTATCATACCTCTGAAATGTGGAAGGTATGTAGGTGGGATTGTTGGGGGAGGGGGAGGGAGGCTTTGAACTGACTTTCTCTCTACCTTGCTGCCAGGTTGGGACTTTGTTGTTAATACAAGATCGGCAAGGAACAATACTTATTTATCTGCATGCAAGGCAGGAGTGGGAGTTCAAGAGGGCTGGGCACTATAAGTTATCTCGAGCAACATCCAGGGTACATGGAGATTTAATACCTGGATGTCAGGAGACATCCAGGTATTAAATATCCATGTACCCTGGATGTTGCCCGAGATAACGATTTTGTCCCTCCTCCTAACCCAGAAATAATGCCAAGATGTAAAATATGATCCTACATTAAGACTCAGGCGCCGAAGTTTAAACCCCACACTGAGCCTCAGGTTTTGAACCAAACAGTGAAACAAACTTCACAGCAAAACTATAAATAGACCAAGTCTATTTCTGAATCGTTGTTTATAAACCAGGTCACACATGGAAAAGTTTTTCACTTTGGTTAATTTGAATTCGTTGAAAAAGTTTTAAAACCGAGTAAATTCAGCCTTCTATGGTGTATTGTATTTCTATGGAACAAGCTTCAGCATGTAATATGTTGTGTGTCTTATTCGTCTCCTTTGGGAGAATAGCTTAAATATTCACTTAAAACAACGCTGGACATGGAACATGGAAGGTGACATTTTGAATTTCAGGAACGATGTCTCATAATTTCAGACTCCACTTGGGTTTAAACTTGAAGATTTTGAATTGAGCCGCAGTCACTGAATTTTGTAAGAGGTAGGTGGAATTAATAGCAGACATTTCTACGCTGACAATCGGAAACCGCAAAATAAATTGAAGTGCGCCGAGATTTAATGCGCTGACAATGTTAATTTGTTGTTGACACCAAGTCTTACACTGACTGTACCCGTTTTTTTGCCCGCTGTGGATTTCCTACTTTGACCTCAATTTGTCTACAAAACCCTCACTGAAATTGTGACCCCTCATTGAAAAAATACTTTATGGCCGGGATTTACCCCATTACAATTGAATTAACAGTTGTAATAGGAGTTTCTGCAATCGATGTGACCCAGTCGGTGTCAAAGGTTATTTTTATCACCTGGATGTTTCTCGAGTGACAAACGAGGAACAACGGCACATGCTCTTATCACCTGCATGTTTGAAGATAGCCGATACCATGGCTATTTGTTTCGGTCACATTGACCAATCAGAAGACGCGATGCATACTGATACAGGGACAAATAATATTTTCCCAACCATATTGGGAATAAAATGCTAAATGGTCAACCAGATTTTGCATCTTGAAAAGTTGTGGGGTGGGGGGGGGGGGGGGGGGGGTTCATAGGGAAGTTGGATAGGTCTGGGAACAAGTCTTGGTGGGATGGGTGGAACTTTGCGGGAGATTATACAGGTGGGAAAAGCAGAGGACAAGTCACAACCCATACACTTTCGAAGGCAAGTCTGTGTGGAATAGGAGATCAGCAATGATGCCTGTGGAATAAGTTTGGTAACTCCATAACTGTAGTCTTTGTGAAGACTGTTGACAATTTATATGCCAAATCCAAAATGGCCTCTCCATGAAAATTCTGAAAAATTTGCTAGCTCTCACACACTCTTCTTAATGCAGTGGAGCCCACTTAATTGGATATCTCTTAATTGTATACACCTGTTAATTGGATCTAATTTCCCAACACAAAACCATTTACCATACCTCCAGTACAAATTTGACCTGTTAATTGAATATAGGTAAAAGAGTAAACCCGTGTTAATTGAATAAAAAATCTTGTAACATGTCGAGAAATTACCCTGACTCTCCCCAGTTTTCCTTTGTTTATAGACCTACGTGGACTCGGTACATCCAATACAGGCATTTAATCTATTATATCTTGGTTGACAGAGCTCATGGAGCTCTGTCAAACAAGATATAATAGAATAAATGCTAAGTTTATCTCTAGAATACAGGAAAGTGACACAATCCCTGTTAATTGAGTATTCCTGTTAAATGAATAGTTTTCATTGGCAAAGTGGATATTCAATTAACAGGGTTCCACTGTACTTCAAATATCTTTAATAGTTCATCTGGTTTCCATATGCATGTATCTATTTTACTTAAAAATCACAGCGAAGTTACATATAAAATTTGAAAAAGATCAGGCAAGAAGGTGCAGCCTGTAGAGTGTGCCAATGGAATCGTTGACAACTGAGATGTCAAAAACCAAGATGGCCATTGCCGGTGATGTTTTTCGAGAAAATTGAATAAACAGCTGCGCCATGAGCGCATGATACGCCCATTATTAATTACAAGAGGGAACCACACAATATGAATAAACATGTGTACTTGTCAGGTTACATATACTTGCCCCAAAAAAACATGAAAATTGCTCCAAGTCCAACATGTGGAAAATTGCATATATTCTGATGAATAAAGTCCCATAACTCTGCAATGACAAATCGGACAGGGACACAAATCGAAAGGGAGATTCCTTCTATCAACATATACTTGCAACCAAAAAATCATGAAAATTGCTCTAAGCATTTTCAAGTTATTGTTCGACATGTGAAAAATGAAGTCCCATCACTCTGGAATGACTAATCGAACGGCGACACCAAGTGAAAGGGAGCTTCCTTCCATCAACATAAACCACCTACCAAAAAATCGTGAAAATCTCTCGAAGCGTTCTCGAGTTAAGGTACGACGTGTAAAAAATCAGCAATTTTAGTAATAAAGTCCCATAACTCTGGAATGACTAATCGAACGGCGACACTAAACGAGAGGGAGCTTCCCTCCATCGATATACACCATCTACCCAAAAATCACGAAAATCTCTCAAAGCATTCTTGAGTTTTCGTACAACATGTGACCGGACGGACCGACGGACAGCGGTATACCATAATATGACCCGTTTTTTCAAAACGGGCATATAAAAATAAAAGTGTCAATGACACAGTAGCTCAACTTAAGACATGTACGTGTATACTATGTGACACAGCAATGACAATCATCAAGGTAATGACCTGATAACAAAAGTACATGTAAAGTATTGTGACAGTCTGTACATAAATGCTGACCGTAGCCTGTAACAAATATATAGGTAAAGCATTGTAAAAGTGGGGTGACAGATGCTAAACTAGAAAAGAAATTTTTTGAGTCCCAGAGTGGGTCTGACTGAACCCCAAAATATTTGTTCTTGCAGCACAGTGATAACAAAGGCACCCCAAAACACTCGTTCCTCTCACAAGGTGATAACAAAGGTACACCAAAAAGTTTCGTGAAGATCAGTTCATAAATACAGACTCTAGCCCAAGCCGTAATGACATGTGCACTTACTGTGTATAAGTAGCAGTATTTATTTATTGATGCTTAAGGTCACATATATATGCGCAATGGCTAATCATGACAGTGACAGTTTTACGGGTGGAGGAAGCCGGAGTACCCGGAGAGAACCACCGAGCAACGACGAGCAGCTGTCAGCTCCCCAACATCGTAACTCCGCACTGTGGCACAGGCAGGGTTAGATTGGTTGAAGACATGCGTACCATCGACGTGCAGTACGCCTTAGTACACGGCGTCATCGTGCCCCCACGCGGGCAATGGAGATGAAGTGTCTTGCCCAAGGACACAACGCGGTTGCCGCAGGTGGGATTCGAACCGAGGACCTCTCGGCTTGCAGCCTGCACCTCTACCTACTGAGCCACCACGCTCCCGTATAAGTAGCAGTGAATAAATCAAAGTTCATCTAATTTGAATAATTTCTGCATGAGAAAAAAAAACGTATTATATGTGATGTATTCCATGTTACTAAACATTCATACAAAAATTTATTAAAATCAGAACTTTCCTACAGAAGTTCTGTACAAAAGACTGATTGCACTAATTTTGGTACAAAATGGCTGCTGGTGGCCATCTTGAATTTCGGACCACACCCAAAAACACTCATTCTCACCCCACGGTAATAACAAAGGTACCCAAGAAGTTTCGTAATGATCGGTTCATAAATACGGCATCTAGCCTGAGCCGTATAGAAGTTGTGTACAAAAAACTGATTAGACCTAATTTCGATACAAAATGGCCACTGGCAGCCATCTTAAATTTTGGACCGCACCCAGAAACACTCGTTCTCATCTCAAGGTGATAACAAAGGTACCCAAGACGTTTCGTGAAGATCGGTTCATAAATACAGACTCTAGCCCGAGCCGTATTGACATGTGTACTTACTGTGTGTAAGCAGCACTGAAAAAATCAAAGTTCATCTAATTTGCATAATTTCTGCACGAGAAAAAAACCCGTATTATATGTGATGTATCCCATGGTACTAAACATTCACACAAAAAATTATTCAAATCAGCGCTTTCATAAGGAAGTTCTGTGCAAAAATCTGATTGCACCAAATTTCGTACAAAATGGCTGCCATCGGCCATCTTGAATTTCGGACCGCACCCCAAAACACTCGTTCTCGTCCCACGGTGATACCAAAGGTACCCAAGAAGTTTCGTAAAGATCGGTTCATAAATACAGCCTCTAGCCCGAGCCGTATTGGCATTTGCACTTACAGTGCTGAAAGTAACACCAAAAAACATCAAAGTTAGTCTAATTTGCATAATTTATGCACGAGAAAAAAACCCGTATTATATGTGATGTATCCCATGGTACTAAACATTCATACATAAAATTATTCAAATCAGAGCTTTCATATGGAAGTTCTGTACAAAAAACAGATTTCTGCATCGTCGGTACAAAATGGCAGCTGGCAGCCATCTTGAATTTTGGACCGCACCCAAAAACACTCGTTCTCGTCCCACAGTCATAACAAAGGTACCCAAGAAGTTTCGTAAAGATCGGTTCTAGCCCGAGCCATAGCAGCTTGGCACTTACAGCTCTGAAAGTAACACTAAATAAATCAAAGTCAGTCTAATTTGCATAATTTACGCACGAGAAAAAAACCCGTATTATATGTGATGTATCCCATGGTACTAAACATTTATACAAAACTTTATTCAAATCAGAACTTTCATACAGAAGTTCTGTACAAAAAACTGATTTTTGCATCATCGGTACAAAATGGCCACTGGCAGCCATCTTGAATTTCAGACCACACCTAAAAACACTCGTTCCCGTCCCAGGGTCATAACAAAGGAACACAAGAAGTTTCGTAAAGATCGGTTCATAAATACGACCTCTAGCCCAAGCCATAGCCAATTGTTGACGTACGGACAGACAGATGGACAGACAGACAGACGGACAGACAGATGGACAGACAGACAGACGGACGGACGGACGACGGGCCATGACAATAGCTCAAATTTGACTTCGTCAAAGTTGAGCTAAAAATTCTGCCTGCTGGATCTGGAGAAGAAGATTTTTGAAGAAATTTGCCTGAAATGCACTAAGTTCGAATTCGAGCTTCTATACTGAGCCCAAATATAAACCCAGGGGGACGATTTGAACAAACTTCAAAATATCAAAAGATTCTGCCTGCTCGATCTGGAGAAGAAGATTTTTAAAAAAATTTGCCTGAAATGCACCAAGTTCGAATTCGGGCTTCTATAGTGAGCCCAAATATGAAACCAGGGAGCCGATTTGAACAAACTTCAATCAGATCCACCCCACAATGTTGCATACCAACTAGCAAAAAGATTCTGCCTGCTGGATCTGGAGATTTTTTAATCTTTTTCCCATTGCCTACAGTGTTAAAAAGTGCTGACTCAGCACTTTTTCAAAGTCCTGAAAAAAGTACCTTGTGATCAAACCGATAGGGATTTTTTTTAACCATTCTATTCTACTGGATAAAAGTAAGCTTTATACAAAATAAGAATTCTCAGTGCCGTGTAGTTTTGGAGATATGGCAGTTTAAAGGTTTTTCCTATATTTAGCTCCCGAGGTTCCCATGGGGCAATGAGAAATTTTTTTTTTGCATCAATCAACTACTTATGACCCATTATCATCTCATATCAAATTTGGTTCAAATCGACCTCACGGTTCAGAAAATAGAAATTTTAGGCGTGGCCAAAATTTGTGCCCCTCCCATAACGAAGGCAAATAATGCCCGACAAACTTCTCTTGAACAAACTTGATTCTAAACCTCAAAAGGACTCTGTATACCACATATCAAGTCTCGGCTACTGGTGGTTCATTAGAAGAAGATTTTCAAACAATTTGGCCATTTTTTCCCCACACCTCTGCTGAATATGAGCCGAAACCTATTTTGGATAAAAATCAAAATGCCCCTATATAACCACTACTTACATGAAATTTAATTAAAATGTGGCCAGTGGTTTAGGAGAAAGAGGCTCAAACACTGCCTTCACGCAGGACAACGGACGAAGGACGAAGAGTGATAAGAAAAGCTCACCCTGACTTTCAGTCAGGTGAGCTAAAAATACTGACCGTAGCCTGTAACAAATGTATATTTAAAGTATTGTAAAGGTGGGTGACAGTCAGATGCTAAACTAGAAAAGACATCTTTGAGTCCCAGAGTGGGTCTGACTGAACCCCAAAATATTTGTTCGCATAGCACAGCGATAACAAAGGCACCCCAAAACACACTCG
The DNA here is from genome assembly GCA_031216915.1 of Pictodentalium vernedei. Lineage (NCBI taxonomy): Eukaryota > Metazoa > Mollusca > Scaphopoda > Dentaliida > Dentaliidae > Pictodentalium > Pictodentalium vernedei. The sequence goes on from CM062288.1 coordinate 307,334,817, forward strand.
TTCCTGTCCCAAGGTGAAAACAAAGGTACCCAAGAAGTTTCGTGAAGATCAGTTCATAAATACGAGCTGTATAGAAGTCGTGACAAAAAACTGATTGGACCTAATTTGGGTACAAAATGGCCATTGGCAGCCATCTTAAATTTTAAACCGCACCCAGAAACACTCCTCCTTGTCCCAAGGTGATAACAAAGGTACCCAAGAAGTTTTGTGAAGATCGGTTGATAAATACATCCTCTAGCCCGAGCCGTATTGACATGTGCACTTACAGTGTATAAGTAGCACTGAATAAGTTCATCTACTTTGCATAATTTCTGCACGAGAAAAAACCATGTTACTAAACATTCATACAAAAATTTTTTCAAATCAGAACTTTCATACAAAGTTCTGTACAAAAGACTGATTGCACTAATTTTGGTACAAAATGGCTGCTGGTGGCCATCTTGAATTTTGGACCACACCCCGAAACACTCGTTCTCATCCCACAGTGATAACAAAGGTACCCAAGAAGTTTCGTAAAGATCAGTTCATAAATACGGCCTCTAGTCTGAGCCGTATAGAAGTTGTGTACAAAAAACTGATTAGACCTAATTTCGGTACAAAATGGCCACTGGCAGCCATCTTGAATTTTGGGCCGCACTCAGAAACACTTGTTCTCGTCCCAAGGTGATAACAAAGGTGCCCAAGACGTTTCGTGAAGATCGGTTCATAAATACATACTCTAGCCCGAGCCGTATTGACATGTGTACTTCCTGTGTGTAAGTAGCACTGAAAAAATCAAAGTTCATCTAATTTGCATAATTTCTGCACGAGAAAAAAAACCTGTGTTATATGTGATGTATCCCATGGTACTAAACATTCACACAAAAAATTATTCAAATCAGCACTTTCATATGGAAGTTCTGTGCAAAAATCTGATTGCACCTAATTTTGTACAAAATGGCTGCCATTGGCCATCTTGAATTTTGGACCGCACCCAAAACACTTGTTCTCGCCCCACAGTGATAACAAAGGTACCCAAGAAGTTTCGTAAAGATCAGTTCATAAATACGGCCTTTAGCCTGAGCCGTACTGAATTGTTGACGGACAGATGGTCGACTGGCCATGGCAAAACCTCAAATTTGACTTGCGTCAAAGTTGAGATAAAAATGAAAAAAAAAAAGTTATTCAAGAATTTTTTTTGCAAGTGTCGTCTGTTTTTCATGTTAGGTAAAGGGTTAATCGGTTAACCATTCCAGCTCTAATGATAAATAGTGAATTATAAAGCCAATATGAAAGAACTAGACGCTCTAAAGAGCCTGTAATCGCTCACCTGGAACTACATATAATGAAAGTGTCAGCGACACTGTAACTCAACTTGTGTAAGACATGCAGATGTACAGTGTGTGACACAGCAAATTGCTGCAATGACACACATCTAGGCAATGACCTGATAACAAAGGTACATGTAAAGTATTGTAAAGGTCTGTTCATGAATACCGACCATAGCCTGTACCAAATGTACAGGTAAAGTATTGTAAAGGTGGGCGACAGATAGATGCTAAACTAGAAAAGAAATTTCCATGAGGTTTATGTTACAATGGGGATCCTTGTATAATGGTGCATCATAAACCAAATATTAGCCATTGTTTTGGCCTGTTTGATTCCAACTAATTAATAAATATTTGTCCAGTCCTTCTTAAAATATTGGTATTTGAATTTTTTGTCTTTAATAGCTCATAGGGTTCCCACGGGTGAGGAGGTTTTATTTTTCTCATTGGAAACAGAAAACTGGGTTGTACTAATAATATTTACCCTTCCCAAACAACACCGAATATTAACACAGCAGAGACTAAATGCACTCGTTACAGTGCCATGATAACAAATGTAGTCCTAGAAGTTCTGTACAAAAAACTGATTGCACCTAATTTTTGTATAAAATGACTGCTGGCAGCCATCTTGAATTTCAGACCGCAACCAAAAACACTCGTTCTCGTCCCAAGGAGATAACAAAGGTACCCAAGAAGTTTCGTGAAGATCGGTTCATAAATACAGCCTTAAGCCCGAGCCGTATTGACATTTGCACTTACTGTGTATAAGTACCACTGAATAAATCAAAGTTCATCTAATTTGCATAATTTCTGCACGAGAAAAAAAACCTTATTATATGTAATGTATTCCATGTTACTAAACATTTAGACAAAAATTTATTCAAATCAGAACTTTCATACAGAAGTTCTGTACAAATGAACGTGTTAATGACACTGTAGCTGAACTTGACAAACTTAAACTTGGTAAGTTGTAAGTGAAATGTCAAGATCATTGGTACCAATGTTATTTGAAGTGTTGAAACAATTACCTATTTTTCTAACTCGACTAGTCGACGCGAGTAGCCGATTCAAAATCGACTAGTCGGCTTTTCTGTTGAAAACTTAATTGTCTCAGTAAATTAGGTGATAAGAGACTGTTACATGTAAGTTGATAACTCTTTCGTTTAATGACTCGTTTGACAGGTGTTTGAAGAAGTTTCCTTGTCAAAGTCATGAAAGTAGCTCAGTCTTTCGATTTTGAAATTCGTAGGCGCGTTATACATCGCTCGCTACTATTTGAAGTGAGGAGCGCTATCCTGTATCCAGCCCCGTCGAGTGATGGTTGTGTTGTTGACAAGAATAGTTAACATGCAAATTGCAATGAAGAATGCATCCACTAACTGACAGCACTGTGCATTCAATGCGGCATTTGGGCACATCGATATTGAACGGCAACATGAAAGCTGGACGATTTGGTGCTTTCATGGTTTTCATTAACCCTTTACTTAACGCTAGTAGCAGACGACACTCGTAAAATGAAAGTGTCAATGACACTGTAGCTCAACTTGTCAAGACAAAGACATGTACATGTATAGTATGTGACACAGCAATGACAAACATCTAGGTAATGACCTGATAACAAAGGTACATATAAAGTATTGTAACGGTCTGTACATAAATACTGACCGTTGCCTGTAACAAATGTATAGGTAAAGTATTGTAAAGGTGGGTGACAGTCAGATGCTGAACTAGAAAAAATCTTTGAGTCCCAGAGTGGGTCTGACTGAACCCCAAAATATTTGTTCTCATAGCACAGTGATAACAAAGGCACCCCAAAACACACTCGTTCCTGTCCCAAGGTGAAAACAAAAGTACTCAAGAAGTTTTGTGAAGATCAGTTCATAAATACGAGCTGTATAGAACTTGTGACAAAAAACTGATTGGACCTAATTTCGGTACAAAATGGCCACTGGCAGCCATCTTGAATTTTGGACCGTACCCAGAAACACTCATTCTCATCCCAAGGAGATAACAAAGGTACCCAAGAAGTTTTGTGAAGATCGGTTCATAAATACAGCCTCTACCCTGAGCCGTATTGACATGTGTGCTTACATTGTGTAAGTAGCACTGAATAAATCAAAGTTCATCTAATTTGCATAATTTCTGCATGATAAAAAAACCCTTACAATATGTGATGTATTCCATGTTACTAAACATTCATACAAAAATTTATTCAAATCAGAACTTTCATACAGAAGTTCTATACAAAAGACTGATTGCACTAATTTTGGTACAAAATGGCTGCTGGTGGCCATCTTGAATTTTGGACCACACCCAAAAACACTCGCTCTCATCCCACGGTGATAACAAAGGTACCCAAGAAGTTTCGTAAAGATTGGTTCATAAATATGGCCTCTAGTCTGAGCTGTATAGAAGATGTGTACAAAAAACTGATTAGACCTAATTTCGGTACAAAATGGCCACTGGCAGCCATCTTGAATTTTAGACCGCACCCAGAAACACTCGTTCTCGTCCCAAGGTGATAACAAAGGTACCCAAGACATTTCGTGAAGATCAGTTCATAAATACAGACTCTAGTCTGAGCCGTATTGACATGTGTACTTACTGTGTGTAAGTCGCACTGAAAAAATCAAAGTTCATCTAATTTGCATAATTTCTGCACGAGAAAAAAACCCGTATTATATGTGATGCATCCCATGGTACTAAACATTCACACACAAAAATTATTCAAATCAGGGCTTTCATATGGAAGTTCTGTGCAAAAATCTCATTGCACCTAATTTTGTACAAAATGGCTGCCATCGGCCATCTTGAATTTCGGACCGGACCCCAAAACACTCGTTCTCGTCCCACGGTGATACCAAAGGTACCCAAGAAGTTTCGTAAAGATCGGTTCATAAATACGGCCTCTAGCCCGAGCCGTATTGGCATTTGCACTTACATTGCTGAAAGTAACCCCAAAAAACATCAAAATTAGTCTAATTTGCATAATTTACGCACGAGAAAAAAACCCGTATTATATGTGATGTATCCCATGGTACTAAACATTCATACAAAAAATTATTCAAATCAGAGCTTTCATATGGAAGTTCTGTACAAAAAACAGATTTCTGCATCGTCGGTACAAAATGGCGGCTGGCAGCCATCTTGAATTTCGGACCGCACCCAAAAACACTCGTTCTCGTCCCACGGTCATAACAAAGGTACCCAAGAAGTTTCGTAAAGATCGGTTCATAAATACGGCCTCTAGCCCGAGCCATAGCAGCTTGGCACTTACAGCTCTGAAAGTAACACTAAATAAATCAAAGTCAGTCTAATTTGCATAATTTACGCACGAGAAAAAAACCCGTATTATATGTGATGTATCCCATAGTACTAAACATTTATACAAAACTTTATTCAAATCAGAACTTTCATACAGAAGTTCTGTACAAAAAACTGATTTTTGCATCATCGGTACAAAATGGCCACTGGCAGCCATCTTGAATTTCGGACCACACCTAAAAACACTCGTTCCCGTCCCAGGGTCATAACAAAGGTACACAAGAAGTTTCGTAAAGATCGGTTCATAAATACGACCTCTAGCCCGAGCCATAGCCAATTGTTGACGTACGGACAGACGGACGACGGGCCATGACAATAGCTCAAATTTGACTTCGTCAAAGTTGAGCTAAAAAGTCTCGTATAACTAAAAGTTTTCATTTTTTGCTTCCAATGAGGGGTCACAACCTATGTTTTGGAAGCAAAAAATTAAAATATTAAAAAAATTGAATGGCGATTTTCATTTATAACACTGGCCGATTTTGGTCATTACGCTACGTAAAGGGTTAAAGGAATCCCAACTTTTGGGTCATGACGATGTATTATGCTCCAAGTAACAAAAAAAGAGCACACTGCGGCTATAATTTATGTAGGGCTAGTAAATTTGCTCCATCGGTAAATACTGAATGGTGATTGGTTCAGGAGCACGAACCTCTCAAGAACACAAGGTTTTTCCAAACAGTAGAAGTAAATAGGATTTGTGCTGAATACATTCACACTGTTACTAAAGCCCACGGCCAAATATTCGTCCCTTGTTACCTAATAAAAAATAATTGGCTGTTCACACAGAAATTATATCTCAACTGGAATGAATTACCGGATTTTGATCGCTCTCTTAGCAGAGCCGAGGTGCGCTGTTGTTGGCTCGCAAGAAGTTAACATTGCAGGCGCCATGGCGCGCAAGAGCAACAGCGCGCCTCAAAATCTAAAGACTGGTAGCTGTTCTGCAATTAAAAAGTGTGGGCGACTTGGGAGAGGGACAGAATGCTTGCATGAATTAACGGCATCTTTGAAGTTGTACATCAAAGTATTTTTCTTCAATGCGTGTCAGTGATTAGGTTAGGTGAAATCAGTGTTTGTAATGCTGCTGAAATCTAAGTTGTAACATTATCGGCATCAACAAATGACAATGATTGCATTGATATTCACTTCTCATTACAATTTAAAATAGGTCCACCACGAAGCAGAAACGTCTGATGTTTGTAATCATTAACCTGCACTACTGGAATTTTACGACTTGAGTTTTCCGACTAGTCGACTGGCGGATTTCAGAGTCGATTTTTCCGAAAATCAAATCGTCTTTGACTAGTCGACTAATCGTTTCAACACAAGTTATTTGGTGAAATTTCAACATAACAGCATTATGTGCATAACGTCAGAGTACTCCATGCATTTTTAAATGTAAACTGTAAGACTGGCTAAAGGAAGAATGTTGATACACAAATGCAGTATGTTCCGAGGTTATTGTAAATGGCAACTTTTTTCACAGAAATGAATGCTAATCAATAGCTCTTATCTAAAGGTCTTACCCAATTAGCACACCAAGTTCAAAAACAATCCTATGATAAATGTGGCCTGTAGGCCATGTCAAAGAAGAATGCTGATGCACAAGTGCAATAAATTCAAAGATTGTTGCCAACAGCAACAGTTTTTGATAGAAATGAAAAGAAAATCAATAGCTCCTATCTTTCTCACCCTACATAAGCATACAAAGTTTCAAAACAACCTGATAATGAATGAGCCCTCTGAGGCATGCCAAAGGAAGATGTTAATGCACAAATGCACTAAGTTTGAAGGTCATTGCTTGTGGCAATGTTTTTTGGGTTTTTATGGAAATTCATAAATATACCCTGCAGAGAGTGCAAAAGGGATAAGTTGATGCACAATTGCAGGAAGTTCAAAGGCTGGTGATAACGACAATAATTTTTTATGGAAATGAAAAAAAGCAATAGCTCACATCTAGAGGTCACCCGAACACACATACCAAATGTCAAACTGATCCAATCATAAATGTGCCCTGCAGGGTGTGTCAAAGGGAAATATTGATGCTTAACTGCACTACGTTTTTACTAAGTTCATCAGAGGTGATGAGGCCAATGGCAACTATATTCGACGGAAATGGAAGAAAATCAATAGCTCCCATCTAGAGGTCACCCCAAACAAGCATACCGATCCGGTAAAAATGTCCACTGCAGGCTGCCCCAAAGGAAAATATGATGCATAACTGCATAAAGTTCATTGAAGGTCATTGCCAGCGGCATCATTTTTTGACAGAAATTGAAGAAAATCGATAACTCCCATCTAGAGGTAACCCCAAACAAACAGTTTCAAACCATTCTGATCATAAATGTGCCTGTAGGGTGTCCCAAAGGAATATGTTGATGCCTGACTTAACTAAGTTCAAAGATTGTTGCCAGTGGCAACATTTTTTGACGGAAAATTGATAGCTCCCATGTAGTGGTCACCTCAAACAAACATGCCAGGTTTCAAAACAATTCGATCATAAATGTGCCCTGTGGGGTGTGACAAAGAGAAATATTGAGGTCTGACTTAACGAAGTTACAAGAACGATGCCACCGGCAACATTTTTTGACACGAATGGAAGAAAATCGATAGCTCCCACCTAGAGCACACCTCAAACAAGCATATCAAGTTTCAAAGGGATCTGATCAAAACTGCACGCTGCAGGATGTGCCAAAAGGGAAATATTGATGCATAACGGCACTAAGTTCATCGAAGGTCATTGCCAGTGGCAACATTTTTTGACCGAAATCAAAGAAAATCGATACCTCCCATCTAGAGGTAACCCTAAACCAGCATACAAAGTTTCAAACCGATCTGATCATAAATGTGCCCTGTAGGGCATGCCAAAGGAATATATTGATGCCTGACTAAACTAAGTTCAAAGATCGTTGCCAGCGGCAACATTTTTTGATGGAAATGGAAGTAAATCAATAGCTCTCATCTAGAGGTCACTCCAAACAAGCATACCAGATTTCAAAGCAATCCGATCATAAATGTGCCAAATGGAAATACTACGGTCTGACTAAACCAAGTTCTAAGAACGTTGGCCACAGCAACATTTTTTTACAGAAAATGAAGAAAATCGATAGCTCCCATCTAGAGGTCACCCCAAACAAGCATATCAAGTTTTAACGTGATCCAATAATAAATGTGCCCTGCAGGGTGTGCCAAGGGGAAATTTTGATGCATAACTGCACTAAGTTCATCAAAGGTCATTGCCAGCAGCAATATTTTTTGGCAGATATCGCAGAAAATCGATAGCTCCCATCTAGAGGTAACCCCAAACAAGCATACCAAATTTCAAACCTATCTGATTAAAAATGTGCCTGTATGGCGTGTCAAAGGAATATATTGATGCCTGACTAAACAAAGTTCAAAGGTCGTTGCCAGCGGCAACATTTTTTAACAGAAATGGAAGAAAATAAATAGCTCCCATCTAGAGATCACCCCAAACAAGCATGCTAGGTTTCAAAGCAATCCGATCATAAATGTGACCTGTAAGGTGAGCCAAAGGGAAATATTGAGATCGGACTAAATTAAGTTCTAAGAACGTTGGCCGGTACGTACGCACGTACGTAATGGACGGGAAGTGATGGCAATAGCTCTGCTTGACTTTGACAAGTTGAGCTAAAAACTGATTGCACTAATTTCTGTACAAAATAGCAGCTGGTGGCCATCTTGAATTTCAGACTGCACCCAAATACACACGTTCTCGCCGAACAGGTGATAACAAAGGTACCCAAGAAGTTTCTAGCCCAAGCCATATAAGATTTCTGTACAAAAAACTGATTATACCTAATTTCAGTACAAAATGGCCACTGGTAGCCATTTTGAACTTTGGACCGCACCCAAAAACACTCGTTCTTGCCCCAAGGTGATAACAAAGGTACCCCAAGACGTTTCGTGAAGATCAGTTCATAAATACAGCCCCTAGCCTGAGCCATATTGACATGTGCACTTACTGTGTATAAGTGGCACTAAATAAATCAAAGTTCATCTAATTTGTATATTTTAATATGTAATTTGTATAATTTAAGCACAAGAAAAAAACCTGTATTATATGTGATGTATTCCAAGTTACTAAACATTCATACAATCATTTATTCAAATCAGAACTTTCATACAGAAGTTCTGTACAAAAAAAATTGATCACACTAATTTCGGTATAAAATGGCTGCTGGTGGGCATCTTAAATTTTGTAATATTGTAATATGTAATTTGTATAATTTAAGCACAAGAAAAAAACCTGTATTATATGTGATGTATTCCAAGTTACTAAACATTCATACAATCATTTATTCAAATCAGAACTTTCATACAGAAGTTCTGTACAAAAAAAATTGATCACACTAATTTCGGTATAAAATGGCTGCTGGTGGGCATCTTAAATTTTGGACCACACCCCAAAACACTCGTTCTCATCCCACGGTGATAAGAAAGGTACCCAAGAAGTTTTGTAAAGATCGGGCCATAAATATGGCCTCTAGCCCGAGCTATATTGAATTGTTGATGCCGGACAGAAGTCTAGATGGACAGACAGACAACGGGCAATGGCATAACCTTAAATTTGACTATGTCAAAGTTGAGCTAAAAATGTGATTTCCCATAGGCTTTCCCATGGTAACTATGAGCTGCAATAGTGGCCATGTTTGCAACATTACATCAACATTACATGAGGATCATTGGTAGGTGTTCCAGTCCTCAATCACATTAAGTTTCAAAACATTTGAATCCATCAAACAGAATCATAGAATGTCTCTGGTGGCCACATTTTCCAACCAACTGAACAAAAAGAGGATCATTTGTAGAGGGCCTCCTACAGACCATTTCTGCCAAATTTTGGTTCAAGTCGGCTCAGTAGTTTCCAGAGAGAAGATGAAAATGTGATTTCCAATAGGGTTTTTCTATAGTAGCTATAAGCTGCAATTGTGGCCATGTTTGAACACGATCAACATTAAATGATGATCGTTGGTAGAGGCAGCTTCAAAGATTTTTGAAAATCCACCAACCAGAATCAAAGTACGCCTCTGACGGCCATATTTTTCAACCCATGGGATCAAAATGAGGATCATTTGTAGAGAACCTCCCATAGACTATCCCTGCCAGGTTTGGTTCATGTCAGCTCAGTAGTTCCAGAAAAGATGATGAAAATGTGATTTCTCATAGGGTTTCTACAGTAACTATAAGCCACTACTGCAGCCATGTTTATGACCCAATTAACATTAAATGAGGATTGTTGGTAGAGAGGGTCCCAGTCATCATTTATATGAAGTTTCAAAACATTTGGCCTGACAGTTTTGGAGATGTTTGAAAATTCAACAGAATCAAAAAATGCCTCTGGAAGCCATGTTTTTCACCCAACGGGAACAAAATGAGTATCGTTTGTAGGGGACCTCCCATAGACCATTCCTGCCAAGTTTGGTTCACACCGGCTGAGCGGTTACAGACGATGGACGCCAAGTGATGATAAAAGCTCACATGGCCTTTTAGGCCAGGTGAGCTAAAAATGGTTAGCAATTTGCCACTTTTTAGGCCAGGTGAGCTAAAAATGGTTAGCAATTTGCCACTTTTGTATAGCATTTTGCGATGAGAATCAAGTCATCAAATACACTGCAAAACCATAGTAAATAAGGGTTAATGCAAAACCTACTCTCGAGTGCCTAATAATAATACAGGGCAAAATAATAGTACAGGGTGGAAAATTTCGTGAAAATTAATAATAGTACAGGGTCGAATAATAGTATAGGGTGGAAAATTCCAAGATGTGAGCAAACTGCTATGCTCTGAATCGTTTTCAGACGTTTGATGCTCTTGAAGTGGTGAAGAGCTAAATTACTTTCGGTCATCATAATTTTCACATGGATCTGACTTGTTGCAATTTATGGGAGAGTGCCTGCAGGCACTCTCCCATAAATTGCACCAAGGTAAAACCTTATAGACCAATTAATTCTGTTTCAGTGATGGTATGAATCACATCCACTGGGTACTAGGTCTTAAAGTTATGGTAGCAGTACTTCAGAATAAAGCCCAAATAAATGCTTCCAGCTCTTTACCCATTAACATTTCCATTGCATCCCGTGTTTGCTTGTACATGTACCTTACTAGTTTGTTTTTGGTGAACTTCTTGAGATAAGCAGCCGCTCTGCACATTCGACTGTAGGGCTGCAACAATTCATCGCGATTTCAATGCATTATGATACATGTGTACACGATACGCATATCGTATCGTGTCATGTCATGTGTATCACGATACAAACGATACACTTCCAGAAGGTTGGCATGATGTAGTCAGAAATTGCATTTTCAGGCCCAACAAGTCTATTTTGTGCTTTTCCAACTTATAATTCCACCACAGGAGTCTGAAATTCTATCCGTATAGCTATAATTCACTTTCAACGCGATATTTACGTTCCCAACGTAATCCCCTTCAGAAGGGGATTATGTTGGGAACGTAAATACCCCGCTGAAAGTGAATTATAGCGGTACTGATAGAATTTTAGACTCCTGTGATTCCACTTGTTCATTTGTATTTCAGTAAAATATCAACTCTGTCTAAATTATAAGCATAGTTTGAGGCAACAGACCTCTCACCTCTGAGTTGAACCCAGACTACGAGAGGTCCATTGGCTGAAACTTGCTTGTCTTTCTCAAGCACTAAAAAAGAAATTGGATGTTACTGGCCAAATTATTATTTATTTATTTATTGGTGTTTAAGGTCACATATTTATGCACAATGGCTAATCCTGACCGTGACAGTTTTACGGGTGGAGGAAGCCGGAGTACCCGGAGAGAACCACCGAGCAACGACAAGCAGCTGCCAGCTCCCCAACATCGTAACTCCGCACTGCAGCACAGGCAGGGTTAGATTGGTTGAAGACATGCGTACCAACGACGTGCAGTACGCCTTAGTACACAGCATCATCGTGCCCCCATGCGGGCAATGGGGATGAAGTGTCTTGCCCAAGGACACAACGTGGCTTCCGCAGGTGGGATTCGAACCGAGGACCTCTCGGCTTGCAGCCTGCACCTCTACCTACTGAGCCACCGCGCTCCCTACTGGCCAAATGAAAGTTGGACTCTGTGCAGTTTGTGGGCCTTTTATTACTGATAATTCACTCTCAATGTACAGCATGTAATGTAACATGAAAAAATCGTATCGTGAAAAAAAAATTGCGATACATATTATATCGTGAGTGAGACGTTGCAGCCCTATTCGATTGTTGAAAATTAATAATTATACAGGGCCAAATAAGGATCGTGCAGGTGGGAATTTTATTCGAAAAAGAATAATCATACATGTATGATTATTAGGCACTCAAGAGTATGTGTTCTATACACTTAAAATATACAGTAGCATGAAAACACTTACCAAAATAGCAAATAATGACTTTGGAAACCAATGTAGAAGCTGATGTATGAACTTGCACAAAAACAGCAAAGTGACAACTGGAAACTGAAAAATAAAGTCAACAAAAAATACTTCACACACATGACAGTACCTTGCTACTGAAAATAAAAGTTGAGTTTCAAACAGAAAGATACAATTGAAAACAAATTATTATATAATACTGTACTGAAACTTTTTAGAGCCACAGAGTAATGAAAAAAGTATGGCTGCAAAAATCAGTCACAATTTCATGGAAAGAATATGTTTTAGTGTTAGAGAAGCTGTACAAGCCAATTTATTATATTTAAAAACCACAGTACAGTTCCTGAGGCATTTCTATCACATTTACTCCTCTTTAAACCCTGGATGGAAAAATGCCAAATTCAGAAATGGATCTTTCACACTTGTATGAAAGAAGGTGAATGAGTAAACAAGCCAAAACCAATACCGGTCAGGACCTGCGTCGCTGCATGAAATTGATCGGCAAACAGGAAGTGGCTGTACAGCAGATCTGAAAATTAGATAAAAGCAGCAGACCAAATATAAAATCATTCCCTTTCATAGAAGCCAAGAAAACTTTAACGGAAGTGTTTCGGACAGACGGACGGATGGACGGACAGAGTCGAGCGGTTACTGGACCTGCTCTGCCGCTGGCAACGCAGGTAAAAAAATGTACATATATATGTCAGCTGTAAATATAAACTGCAAGGCAAGAAACATAACCCATCATTGTTCCGTGTTAAACTAGTGTTCTACAGATTACCAAAAATGGTTTCTGAATGATTACCGGTTATTTCAGCTCACAATCGGCTGATTCTGATGCCGATTCCGATTGTAATATCGTGCACTACTGGACAAGTGAAGACTAGAAAGAACTATTAAACTGAACATTTTTCAGTGTTAAACTTCGTTGACTGGGGTTGCAGTAGAATTATCTGTCGCACACACTTGGGCGATAAACGTGGCTCTCAGAGCCACGTTTACCGCCCAAGTGAGTGTGACTGGTAATTTTACTGCGACCTTAGTCAATGGAGTGCAACCTTCACTTTTTCCGTTATGAAATGGTGAATGCCGAAAGTACACTCAATTGTAAGCTTTACACGTCGTTTAACTTGTATATCCCATAAAGGGGCGTCCCGAGAGATTAAGAATACACATTGTGGTTGTTTCTGAACTTTATTGAATGGTATCATTGATATTATTTTACATTAACAACTGAACAATTGCTGAAGATAATAAAATGAAGTTAATGAATCATCACAAAATGCTTGGCAATAATCGGGTGAACCTATGTTCCAGGAGCCGTTTTCATCCGATCGCCCGCAAACAGCCGATTGTGGTGGGCGGTTCTGATCATCGGTTGAACACTATGTTAAACTTCATTTAAAAACTTTATAACTTGAAGAATTATTTAGAAAATCACTTTCCTTTCTCAAGGAATTATAGAACATAAAGTTAATAAGCTGAAAAACTTTCAGAAAGTTTATATGAATTTAAATCAATTTTAATTCTATTGAAAAATAAAGAGAGATAATCACCTTATGAACAGAGATCCTGAGTTTCTGTTTGGTGATCACTCCTCCATGCAGATGAGATCTGTAATTAACAATATAAATAAAAATTAGTTACGGATATAGTACAACATATCTAAGAAGGCCTGGCATTCTTTGGGAGTTCAGGAGTGCTGCAGGCCTACTGCATGCCTAGAAACAAGCCAAGACCAATACCGGGTCTGGACCTGCGTCGCTGCATGCAATTGAATCAGAAACAGGAATTGGCTGCACGGCAGATCTGAAAATTGCATCATTATCATGCTCCAGATGAAATATAAAATCAATCCCTTGCATAGAAGCCGAGAAAAGTTTGACGAAAAATTTCAATGTTCAGTGGGTACAGTAAAATTTCAAAGTATCGGCTAACAGGAAGTAGCAGCACGGCAGATCTGAAAACTGCATACACGATACAACTCATCATTATGAAGCAGCAGACCAAATATAAAATCAATCCGTTGCATAGAAGCCGAGAAAACCTTGACGGAAAATTTCAATGTTCAGTGGGCACAGTAAAATTTCAAAGTATCGGCAAACAGGAGGTGGCTGCACAGCAGATCTGAAAATTGCTTACACGGTACAACTCATCATTATGAAGCAGCAGACCAAATATAAAATCAATCCGTTGCATAGAAGCCGAGAAAACCTTGACGGAAAATTTCAATGTTCAGTGGGCACAGTAAAATTTCAAAGTATCGGCCAACAGGAAGTGGCTGCACGGCAGATCTGAAAATTGCTTACACGATACAACTAATCATTATGAAGCAGCAGACCAAATATAAAATCATTCCCTTTCATAGAAGCCAAGAAAACTTTGACGGAAGAAGTGTTTTGGACGGACTGACGGATGGACGGACGGAGTCGAGCAGTTACTAGACCTGCTCTGCCACTGGCGACGCAGGTAATAAAAATTGAGGGCAATTTTTTGCACTCTCTGAATTTTTGGAATGCTAGACCTGTTTAGGACTGCCTTTAAAATCTATGATCATTTCGTCCCCTGAGTTCCAATGTGTTCTCTGTGCCTACTGGCACAGAGAACACATTGGAACTCAGGGAATGATTTGTCAATGTTGCACTGGTTCACAATAATTCATGACCCATTCTGTCGCATTTTGATACATTTTAGAAGAGTCACATGAGAACTGAATACAACATTTTGAATAATGAGAATATGGGCGTGCCAATTTTTCCACGATGTAGCTGAATGTAGTACAATTTTTCAGTCACAAAACTAATACCTTGAAGTAAATATACAGTACATAGCGAGGGTATTGTCAAGAAGTCTCCGGTGGAGTGATGATTTCTCTCAAGCAATAAATGCTAATTTGATGCAAAGCGTAATTAGCAAAAGCAAAGTTTCAGCCAATTTTTGTCCGGGTTAAACCTGGAGGTCCATTGGTTGAATTTTGGCTTATACTTCTCGTGTTTTTGTATGACATTTGAGAGTAGTACCTTGTGCGATACCTCCACTCCATGGGTGACTGGGTGACAATCCACCCTCCACGTCGTACTGTAACCAAAACAGCATACAAGTATATGTATTGAAAATTCCAGGTGCAAATGCACTCCCAAGCAATCTGAGGAGGGCAACAGTTTTGCACTCCTTGATTTTCTAGACTGCCCGGCTTGTCTAAGAAAATACCCATCTGCACTTCATCATAAGCAGGACATTAAGTAACACAAAGTATAATTTCACCCATCAGGACTCGGGCTGCATGGTATATCGATAAACCGATATATACCGGTATTCAAACCATTATCGATTGGATACCGCTGTAATTAGTGATGTTCCTATTAGTTGAGTTCATCGAGCATTGCTCGTTTGGACCTTTATTTTGATTAATCAAGTAGATTTTCGCGTACTCGAGTAAAACCGAGTAAAACTAAGAAACTTTGGAAGCTGAAAGGTGGTATGAAAATTATCGTGGAGATTTCATTTCCAGAAGACAGTGTCACTTTCAACATGAAAAACTTGTTTGTATATCCTTAACACATCGCCTGTATATGGGGTACACCACTGCACATGAGTTTAACAGATCAGACTTCACTCACAATTCACATAAAACTGTAACAATAAAAACACAACTTGAATTTTAAACCAGGAAAGCTCCTGAAATCGTTAATTTATTTTTCCCATTACATACATGGCCCAGTCTCAAAAATCAAAACAAGTAAACAATATGAAAGACAAACTTGATGACGCCGATAAAATTTCGGATAAATTATATGACTATCCAGGAAACAAAAGGAGAGCTGTCGTATGGACCCTCTTTGGCTTTCATAAAAAAGAAAATGGGCTGCCAACAAAACAAAACCTGGACATGTCAAAAGCGATATGCAAACACTGTCGGCGAGTTTATACTTTCAATGGTGACTATCAACAGTCAGAAAACGCTTGCTTTTTAGTCGAGTGCTTTTCGGCCCAACCATTTCGTCGTGGGGGTTATCGGTCACAGAGGATTGTGAGTTGAGCTGAGATTCTGGGAGATTTTTGAGCAATAAAAGGAGTCTAATGTATTTAATAATGACATTTTATTTTATTTTGAATTACAATTTATTTATTTATTTATTGGAGTTTAAGGTCACATATTTATGCACAATGGCTAGCCATGACCGTGACAGTTTTACAGGTGGAGGAAGCCGGAGTACCCGGAGAGAACCACCGAGCAACGACGAGCAGCTGCCAGCTCCCCAACATCGTAACTCCACAGTGCATCAAAGGCAGGGTTAGAGTGGTTGAAGACATGCGCACCATCGACGTGCAGTTCGCATTAGTACACGGCGTCATCGTGCCCAGACCTGTTAACCTCTGAAGGTGACTGTCAATGAGATTTTGATGAGCTCTCAGTGAGACTTAGATGCTTGTCAGTGAGATTTTTGCGCACGGCCATTACATCAATATTTTCCTTGTTATGCCTCCCACGGTGCCACCCGAGCACCCCCCCCCCCCCCCCACAACCCAAATGCATTATTATCCCCGCATTTTAAAAAATGCGGGGATATTGTCATGATCTCCGTCCGTACGTCCGGTTTTGTAATTCGAAACGCTGTAACTTTCTACAGTTGTTCGATAGGGTCTGTGCAACCCAAAAATACAACTTTTAAATTTTTGTGCCACCAGGTGGCTTCTGTGGAGCCACTTAAAAAATGTGTTATTTTTTCACTTTTTTGCTGAATAGTCCCAACCTATGTAATTCGGAGTTCTAAAATTACACTAGGGTGTTGCTAAATGATCTGTAGATATGTAGGAAGGTTTCGGATTTTTCAAGTGCCACCGTAGCCACTTTTGTGTTTTCTTAGACCGTTTCCGGCAAAAGGCTCGTAGGATATGTAAATCGAAACGCTAAATCCATGCTCAGAAGTTGCAGTAGGGGCTATAGATGCGCACGAAGGTTTCGGATTTTTCGAGTGCCACCGTAGCCACTTTTGTGTTTTCTTGAACCGTTTCCGGAGAAAGGCTCGTAGGGTATGTAATTCGAAATGCTAAAACCATGCTCATATGTTGCAGTAGGGTCTATAGATGCACACGAAGGTTTCAGATTTTTCAGGTGCCACGTGGCTGTGCCACCGTAGCCACTTTCGTGTTTTCTTAGATCATTTCCGGCGAAAGGCTCGTAGGGAATGTAATTCGAAATGCTAAAACCATGCTCATATCTTGCAGTAGGGACTATAGATGCGCACAAAGGTTTCGGATTTTTCGGGTGCCACGTGGCTGTGCCACCGTAGCCACTTTTGTGTTTTCTTAGACCGTTTCCGGCAAAAGGCTCGTAGGATATGTAATTCGAAATGCTAAAACCATGCTCATATGTTGCAGTAGGGTCTATAGATGCACACAAAGGTTTCGGATGTTTCGGGTGCCACGTGGCTGTGCCACCGTAGCCACTTTCGTGTTTTCTTAGATCCTTTCCGGCGAAAGGCTCGTAGGGAATGTAATTCGAAATGCTCAAACTATTCTCAGATGTTGCAGTATGGTCTATAGATGCGTACGAAGGTTTTGGATTTTTTGGGTGCCACGTGGCTGTGCCACCGTTGCCACTTTTGTGTTTTCTTAGACCTTTTCCAGTGAAAGGCTCCTAGGGTATGTAATTTGAAACGCTAAAACCATGCTCAAATGTTGCAGTGGGGTCTGTAGATGCGCACAAAGGTTTCGGATTTTTCAGCTGCCATGTGGCTGTGCCACCGTTGCCACTTTCGTGTTTTCTTAGACCCTTTCCGGAGAAAGGCTCCTAGGGTATGTAATTTGAAATCCTGAAACCATGCTCAAATGTTTCAGTGGGGTCTGTAGATGCACACGAAGGTTTCGGATTTTTGGAGTGCCACGTGGCTGCGCCACCGTTGCCACTTTCGTGTTTTCTTAGACCGTTTCCTGCGAAAGGCTCCTAGGGTATGTAATTCAAAATGCTAAAACCATGCTCAAATGTTGCAGTAGGGTCTGTAGATGCGCACAAAGGTTTTGGATTTTTCAGGTGCAATGTGGCTGTGCCACTGTTGCCACTTTCATGTTTTCTTACACCGTTTCCGACGAAAGGCTCCTAGAGTATGTAATTCGAAATGCTAAAAGCATGCTCAGATGTTGCAGTAGGGTCTGTAGATGTGCACGAAGGTTTCAGATTTTTTGGGTGCCACGTGGCTGTGTTACTGTTGCCACTTACATGTTTTCTTAGACCGTTTCCGGCGAAAGGCTCCTAGGGTATGTAATTCGAAACGCTAAAACCATGCTCAAATGTTGCAGTGGGGTCTGTAGATGCACACGAAGGTTTCGGATTTTTCAGGTGCCACGTGGCTGTGCCACCATTGCCACTTTCAAGTTTTCTTAGACCCTTTCCGGCGAAAGGCTCCTGGGTATGTAATTCAAAATGCTAAAACCATGCTCAAATTTTGCAGTAGGGTCTGTAGATGCGCACGAAGGTTTCGGATTTTGGGGGTGCCACTTGGCTGTGCCTCCATTGCCACTTTCATGTTTTCTTAGATTGTTTCCAGAGAAAAGCTCCTAGAGTATGTAATTCGAAATGCTAAAACCATGCTCAGATGTTGCAGTAGGGTCTGTAGATGCATACGAAGGTTTCAGATTTTTCGGGTGCCACGTGGCTGTGCCACCGTTGCCACTTTTGTGTTTTCTTAGACCGTTTCCGGCCAAAGACTCCCAGGGTACATGTATGTAATTCGAAACGCTAAAACCATGCTCAAATGTTGCAGTGGAGTCTGTAGATGCGCACGAAGCTGTGTCACCTGTGCCACTCAATATGATTTTAGTGTGTCATATAATACATTTCATCTTTGTATCAAGCATTCATAGAAAGTCAAGGATGCAAATGCGGGGATACACCATAGTGTGCTTTGCACACAAGTGACACCATCTAGTATTTCATTTTAATAATTTATATTAACACTTTTAATGGTATTTGTCAGTAAAAGCATACAAATATGGAAATCACTGGTCCAAGCCCCCCCCCCCCCCCCCCCCCCCCCCCCCCCCGACACACACACAAATGTGAGTGGATGCCTATCTAGCCTTTGCCTGTAGCAACCCCCTCCCTCCCTCAGTCCGGCCATTTTTCCTTGCTCATGCAAGCCCATCCCGGTGCTTCAATACATGGAGGCTGAAACATCTTGGGCCGAAACGTCCCATTACCAAAACGTTCAAGAACCATCACAAGCATTCCTTCTTCACTCATGCCATTTATTCATGTAAATTCTTTGTTCAATCTGTACATTTTTGGTGAGAAAATATTCGTTCTTATTATCTTTTGACAGGTTTTATTGTACGATAAAAATTACTCAATACAAACAATACATATCGTTTTGCTTAGAAAAAAAAACACCTGTCATTGCCGGTAGTTCTATAATGAAGTTGTGTGTGGTTGTGGTATTAATTTTGTTTGTTTTTTATCAAAACAAATATTTGAATTGTGTTTTGTATTACTCACATTAGAGAAGGTGCCCTCAGTATTCAGAACTCCCATTGTGAAAAAATAACAAACAAAATAATCCTATTGGTTCAAAATGAAGACAAAATACTCTGCTTGACATGTTCTCAAATTGTTTGTATATAAGTACTAAGGGGAGGTAACTTAAATGTGATATCTCAAAACAGATTTTTTTCAGTTTTCAACAAACTTTCAATTATATTTTTTTTTACACAAAACGAATGAATTTGGTTTTCAACGTAACAATAGTATATATAATAATAGGTCAGCTGAAGTTAATTATACTTGAGAGATTATGTTTTTATTTAATTTATATTTCGAGTTTATATAATTTTAATTTCACGTAACCATATACATATAAGAATATATTTGGTATACAATGCATTTGATAAAAACACAGGATAACTATATTTAATTTGACCGCCCTGGAGCAGATAATGTGTCCCCATTGTTGTAAACAATATGGCTCTCCCTTGTTTTGTTTTCAAAACAGTCTTTCATGTAGCATGGATCAAACTGGATTTTACAACTTGGGGGTATTAATTCATATTTATTTTTGAGCAGCTATTTTTGCAGGGATCACATCAGGTAATAATAATAATTGGGTCTTCTTCCTTGCTCCAAAAACTTTGGGGACAAAACATCCCAGTCCAGCATGGCTTTAGGAAAATAACGTCTTTAAAAACAGACTATAATACACTCGTTTTAGAAAAGCTACTTTCGATTTCCATGACATTTCCATCAACAGCATGGTAATTCTCGGAACTCATTGGTAAAACTCAATGTGTATCTTTGATAAATTATCGTTTCCAACAAGCATTCTGCGTTATAAATTTATATATCGTGACCAACTTGTTTAATTTTCAAAATAGAACAGGACAACTATTTTGAAAAGTGTCAAATCGGGAGAAAATAGGATGCAACCGTGAGAGCGTGAGTTGGTGCCTCAAACCGGGAGACTCACGGTGAAACCGGGAGAGTTAACAGGTCTGATCGTGCCCCCACGCGAGCAATGGAGATGAAGTGTCTTGCCCAAGGACACAACGCGGTTGCCGCAGGTGGGATTCGAACGGGGGACCTCTCGGCTTGCAGCCTGCACCTCTACCTACCGAGCCACCACGCCCCTTGAATTACAATAAAGAAACAAAATTAAAGAGGCATAGGAATAGGGGGAGTGGGGGAGGCAATTTAATTTATTAATTTTTAAGCAACTTGTACACTTACCCTACCTTACACAATAACTATACTTGAAAGTAATAGACCAAATAATATACAAAATGTTACAAACTTACAAGTTTATTAGTAGAATGAGAGTACATGATGTAGAAATCAAAAAAGGTCAAGATTTAACACATGCATCAAGTTTTGTGATTCACATTATGGAAGCCATTATTAATCGATTAATAACTGATCATTGGTCAGTTGGTGCAACTGATCATCGGTTATGGTTTTTCATACCGATTCCCAACACTAGCTGTAATTACAAAAATATCGGTTTATCGTCATTATTTAATTACCCAGATGGCTTTAGTTTTTTTTAACTGCAGCCCCGAATGAATAATATTATCCCTTTTCCAAGGAATCGTCTGCTTGTGCCCTCGTAATATACAAATTCAGCGGTTGAAAAAATAATTTTAAAAAAGTTCAACACAACTATATCATGGGACCCCTCATTGGAACGAGCTCGTTGAGCTCGTTCCAATGAGGGATCCCATGATATAGTTTTGTTGAAATCTTTTGGGGAAAATCGCAAACTAATTTTGAAAATAATAAATTTTGATATCGTCTGCATTGGGTAAAGGTTTTTCGAATCGCATACCGCGATATTTTTTTGAATATCGATACCGGTATTCAGTTTTGAATATCGTGCAGCCCTAATCAGGACTTGCATTTTAGAATCCTGACCAGGCTGATTTACAGGCCTGGTGAAGTGGTCGACCAGGCTGATTTTTCTTCCCTTGGGGCCGATTTATTCTTTTACATTTGTATCTGCATATTATATTGATATTTCACGTCTATTGTGTTATTTGATGATTTTGTTGTGAAGAAATATTAATAATTCCAACCTAATTGTCTTTAATTTGCTATGGGCTATTAACCAGGCAATATTAATACAATGCTGACCCGTGTCTTGCATCTTGGGACATAATCCTAATGTTCCCACCCATGCCCCCACCCCTTTCTGCATGTTGAAAACAAGGTGCCCTATCCGTGTTCAAGCTTATTCCCCCAGTTTCGAAGACTTTAAAAGTCAGTGGTGCGTAGAAGAATTTAAAGAGAAATTAGGTGAGTAGAAATGTGTTGTGATTACCTGGAGGGCGATGCAAATTTCCTTTTTAATATAACATTCAAGAAATGGATCATTACCTGTTTTGATACGTCAAAAGAGGATAAGTGATTTTATTTTATTAAAATAAAATCTATTCCAAACAAAAACGGTGTTGTCTTTATTTTCACGAATTCACTTTCCTGAAGATCAACAAACTTGACATCATGGACTCTCACTTGTCAATTTATTTATTTATTTATTTATTTTTAGGTGGTTAAGGTCACATATTTTTGCGCAATGGCTAATCATGACCACAACATGAGTATCAACTCAAGACCAGGGGTGAGCGTTAATAAGTCATGTTGCCCATTTTAGAGAGGGTTTGTACCTCCCAAGCCTTGGTGACTATGACCAATTTTACCAGTAAAACAGAGCCTGTTTACCGCACTAAACAGGCACTGCTTAACTTCCCGGGGTTCCCACGGGGAACTTGTCAATTATTACCAAAAAATGCCCATAATATAAATCACCCATGAATAATTAGCGTGTGAACCAGTATGTGTACAGTGTATATTTTTCCAAATCAATTGTAATTGCTTTGTTTTGTAACAAGTTATTTTCTAAGACAGCTTGGAGGGAGGGGAGGAGGGAATCCACACAAGATGCAGAAATTACATATTCTTGTGTGAACATTTCAGAATCAATGGCCAATCGATCAGAGGTTATGTTTATTTTCTTTATTATAGTAGCCGCACATGGTTGTGTTGACAACACAGTCATACACAAAATAATTTTTTTTAAAGTCTGCTGATGATAACCGTATGGCCCACCGTTTGTATAAAACTTGTGCCAGGCAATCAAACAGTAATCCCAATCGAATGTGGATTCAAAGTCGTTATACCATATAAGGTTTATAAGGTCAGTATCAACCGGTTTGTGCATTTACTTTCGCCATATCCACCCCTCACATTTTCTTCGCTCATCTGCTATCGTCTTTTTGTACATCTCCAGCTGAAGTATACGAATCAACACGGAATCACCAGATTGATTAATCCCACTGACGGAAGTTATTTTGTTTTACAAAATCGCTTCATTCGCTGAGACTGGGAAAACAATAGACTGATGACGGGGCCGATTTATCAGCCTCGTCAGATTATTTTTGTGGCCGATTGCCAGGCCGGTGCTGATCGGCCTGGTCAAAATGCAAGTCCTGATCTGTGTATGGAGAACAAAAATAAAAACTTGCAACACAAGTTCAAAAAGATGAGTCTCCATAAGTTTTTTGAAAGTATCAATAATAAAGTAGTGCTTTGTGTTAGCATCTAGTCTATTTTTTAAAACTAAGGTGTCAACCATGTAAACATCATATTCCAAACCTGAGGTTACACCCATGTAAAGATCTTACAACTTCACAGTGGAACCAACATTGCACCACATGTTGGTAAGCTATGCATAAGTGTAACCAAAAACTTAGAAATTTAGTTTTAACTGGTAGAGTGCTGGAAGCCCATTTTTGGGCTTTATCCTGAAGTGCAGGTACCACGGCTTAAATGCTTGATATTCTGTGGATGTGCATCAATTAATTCTTGATGTGATATTATTTAGTCTGGATGGAATTGCCCTGCTACAATTTATGGGAGAGTGCCTATAGGCACTCTCCCATAAATTGTAGCAAGGCAATAACATGTGAACAAAATTTTAACACCTCAAAAAACTTAGCACTCTATCAGTTAAGGACTTGAAAGGACTTAACCCTTTTGATCCTTGTGGTATATTCCATGACAGTTAAATGGAAGCAATTGAAGAGTCCATATTCATTATTTGCAGGTAGACCAATTAGTATTTTCAACATGTAGCCTTGAGGTTGCAGGTTTAAAATAATAAATGATCTAACCCACACTTAGAAGCCATTCTACTTAATGAAATTATGACATATCATGATCCTGGGTCAGAAAAGTGGTCTGGGGTTCAATCATTAGGGAAAGGCAAAAATAATAACATAGACTTTCCGAATATTATAAGTTATCTCTGCCAACATGTATGGTATATGGAGATTTAATACAAGGATGTGAGTTTTTAAACACCGAGCCGCTGGCGAGGTGTTTAAATGAGACATCCAGGTATTAAATCTCCATATACCATACATGTCGGCAAAGGTAACATTTTTGTCCTGTTTGAAACACAATAGAAACATAGTGGAAATAAATTTGCTGACGCCTTTCTCGCGCTCCACAATTGTTTTGTTTTTACAAACGCAGAAGACAACAGATAGAGTTACATCTCTTGCGTCGTTAAGGAAATGAGCAAACAGTATTTTGTTGACATATGTCCCACTGGCACATAGAACACACTGGTACACAGGGGACAAATTCTTTTCCCTTATTTTATTTTTCTTAAGTTGTTTCATTTTAATTATTCGACTCTTTAATTTATAACATAATATCAAATTGTCGGAAATATGATATTTGTGACTCTTTTCAGGCTTTTTGGTACATTTTTTATCTTGAGGCGAGCAAACGCGGAAAGCTTTCGATTAACCCTTTACCCAACGAATCGCCAGCATCCGCCCGCGTAATATGCAAATTCAGCAGTTGAAAAAATATTAATTTTCAAAAAATTTCAACAAAACCATATCATGTGACCCCTCGTTGGAACGAGCTCGTTACAACAAGGGGTCACATATGGTTTTGTTGAAAGTGTTTGAAAAATTTTAAAAAATGATATTTAAAATAAATTTTGATATCGTCTGCGTTGGGTAAAGGGTTAAACCATATACCCCCCGATGCACTTACACCATATATGTTGCATGCTCTCATATACCTTGGATGTAGGGTGCACCCTTTGCCATGGCTATTTGTCCAAGGCATTCTGACCAATCAAAAGACAGAATTTATCGTGGTATAGGAACAAAGTTATATACCAAGGTCCAACTTGAAGCTTATTCAAGTTTCAACAGGTTGACTGCATGAAGCCACTATCAGGACTCTACTGAAAAGTGCTGAAAGCCGCTTTAGTGGCTTTACACTTTATTGTTGCCCCATTTACTCAGCAGTTGAAACGAAAAAATGTTAAAAAAATTGTTTTATTACAATTTATTGGAGTGCCAAGAGACAATTTCCAATAAATTGTAACAGAACAATTATGAACAAAGTCTTCTTAACCTGGGGCTCCTTTTGCTTGTAGTATGGTACCAATGAAAACAAGTGTTTGACCACCGAGGTGGTATTAGTCCCCTACGGCGCTTTTGTGACATAAGGTGTTTTTGTCACAGAAGACACTAAAGTATATAAGCATCTTGAATTTTGAAAAAAAAATATTGAGCATGCATAATCCCCTCACAACCCTTTATCCATGTACCATATATGAAAGGCGTAGCTTGAACCATGTTGGAGGGAGGGGTGGTAACATAAAAAAGAGAAAAAAGCTTAAAAAACACAACAAAAATGGCCGCCATTCTGCCATCTTGGATTTTGAAAAATAAATATTGACTGTGCATCATCCCCTCAGAACCATTTATCCATGTACCAAATATGAAAGGTGTAGTTTGAAGCATGTTGGAGGGAGAGGTGGTAACATAAAAACAGACAGACAGGCGGACAGACAGACGTTAGATTTTGAAAAAAAAATATTGAGCGTGCATAATCCCCTCACAACCCCTTTATCCATGTACCATATATGAAAAGCGTAGCTTGAACCATGATGGAGGGAGCAGTGGTAACATAAAATAGAGAAAAAAGCTTAAAAAACACAACAGAAATGGTTGCCATAGCGCCATCTTGAATTTTAAAAAAAAAATATTGAACGTGCAACATCCCATTACAACTCTCTATCCATGTGCCAGATATAAAAAGTGTAGGTTGAACCATGTTAGAGTCAGGGGTGGTAACATAAAATAGAGAAAAAAGCTTAAAAAAAACAACAAAAATGGCCGCCATGCCGCCATCTTGGATTTTGAAGAAAAAATATTGAACGTGAATCATCCCCTCCCAACCCTCTATCCATGTGCCAAATATGCAAAGTGTAGCTGGAACCATGTTGGTCGGAGGGGTGGTAAAATGAAAATAGAGAAAAAAAAGCTTAAAAAACACAAAAATGGCCGCAATTCTGCCATCTCGGATTTTGAAAAAAAAATATTGAACGTGAATCATCCCCTCCCAACCCTCTATCCATGTGCCAAATATGCAAAGTGTAGCTGGAACCATGTTGGTCGGAGGGGTGGTAAAATGAAAATAGAGAAAAAAAAGCTTAAAAAACACAAAAATGGCCGCAATTCTGCCATCTCGGATTTTGAAAAAAAAATTTTGAGCGTGCATCATCCCCTCAAAACCCTTTATCCATGTACCAAATATGAAAGGTGTGGCTTAAAGCATGTTGGAGGGAGAGGTGGTAACATAAACAAGAGGCCCCACAGGGCCTGAAGAGCTCATCTTGTACAGAACACAATTTAAACAGAGTCCAAGAATGAGTCTACATTAATCAAGCCATCTCCATAGGCTACACTGTCAATCCTTGAGTCCCTCAGGAGTGACAAAAATAATCTGGGCATCATGCCTTTTCTTCAGTTGATCATAAGTAAAATGTAGAGCTCCCCTACGAAGCACCTTGATACAACCTATGTGGATTAATCTTAGTACCTCTAGATGGTACTGAATACAAAATTTTTAATTCTTCAGCAAAATGGCCAATTTCGGCTCCCATAGAGAGCCCAAATATTAACCCAGGCTCTTGATTTGAACACAGTTAAATCTGACTTCCCTATAGATGTTGTGTACCGAATATGAAATCATTCTGACTGTTTGACTGTTGGATCTGAAGAAAAATTGTAAAGAAATTTCTTCGAACTGCACTAAGTTCAAATTTGGGCTACCATAGCGAGCCCAAATATTAACCTATGGATCCGATTTGAACAAACTTGAATCTGACCCCCCTAGAGATGTTGTATACCAAATGTGAAAGCATTCTGACAAGTGAATCTGAAGAAGGTTTTTGAAGAAATTCCCTCATATTGTACTAAGTTAAATTTCATGTTCCCATATGGAGCCCAAATATTATCCTAGGCACTCGAATTGAACAACCTGGAATCTGATCCCCCTAGAGATGTTGTATACCAAATATAAAATCATTTCGACTGGTGGATCTGAAGAAGAAGATTTTTGAAGAAATTTCCTCATATTGCACTTAGTAGAAGTATAAATTTTATAGTAAATTTCCTTTCTTATTATACCTACCGAAATTGTTTACAACAGGCTTGCACTACAGTGGAAGAACCTAACTCGGATAAAATACTCTCTATTTTAATCTTTCCCAAGATTTGGGAAAGAAAAGTGGTGTAAAAACACCACGAAAAAATAAGCCAAAACTGGGCCGAGCGCCATTGGCGCACACCCAGTATTGGACGCTCTTCCATAGTACAAATCCCGGACTTCCGTCACAGTGCGCAATGCATCAATTCGTCATTCTTTTGATTCCGAACAACACAGGAGTTATGTGATCAGCAGGGAGGAAGGATTCTTACCCGAATAAGAAGACGGGAGGGCCTCCATGTAAACAATTTCGGTAGGTATAATAAGAAAGGAAATTTACTATAAAATTTATACTTCTTATCAACCTACCTCAATTGTTTACAACAGGCTGAATAGACAAAAGGCTGGAGGGAATCACATAACCAACCCACACATAACTCAATAGCACTGGGACCATGGACAGAGGAAGAGATCCCTAGGCCTATCAAACCATAGCATCACAAACATTAGAAAAGCCAATGAAAGATGAGGCGTATGGTGAAGTGCGACGCACAGACAGAAAAGGGCAGTAACAGCACAAAGCGGGAACCGACCCTGAAAAAAGCTGAAAAGCTTGGATAGATAACATCCTGAGCCGAAGAAAGAGGGCCCCAAGGGTCTCTGTTGGCTCCTGCAACTGTCGCAGAGAAAAGGAGAAAGTAGCATTTCTCCAGAAGGCTGCCAGTATAACATCAGTCATCCGACAACATGACAGAGTTATTAAAAGAAGACAATGCACGCACCTCCTGGCAGAAAAAACAATTGGTAATACAATCACCAGTAGCTAGATGAGCGGAAGCTGCACGAATAGCAAGACAAGTCCATCAAGAAATGGATGCAGGAGAGATCTGGCATGTGGGAAACGCATATTCATCCAGGATAAAGGCGTGAACGCCCCCCACCCCCAAGCAGAGCAGCGCCCAAGAAAGTGACCAACTTGGAGTAAACTGCAAAGTCCTAGGCCTTTTCAAGGAAAAGAGCTGAACAAGCTTGGAGAGGCAAGGATGAGTGTCGAAACAATGCAGTATCACATAGGAAAAAATGTCTCCGAAGCATGGACAAGTACACATAGCTGGAGACCCCCAGAAACAAACATATACCAGAAAACTCCGCAAGCAGTGTGATCGAAGGAGTGACAGAAGCAACAGAGTGATCACACACCATCGACAGAAGAACCTTCCACTTAGCCACAGAGGCTAAACCAGTGGAGTGAGTGCCTCCTTGAAGAAAAGCAACTCCACTGCGTGTCTCGAAAAACCACTACGGAGGAGACAGGACCCGATAAAAGACATGTGCAAAGGCACAATGAAGTCGGGTCAACTTGAAAACCTCCCGGGCGACTTTGGCAAAGAAAGTCGCGAGGTAGAGGGAGACATGCCGGAACCGCCGCTAACAGAGAGCGGAGCAGAATGATCCACACCCACCGAAGTGACGGGTGTGATCGAAAGGATTCGACGACTGCAGGTTCATATCTGGGTGAGAACCTGAGGCGGAATCGGAACCGGTAGGAAGGTGTAGCCGACAAGACCATCCCAAAGGAGGGCCAGAGCGTCCATGGCGAAAGCCAGAGCATCTGGACACGGGGACACGAAAGTGTCCACCTGATGGTTCCAACTAGTCACAAGAGATCGATGGAACCCGCCATGTGGAGCATCCACCTGGTGGAAATGACCCTGCCCCGACGGGACAGGGAGTCGGCTAGGACATTCAGGTGACCGGGAATGTGACGAACAGCCACCCCGGCGCGGACATCCTGAGCGAGCAGTATAAGATCCCAAGCCAATCGTACATTGGAACAGAGTGTGTGCCGCCCTGGTTCCGAATGTAAGCAACCACCGTCGAATGGTCGGACAACAGAAGGACCTGGCGATTCGATAGGTGAGGGATCCACTGCCTGAAACGCAGAAGAAGAGCAAGAAGCTCCTTCTGGTTGATGTGTAGAGCTGCATGATCCTGGTCCACCATCCCGTGAATGGAAAGATCTAGAGGATCCAACGTCGTACCCCATCCGAGATCGCTGGCATCTGCCGTCAGAACGCGATCGGACATGGGGAAGTCCAACGGAACACCCTGCGAAAGCCACTGGACATCTGCCCAGAGGAGAAGGTGAGGATAAAGATAGTCTGGAAACTGAAGCACAAGATCCAGAAAATCTACATTCGGCCTCCAACGACTGTGCAGAAAGTGTTGGAGAGGTCGGACACGCAGCCGACCTAGAGGAATGAGATCCGTCACCAAACAGCAGAGACCGATTATCCGGAGAAAACCCCGAGCCGTCGCAAATGTGGACTGGGACAGAGTCGGAGCAAAAGCTGAGAGAATCACAGCCTTGGCCTGGGGAACCGCCACCAAATTGAATTGTGTGCGGAAAGCCATCCCCAGATGATAAAACGACTGAGAAGGGACCAGGTCCGACTTCTCCTCGACTCGAAACATAGCGACGTGAGCAAGCTCAACAGAGTGGCGACAGCCGACTCCAGGAAGGCAGCATTGGAATGCCCCTGGAGGATATCGTCCAGATATGCCGAAGTAGTCACCCTGGACTGTATGCGATGGAAAGCTATGCGACATCAGTCTGGTGAAAGACCAAGGAACCAGGTTGAGGCCGAAAGGCATGGCCTTGAACTGGTAAACTCGCCACAGAAAAATGAACCTGAGATACTTCCGTAACGCCCAATGAATCGGAACGTGAAAGTAAGCGTCTCGCTGGTCGAAGCTGGAAGCAAAATCTCCCTGGTGAATTGAACGGAGGACCGACCTGAAAGTCTCCATGCTGAACTTGGGAGCAATGATAGACTGGTTCAGGAAACTCAGATCGAGAATCGGTCGGAGTCGGCCATCCTTCTTCGGCACCAAGAACAGGCGGGAATAGAAACCCACTGACCTAATGTTCTTGATGACCTCAATCGCCCCCTTTGTCAGGAGATTGTCTATCTCCGTGGACAAAAGTTCCAGACGTAAAATGTCTGAAGGAACTGTGGTTGGAAAAGGCACCCCAGACAGAGTGGAGTGCCGTCGGAAGGATATTCGCAGCCCGGACCAAACAACATCTAACATCCAAGGATCGGATGTGATGGTGGCCCACGGTCTGCGAACTCTGCTATCCTTCCTCCAACCTGGGACGAGTCGAGGTGAGGACCTTCATTGCGAACCCCCACGAGGCTCGCGAGAGAAGAAAACACCTCTACTGATTGAAGAATCCTGGGAGTTCCCTCAAGACTGCC
Organism: Pictodentalium vernedei; assembly: GCA_031216915.1. Classification (NCBI taxonomy): domain Eukaryota; kingdom Metazoa; phylum Mollusca; class Scaphopoda; order Dentaliida; family Dentaliidae; genus Pictodentalium; species Pictodentalium vernedei. The sequence goes on from CM062288.1 coordinate 307,365,108, forward strand.
GACGCTTACCCTTACCCCTTGAGTAAGAAGTAGAAGCGGTGGCAGAAGGATCAGCCCCTTTTGCTTCGCAGAGGAAGCAGAGGGTACTTGTTAGGCTTGGAACGGCCCGTGCCTACCCTAGAAGGCTGATCAAGCTGAAGAAACAGCAGCTGATCGTTGGAATGACGTAGGACGTCATCCCGGACCGTCAACACAGAATCATGGAAAAGTTGCGGACCTGTCAAAAAAGCAGATCGAAGAGCAGCGTACTGCTCCTCAGGAAGGGATCGGCCTGTGTCCCGCACAGAGTCCCTTCGAACTAATTCCAGATTAGCCGTGTTACAGGCATGCGCGTGAGTAAGATGCATGAGTGCCTTGGACAGCACACGCAAAGGGGCCTGTACCTCGTCAATCTTATCTGAAGGCAGATAAGCAGCAAAAGCAGAGACGACGTGATCGGAGAGAGAAAGCATACCAAGCATCTCTCTCGATAAGCCCAATGTGGACTCCAGAGTCGTCATCGGAATGACGGCAGACTTGGACTTGGAAAGCCCGAGGGAATTGGAGTCCTGATCCAAAAACCGTCCAAGTCTGGTAGACCGATGGATTGGCGGAATCGTAGGAACGATAAGGCAAAAAGGTGTCAACCCTGGTGAAGAACGGAGCCTTCATAGCCTTGGAACTTAGCTTGGAGTCCAAGGCTGAAAATGCTTCAACCAACTGTACCGAAGGGCACGGTCGAAGACGCCCAGAAGCAGGTTGCTCCATAGACTGTTGGCGCGCGACCGATGATCGCGGCCTGGCTGACACTGTCGACTGGTTAGATGGTTTGAGATCCGGAAGGAACCCAAACACGAAATCAAGAGCTGCCCCCAAGTCCGAAGACTGCTGGCTCTCGACATCAAGCATGTCTGACTCTTCCCCTGAGTCGGAAGACACATAGCCCATCGTGGGCAAACCAGCCGACGCCTCCCATGGTGTCGGAACACCAGGGGATCAGAAAGCGGCCTGTTTCTAATCCCGGGAGGCGGCGCCATAGGAGGCGCCTGGAAACCACTCGCTGCCTCGCTGGAAGCAACAGGAAGGCTCGTTGACAGAACCTGAGTGAGTAAGGAGAGGGCCTCCCTAAGCTCACTGCCCGTACTGGCCGGTTCGACAGGGGAACGAACCGGCAAAGTGGCTTCACCGCTGATCCTCTGAAACAGCGAAGGGTCACGATCCTCCAAAAGACCCGACATGGGACGACGGGCGGCAGCCGAAAACGTCTGAAGCCAGGCGTGTATAGGGGTGTGACACACCCCGAGGATCAACATAGCAAGAACTCATGAGAGTCACCGCTGACCTCTGCAGGGCAGAAGGTCCAGGCTGCACAAAAGACGTTGGACCCCCAAAACTGGTCGTGTGGCCAGAATGAGGGACGGAAACGCCACGGAGTTCATAGTGTCCCACTAAGAACCGAAACCAATGACAACTGTGGTGCTCGACGGCGCAGAGACCACAGGAGAGGGTCTGGCCGGCAGCCACTTCCAACTTCGCCGAGTTGAAGTCAGGGAAGGCTGAGGCCGATACCCCCACGTCTACACAACCAGACACCGCAGCAGACCACTGCAGGTATAAAACTACTGTGCTCAATGGCTGAGAGGACACAGTATGGGGTTCAGTCGGCAGCCCCATTTGACTTCGCCGAGTGGAAGTCTGGGAAGGCTGAGGCCGAAACCCCACAACCACACTACAGACATCCCTGCAGACCCTGGCAGGGAGAAGCCGAGGCCGGCTAAAAAACAGTGCCCAATGACGTTGTAGACGGAACAGCAGTAGCAGCAGATACGACGGGAGCTGTTGGAACTGGCGGAAAAGCGGAGAGAGCCACCAAGCTCGGCCTCCAAAGGAGGAGTCACAACCCTAGTGACAGCCTCAGATGTCGACTGGAGAGGGCGCATAGTCCCGGAACCAGGCATCTCTACACCAGAGAACCAACAGCTCCCGCAGTATCCATGGTAAAACACTGCACATTCCCCACGGAAGGGGAATAACTCTCACCAGACATGGTCGAATCGGGAAGCCCCAAAACGAAAGCGGTCCCCACCCCCCACTGGTGCGGGAGGAGCTGCACATCCCCCACGGAGGAGGAGCAATTCTCATCAGACGTGGTCGAATTGGGCGACCCGAAACGAAAGCGTTCATCACCCCCCGCGGGAGCGGGAGGAGCTGCACATCCCCCACGGAGGGAGGCAAACTCACACCAGACGTGGTCGAGTCGGGGGGCCCCGAAACGACAGTGCCCCCCCCCCCCCCCCTCAGCCTTCCCTGACTTCCCGAAACGACTGCATTCCACACCACCCGCGTGTGCGGACGAGACGGACACGAGAACGCACCAATGGCGAGGGCAAAAGGAATTGCCCTAAAGGAACCAAACTGGAAAGAACAGAGGTGAGAGCAGTAGAAGAAAAAGGTGAACTCAACAGAAACAGGAAGTAGAAGAACACCCTCAACTACGAGAGAAGGTCGCAGAACCCAGACGGCCGACACCGACTCCAATAAAAAAATTTTTTTTTTTTTTATCAACCGAAAAAATTCATTGTCGAATCGCGATGACACGATGTCGCAAAACATTCGTGAAAACGGAATAGTAATTAATAAACAATTAGAATGTGGTTGAAAATATAAACGAGAATATATAAAACACAGTCCTGTTATTATACGATCTTCAGATCCATAATTCCAGTCACAGGAAAACCATTATCCACGAGTTGAATTATCACTGTTTCATAATGCATATGGCGGAAACACATCCTGCTCGTGCTTCGGATAGAAAAAGAACGACGAATTGATGCATTGCGCACTGTGACGGAAGTCAGGGATTTGTACTATGGAAGAGCATCCCATACTGGGTGTGCGCCGATGGCGCTCGGCCCAGTTCTGGCTTATTTTTTCGTGGTGTTTTTACACCACTTTTCTTTCCCAAATCTTGGGAAAGATTAAAATAGAGAGTATTTTATCCGAGTTAGGTTCTTCCACTGTAGTGCAAGCCTGTTGTAAACAATTGAGGTAGGTTCATAAGAAATTTGGGCTACCATAGTGAGCCCAAATATATACCTAGGGATCTGATTTGAACAAACTTGAATCTGACCCCCATAGAGATGTTGCATACCAAATATCAAAGCATTCTGACTGATGGATCTGAAGAAGATTTTTTTAAATTACCCTCCATATTGAACAAAGATAAAATTTGGGCTTCTGTAGGAAACCCAAATATTAACCTAGGGACTTGGTTTGAACAATCTAGAATCTGACCCTCATAACAATGATGTATACCAAACATTAAAAGATTCTGACTGGTGGTTCTGAAGAAGATTTTTAAAGAATATTCCCCATATTACCCTATGTTAAAACTTCGGGCTCCTGTAGAAAGCCCAAATATGAACCAATGAGCTTTATTTCAACAAACTTTTATCTGACCCCCCTATGAATGCTGTATACCAAATATCAAAAGATTCTGATGATTAGTTCTGGAGAAAAGATTTTTTAAAATTTTTGCAAATATGCTGACTCAGCATTTTTTCGATGCCCATTACAGAACACCTTAACATAACCGATGGCAATTTTTTTTTCACCATTCAATTCTACTGGTCATAAGGATACTTCATACCAAATAAAAGCTCTCTGTTCCGTGGGGTTTGGGAAATATGGGCGTTTGAAAATATTTCTATTTTTAGCTCCCAGGGTTCCCATGGGGATGTGGGAATTTGTTTTTTTGCATGGGTCAAGTACTTATGACCCAATACTACCACAAACCAAATTTGGTTCATACCGGACCATCAGTTCAGAAAATAAAAATTTTGGGCGGGGCCAAAAATCTTACCCCTCCTATTACAAAGCCAAATATTACTTCACGAACTTCGTTTGAACAAACTTGATTCTACACCTCATATGGAAGCTCCATAGCAAATATCAAGTCATTGTACACACTGGCTCTTGAGAAGATTTTAAAAATATTTTGGAGCATTTTCCCCCACTCCCTCCCTGTGGGGCTGGGCATGCTGAGTTGAACAAAAATGAAATGCCCCTTTGGGCCCATCACTCACACAAACTTTTACTTGAATTGGCCCAGTGGCTTTGGAGAAGACCAAAACATGGTGTTGACGGACGACGGACGGAGAGCGATGAGATTAGCTCAGCTTGACTTTGTCAAGATGAGCTAAAAACAAACAGATAGCCGGACAGACAGATGAATGGACAGACAGATGGACGTGTGGAGGCGGACGGACAGAGTGCAATCCTATAATCCTCTTACGGTTCCCGTAGGGGACTAAAAATACTTGCGTTACAAATCACTTTTGATAAATAATTGAGTACTCCACAGGGTCACCACATTGTGTCAGACTCTATCAGTTTAACCAATAGGTAATGTTAAAGCTTCGTATGCCAAGTAAGCATATCATTTCAAGAGAAATAGGACCCTGCGGGTCGGATATTTTAGTTCGAGTCATTTCTCGATTCGATTCTAGTTGTCTAGTTTATAACTCGTGAGTCGAGTTGATTTTTTGAGTCAATTCTTATAAAACTGACGGCCCGATTTCTTCTCAACAGAGAGGGATTTAACGTTCTTTCATCTCGTAAATGCGACTTTCAATAAGCTAACTATTCCATGTATGCATATTTTGGTACAAGTTTCCGATCTTTCTTGCCTGTTAGACCTCTAAGTAACAATTTTGACCAGTTTTAACACATTTTCCAAATTAGACACGGCATATTGGGTTGTTCATGCAATCAAAACACCAATAACAGATTAAGTGCACACCGAGCACTCGAGTCTGTATACTTCCGTTAAACGGAAGTATACGGACTTGAGTGCTCGGAGTGCACTTCATTCTACACAAATAGAGTCATCTACCATCCATTGGGAATTTCAACTTGAGAGCAAAGCCATATCTTCCGGTGATGAATCCCATTACAACTTATGTGTAATACCAACTTTACTAAGGCCGCGATGAGGCGTCAGTAAATCGTGTTGGTATCATTTAACAGCGATACAAATAGGGTTTTGCAACATATTTTCCGATTTCTGTCCTGGCCAAACTGGATTATTGCATCATTTAACCCTTTACCCAACGTAACGGACCAATACCGGCCAGCCTAATTCACAACAAGAGCACCGCGTAGCGGGACAATATCTGCCTGTTTTGTATTTTTGAAGGGTTGGGGTGAGGGTGAAAATTGTTTGGACCAACCCCATATTTGAACTTGACCTGTATTTTGTTGTGATTAAACAACATACCAAGTTTGGAACCAATTGGAAAACAAATATTAAAAGTTATCATCCGGAAACCAAATATTTGATGCATTCTATGTCCAACAAGGGCTATAATTCTGGGGAACTTCAAAGTTCGAACTGACCCCATATTCGAAATTGACCTGTCTTTTGTTTTGATTAAACCACATACCAAGTTTAGTAGTAAATCGAAAAAAAAATACTAAAGTTATCATCTGGAAACCAAATGTTGACGAACGGACAGACCGGAGAATGGACAAATGGATGGACAAATAGACAGACAGACTGATTCCATAATTCGACGGTTTTTCAACAGGCGTATAATAAAAAATCAGTTAGGCCATACTAAAGTTATAATCCGGAAAACACAAAATGCACAAATTCAAGAGGAATAACTCTGGAAAGGTACATGCGATTTTGGCCGAAAGTGAACTCGAGCTGTGCTTTGTGGTCATAAACAAAATCTGAGAACTTGAAACAAATTAGTCAAGGCAAACTAAAGTTATCATCCGGAAACCACATAATTCACAAATTTGCAATCATTCAAGGGGAATAACTATGGAACGGTACATGCGATTATGGCCAAAGGTGAACTTGAGCTGTGCTTTGTGGTCAAAAACAAAATCTGAGAATTTGAAAAAAATTGGTCAAGGCAAACTAAAGTTATCATCCGGAAACCACAAAATCCACAAATTTGCAATCATTTAAGGGGAATAACTCTGGAAAGGTATATGCGATTGTGGTCAAAAGTGTACTTATGCTGTATTTTGTGGTCAAAAACAAAAAACTGAAAATTTGAAATAAATCGGTCAAGGCAAACTAAAGTTATCGTCCGGAAACGAAAAGTTGGGCTAAATTCCCATAAATAAAGGGCATAACTCTACTGTAAATGGGCCGCTAGAAATGGAAATCGAACCTATCCTGTATTTTGTCATACTAAATCCACATGCCAAATTTAACTCAGCTCAAACCATTACAACTACAGTTATCGTCCGCGAAACGAAATGTGTCCATGGACGGAGACAGACAGACGGGTGGAGAGACCATTCACATAATACGTCCCGTTTTTCAAACGGGTGTATAAAATCAACATCTGAAAAATTTGGTGTCAAGGCGTTCAGCTTTAAATGAACGGAAACCAATTTTTTTCAAAAATTGTGTTTTCAAAGGGCCATAACTCTGCAGCGGATGGACTGCGAAACACCAATATCGAACTTGACCTGCATTTTATTGCTACAAACAACATCTGAAAGTTTGCTGTCGATCCGTCAAGGCGTTTAGCTTTAAATGAACGGAAACCAATTTTTTTTTCGAAAGATTGTGTTTTCAAAGAGCCAAAACTCTGCCGTGCATGGACTGAGAAACACCAATATCGAACTTGACCTGTATTTCATTGCTAAAAACAACATCTAAAAATTCTGGTGTCAATCCGTCAAGGCGTTCAGCTTTAAATGAACGGAAACCAATTTTTTTAGAAAAATTATGTTTTCAAAGGGCCATATCTCTGCAGCAGATGGACTGAGAAACACCAATATCGAACTTGACCTGTATATTAATGCTAAAAACAACTTCTGAAAGTTTGATGTCGATCCGTCAAGGAGTTTGACTTTAAATGAACGGAAACCAAATTGTTTACGGATGGACAGACAGACTGATAACATAATACGACCGTTTTTTAAACGGGCGTATAAAAATCGCCAATTAATTTTCATTATTTTTTCATTTTTTGTCTCAAAAACATAGATTACGACCCCTCTTTGGAATGAGCTCATTCCAATGAGGGGGTCATAACCTATGTTTTTGAGACAAAAAATGAGAAAAATTAGTTATTCAAGAATTTTTTTTGCAAGTGTCGTCTGCTTTTCATGTTAGGTAAAGGGTTGAACAAGAACTCCCAATGAAAACTCTCGTTTATCGAGACAGAACAGACTCGAGAAAAAGGACATCCGTGAATAGGAGACGAGTAGAGTCGATTTCGCGTTCCGACTCAAGAATCGACTTGAAATTCGAGTAATTGTAGGGCCCAAAAGAGAAAGTGTATTATTTGAAGAATATGTATTGGACATTAAACCATTTAAAGACAGGTATCCCAGTGATGTAATTTTCTCTTAAGTGTAACGTCATTACTGACCTCAATATGGAGATCAATGAATGCTATTCTATTTTTCAATTTGTGTCTTTCCATCGATAAGGCAAATGACAAAGTTCCTCTTAAAATAGTTTTATAACACATTTTGTGGTCAATATTGTGAGATGAATTTATCATCACCACAGTGTGTGTCTCCGGAAATTCTGATCAAGTCTCGATGTAGGCACAGAATCGCATTTCAACTCGCCCCAACGGGCTCGTCGAAATACTGTTCTGTTCCTACAACTCGACTTGATCTGAATTCCCGGAGACACACACTGTGGTGATAATCTGTATGTATTATGAACATGAACCTGACAATACAACTTTCCGGAGACCATTAACTGAAACAAAATATGTTTTCAATCTGTACAGAATCAGTAGAAGCTTGCCTTTGATGAATAATAGGATAAACGATGAATCATTGCAGGGCTTAAAATTACACGCGAATCCGCGAATCGATTCTTGTAATGATTCTGGCAAACTACACTGGCGCGAATCCAAGTGGATTCGCATCAATTTACTGCTTGGATTCACTTTATGTATGATGTCGTTGATTCATGATGAAGTTCCGACCTGGGTTATCATGAAATATATAATTTTGAAAAACTGTCCATTGATATTTCTTGAGTTTGGTATCAAATCAAGTCATGGCTGCTGTAGCAGCCATGACTTGATTTGATACGATACCAAACTCAAGAAAATGTGAAGCATGTGGTAAATCATGGGTGGAAATTTTGACAACTTATTTTGTCATCTCACCAGCAACATTCAGCTAGTTATTGCAGAATTTCATATCATTATTTATTTATTTATTTATTTAAGGGTGTTTAAGGTCACATAATTATGCACAATGGCTAATCATGACCGCAACATGGATATAAAATCAAGGGTTTTCAATCATTTATACCCCATGTAGCACATTTTAGAGGATTTCCACCTCAATCATTGGCTTTACTTCCCGGGTTCCCACGGGAGATTTCATATCATGGTTTAAATGGATTCGCGTGAAAATATTTCGCGAGAATTATGTTAGATTCACGTGATGCCAGACGAATTTTAAGCCCTGCATTGCATAGTGTTGACAACAGTTTATTACCTTTTATAAATCTATGAATGTGGCCGACTCCGGACTCTTCAACTAGGTGGTCAACTTCATATGGAGTCTCAAAGTCATCATATAATATTTCATACACTGCTGCATCATCATCCTCTCCATCTGTTGCATCAAGAAGACTGATCACCTGCCCTGAACACCCGTTGCTTCTTCCAAATTCATCAATCCATTCATCTGAGATGGAGCAGTTTAAAAATTTCTGGATGTGTTTTCTCTTCGAGCGTGATTGCACAGCCAAAGCAGATGTAGATGGCTTGGGGTTAGAGGTTCTTTCCTTGCATGAGCGTTTCTTTACCACCTTTTATCAGAGTTAGCAACATCTTGTGAAAACTGCAAAGAAATGAAAAGGTATTGAACATGAATTACCACTTTCATAGGAATTTTGTACATGTAATTTTGAAGAATTGATCAAGAAGGAAAGTCACTGAAGTTAAGCATATGATATACATATATGGATTACCACAAGAGCAAGCCTGGGTATAAGAGGTCTGACATGGACAAAGTCTGACGCAGTTATGCATTTGTGAGACGGCCGGTTGCTTGCGCATGTCACTCTGTCGGGGCCAATTTTCATAGTTAAGTGCGCCGTGATGCATGGGAATGGTGGTTGAATTATCGCTCACCTCTATTTTTGTTCACTGAAAGTACAAATCCATAACAGTTTATATCCCCTCATCATAATACACGACAATCATTTACGAATTCCATATATCACGTTATAAAAATTCAAAGCAAAACAAAAACATAAAACAAGGATTTTGTAGATGGAGACTTTCCCAGGGGATCACTCCCACAACATATCGAACATACAGTGCTTCCCCTTGATTTGAATTTCCGTATTCATAAATACAACCTGAATGCGGTGTTTTCAATTGAAATTCAATGGAGCCCACTTAATTGGATATCTCTTAATTGTTTATCCCTGTTAATTGAATATAATTTTCAAACACAAAACCATTTACCATACCTACAGTACAAATTTGATCTGTTAATTGCATATGGGTTGTAGAGTAAACTCCTGTTAATTGTATATAAATTTTTGTAATATGTCGAAAAAATTACTGTGACACACACCAAATTCCCCTTACTTATCAACCTTTTTGGCCTTACTACATCCAATACAGGCATTTATTCTATTATATCTGGTTTGACAGAGCTCTAAGAGCTCTGTCAAACCAGATATAATAGAATAAATGCTCAGTTTACCCCCAGAACACAGAAAACTGACCAAATCCCTGTTAATTGTATACTCCTGTTAACTGAATAATTTTCACTGGCAAAATGGATATTCAATTAACAGGATTCTACTGTACTGTCGTCACACTGATTTATCAATGATATGGTATAAAGCTTTCAAGGTATGTGTTATATTTTCTTTATAATAATTAGAAAGTTAAACCCTGAGCTAATTTCAGTGGACGGCACCCATTCTTTGCCACTAAGATTTTAGCAAAACAAAAACATTAAACAAGGATCTCTGAATGTCCGACTGGAGTCAGTTTGGGTCTCTAAATGTCCGATTGGAGTCAGTTTGTACCTGTCATTTTGTCTAGTATGCCTCCCAAAATTATATCCAGGCTTGCACAAGAGACACCAGTTGACTGCATTTCACACTAGATGTATACAGTACAGGTGGTTTTCAAAATCTGACATACGAGAAGCAAGAGGAGCATTTCAGGCAAACCCTGCGAAGAATGATGAGGTCTACTGAAGGGAAATTTGCTTCTACTTCATACCTCAATTTTGTGGAATGTATCTTCTGCAATTTCAATAACGTTAATTATAAATCCAATTCTCAATCCTAAAAAATTCCATTGCTACCTTATTTGATCAGTTATGATGTTAGGATAGAATAAACATTTAACATTACAAGTACTCTTTAACCCTTTACCTAACATGAAAAGCAGACGACACTTGCAAACAAAATTCTTGAATAACTAATTTTTTCATCTTTTGTCTCAAAAACATAGACTATGACACCTCTTTGGAACAAGTTTGACAAGCTTGTTCCAAAAAGGGGTAATAAAACCCGGCGGTAACTGGTAAGTATCTGCTTCAAACCATGCATCCAAACAAGTAAATAGTACTATTCAGTTGAGATTACTTGCGACTGACCTGAAAACTTGATTTGAAAAACAGCTACGCCATGAGCGCATGATACGCCCGTTATTAATTACAAGAGGGAACCACACAATATGAGTATACATGTGTACTTGTCAGGTTACATATACTTGCCACCAAAAAATCATGAAAATTGCTCCAAGTCCAACATGTGGAAAATTGCCTATATTTTGATGAATAAAGTCCCATAACTCTGGAATGACAAATCGGACAGCGACACAATCAAAAGGGAGATTCCTTCTATCAACATATAATTGCAACCAAAAAATCATGAAAATTGCTCTAAGCATTTTCAAGTTATTGTTCGACATATGGAAAATTGCTTACATTCAAGTCCCATAACTCTGGAATGACTAATCGAATGGCGACACCAACCGAAAGGGAGCTTACTTCCATCAACATACACCACCTACCAAAAAATCGTGAAAATCTCTCGAAGAGTTATCGTACGATGTGTAAAAAATCAACAATTTTCTAAGTAATAAAGTCCCATAACTCTGGAATGACTAATCGAACTGTGACACTAAACGAAAGGGAGCTTCCCTCTATCGATATACACCACCTACCCAAAAATCACGAAAATCTCTCAAAGCATTCTTGAGTTATCGTACGACATGTGACCGGACTGACAGACAGCGGTATACCATAATACGACCCGTTTTTTCAAAACGGGCGTATAAAAATGGTATAAAAATGGTATGCACATATCGGCTGTCAATGTCGGCAGACAGGCTTGTCATTTTGCAGACTGCAGGAGAGCCATTATGATTCGCCTCAAATCACCCCAGGAGGGCCATTTTCTGTTTGCCTAAAATGACCCCAGGAGGACCATTTATGGTTTACAGGGGCCATTTTGTTTCAGTCTACTGGGTGGACAATTAATATCACAACCACCTTCACAAATTGCACATTGTTACCTCCTGGCTCCTTCAATCCACGAAAATTGCCGTTTGGACGGCCAATTTTGAGGTGCCTTCAACTGAATAAATGGGCTGCAGAAATTGGATTTAGGCGGACGTTTACTGTCCGAGGAATTTCGAACTCAGAGGGCGACTTGAGGCCCGGGGCGATGGCCCGCCTCAATATGACAAGCCCGGGCAGAATTGCTATTTTTTGCCAATTCCGATATGCCACTTACAGGCCGATATGAATAACCCATACCGATTATCAGCTATCATTAGCATGTGCAGTAAGCAAATGTATGGAGATTGGAGAACCAGACAGAACATCTAATTTTTGGTTTTGTTTGCAAATTTTGGGGACTGGGAGGTTCAAAATTTTTGTTTGGCCCTGGAAATTAATGAGTTTGCACCTGCAAAGTCTGGGCTATTGGTTTAGTATACAAAAATTAACTGCCGATATTTGTGAATAGCGTTGGCCAGTTTTGACCGTTACATTGGGTAAAGGGTTAAACACATTTATTCCATCTGGTGATGAACCAATAATCAGAAGTAGCAATCGGAACCGGCCGGTTATGGGGCATCGTCCAATTATGACAACCAGCAGTTTCCAGTTATTCTATATTTAACATTGACTTATGAAAAATACCTTTGATATCTGGCCATTTCAATCAAGTTTCCCCATTAAAAACTTATTTAGTACATAGCAGAAAATTTAGGGATTTGCAGAGCAGAGATATTACGGAATTTACCAACTGCAATCGGTACGAGATAGCTACCATTTCCCAATGGAATACAGCCAAGTGTATTGTATCTTTACACAAAACACTATTTAACGGAATAAAACACAATCTTTACGAGAACAATATTGTGTGATTGTATAGTTAAAAATGATCTTTTCCCTGCTGTCAACTCTATGAGTTGATTACATATGTGTTTCGTGTTCTATACATCCCAACCTTGTTGTTGTTCTTGCGAAATATTATTTTATTATCAGTTCTGGTGCGAATACGATAGCAGACTTCCAGGAACCAGTGGAGTCTGCTGCCAACTCTATGAGTTGATTACTTATTTGTTTCGTGTTCTATACATCCCAACCTTCATTTTGATGTATAATTTGTGTATATTTAATTTGAATTTAATGAATATGAGAGGGAAGAATTTTCAAAATAAACAAAATTTCATTACTTATATAGGCCCTTAAGGGTACGTCTAACCTAACTTTGGTCAAATTTCATGTAATTTTCTTTCAAGACTAAAAAAGGCCCAAAATGAATAACCCCAATAAATTATATACCAAAATGCTTGGAATGAAACATAGAACATGTGGAAACTGAAATTTGCCATGGAACTGCTGCCATGTATAAATAGCACCACCTGAAAGTCTGCTGTGGCATAAGTAAGAGAACAAAATTTTTACAATAAAATACCTCAAAATAAAATAACAGCTGTATTCTATAAACATTGAAGTACCTACTCGAAATCTTTTCCTAATTCATGAAAGTAATAAAGATTGAGACCAAATGTTATAAGTGGAGTGCTCACTGATTGAAGGCAGACATTTTCTTTTGTTTATGTTTTGATTTGGGGAGTTCAACAAAGGTCAACTTGAAGGAGTCCAGCAGAAGAAGTATGGAAGGACAAAAGAGTGTCTCCCAATATAAAGATGTATGTGTTACTGTGGTGGTTTGGAAAGAAACTATGATATTCTCCTATGTAGAATGCACAGCAAAGTCATACATTGTAGTTGAATAAATATATTTACAAACCCCTTGCACTGTAACCCCTTTTATCCCATGCATCAATTTGATAGTGATTAAATTGTTAAAATTGTCTGGTTTATCATGAAGTATAATAGCTTTGTTTACTCTTGGACACCAATACACTCATGATATCTGTTGGAGAAGAAATAAGGGTAACTGTAACCTGTCACTGCAATAAACCTTCTAATGTACTTAAAAATACATTGTTATTCAAAATACATCAAATCAACCTAGTTACATAACCATTATTGCATGTACTTTCCCCAAGGAGGCTTATTGACATATTGAGATCAGAAGAGCACATCCAGAGGGTCTCACATATTTTTTTCAAGAATGCAGTACACAAAGCAATCCCTAAAAGGTGACAAGTGAGCTCCATTTGACACAAAAACACAAAAGAATTTACCAGGAGGGGGGGGGGGGGGCCTCTCTTCCTTGAATGATGCTACCTCTGGCACTCAAGGCATATGCCTTTTTTCTCAAAGTTTAACTCTTTTTTCTTTTTGAAGATCCAGGCCACACATGTTCCAAACACTATCAGACAGGCAACCCTCCAAATAAGTGTATCTGCAAAAATCATTTTACATTGCAAAACATTCTTTTTAGACTTTTAGTTTTGAATAGAAAAGTCCTGCCATAATCAACATTTTGAGTTCCATAAGCCTTCAAAACAGCTCCGATAAAAGTGTCAAGCATCAGATTTGTGGCTTTATACAGAATATTCATTAGGTTATTGCTTGATAAGTAATAGGAACAAAATCTTCACCAGAAATTTCTGTAGCAATACAATTGAGGGTATTAGCAGGCACTTTGCAACAAATTGTAACAAATCAACTAGTTATAAACAAAACTCAAAAGAGTGAAAAAGTACCACAACTCTGAAAAAATGTGGGAAGAAACACACGCTACAGCAGCTACACAGGCATTGTTTCCCCATGATGCTCGATCACAACCACCAAATATCCTTCAAATTGGAGTAGCAATGGTTGAGATACAAGGGAGAATGTTGGTACATGTAATGATGAATGGGCAAGACTAAGATTTAGAGGACAGGGGTCACCACTGCACGGCCCTAGATGCACCTTTGATTTTCCAACTTCCAGGTCTGGGGCATAATTATCGCAACACACCCACCCGATCAATTCAGTAAAATAAAAGAAACTAGAACTATCACTGAAGGTGATTAATACCCCCGCTTTGGGTTTTTAGAGGAATGCACTTCTGATCATGTAGGCGAAGGCCATAAGGAAATGTATACATAAAGGTCATTTTTTGTTGTTGAAATTTATATTTGCATGTGGCCTTCCACAGAACAGCACTGAATACTTAAAGAGCCCACACATATATGGTTTACATTTGGAAAAACACATTTACAATGTGCAACATGTATTCAAAATCGGTTCATTAATGTAGGAGGAGTTGCACACACAAGAATCCCATTTGAAAACCCATAATAAATCCAAGTTAAAGGGAGATAACCTGGTTAAAATTGTCGCAGATCAAAAATTTGGGAATATGCGTATGTTCACTTAGTTGTGATAATGTTTGAAAGGTTTCGTCAAAATTGATTGATAAATGTAGGAGGAGTTGCACGCACAAGAATTTCATGTAGAAACCCATAATAAATCTAAGTTAAAGGGAGATAACCTAGTTAAAATTGCCACAGCTCAAAAATTTTGGAATATGCGCATGTTTACTTAGTAGTGATTATGTCTGTAAACTTTTGTCCAAATTGATTGATAAATGTAGGAGGAGTTGCGCACACAAGAATTTCATGCAGAAACCCATATTCAATCAAAGTTCAAGAGAGATAACCTGGTTAAAATTGTCGCAGATCAAAAAGTTTGGAATAAGCACATGTTCACTTAGTAGAGATGATGTTTGAAAGGTTTCATCAAAATCGGTTCATTAATGTAGGAGGAGTTGCGCACACAAGAATTTGTTCGAACGGAAAGACATAATAAATCCAAGTCAAAGGGAGATAACCTGGTTAAAATTGTTGCAGATCAAAAATCTTGGAATATGCGCATGTTCACTTAGTAGTGATGATGTCTGAAAAGTTTTGTCCAAATTGATTGATAAATGTAGGAGTTGCACGCACAAGAATTTCATGTAGAAACCCATAATAAATCTAAGTTAAAGGGAGATAACCTAGTTAAAATTGCCACAGCTCAAAAATTTTGGAACATGCGCATGTTCACTTAGTAGTGATGATGTCTGTAAACTTTCGTCCAAATTGATTGATAAATGTAGGAGGAGTTGCGCACACAAGATTTTCATGCCGAAACCCATATTAAATCAAAGTTCAAGAGAGATAACCTGGTTAAAATTGTCGCAGATCAAAACGTTTGGAATATGCACATGTTCACTTAGTAGAGATGATGTTTGAAAGGTTTCATCAAAATCGGTTCATTAATGTAGGAGGAGTTGCGCACACAAGAATTTGTTCGAACGGAAAGACATAATAAATCTAAGTCAAAGGGAGATAACCTGGTTAAAATTGTCACAGATCAAAAATCTTGGAATATGCGCATGTTCACTTAGTAGTGATGATGTCTGAAAAGTTTTGTCCAAATTGATAGATAAATGTAGGAGGAGTTGCGCACACAAGAATTTCATGTAGAAACCCATATTAAATCAAAGTTCAAGAGAGATAACCTGGTTAAAATTGTCGCAGATTAAAAAGTTTGGAATATGCACATGTTCACTTAGTAGAGATGATGTTTGAAAGGTTTCATCAAAATCGGTTCATTAATGTAGGAGGAGTTGCGCACACAAGAATTTGTTCGGATGGAAAGACACAATAAATCTAAGTCAAAGGGAGAAAACCTGGTTAAAATTGTCGCAGATCAAAAATCTTGGAATATGCGCATGTTCACTTAGTAGTGATGATGTCTGAAAAGTTTTGTCCAAATTGATTGATAAATGTAGGAGGAGTTGCGCACACAAGAATTTCATGTCCGGAAAGACGTACGGACGGACGGACGGACGGACGTACGGACGTACAGGGCGATTCCTATATAGCCCCCACTTCTTCGAAGCGGGGGTATAATTATCAATTTTAATTAATTAATAGATGGGAAATATTTGGCTTCCTTCGCCTTCTCGTACTATTTTAATTATCACAAACAATATCAGTTTGATGCCGACAAACGAAACTGAACGCATGTGGTCTGGTTAAAAAGTAACTCGGCATGAATGGGGGCGCGGTGGCTCAGTTGGTAGAGGTGCAGGTTGCAAGCCGAGAGGTCCTCGGTTCGAATCCCACCTGCGGCAACCGTGTTGTGTCCTTGGGCAAGACACTTCACCCCGATTGCCTACAGGGGGCACGATGACGCTGTGTACTGAGGCGTACTGCACGTCGATGGTGCGCATGTCTTCAATCTAACCCTGCCTGTGCTGCGGTGCAGAGTTCAGAGTTACGATGTTGGGGAGCTGACAGCTGCTCGTCGTTGCTCGGTGGTTCTCTCCGGGTACTCTGGCTTCCTCCACCAGTAAAACTGTCACGGTCACGATTAGCCATTGTGCATAAGTATGTGACCTTAAACACCAATAAATAAATAAATAAACTCGGCATGAATAATGAAGAAATTGCGAATATTTCATGTATTTCATTTGTTTAAAAGCCAATTGCAGCTAATATTGACCATGCATTCGATAAATCGTTTCAGTTTTGACTACACGGCCACGCTGACACTCAGTGACAGCGGTTATGTTTATTGTGATATGCAAATTGGGGGATGGTTTCCGGTGAAGGAGATTTGTCACATTTGTCAAGTGTAAAAAGATGACTAAAGACACTGATCGACGCTTGTGTTAGTTTGGTTGGTTGCAAGAAAAAACTGAATTCTCAGCATCGTCCAAGCGCACCTTATTTAAAAGCGCGAATGCATCATTTTCAACCCATCTTCAATCGGTCCTTTGCAGACATCAAAGACAGCCACGACGAATTCCATGGTTACTAGGAAGTAAATAACTTCGCAACAACAGGGGAAATTAACACGCTCAATATAGTTCAAGGTCACTTGGAATATACTTTGTGAAAAAGTGATTTCCGAAGCATTCTGCTTACTTTGTTATGAATATTGCCTTATTTTATGTGTATTGTCCCGATTTTATACACTCGGTTATTTTTTTACAAGTTCATGTTGTCTTTCTAGTGCGCAATAATTCAGATTTTTTGTTAACAAAAAAGTTCAGACGGCCTGTAAACACGAGAGGGAATTTCGAACCATATTTTGCAGTTACGACATTAGCAGCTCAAGTATTTACTGTCACCTGTTTGCAAATCCACTCGTACATTCTCTTGAACAAATAAAGGGCGTGATCACGTCCTTGAATTCTTACGATTTTCCCAAATTGAGTATTTCTGCAAGAACCACATCGTAATCACATGACCACAATAAACATCATTGAAACATGGCCACATCCGGAACATCCAAAATTTGTGTTGGTGTTATTACATTCAAACATCAAAACCCACCAGAGTCTGTGTCAAAAAATGCTTTCTCCGAGTCTGTAGTATGTTATTATTATATTGAGGACAAGGCTTTCGAATTACCGATTATTTTGTGGTTTTACTGGTTCGTTACTTATGCCATTGGCAAATTAATCTTTTTCAAAATCATAAAATTCACTTTTTTTCCTGAAAAAAATTATATGTACCTTTTCTATGCACTTTACTCATTATTTTGATATCTAATTTGCCTTTCCTTACTTCTCTTATCTGTTTCTGAGGCATTGGGAAAAATGTCAAAAAACTGACCAATGTTAGGTTGGACGACCCCTTAACGCCTCCTGTATATATACACTAGCACAGGCCTGGACTTTTAAAAAATCCAGAGGGGCTACTACGGCTTCCCGATAAGGAAGCTTACCTGAGAATAAACTATATTTCTTGAGTTCTCCAACTGGTACAACTGCCATTCAACACATTTCCAACTGGACTAAGCACATGGTCAGTATACTGACCACTTCCTGTTGTGACTATAGTCTGTTTCAGATTTGTTCTATATCTAGTTCTATACATTATGTTCACAATCTCCCCCAACTCCTGAGCCCCTTCTTTATCAGCAATGGACAATTTATGTACATCAAAAATTTCTTATTTACTATACACACTATGTACACTTGAGAATTCACCTATTCATTTAGACATTCATTTTGTTGGCCTCCAGTGCTCTGAGTCTGAGTATAAACAAGCTGGGGGAGCTCCACTCTTTGTGAGGCAGCAGGGCTTATATTTCAGCGAGAATCTGAGAATCCATTCACGCAAAGATTCACGCAACAAAACCAGCATGAATCCATGTTGATTCTCGATGCACCTCTGCTAGGATTCGCGTGAAAATAATTGAGTCATTTAACCCTTTACCTAACACAGCAGCAGCAGCAGCAAATTAACCAATACAAGGCTAGCATGACCTGAAATATCCTGACACTTTGTCAATAAAATTGTACAAATATGGCTGTCATTGGAACCGGCTCCATGAGCCAGTTCCAATGGCATCTATATTTATAAGGTTTTATTAAAAAGTACTTTTTTTTTTTTTAAATGATCAAATTCAGTTTATATTTTAAAAATTAAAAAGCGGTGTTGGGTGAAGGGCTAACATGTCTTATCATTATACAGCAGGGGTTCAACCATGGTGGCTTTATAGGATTCTGGAACATTCATAGCAGGTATGGATTCTTGCAACTATTTTCGCAAGAATCCAAATGGATTCTCCCAAATTTAGATGAAATATAAGCTCTGGGCAGTCTGTTGGTCGCTTTTTAACTCTTTTGCGACTCAGCCAAACTGACCCCCCAGACTTGAGATATTGGGGGTAATTTCGGGATCATCTCGTCCGTTAGATAAAGGCATAAAATGTTCCATTCATTTGGATTGTCAGGTAAGTCAAGATTTATCTTCCCAGCTTCAGAACATGGGACATCTAGTGGAACAAAATCTGTGCATTTTTACCATTGAAAAATTGGACCTTTTCCACGACCACGCCAGCACCCTCGTATTCTGCCATGTCCCTGACCAGCACTTCTTTTTCTGCCACATCCCCTCCCACAGGCCAGTTCTATTCCCCTCTGTCCGTCCGTCCATCCATCCATCTGTCTGTCTGTCTGTCTGTCCATCTGTCTTTTTCTGTTCACATTTAGGGTTCTGGTTAAAGTTTTTTACTGAAGGTTCAAGTGTTTTTTTTTGTTTTTTTTCTCATTCCTGTTTAGATGACATTTGGAGTTTTGGTTCAAGTTTTTTATTCAACCTTCAAGTACAGACTATACCCCCTATTTCTTGTCTGATCGTCATGAAATTTCATATGCAGGTTTTAGGTCATGTCTACATGAGATTGTCCCCTTTTGGTTGTGATCGGTCAACCGGTATGGCTGCCCGAGCCCAAAACCCGAAAACCATTAGCACAGTCTACAGGTCGTATTTATCAAGGGATTTCATTGCAACTTCATAGAATGCCTCTGTATAATGCCTAGATGAGAACGTCCCCGTTTGGGCATGATCTGTCAACCGCGATGGCTGCCCAAGCCCGAAACCCAAGAACTTTTAGCACAGTCTGCAGGTCATGTTTAATATGGACGGATTTCATTGTAACTTGATACGATGACTCCATATGATGTCTACATGAGAATTTCCCCATCTGGGCGTGATCTATCAACCGTCATGACTGCCCAAGCCCAAAACCCGAAAACCTTCAGCACAGTCTACAGGTCATATTTATGGAGGGATTTCATTGTAACTTCATAGGTTGACTTCATATAATTTCTACACATGAGAAAGTCCCCTTCTGGACGTGATTGGGCAACTGTGACGGCTACAGGTGCCTGAAGCCCGAAAACCTTTGGCAGTTTACAGGTCATATTTATGAAGGGATTTCATTGTAACTTCATAGGATCAATCCACATGATGCCCAGATGAGAATGTCCCCTTTTGGTTGTGATCATTCAACCATGATGGCTGCCCGAGCCCAAAGCCCGAAAACCTTTAGCACAGTCTACAGGTCATATTTATGGAGGGATTTCATTGTAACTTGATAGGTTGACTTCATATAATGTCTGGATGAGAACGTCCCCTTTTGGGCAACTGTCACGGCAACAGAGGCCCGAAGCCCGAAAACCTTTAGAATATCCCACAGGCCATAATTATGAAGGGATTTCATTGTAGCTTGGTAGGATGACTCCAAGTTTCTGGTTAAAACCCCAAACACCACCATCCTACCACCCCACCCCACCCCACCCCCCCCCCCCTGCCCCCTTAGGCTTTTTTTTCTTCTTTTCTCCAATATGCATTTTGGAACTATTTACAGTCACTACATGCAGAACCTTTTTTAAACTTACATCACCCCCCCCCCCCTCCCCACCGCTGGGGGCCAATTAGGCACTTTTTTTTTCTTGTTTATAGTCAGGTTGCATGCGTGACATCTCTCTAGTTGTATATAGGCCTAGTCGGTTTTGTTTATGTTGGGTAAAGGGTTCATGCTGTAAATCATCAACAATATGGCAGTTATTCTATCTATTTGGACAAGTGATTAATCAGTTAACTAAGGTTAATCCATGTGATTAATCGAACAAGAAACCCCCTTAATTGTTTCAGCTCTAATGGACTGGTCTCATTTCATTGATCAATATTTGGTGATGAAGGTGTATCATTTTCATCGTCTTGACAACATGTAAACACCATAACAGGTACTTGGAGAAAGTGGCCATACCATAATAAATTATGATAGACGAAAAATGCATTGTTCGTGGTGAACAAGCAATCGGATCTTATATGAGAACATATACACGCATGGGACATTAACGCAATACAAAAACTCACGTGAACATTAGTTTGGACACCAGTATAGGTATTGCTGCAGTAAATATTTGAATAAGAGTTACCTGCAGTGAAATATTGCAAATCGGAAATGATGCAATCTCTAAAAATAAGCAGTCTTAGGAAAATATATTGTTTCAATAAACATTTGAAACATTCTAAAGACATCTTGAATTATTGTTGAATATTCCAGATAAATAAGGAGGGTGATTTGATGACTTTTGGACCTAAAAAATATAATTGACTTTTGGTGTGTTTCTTGAGGGAATTCCCTGAAAAATATGTACATGTGAACGGAACTTACCAGCCGATCAAGTTTTCTCTCTTGTTTGTTGCACGACTCCCTGTTTTCGGGTCAGTAAAAGTTGTCTGAAGGGCGATACTTGACAAAGATATTTGAATTCCAAAATTAAAGTGATGCGATCATAACTGTTTTCGATTGAACGTTATAATGCAGGGATTTTTCTAGGTGACGACAAGGGCCGAATATAGGCCCCATCCCCAATGAGATTTAGGCATGATTTTTCACAATCTGTAACATTAAATTCCCAACTGGTAACCAGTATCAACTTGGCCATAACATTTATGATTTTTACTGCAAAAGTAAGTCTTATTATGCTGATAAAAGAACTGTAAAACTGTAATTTCAAATAATAAAACCAACTTCTTCATTTTTAATGTACCTATAGAGAAGAAATGTGCACTTTTCTCCACTCTACAGCACCAACAGGATTCCCAATTTGGTCCAATAAGATGGCTTTTTCCCAATTGCACGGGCCCTTGGACCCATTCCCAATACATCTAGAAAAATCCCTGTAATGGTCACATATAGGAAATTTTTACTGCTGTGATACCTAAAGATTAATGTAGAGCGTAACCCTGGAACCCCTCAGACACACAATTCTATTCAAGCCAGAAAATAAGCAGACGGTCATCTGCAAACTGAGGTTCGCAGAGGGTGAATTTAGTGATGTTACCCTGCACAGCAGGGTAGCATCACTAAATCTACCCTCTGTGAACCTCAATCTGAATCGGAGTCTCAAAACTAAACGGAAAGAAATAGCCTGAGGATAATTTGGCCCACTGTATGGGATAGCATCATCAAATTCACCCTCTGGGAACCTCATTCTGCAAATGTTCGACTGCTTATTTTTAGGCCTGATTCAACCCTACCTGTATATTGATATTGATCTGACCCATTTCGGAACCACTTGTGAAGTCGTATGACGCATGGTTTACACGTTTGTCAGAATGTATTAGTCAATGTTCTTTTTCCAACTTGTTACCTCCCTTGATGTGTTTCTCTAATGTTTACATTAACTCTACAATCTTTGGGAAATGGTGGTGATCTCGTACCGATTGCAGTTGGTAAATTCCATAATATCTCTGCTCTGCAGATCTCGAAATTTTCTGCTATGCACTACTACACACGCTTTTAATGGGGAAACTTTACTGAAATGGCCAGAGATCAAAAGGATTTTAATAGTCACTGTTAAATAAGAATAACCGGAAACTGCCTGGTTTTTAACTATCGGTTGTCATAATCGGCCGATGCCCAATAACCGGCCGGTTCCGACTGTCAATTATCGGTTCATTACTAGCTCACATATCCAAGAACAAAGCTAGGACATCAAAATTTTTCATAACACAGTGGCAAAGCCGCATGGGAGGTAAATTCCAAAACCTTCGCTTCTGTTTACATTCAAATGTACTTTCGATTTCTGGCCAAGGTCATCAGACGGAAAAGGCATCGATATACTAGTACAAAGCCGTCTAAAATTAAATAATGAGCAAAATCGCCTTAATACAGTATACTATTATGATATAGAGGCTCAGGCTGCCCAGTTGCCATATTCTATGCAAGGTATCATAACACCCGTTGCAATTTCTTAGAATTACGATTTTATTTTCGATGGAAATTCGTGGGATCAAGTGATTTCCGCATGTCTGTCGAACATGGAATCCATCTTCACTAAAAAATGCAGACAGTGTTCAGCCCTGGTAATTCACCTTCAGCAATCAACATTGTCGGGGAAACAAACAAGAGGCCCCATGGGGCCTGAGGGCGCTCACCTGACATGGTAGCCTAAGTATCAACCCAGAGAATTCATTTCAACAAGTTGCATCTGCTCCTCCTAAGAAAAGCTTATACAGTGGTGTGATCACAAAAGTGGAAGAAATTTCGTTTCCGCATAGATAAAAATGAAGCGCAATTGAAAGCGTAATCGCGATTTAATTGATAATGCGTCAAGTAAATCGAGCCGAAATAGCAGCGGAATCGATACTGCACAAACTGCGAGTTCATTGATTAAAACGACGGGTCGCGATTTGCATGAAATTATTGGTCGGCTGACTTGTACTGTACACAACCGTTCTTGTGAAAATTTCAGCTTCAGGTATAATGAAGTTAAACGATAATGATACTCATGCAGTCCTGGGAACGTGGATTTTTTCATGATGTTATGGATAAAATGAACAATTAAATGTTGCTATTAAAAAATCATTTTCGAATTCCCAACGAACTTACAAAGTTGTTTGTGAAGCCTATTTTCTTTTCGATTCAATTCCACGGATTACCAAGCGAAATTTATCTCAGGACAATTTGAATTTTAATATATTCTATTTCCTAAGTTCATTGCAAAATGTGACGTTCGTCCCTCAGCTGAACACACTTTGCAGTTCGGACCTCGACTAATTCGGGGCCAGGCTAATTTGGGCCCAAAAAGCACAAGAAATTCGACCACATTATCAGTTCATGAACCATACTGGGTACAACCAGTAATTTAATTTAACCTTCAAATTAAAAAGCGAAACACAAGTTTCATCTAATGTGCATCTGAACGTAATCCTGTTTAAAGACCAGCAGGTGAACCATGTCTGGTGTTCAAAATGAAATACCCTATAGTGAGGTGTCACAGAGATATTAAGAAATTGATAGAACAAAATGAATAATATCCAGGTAGATCGATGATACACCCCCATTTTTGATTGTCTAACCGCACACCTGCTGGAGCTGTACTGGGACACATTCAACAATATGTCACTCGCTAGATCTGTGACCGTTGGTTGACGACTCGTTTTTCAGGGACCCTACACCCCCCCTCCTCCAAATCACACACGCTTGTACCAATTCTGTATTCACATTTGAGAGTTAGGCCTCATTAAAGAATATGTATAAAAAGTAGCATGCCACTCGATATTAGTCGAGAAAATTTCCAAAAAGTTAAGCTATTGATATTTTAATAGGCACGACACAAGATAAAATTATAAGTGAAAACGAAATCATACAGACCAAAAACTTAGTTCTCAGAAAGAGGCGTTATAGTTGTCAATAGCAAGTGTGTAATAAGCCCGCACTAGTAATGAGGCCTACAAGCGCACTTGGACTGCAGCCCTCCCTACCTACATGGCCATTAATTATCTTTTCAAGGATTCAATAATAAACATTAAAATGTTGATTAAAAAGCTTCGAAGCCAACAGGAAGTGTGATTATGCAAAACAGAGTATCTGAACAAGTTGTACCTCCCCCGCCCCTTTAATTTAATGCCCCCCCCCCCCCCCCCCCAATCGCTGGTCAGTCTGGGAACAGTTTGAATGCTTGGCCTTGATCAAAGTAATATTTTTTTTTAAATAAGTAAAATGAATAAATAAATAAAAACAGCAATGCCAATCAGGCGTGTAGTTCTGGTGTCCAGTTGTAATGTAAAATTAGGCTGTTTACCCATGGAGTTGCAGCAAAAAAAAAATTACTGAAAAGTCGCTTTGGTGGTTGGACGTTCGCTCACCAGAGAGGCGGTTGTTTGTGGTGAATCGTTTGCATGCATATGTTACTGAACAAATTTCGTAAAGGAAAGCCTGTTGGAGTGACAAATAAAAGCAAAGGGTGTGTATTTTAGCTATTTATTCATCAATAACGTTTAAAAGAAAACAGCAGGAAGCATGTTAGTCCACATGGACAAAGATTTTCCATAACATTCAAACACGTGCTCGCGTTTTAGAATTTTTATAACAGGGCGCATTGTAATTTTCGTTCCAATTACAACTCGACCCATCGCTTTATATTCAATTAAAACTAGTCTTGTACTGTGGACAATCCAAATTTTGTCTGCAGTTGTTCAGTAACCGAATGCAAG
This sequence comes from Pictodentalium vernedei, assembly GCA_031216915.1. Taxonomy (NCBI): domain Eukaryota; kingdom Metazoa; phylum Mollusca; class Scaphopoda; order Dentaliida; family Dentaliidae; genus Pictodentalium; species Pictodentalium vernedei. Next base: position 307,390,340 of record CM062288.1, read on the forward strand.
CTCAAACTCAGTACGTGGATAGTGGATTCATTTGGAAACAACCACCGAGTGGAAATTCAACTAGGTATAACTCAAGTACTGTGAAACTACGCAGAAAAGTTCATGTGACGGGAGCACGTGAGATTACATTCATAAATGTGTCAAGGTATTCCTTCCCTGAATTCATGATGAGGCCTGTGGAGAAATGTCCCATGAGGATTATCATGTACTCGCCATTGCCTGACTGTCGAACTGACTGAAAACAAAAAAAAAACAAAAAAATATCAAATATCACTTAGAACTCCTTTTTTCTTGGTACTCTTTCTTTGGTTGATAAATGGTTCCTTTATTCTCAGGATGGTTATGATAGATAACAGCCTTGTTATGATAACGCACACAGTTGGAATCCAGAACGAGTTCTTTGTTATTTTTTTTTTTTTTTTTTTTGGGGGGGGGGGAACTCGAGAGACAATTCATAGAATTCAGACAGCTGACAATTTTGACACTCACCTCAAGAAAAATGACTGGATACATATAAGTCGCATGTCAGTATGTCTATCGAGTTTGCACAGATGACTATTAATGACAGTAGTTTATTCAGTAATTAAAACCAGTGTCAATAAGCTTTTGAAGAGACAGTCGCCACAATGGTATTAGTTTCCAGGAACAGAATCAAACAGCTACCGATAATTATATAAGCCTCCTGACATTCAAAGTAGTGCATTCATTTCACACCTTGGATTCAGAGGTGGCAGCAATGTTTGCAGGGAGCAGGCAATAAAAACTATCAGTGGCTTGAGTTATGTGGTACTTGAAAATGAATCGTTTTAATTTCAGGCCAATCCGGATGTGTAGATTTTCGATAGGTCGGTGGTCCGAGTGGGTCGATCCAGTTTTGAGCCACCTCTAAAGTTGATTATATGTTTCTTTAGTCCATGGTCTTCAAATTGTGGTTCAAATCCATGCCACCCTTGACTCCCTGATACAATCACTAATAGTGTCAGTGTCTACATCGTTTAAAAGGGTCATGTGGAGCACAGTGCAGCCCCCCTCCCCTTAGATTAGTCACTAACCCTTCCAACCTTCCGGTGTCATTGCCTCCCCCCAATTTGTATTTTGTAAATACATTTCTAAAAGAAACTACACCAAGTCGCCTCAAACGTAAACATGTACATTAGTAACATTACTGCTCCCCCGCCTCTATGGAGCATTTGTTTGGGGGAGGGGGATATACCGGTACATTTATTATTTTTTTCCCCAAATTAACCCAGGCACTCAACACGATAGGTGCCAGGATCAAACTGAGATGGGGAGAATTTGTTTCCGATTCCGGGTATTCAGTAGCCTAATGGCCATGTCAGATCGACTGATATTGCCTGAAAATCAAGACAATTTTTTTTTTTTTCTGGGGGGGGTGGGGGGGGGGGGAGTTGCATTGTGAAAAAAAAGAAAAGAAAATTAATTGTTTTGAGTTTTGATTTTAATCACTTGACATAAGTTGACAATGCCATTTATGTACCCACAGCACAAAACGATTACAATCAGAATATCTATCCACTCATGTCCAAAATGGCCATGCCGAACGGTAACTGACCGTGCCTGACCCCCTCCCCCCAACCACACACACCTGTATAGAATATAGAATCATTCAAGCTTAACGGTACGTGAGCATGCCCGACCTATGTTTTAGGAAATCCCCCTGGTTGAAAGTAGGTGCATGTAGATTGGGTGTGGGGTGGGGCAGGTACGCGTAGGGTGTACAAAGAGTTGCAAAGGCCTCCATGTAAATACTTGGGTAAGTTTTTTGAGAATCCTTTACTATCGTGTCCTTTCTGCTGTTTCCTCCAAACCAATAAGTTATATTTTTCGTGAGTACTACAAGTTCACAATGACAGTTGGTGGAAATGTTGATCAACTTGGCTTCAGGTTTTATCTCTTTTTGAGAGGGATAGAATAAATAAAACAAACACTCCCTACAATAATTTTGTGAGGAATTTTATTATCCACACGGGAACACATGAGATTACATTCATAAATGTGTCAAGGTATTCATTCCCTAAATTCATGATGAGGCCATGCAGTGGAGAAATGTCAGATGAGGATTATCTGCATAGAGAAATGTCAGATGGGGAAATTGCAAATAGAATTTTTATTAGATTTAGTTAGGACAACGAGACCCCGCCAAGTTTTGTCAGTTCAGCGGTTTCTTGCCCCCCCCCCCCCCCCCCCCCCCCCCCCCGCCCGCCCCTTGACAATCTATGCTACATTTAAAGTTTGTTGATAATCTACGTCGAGGACTGGGATCATCATCAACAAACTTCAAATGAAGCATAAATTGTCAATGTCACTAAACGAGACTTCAAAAAAAAAAAAAAAAAATGCCCACCTATTTCTTCCCATTTGAGGTATATTATAACAATAACATGATTGTCAAGGGCACTGCGGTTCTTTAGCTGCCCAACAGAAGTGATTAACAGCGTGGAATCATATTATACGGGTGTTCTACAATTGTCGTACTGCGTCCGAAATTAATCGGCCGAAAATGTCAAGGGCTGAATCGACATTTAACCACCATGTCAACATGCGTTACATGTCCCCGTAGGCATGCATTTCGACTTTTGGTTTCCATTTCTTCTTTCCGCTTCCATTCTTCCACAAATGCTACACATTCATCATTTCTTCGTTTCAATTTTCTTTTCAAATTATCGCCTTAATTTGTTTTCTTTTAATTTTTATCTCTCCACATGTAAACAAAGTAAGGACGGAGTGTCACAAAATAGGTATCGCGGGACCTGACTTCTGTTTCTCAAAACACAATTTGTCTTGGAATTGCCCGAATCGGCATATACCCATATTCATTCTGTATTTGTGGTGTTTTCCATTTATAGAGAAAATGCGAGCGTACACATGTAGATTTATGTTGATTGTGGCAATTGTAAAATCGCGACTGTGTTATCGTGTTCACACTTGTAAACTTAATCGGGAATCTGCATCGCTTCGATCGCACTTCAATTGTTTTAAGTCTCAGAAACCTCATCATGCTGATCTCGATTGCGTTGCGACGCGGTCGATAGTCCTCTTCCACTTTTGTGATCACACCACTGTACCAAATATCCAAAGATTCTGACCAGTGGATCTAAAAAAAAAAGATTTTTAAAGAATATTCCTCATATTGAACTAAGTTATAATTCGGGCTCCCACGGGAAGCCCATATATGAACCCAGGGACTTGGCTTTAACAAACTTGAATCTCACCCCCTAAGGATGCTGCACACCAAATATCAAAACATTCCGACTGCTGGATCTGAAGAAGAAGATTTTTAAAGAAAATTCCTCATTTCGAACTACGTTACAATTCGAGCTCCCACAATGAGCCCAAAGATGGATCTAGGGACATGGCTTGAACAAACTTGAATCTTACCCCCCTAAGGATGCTGCATACCAAATATCAAAACATTCCGACTGCTGGATCTGAGGAAGATTTTTAAAGAAAATTCCTCATTTTGAACTAAGTTATAATTCGGGCTCTCACAGTGAGCCCAAATATGAACCCAGGGACCTGGCTTGAACAAAATGGAATTTCACCCCCCCTAAGCATGATGCATACCCAATATCAAAAGATTCTGCCTGCTGGATCTTCAGAAGAAGATTTTCAAATAAATTTGCCTGAAATGCACTAAGTTCAAATTTGGGCACTAAGTTCAAATTTGGGCTCCTATACTGAGCCCAAATATAAACCCAGGGGTCGATTTGAACAAACTTGAATCAGACCCACCCCACAATGTTGCATACCAAATATCAAAAGATTCTGCCTGCTGGATCTGGAGAAGATTTTTTAAGAAATTTGCCTGAAATGCACTAAGTTCCAATTCAAGTTTCTATAGTGAGCCCAAATATGAATCCAGGGGGCCGATTTGAACAAACTTGAATCAGATTCACCCTACAATGTTGCATACCAAATATCAAAAGATTCTGCCTGCTGGATCTGGAGAAGATTTTTTAATGTTCTTCCCATTGCTTACAGTGTTAAAAAGTGCAATGTTAAAAAGTGCTGACTCAGCACTTTTTCAAAAGTCCCGAAACTCTACCCTCTCATAAAACCGATGGCAATTTTTTTTTGACCAATCCTTTCTGTTGGTCCTAAGGAAGCTTCACACCAAATAAAAATTCTCAGTGCCGTGCAGTTTTTGGAGATATGGACGTTTTAATTTTTTTCTATTTTCAGCTCCTGCGGTTCGCACGGGGCTGCGAGAAAAAGATTTTTGGCATAAATTAGGTACTTTTGACCCAATAAGCCCTCACATAAAATTTGGTTCAAATCGGCCTCTCGGTTCGGAAAACTTAAATTTGGGGTGGGGCCAAAATTACTGCCCCTCCCATAAAGTCGCCAAATATTGCCCCTCAAACTTTTCTTGAACTAACTGGAGTCTACACCTCAAAAGGAAGCTGCATACCAAATATCAAGTCTCTGCTACTGCTGGTTCAGGAGAAGATTTTCAAAGATTTTGGTGCCCCTTGGAGGCGTGGCCCCACCCAGGAGGAGGGGCAACTTCATTTGAACAAATCTGAATTGACATTAGGTAATAAACATTTACCCAACATTTGAAAAATATTGGGCCAGTGGTTTCTTCGGAGAAGTTGGTTTTGTAAAGTTTACGCCGGAGGACGATGGACGACGGCGGACAGAAAGCGATTAGTAAAGCTCCCCTTGAGCTTCGCTCAAATGAGCTAAAAATATCTACAGCAAAAATACTGCCGAGGATGGCTTCTTCAGAAAGCCTTGTGGTGGCAGAAATTCCACAACTTCCAGGTTACACAAGGAATCAAACCATGTGGGTTGCAATATGCTGTATTGATAATCTTACAATTTACAGTACAAATTGCAGCATAACCACCAGAAACTATGTGTTCTGCTTCTTCTGTATTGATGACACCAGAATCTGACATCAGTTTCTGGAAAGCTCTTACAGAGCTTTCCAGAAACTGATGTCAGATTCTGGTGTTATCAACATAGAAGCAGTGAGATACTTAGTTTGTGGTTATGCTGCATCTTATTTTCACTTATACAATACATACTGAGCAAGTCGCCTGCTTACTTCCATGATTTTTTCTCAGCATTCACATGGTTCATGATTGAGTGAAAGATTCTGCACACTGACTGATTATATACACATGTATCTCAAACTACTTTCACGTGTTAAAGTTACTTGAAAGTTTTCACTTCACTGCAAACTATATATACATGTACATGGCAATTGAGACTATGCCCTGCCCCCTGATTTTTAAGCAATCGTACAAGCTTCACAGCAATTGCCGTAGAAGCACTGGTTTTCCACAGCAATTTTTTTGCTGAGGAAACAAGGATGAATTACCAGGACTGCAGTGTGGTCCTTTTCCCAAATGCAGTCCTATTGCTGCATTCAAAAGTGTTTTGAATGCCTAGCTGTTATTGGATATGTGGAGCACATTTGGCTATAAGTTGTTGTCGTGAAATATTATTTTATTATCAGTTCTGGTACGAATACGGTTGCAGACTTCCAGGAACCAGTGGTGCCTGTTGTCAACTCTCAGTTAATTACATATCGTCCCCTAAGTTCCAATGAGTTCTATGTGCTAGTAGGAACTCAGGTAGAATACATTGGAACTCCGGTAGAATACATTGGAACCAAGCCTGAAAATAAGCAACCTGTCATTTGCAGAATGAGGTCCCCAGAGGGTGAATTTGCTGATGCTATACCATAGTGTGCCAATGCATCCTCTGGGTACCTCTTACTGTTTAGGCTTGAGACATTGATTCAGAATGAGGTTCACAGAGGGTAAATTTGGTAATGCTACCCTGCTGTGCAGGGTAGCATCACCAAATTCACCCTCTGGGGTCCTCATTCTGTAGATGACAGTCTGCTTATTTTCAGGCTTGATTGGAACTCAGGTAGAATACATTGGAACTCAGGTGATATGTGTTTCGTGTTCTATACATCTCAGCCTTCATTTTGATGTATAATTTAAATTGAATTTAGGGAATATGAGAGGTGGAAATTTCAAAATAAACAAAATTCTATGGCCTATATATATAGCATCTTAAGGTGCTATATAAGTAATAGAATTCTGTTTATTTTGAAATTACCACCTCTGATATTCCTTAAATTCAAATTAAATATACGCATATTTTGCATCAAAATGAAGGTTGGGAGGTATAGAACACGAAAAATATATGAAATCAACTCATAGGGTTGACAGCAGGCATCATTGGTTCCTGGAAGTCTGCTACCGTATTAGTTCCAGAACTGATAAGTAAATAATATTTTATGAGAACTTGTGGCCAAATGTGCTATGCACATCCGAGAACAAAACTAGGGTGTCCAAGTGCATCTTAATGTAGTAAAGCTGCATGGGAGTAATTTCCAAAACCTTCGCTTTTGTTTACATTCAAATGTACTTTAGATTTCTGGTCAACGTCATTGGACGGGAAAAAGCATTGATACACAACACTGCCTAAAATCAAATAATGAGAAAGATCCCCTTAATACAGTATACTTCTATTATATAGAGGCTGTACAGTTGCCATATTCTATGCCAGGTATAATGATGCCTGTTGAAATTTTGTAAAATTACGATTTTGTTTTTCGAAGGAAATTTGTGGTATCAAGCAATTTATGCATGTCTGTCAAACATGGAATCCATCTTCAATAAAAAATGCAGACAGTATTGTCTTTTTCCCAAATGCGGTCCTATTGCTGCATTCAAAAGTGTTTTGAATGCCTAGCTTTGTTCTTGAATATCTGAAGCACATTTGGCCACAAGTTGTTCTCAAGAAATATTATTTTATTAACAGTTCTGCTATGAATACGGTTGCCGAATTCCAGGAACCAGTGGTGCCTCACCGTGACTGTTGTCAACTCTATGAGTTGATTACAAACAAGCCAGAAAATAAGCAGACTGTCATCTGCTAAATCTACCCTCTGTGAACCTCAATCTGAATCGGGGTCTCAAAACTAAACAGAAAGAAATAGCCAGAGGATAAATTGGCCCACTGTGTGGGATAGCATCATCAAATTCACCCTCTGGGAACCTCATTCTGCAAATGTTCGACTGCTTATTTTCAGGCCTGATTCTACCCTACCTGTTGGTCTGACCCATTTCGGAACCACTTGTGAAGTCGTATGATGCATGGTTTACACATTTGTCAGAATGTATTATTCAATGTTCTTTTTTTCAACTTGTTACCTCCCTTGATGTGTTTCTCTAATGTTTACATGAACTTTACCCTCTGTGAACCTCAATCTGAATCAGGTCTCAAAACTAAACAGAAAGAGGTACCCAGAGGATAAATTGACCCACTGTATGGAATAACATCATCAAATTCACCCTCTAGAGACCTCATTCTGCAAATGTCAGACTGCTTATTTTCAGGCCTGATTACATAATTATGTGTTTCGTGTTCTAGACATCTTGACCTTCATTTTGAATTTGATGTATAATCTGTGTATATTTAATTTGAATTTAAGGAATATGAGAGGTGGAAATTTCAAAATAAAGAACATTCTAATACCTACAGACATTCGGGGAAAAACGAGTCACCTTTCATATTTCTGTTTATTTGTTTTTAAATAAGTTATCCAAATTTCTTTTTTTTATTGACAGACAGGTATCTGACTCTCATTATTGCAGTGGAATTCTTCAGATAAACCTTGGTTTTTTTTATAAAATAAGATCATTTCACTGTCACAATTTGGTCAGTAACGGGTCGCTTGTATCTATAAAGAATCACCCTCTTTGGCATCCACTGCTGATCTATTTTCTCACATTAGATACTTCTCAAGGTTTGCTGAGCACCAAGTACATCCAACTACTTGTTTTACGTTTTAGTTGAAATATTGTTATGCAAAGTGTATATACATTTTATTTAATTATATCTTTAATGATTTAAGTACAGAAATTAAGATTTTATTTGTGTTTGACATTATTTTTTTAGCTTTTGAATACGATAACCATGGAAAATGGATATTTTTGGTAAAAGGGGAAATTTTTCAATATGCCAAAAAGTTGACGGACCAAACTGGTATGGCTTGAATATCGAGTATGAGAACCATTACTGTTATTTACAGCTTGACAACGACTTCTCATACTCCCAATCAGGTTCCTGGTGGTCCTTTGTGGGAAGTTGTTCCATTCTTGGACCAGCATGGCACCAGGCTCTTAGTGATGAACCAATAATTGGAATCAGCAATCGGAACCGGATGGTTATGGGGCATCGGCCGATTATGAAAACCCGCAGTTTCCGGTTATTCTATATTTAACACTTCCTATTGAAAATCTTTGATATCTGGTCATTTCAATAAGGTTTCCCCCATTAAAAACATGTGTAGAGCATAGCAGAAAATTTAGGGATTTGCAGAGCAGAGATATTATGTAATTTTCCAACTGCAATCGGTACGAGATCGCCACCATTTCCCGAAAATTGTAGAGTTCATGTAAACATTAAAGAAACACATCAAGGGAGGTAACACACTGAAAAAAGAATACTGAATAATACATTCTGACAAACGTGTAAACCATGCTTCATACAACTTCACAACAAACATTAACATCAAAAATATTTTTTCATTTAAGACACAAATTATGTGTGCTCTGTTTTTTATATTCCTGATTAAAACAGCCAAGTGTATTGTATCCTTACACAAAACCGTATTAACACTATTTACCGGAATAAAACACAATATTTACGAGAACAATATCATGTGATTGTATCGTAAATAACGACCTTTTCCACACAGTCAAACCAAAAATGCAAATATTATTTCGGCTAATACTGCCCAGCACCAAGTATGCATACTCTGAGAACTTATGTGGTATTAAGCTTTCGTAATTGATGATTTATCAACGAAATTCTGTAGTATCACAGGCACCAAGAGATTTTCTTCAGTGTCCTACTTTAGCCATCAAAATTGGCATAATCGGCAGAGAGATAACCGGTAATCAGTTGATAGCAAGTTTTGATAATCGGTTCATCACTACAAGCTCCTTGACACTTCTTGGCTGGACTGGATGGGCTGAAATTGCAAGCTGCAACTCATTCCAGACATGTTCGATTGGACTGAGGTCAGGGGATCTTGCTGGCCAGTCCATATGCTCAATCCCCTCCCTCTGTCGGTACTCCCCGTCTGCATGGGCAACATGAGGACAGGGGATTATCGTCCACCAGAATTAATCTGTCACACACTACACCTGCATACAATCTGATGTGGACATCCAGGATCTCATCAATATACCCGTTGTGCAGTCAATGTACCACATTCAAGGACACAGAGCTCTGTACATCCATCCCAGCTGATGCCACCCCAAACCATGATTGACCCCTTCACCATAGCTCAGCAATCTTGGGTGCATGGAATCGCTCCCCTGGTCTTCTCCATACTCTAGAAAGCTTATCTGTGTGGTCCTAGGCAGTACCTTGACTCACCTGTAAAAATAGGCCGATGAAATTGTCAGATGTGTACCCATACGCGCAACTAGTCGAAAGCTGTATGACGGAGGGCCACCACGGGATGCCGACATTATGTACACCATACAAGGTATGGGTACATATAGAAATGGATTGGAAGAGTGTCTAATTTGATGGATAAAGGGTTAATATCTCCGGATCAAATTATCAGATTTACATAAAAAAAACTATACAGCACAGCACATCAGTAACCTGAATAAATATATAAAGTAACATGACAAGCGGATTGATATTTTTTGAGTTATCTCATGCCAAAGGGATTGGAGGAATTTTCAATTTGAAGGATAAAGCAGGGCTTGACAATTCACGCGAACGCTCGTAATGTTCGCCTATCGGTTACGCCAAAAAATAAATCGGGTGTGAACGGCAAATCGGTTAACGAAAAAAATCCCCGTGCCTACCTCTTGAATGAATACAGTCAATACTCGATTTTTCTTGATCTAAATGCGCGTTGAAATCTTCGAAGATTCAAGAAAAAAACTGTCATATTTTCTCGAATTCGTTGTCTCTTCAAACATTTGTATTCCCCCCTCAACAATTGAAGAAAACATCCGGTGGATATGAAAACATCCGGTGGTTATTATGATGTGAGGAAAAACAGCCCCAGCATAAGTTGTACCGCTCATATTCTACACAAACCACAAAGGTGTTTGTTCAACAAAGTTGCAAACGGCTTAACGCGATATGCGCGAGACAAACCTGCCTGAACTTGTGAAGTAAAATGTAAGTTGTAACTCGACCCAATCTGGCAATTGTTACTTCGTCCTCAATCTGAATATATCTGCCGGGACGAGTTGTCGCGGTTTACAATGATGGGATGTCACATTTGATGATTAGCGCCTAAATGATTTGTTGAAAACTTTTTTCGCCTTAAAAATAATAATTAAATATTACCAATTTGCCAGACGTTAATAAAACAATAAGTTATGTTCAAATAATATTTGAACATAGTTCTTCAGACTCCGTCTACCAACCCAACGTTACCCTTACCGCCGATGGAAAAATCTTGTTAATATCTTTTATCAAAATCGGAAATCATGTTGAATTCTAGGAATATTTAAAATTTATCTATAGGAATATTTAAACACAGTGCTCGCCATACCGATTGGATGTTACCCTTGCTTGCAGTGGAAACTGGCAATAGAACTTCTAGAAGCTATTCTTTCTTATATCCGTTTACAACAGTGCTGATGGCACCGGGTGGTGGTGGTAATAATAGTATTAGTAATAACGTGATTTTGTCGGGCGCCATAGTTCATTAACGGCCTACAGATAGGTTAATATCTCACGGGTCATTAAAGGCCCTTGACTTCGTCTCGGCCCTCTAATTAACCCTCGGGCTGTCAAACATTTTTGTAGAGCCGTCAATAAACCATAGCGCCCTTAAGATCATATTATTGTAAAAATATTAGTCAGCACTGTTGGGGCGGGGGGGGGGGGGGGGGGAGGCAAAACAATCTATTATTGGGCAGATATATGATAGGATTTTGAGAGCTCCCACCACCCTCCACCTCTCCGTTAAAACAATAATTTGAGTTAAATGATAAACCCACATAATTCATCAATTTTTGAGGGTTTCATCTGGCAGAAATGAGGACGGGGTGCTCTCCTTAAATTCGCATATAATTGTTGGTTTCGGCGGTCGTAGTAGCAAATATAACGGTTGGCAATCAAATCATTAATTTCCGACATCTTAAAAAAAAATTGAAAAAGGCTTAGAAGCTCTAGGTGTCCCTATGTTCCAGAAGAAGGTGAGAGGGAGTGCGCCGGGTCCAGAATTTAGTGTACCCTCTTACGGCGCACAACCTACTCCTATCTTCCTTGCAGAAACTGAATATTTTTTATTGCAAGCTGTGCTGACGGAAACCATAGGAATGCCAAATACGGGGCCTAGCTCTGTTCGCCCCCGGAGTGATCATCAGTACAATACCCAGTGGTGACGGTTTGACCCCGTAAAATGCTGGGATGTTAGGCTCCTAACTGGGGGTAACGTGCAGTTTTTGGTTTATTCTGTATTATCCCTTCAACTGTATCTCTCCCCCCCCCCCCCCCCCCCCCCCCCCCCCCCCCCGAATTTGCATTACTGTTTTTTTTTATATGTACACAGAAACAGGGAGTGCTTGGGAGGGGCCGAACAGCAGTTTTTTGGGGGAAGTAAAATAATAAAATAAAATGAAATAAAACAAAAATAAAAAAAATGAAATAGTCTTGATGTGATTGGCGGAATCTGGGGCGGAACGGACAGTTTTTTTTCCAACTAGGCTAGATAAACTAAAAGTGTTCAACGACTAAAAATTTTACATGTACGAGTTAGTATTATTGTACATGCAGATGGAAGATAAGATAGTGTGGGTGTGCAGCTGTGAACTTTTAGATTTCAAATAAAGTTATATCAGTGAAATGTCCAACTGTTGGTTTTTCATAAGACTCAGCCTAAGCTTTTGCCGCACTCACAATCACAAAAGATTGCACTGAGAACAAACTGTCCCACCAGTAAAAGACGAATCCTCCCTGGCAGGGCCATATCCAGGACGTTTTTGGTACCGGTATACCGGTTTGGGCGCCCAAATTCAGGGGCCCAAATTCTGTATACCTGCCGAAATTAGGTGACGATTTCATAACTGAATATAAAACAAATAGATTCACAAGGCACACAAAAATATTATTCTTGTAAAAATTCTTGGAAACACCATGCTAAAGATACAATGAAATCGTCATCGGGGGTACCCATTGGTGTCCTCGATTCTCAAGAATTATGATCGAATGGTATTGGATGATTCGGCTTAGATCTATCGACGATACGGACCAGATTTCTGGATGATTATTTGGCATCCCATTCTATAAGTCTGTCTCTCAAATCCCCCCCCCCCCCACCCCAAGCTCCATTATTTCAAACAACAGTCCTGCTGTTTGAAATAATAGAGTTTGGTGGTGGGGGGGGGGGGGTCAGTCCCCCCCACCCCCAGACTGGCTTTTCTTTATATTGTAACCTCCGCAGTTATGCCTGTTCTGAATCATTTGTAAACGTATTCCGAATCGTCCATAATCATATAATAAACAGTTCATGATCTTGTCCGAATCGTCCAGAAATCTGGTCCGAATTGTCCACAGATGTGGGCCGAATCGTCTAAAAAATATTGTCCAAATCGTACATGGTCCGAATCGTCCAGACACCAAAATTGTCTGGGTAAATGGAAACTGGGACGAGACGACTTTTTTTACCTCACTGCTAAACTCTTCAATGCTCTGTTTACAAACTCTTGGTGGATTGCAGGTGAGATCAGCTGACTGTTAGTATTATATAGTATACATGTACCTAATTCAGATACCGACTGCATTGCACCTCCACGTCTTTGTCACTAAGTGTTGTCAACTTGCCGAATCGGGTGTAAATTTAAATTACATGTATAAAGTTTTAAATATCCGAAAATACGTCATTTCCCTGCATCTGAGTGAAGTGTTACGGAGCGTAATAATTCCCTCAGATGTTCGGAAATCGCTTCTTTTCGGGTGCCAAAATCAAAAATTTTCTCCACCCGACCAAACCATGGTCGGCCCGGCGATTGCCGTCTTTGATTATTAAAAATGGTACTCATACAGATAACTCAGAATATGAGATATTTTGTTTTTAGAATGATCAATCTGTTGATTCTTTTGAATAAAAGCAATGGTCTTCTATTTAACATAACATTGTATCTATAATGAAAAGACGGGTGGGTGGGGGTGTGGGGTGGGTGGGTAATAAGAGAACAAAATGAATAAGAAAGAAAACATGTCATCTCTATCAAGTTGATTCTAATTTCTTTATTGCAGTATTAAGAATATAACTTTCAAATTCATTAAAAAATGGTACCCATACAGAAATATTGTTATTTAAGGTTCACAGCTGCTACTGACACGGTTGTTTTCCAACAACTTTATTATATCAAACGTAAATCGTGAAATGGTTGTAACCCAAGAGGTTTACCAAAAATTTTAAGGCAACCGATCAAAAGGTTAACGAAAATTGGTTGACGCAACCTCCAAATAGGTTCCCCAAAATTTTGAATTGTCAAGCCCTGATAAAGGGTTAATATCTCAGGATCAAATTATCAGATTAACACCAAAAACTATACAGCTCAGCACATCAGTAACCTGAACACAATTATAAAGTAACTTGACAATCCAAGCGATATTTTTCAAGTTATCAAATGCCAAAGGGATTGGCGGAATTTTCAATTTGAAGGATAAAGGGTTAATATCTCAGGATCAAAATAACAGATTTACACCAAAAACTATACAGCTCAGTACATCAGTAACCTGAACACAAATATAAAGTAACTTGGCAATCCAAGCAATATTTTTCAAGTTATCAAATGCCAAAGGGATTGGAGGAATTTCCAATTTGAAGGATAAAGGGTCAATATCTCAGGATTAAATTATCAGATTTACACCAAAAACTATTCAGCTCGGCACATCAGTAACCTGAACACAAATATAAAGTAACTTGACAATCCAAGCAATATTTTTCAAGTTATCGAATGCCAAAGGGATTGGAGGAATTTTCAATTTGAAGGATAAAGGGTTAATATCTCAGATTAAATTATCAGATTTACACCAAAAAACTATACAGCTCGGTACATCAATAACCTGAAAACAAATATAAAGTAACTTGTAGTGTTGTACGGTTAACCGGGTTTTATAAGTCGGTATCGGTTTTGCTTGAAAACCGAAACCGGTGTAACTGGTAAATGAGTACGGTTTCGGTTTTTTCATAAAATGTCGGGAAGAGATGTTTTCTTTATTCAGTTTGCACTAACAATGTCTGAAATGTCAAGCTTTGTCAGGAAATAACAATGTCGTCAATGCACGCCACATTCTGGGTGTAAAGGGGCCACTGCAGTATGTCCAGATCACTCGAGAATGATGTATGACAAGTTGTCAATCACACATCGTTTGACGTAAAAATGGGTTGTGTTTTTCTGTGAGAATGACAAAACAGACAGCCAACATGCCTTCATTTCATTGATTACAGGAAATACCTTGCGCAATTGGCTTCGTTTTTGAACAGGTTTGTCTGACACAGTCAATCAGTTTAATTAAAATTACTTATCTACAATCTGTTGGACAGTGAATAATATCATATCAGAAAAAGGTGTTGGCATTTCATTGTCGTATTCGAAAATAACATTTGTCACGGGTTTCCCCACCACGTGTTTCGTATGTAGTCTGTTGCCTCCCTTGATGTGCTTATCCCGGGAAGAGGTTTTACTGCGGTTCAGTCTTGGGACGTTCCGACCTGAGACGATTTGGTCCTGTAGGTTTCGGGCCAACTAAAACACGAAACCGCAAGTTCTTATTCTATTCAGTTCAATGTATGAAGGCCAAAACGTCTTGAACCGAAACGTCCCGAGGCCGAAAAAGCTGCGTTCCGTAATATCGCTGTCAACGTGCCACGGTTGCATTCCCACACAACTAACTTTAAGGGGGGCCAACCAAAGGAACAAATCAGCGGAAGAAATAGAAAGTGGAATGGCAAGAGGCAAACGCAAAAAAGTTACAATATATAACAGTACACCAGTGAATTGTGAAATCAATTCCATTGAGCTAAAACCATTGCGGTGCGCGAGGTGTGTGTGTGTGGGGGGGGGGGGGGGGGGGGGGGGATAGATAGATAGACAATAGGTATTTGGTAAAGTGGTTCGTTTTGAAGCTCACCCAGCTACAAACAATATGACATTCCCATTCCCAGGCTGACATGAAATGAATTGCTGATTATTTTACTATGGCGGGGTGGTGGCACTAGTCACCACTGTGAGTGTGTGTGTGGTGGGGGGGGGGGGGGGGGGAGTCCATACATCAGTTCATTGTCACATATGTTAGGATGGGTGTCTAGGTGACCCACTTGGCAACGCTTGTTATTATTTGCAATGCCTGGTAGGGTCACTTTGTTAGGCTGCCCAGGGCCCCACCCAGGAGTGAGCACTGAACAGAGCCCTGGGAAATTGTGAAATTAGCTCTTTTCGCACCCATGTGTTAATATCAATTCATCATAGACTCTCTTATGTCTGAACTTAAAGACCAGAGGTGTGGGGGAGGGGGGGGGCATGTGCCTAGAATTGGTTAGTGGTGATATTCTACGAACACTGTTACATTTTATTTTCTTTTATATTATTTTGTTTTGATAATGCCTGCCATTTATACACAGCACAAATGCTAGTCACTGCCGATTAAATCATCATTGAAAATATGACAGTATGGGCATTATATCGACACTACATAGTTTCTGTTGGAAACTGCAGATGTCTTACTATAAAAAAAACGAAAACCGACCTATAAACCGAGTTTTTATTTAAAAACCGAACCGAAACAAGAAAAATAAAACCGCACAACACTAGTAACTTGACAATCCAAGCAATATTTTTCAAGTTATCGAATGCCAAAGGGATTGGAGAAATTTTCAATTTGAAGGATAAAGGGTTAATATCTCAGGATCAAAATAACAGATTTACACCAAAAACTATACAGATCGGCACATCAGTAACCTGAACACAAATATAAAGTAACTTGACAATTCAAGTAATATTTTTCAAATTATCGAATGCCAAAGGGATTGGAGGAATTTTCAATTTGAAGGATAAAGGGTTAATATCTCGGGATCAAATTATCCGATACACCAAAAACTATACAGCTCAGCACATCAGTAACCTGAACACAAATATAAAGTAACTTGACAATCCAAGCAATATTTTTCAAGTTATCGAATGCCAAAGAAATGGATACAGACGCCGGACGGACAGGGCGAACGGATGGACAGACGGAGGATGGACGAACGACGGATGGTCACCCTGGATGCCGGCATTATGTGTACCATACATAGTATGGGTACACATAAAAAGGACAGGTCGTCAATTTTCTCTGGTCCATCCAGCGTGGTCCATGGCCCATTCATATCATGCCCGGTGGTGGTTCTGGAACAGCGGAATGCAAATACATGGTCTTCTTGATCGGACCATCTTTGTGCAACCTTGCCCGGACAGTCTGTCGAAACATTTACCCCAGATGCATTCCGAAGGTAACTGCAAAGCTGGGTTGCTGTTGCCGGTGTTCCGCTGCAGAT
Source organism: Pictodentalium vernedei (assembly GCA_031216915.1). Taxonomy (NCBI): domain Eukaryota; kingdom Metazoa; phylum Mollusca; class Scaphopoda; order Dentaliida; family Dentaliidae; genus Pictodentalium; species Pictodentalium vernedei. The sequence continues at coordinate 307,406,919 of CM062288.1, forward strand.
GTTGCCCTGCGTCTGCCACCACCATGCCATCTTACTGGTGTGCCATACTGCTGAAATCTTGCCCAGGCTCTGGTGATCAGCGGTATGGTGCACACCAAGGGTTTCACCAACCTGACGATGGGTAGCCCCTTGTTCCACCATCCCTACAGCCAAGGCAGAAAATAAGCAGACGTTCATCTGCAAACTGAGGTCCCCAGATGGTGAATTTAGTGATGTTACCCTGCACAGCAGGGTAGCATCACTAAATTTACCCTCTGTGAACCTCATTCTGAATCAGGGTCTCAAAACTAAACAGAAAGAGGTACCCAGATGATAAATTGGTCCACTGTATGGAATAGCATCATCAAATTCACCCTCTGGGTACCTCATTTTGCAAATGTCAGACTGCTTATTTTTAGGCCTGCCTACAGCCTGCCACATTTCTGCTTCAGAAAAATGTCTTCTTACATAACTCAGGTTATTTCATGGATGAAAATTTGGCCGCTGATGAACATAACACATATGAACACTTCGACAAAATAGGTGTTTTTTCGAACAGAAACAAAGGATTCGGGAGATTCAAATTGGGGTGGGGTGCCATAATGCCCCTGGAACCACCTCGTTCAATGGTATTTATGTTTAAATGGCAGAGCGAGGACGACCAGGTGGGATTCCAAAAAGGGGGGGGGGGGGGGGGAGTTCAAAGGCCTGGGGCAGGGCAGAGTAGGATATATTACAGGAGTTTGGACAGAAAGGTGGACAAGTCAAACAAATTGAAAACACTGCAGCTTTGTCAAGACAACTCCACCAACCAACGATCGATTGCAGCCAATGATGGCCCACCACACCATAACAATCCTTTTAGTGGCAGATTTTACTTGCCTGAACATACCATCACAGCACCCCAGGCGAGAGGAAGCACCTTTGCTGAGAGGACTCCCTCTCGCTCTGGTACACACCCGAGGGTTCAGACCAACGATCATCAAAAAGACAAGCCTCAACTCCCAAGAACACCTAACCCCGGACAAAAGCCAAGAACCCGACTTTTTTTCTCCTTTGACGAGCCTGGACAAGTCGCTATAAACTATTTTCTACAGTTAAAGAGGTCAGAAGGGGCTTGCGCTACGGCATCCCTGCGCGCCTTCAGAGCGCGAAACCATTTTGTCTACTTTCATCATTAGTTATGTGTAAAGTAGCAGATGTAGCGCGGTCAAACAGTTCATTCATTCAGTCGTGTTAAAACTTCAACAAAGACAAAACAGAGACAACAAACAAAGAGAACTTGTGTACATTTTAATTTTGAAACCTTCCGTCGAAATGACCTTTTAAAAATATTTCTGTCGAAATTGCATTTCGTCGAATTGTCTTTTCGTCGAAGTTGTCTTTCGTCTAATAGTCCAGGACACGTTCAAATAATAATACTTACATTCACACTCTTTATATTTTCTTCCCGTAGTTGAGAAGAAAAGCTTTTTGCGGGGTCAAAATTTTCTTCTGGCACACATTCACAAAAACAACAATGAATTCGCGAAACTTTCAAAGATGACGGGCAACATATTACTTCACAAACCTGGAATAAAATTTGTTTGAAATGCTCTTCAAAGTCGAGTTTGTTATGGCTCAACTTCGCCAAAAGCTGCTGTTGCAATGTTCTCTACATTGCACTATCGACTCTGTGCCGAGGCTTCAACTCGCCAGCAAAAAAAAAAAAAATTTGTAAAAATTTAAAAAAAAAAACGCGCGAAAATTTCCCAGGAACCACTGTCCACTTCTGTAAAATAAAAGATATAAAGCTACAAAGGGACAGAAATTTTATTTTAAACATGAACTTAGTCGCGTTTAATTACCTAGATTTTGAATAAGGCAGAATATTGATTTCGAAGTGGTCTTTGGTGAAGTTTGGTCGTTCTTTCCTGAAAACGCCATTCCTGTTTCCGCACGAGCAGCATGTTCTCCATGACACGAGTTATCAGTCTTGATGGTTATGAGACACTATTCCACTCAACTCAAAACCTGGCCGATTCGTCCCTCCATTTTCAGAAATCAATAAATTTAAATAATTCGTGTTTGCACAACTCTTCAAAACCACAATCTTGATGTTTGAATGAAAAGCAAAACCCCTGTCTTAATGTTTTAATGAAAAGGAGGGTGGGGGATTATTATTACGAAATTAAAGGGGGATTTTAGTTTTCTCCTTAAAGTGCTAACTTTCCCTTATAAAAAAAGTACCATGGTAAACCATGATAAATCCCAAAATACCCTGGTAATACCATGGTATTACCAGGGTATTTTGGGATTTACCATGGTTTACCATGGTACTTTTTTATAAGGGTTTAAAGAACAAAGCTCATTAAGCACTAAAAGTAATCAAATCCGCTGATGGATATACTGGGGTTGTGCTCAGTGGTCCATGAGCTGGAAATCTGATGGTGCTTTTTTATTTTTGAAAGAATGGGTATTTTTGTAAAACAAATGCGTTAACCCATGGTATTACCAGGGTATTTTGGGATTTACCATGGTTTACCATTGTACCGTTTTTTTATAAGGGAACCAACGGCGAAAACAGAAGGGGCGCTGGGTGTAGCTCGGTGGCCCGGGTGGTCTTCACTTTTTCAGATCATTTCTTTTTTTCGCCTCAAAAGCAGAGCGTTATTATGACCCGATCAATGGAATTGCAACGAGCTAGCCGAGCGGGTTCAAGCGAGGCCTAAAAGGGTTATGTTTTTAGGCAAAAAAGAAAACACGCAAAACGTGCCCCACCCACACCCAGCAAACAGCGGGCGCTCTTGTTTGTCCGAGTGTCACAATGGGGACATATACCGAACTGGAAGATCCTAATTTGATTGCAGAAAGTTCCAAATGTGTCTCAATAACATTACTATTTCACCCCATTTCAACACCGTAACACAATCACACACCCACGCACACACTTTAGTGTAGCTTCTCTTTTTTCAACCCCAAAATGAACCCGTTTACTCTGCTCCTACCCTTGAATGCTAAGACGTATATAACCATAAAACTCACATTTACGAACTTCAGACGAACCTTCTTGTCAGCCAGACGAATCTATTTACCAACTTTGAATTTGATCCGTACGTGTTTGTTTTCTACGTCGACGGCGTTTAATGCATCGTCTGTAACAAACACGGATCGAATTCAAATTTGGAAATATGTAGGCCTATAGGTTGCTAAGGGTTTTTTTTTTTGTCTGATGTCGAAAGTTGGGAGCAAAACTGACAACTTAGTCAAATAACCAATCGGGTAGGTAAAGTAACAAGAGGAGGTCAAAGTATGCCTTGACCTTGATATATCTGAATAATACTTCAAAACCCATGACGTGCAATCATCGAATTTTAGAGACAGAATTGAGAAGAAAATCTGCCATTACTATTTTTAATGCACATCTTGAAGAGTTTTATAGACCATTCACCATGTATTAAATTAGTTGTCAGCATAACTGACATAGCCTACACGTATACCCCATGTTCGATCAGACTGGAATTTCTCTGTTTTCTACAATTAATATAATAATAATATGAATTTTTATTTTTTTATTTTTTATTTTTTTGGGGGGGGGGGGGGGGTGCCACAGAGGCGACGGAAGCTCCAAAAAGTGTGTGTGTATGTTGGGGGGGGGGGGGGGGGAGGTACACCTTTTTGGATACCGCAAGTGTAGGATGGAAAATAATTTTTCTTCGGGGGTGTGGGGAAGGGACGCAGGAGGGGGTTGTCGGTCAATGGTGGTGGGGGTGGTGTATTCGCGCAAAGTATATAAATTTATACACGCTACCCTCACCCTTATTCCAACCCTATATAAGACACTAATCTCAGTAACCTCAACCTCAACCTCAACCTTATTGACGTTATTGTCATTATTTTGAGATATTGGATATCATAACTTTGAAACCGTCCTTTGAACATATTACGTTCTATTCGGTGTTTTCTATTTTTATTCAATAAAATCTTGAATCTTGAAAATCAATGTGGTCGTATATGTGTAGGTGATGTGTTGTGGCCATAGGAGTTGTGCACGTTATGTTGTTCGGATACCTATAATTGGTGAAAAGTGGGAGGGGGGGGGGGGCGCACGTGCCCCACTGTGCTCCCCCGGATCCGCCAATCCTGGGAGAGTGTTACAGTTTATTAACACCCCAAGCGGAATGAATAAACAGCCCAGAGGTTCAGCAACATGCTGGAGAGTTGTTATTCAGTTCTCAGGAGACGTTAAGAAATCCAGAACGCCCGACAAAATCATGTTCTTGTTATATTAATTGTGGAAAATATAGAAAAATTCCAGCATTAGACATTCTGTATTTTAGAAAGTTTTCGTTTATTCACCGCCTCCATTTCTGTCTTCTCCTGTTTCTTCACCTCTTGAATGCGTTTTCTCTCTTCTTTTTCTTTTCGTTTTGTTTGTTTGAACTCTTCTTCTTAGTAGTTAGGGATGCCACTATAGCCCAAAGCATTTTTAACACTGAATTTCCCATAGGGTCCATAGTGTCCATAAGGTTAGAGTTAAATTGTGAAACTTATAGCCTCAAGATTTTTAACACTGATTTTCCCATAGGGTCCATAGGGTTAGTGTTAAATTGTGAAACGTATAGGCCTACACACTAAAAACTGAAGTGTTAAAACTGACACTTTCAAGGTGTTAAACCCATTCTAACTCTTTGAGTTTGATTTTAATACCCAAAGTGCAATGCTTTAAGCACTTAGACATTACAATCGTCAGACATCTGAAACTTGAATGGATGGCACTTCCCCATGTGTCTAGCACTGGTGGTTCTTCCAGAATCGTCCATAATTTGATTTGCGCTTGGTGGGTACATAATTAAAAGGACACAACGTAGATGACGCGGATCAGGCTCGAGAGTTCGAGCCTGGTCCGCGCCATCTGCATTGTTTCGTTTTAAGTGTCGCGACATTATACTTGTCAAGTGGTATTATTGTCAACACCTGTCAAGTTCTGGGATATCTACACTTGAACAAAGTGCTAGTTCAGCACTTAGTAAGTGTTAAATACAGCACTTCAGGCGTAGTTTTTAACACTTTAGTTTTTAGCGTGTAGCCCCACGAACTTATAGGGAGAAACCTGAATGCACTGGTGGCACCAGTGCATTCAGTTTTCTCCCTATAAGTTCTTGGGGCTAGAAGTTCTTGGGGCTATAAATTTCACAATTTAACACTAACCCTATGGACCCTATGGGAAACTCAGTGTTAAAAATGCTTGGGGCTATAGTGCCATCCCTAACTACTCTTCTTCTCTCTTTTATCTGACAATGTCCTCACTGGTGACTATGCGATGTGCAGTCAGACGTTTCTTTTTTGCAGGACGATTGGTCTTGTTGGGTGGCGAAGGCTCTGGAGATCTGATGTCGAAGAGGGGTCGAGCTCCAGATTCCAAATAATTGACCAGCATTCTAAGACGTGGGTGCTACTTTCCACGGGTATGTCAACCAAATCAGAGATATCAGTGTACTCTCCATTATCCCCAATTACTCCACTTGAAAGCATAGGGGTCTCACGCACGGAACTTCTGCTGTACCGATAAAGTTACCAGTTTCGTCAATGATATCTGTAATTGTGGGCATATCTGAACATTGCGCAGACAACGATGAATTAGCGGCCAAGCCAGAAAATAAGCAGACTGTCATCTGCAAAATGAGGTCCACAGAGGGTGAATTTAGTGATGCTACCCTGCACAGCAGGGTTGCATCACTAAATTTACCCTCTGCGAACCTCAATCTGAATCAGGGTCACAAAACTAAACAGAAAGAGGTAACTAGAGGATAAATTGGCCCATTGTATGGGATAGCATCATCAAATTAACCCTCGGGGGACCTCATTCTACAAATGTCAGACGGCTTATTTTCAGGCCTGTTAGCGGCATCTCCCAATTCACGAACGAAAGCTGGAGGTACCCCAGCTGCTGAACTCACTTTGTCCAAGACCCACTGTAGTGGGTGATCAATGTTCGAAGTCGAGATTTGAGATAGTAGCGTAGATTCATTAGTGTCAAAGGCTGTTGACGGCGAAAATGCTGAAATAGGGATGGCCAGAGGCGACCACTCAACAATGGCACATTCTTCAAACCCAGATACTATATTTGACCTAGAAAATGCCCTCATATATGCTGCATTCAATAGTTTGGGAAATGTTAACTTGTTAACCATTGCGGTAATAGATTCCGCCCAAAACTCCTACACTACGGAGTTATAATGGCTTTGAAAAGGACCAAACACACACCTGTCTAAAGGACGTAGGAAATGAGTCATTTGTGGTGGTAACGCAAGAATCCGTACATTAATTTCTAGAGCAGCTTCGATTAAGTCAATCGTCTCCTGGGAGCTGTGATTGTCAAGATTCAACAACTGGGGACTGCTCTTGGCCACAGTGCTCCAAGAACACACCTGAAACAATTGAGAACCCATCTCATCGTCCATCCATGCGTTGGCTTGTGACGTCCACGCAGCGCCCTCGGATCCTTCGAAAGTGTTACATGATCGCACTGCACTGGTCGTTTTCCCTTTGACTATAATAAGGGGTGGTATTCGAATACCTGTTGCACTTATGCATGGAAGAACCGTAACAGTTTCCCGAGAATTAGCTGATCTTCTGTCTATCACTCGAGTTGGCGAGTGCTCCATACTCATGGATGTTTGTAACATGTACTGACCGACGACTATCGTTGGATTCATCAATTTCATGCCCCTATCTCTTGTTGTGGTCAGTGGTTCTGGGTTCCGGATTGAAATCTCGGGATGCCGCAGTAGGATAGCTCGCACGATTCACCTTTCAGTTGGGGGACTTCGGCGGGGGACCTCGGAAGTGACGTCATGTCACGTGACCTAGTGGCGCCATGTTGTGTTGTCATGGTAACCCACGTGAGCGGCCATCTTGTGACGTCATCTCTATAGTGATACGTGTGTGAGTGCGCATGCGCAGCGCGTGTTGTTAGGGTGATACGTGTTTCCGTCGTCCATCTTGTATACTGGAGGCCGCCATCTTGGTTATTATGGAAGCACGTGGTTTCTATGTTACCTAAAGGTATACAACAAGACAGGGGTATGTTCGGAGGGTATTTTCGATTGAATCGGAGTATCACGAATTACCACAAACAGCCCGACAAGTTTTACTATTTCGAATTCTTTCAGAATTCTCTGCTTCTCTGCTTCTATCTATATATGCAATAGTTTTCATCAACCTGACCAGTTTCTTTGTTCTGGAGTATACTCCAGTAGCGTAGAAGAGCCTATTAACTGGAACAGCTTTGCTTATTATTACTATTTTTAGCTTTTCTGATCTGTTCTTGTTAGTTCTGACCCTATTTCGAGTACTCTTGTTGTTTCATTTATATAGATTATAACTAACCAATCAGACTGCTTGATTTTTCTTAATCTATAGGCAGAGTTATCCCCCCTTATTACAACGAAGTCCTATCTGATTCTCGTCACCTCTTTATCCAATGGCAATATCCCCGGGCACCCCAATTTCGGCCTCATTTTTGGAAAAACACATGGCCTTCGGCACCACTTTTTTGTCATATGTTCTTAATTGAAAAGGTACAATGTGACACAATGTGCCCTAGCAAATAGGCACATGCTGGATGTGCCGATATGTGCTTATATGTGCTTATGTGAAAAGGCACAATGTGACACAATGTGTCCTATCACATAGGTACACAGGTATCTGAGGACACCTATGACTTGGTATTGTTTTATTCGAGGATATCTACTGGAGATTCCTTTTTTGTCATATGTGCTTATGTGAAAAGGCACAATGTGACACAATGTGCCCTAGCACAAAGGCACATGCTGGGTGTGCCGATATGTGCTTATATGTGCTTATGTGAAAAGGCACAATGTGCCCTAGCCCTAGCACATAGACACATACGGGTATTTGAGGATACCTGGTATTGTATTATTTGAGGATACCAATTGTAGAAACTTTACATCCAGGTACTTCATGCTACATCCGGGTACTTCTGTTGGGAAAGGTATAAAAAGGGTGTTGGTACGAAAATAAACTCATTTGTGTCCCGACCGTCGTCGAGTGAAGACATGTTACCAGTTCGATGCAGATACTGTTCCAAGCTATTTTCAAGATCGGATAATGCTAGAAGACACGAGAAGATCCATCATCGGCTCAACTGCAGATATTGTAGGAAGTTGTTTACCCAACCACACAACAGGAAGAGGCATGAAGAACACAACTGTCCAAGAAGAACAGAAGAGCAGAGAGATATTGGAGATTTAATAGCTGACCAAAATAAAGCACTTTTAGATTTTTTACGAGATGCTGACAAGGTGGAAATCGATGCCGTTCTACGTGCTGCTGGTGAAGATTTGACTACCCGTTTATGCAAATGTTCTACCAACATTCTCGAAGATATGATACCACTGATCATAGCTGAATTTGATGACCTGCGAAGATACGAACATGTATTGAAGCTGCTAACAGATGATCGAATTTCTACCGATATAAAAAGAAGTATATTACGAAAGAGTTGCTTTCTCTCGGCGCTTATCAACCCAATCCTATAGCTCTGAAAAAGGTATAAAAGGAGTGTTGGTGTGAAAATAATCTCATTTGTTCTACGACCACGAAAGAGTGAAGTCATGAAAGTCCACTGCTGCAGATATTGTGATAAAGAATTCTCCAGGAGCTTCACACGTAAGAGACATGAAGATGATTACTGTCCCATGAGGAAATCGGAAAAATCGAGCAACACTACAAGATTAGAGATAAATTTAGATGCACTGCGAATCCTATCTGATATGAAGCCAAGACTATACTCAAGGCGGCCAGTGATGATTTGATACAATGTGTATGCGATTGTGCCTCGAATATCTTGAAGGGGGCAGTACCTATAACCAAATCTGAGAGAGCTAAGCTGATTCCATACAAACTCCAGATTAGGAAATATTGCCTTACCAAAGACAGAAATATCTTTTAGGAAAAGAAGACGGATCATACAGAAGGGAGGATTTTTAGGAAAGTTAATCAAACCCATTATCAATGTTCTGTCCGATATCCTATAAAAGGGTCGTGCTCGTAAGAAACTTGACATTTGTAATCTGACCTTCGAAGAGAGTGGACCCAGTGCAATCCAGTTGTGCACCAAAAATTGGACAAGAGATTCGGACACCGATGAATCGTCGGAACTATCAGAAGATATGGAATATGAAGAAGACAAAGAGGAAGAATACGTTTCTATGATGGGAACTGTCGTTCAAAGTGCCTATGACAAATACCAAAACAAGTTTGACAACCCCATGAACAAATATATCGGGGATGGAATGGACAGTGAAGATGCAGTTGAAACAGCATATAGAACTCTTCAAAAGAGTCTCAGAGAAGTCATTAGTGACAAATACATTAATACCCTTGTGTACATTAGAAATTTTTGCAACGACTCAATTCACAAGAAAATTTAAGAAACTGCCAAGCGTCTTCGTGAAGAAGAGGATTTTGACTTTGAAGAATCCCAGAAATATGCCTTTGAAAAGCGAAGATTTTTGTTCGACGACCTTATGACAAACTATTCATTCAGAGTAGAAGATGATGAAGAAGAAGAAGATTAGAGAGAAAAAAAAGTATAAAAGGAGTGTTAAAATGAAAATAAATTCATTTCCGTTTTGAACGTCGAAGAGTGAAGATGTCTGTGTCAACAACAGTGCTCAGATTCAAAGATGACTTACATATATAGATCTTCAAGAATGATGCTGGACTAAAGCTGTCTTCCCATGAACTGGCCCAAGTGAATCGTGTGGTAAAAGCAGCCAAGAGAAAAAATCTAGACATGGATGCTGGTGGAGGTTTGCCCTGCGATGACTTCATACACTGCAAAAAATGTAGGTTCTATATGGAACCAAAATTGGTTCCATGCCTTGTCACGTATATGGAACCAAAAATGGAACCCATAATAGAACCAAATATAAATGGTTCCATTATAGAACCAAAAATAGAACCCAATTTAAATGGTTCCATTATAGAACCAATATTAAATGGTTCCATTCTGGAACCCAATTTAAATGGTTCTATTATAGAACCCAATTTAAGTGGTTCTATTACAGAACCCAATTTAAATGGTTCTATTATAGAGCCAAAAATAGAACCAAATTTAAGTGGTTCTATTATGGAACCCAATTTAAATGATTCTATTATAGAACCAAAATTGGTTCCATGCCTCGTCACGTATATGGAAGCAAACATAGAACCCAAATTAGAACCAAATGTAATTGGTTCCATTATAGAACCAAAATTGGTTCTGTGGCTCATTAAATAATGGAACCCAAAAGCAATGGTTCAATGAAAGAACGACAGATGGGACCCAAAATTGCAGAACCATGATTGATGATTGTCTGTTTTTCTGCCTAAATTAAACCACAAAAGAACTGAGCAAGCCCCTTCCTCCCAATTCCCAACCCCACTGATAAGTTTGAAATCTGTAATATATGCCAGTTTCTTTGCATATAGTGTTATCATGATTCAAGAAACCAGTGGCGGCGCCAGAAATTTTTTTGTGGGGGGGGGGGGGGAACTAGGGGGGGGGGGGCAGACTCCCATGAAGGGGGGCAAATACGTAAAGGATCATATCATTACTTTGTTATGAGGTAGTCCAAACTTGGACCCAAAGTCCGTAATATACTTTTTTGGTTTGGTACGTCCTGTGGACGTACCAAACCAAAAAATTATATTACGGACTTTGGGTCCAAGTTTCGACTAAATGTAATGGTAATTAGCGGTCCTCCTTTCAAAAAATCCTGGATCCGCGTCTGGTGTGTCTGTGCGTGAGAGAGAGACAGAGAGAGAGAGAGAGAGAGAGAGAGAGAGAGAGAGAGAGAGAGAGAGAGAGAGAGACTTCAAATAATTGAACAGTGCAAGGGAGATAATGCCCGTCTGTCATAATGCAAAATCCATGAATTTTTTTAGACAAGGGATATGGATAGACATGCCTTTGTTGGCTCATAACTTAATTATAACTTATAAGTATCTGCATCCGAGTCTTTAAATCTCTACTGCCTGGATGTGTTCATCAGCTAGCCTGAGGCTTTGGGCTAAGTGTGTATGGGAAATTATTGGGAATAAAAAAAGAGAGGGGTGTGTGTGTGAGAGAGAGAGAGAGTGACTGAATGTGTTTGTGTGTGAGGGTGGATGGAAATGCATGCGAGATGGTTGGGGGGGGGGGGGGGGGGCAAAGCCTTCGTTGGGGGGGGGGGCAGGCCCCCCCCCATGCCCCCCCCCCCCGTAGCGCCGCCACTGCAAGAAACAAATAAAAGCGATCAAATTTGTTGCAAGTCATGAAAATGTACTGGGAACCTGTCAGTGCTGCCACAATGGAGAGCTGTTGAGACTAAATTAATTTAATAAAACAAATATACAATTTCATAAGTATTTTATTGGAGACTATTCATGCATATTCGATTTCACAGTCAAGGATGTAGCCAGAGATGGTCATGGGGTCATACGACCACCCCCCCCCCCCCCCGAACCCCAATATTCTCCACAACAATCTAATACATGCCTACGTTGAATTTGATTCACTCACTTTCCCTCAACATGAAACCTTTGATCACTGCTGATATCAAATATTGAATACCCGCCCACCACCACTGGACCACCACCGGACCACCACCGATTACCAGAGGTCAAGTTGGAGGAGATTGTGGGAGGGGGTCACCCCTCCCACAATCTCCTCCAACTTGACTCCACCACCACCAGACCACCACTGGTTGCCAGAGGTTAAGTTGGAGGAGATTGTGGGAGGGGGTCACCCCTCCCATAATCTCCTCCAACTTGACCTCTGGCCAAGGCTTGGCCTCTGGTTAAGTGTTCAGTCTTTTTGGTTGCCAGACATTCTCATCCTTGAGTTGCATTGTGGGCGACCCCCCTAAAATACGCTGTCTACACCCCTGACAGTCTAGTTACTACAATAGCTGCTCCAAAATTTAACAATTACCCTATGAAGTTTCTAAATCGAGATATAATAATATTTATTTGTATTCTGTAAGGAATAGCACGAGATTGGTTGATGGTCGGACGTACCTCAACAAACTGTAATACATCACATTCTTGAGACAAACCAGGCAATACTTTTACCTGATGTCCACACGTAAAACATGCTGTGGCTATTATGTACAGGTTTTTGTGGGACTATAATATAATAATTGCTTCGTATAACAACCAATAGAGATGGGTAGTGTTGTATTAGGTATCGGTATCGGTCTCGGTATTTTTAGGAGGGTATATCGCGGTATCGATTAGGCATTCACAAGTAGTGAGAGTTAACAATGGTTAAAGACAAGTGCACCATCGACGTGCAGTACGCCCTAGGACTCAGCGGCGCTGTGGGTGCCCCCCTCGTGGGCAACCAGGATGAAGTGTCTTGCCCAAGGACACAAGTAGTAGTGTATGTTCCCCTACAGGTAACATTGGGCGGATCTCATGGGGGATCTCATTTGTGACGTCATAGTCACGTGACCCAGTGGCGCCATGTTGTATTGTCATGGTAACCCGCGTGAGCGGCCATCTTGTGACGTCATCTCCATGGTGATACGTGGTGTGAGTGCGCATGCGCAGCGCGTGTTGTTAGGATGATACGTGTTTCCGTCGTCCATTTTGTATACTGGAGGCCGCCATCTTGGTTGCTATGGTAGCACGTGATTGCTATGTTACCCAATTTTTCTGCAACAAGACGGGGTATGTTCGGAGGGTAAGTTCCTTTGTAGAAGAGTAAATCTAAGTACCACAAACAACCCGACAATTCTTCCAAATCAAAAAAAACTATCCCAACTTTTACTATTTCGAATTCTTTCAGAATTCTCTGCTTCTATCTATATATGCAATAGTTTACGTGTACCTGACCATGTTCCTTTGTCCTGGAGTATACGCCAGTAGCGTGGAAGAGCCTATTATTTGGAACAGTTTATCTTATTATTACTATATTTAGCAATTTCTGGTCTATTCTTGTTAGTTCCGACCCTATTCCAAGTACTCTTGTTGTTTCATTTATCTAGATAATAACTAACCAATCAGATTGCTTGATTTCCCATAATCTGTATGCAGAGTTATCTCCCCTGTGTATAATAAAAACATATATCCAATGGCCATATTCCATGGAATCTCATTTTTTGAAAACACCTGTGGCTATGGAATCCCTTTTTTGTCATATGTGCTTATGTGAAAAAGCACAATGTGACACAATGTGCCCTGGCACAAAGGCACATGCTTTATGTGCCGATATGTGCTTATGTGAAAAGGCACAATGTGACACAATGTGCCCTATCACATAGGCGCGTACGGGTATTTGAGGACACATTTGGTCTGGTGTATTATTTGAGGATACCTATCGAGGATACCTACTGGAGAATCCCTTTTTGTGATATGTGCTTATGTGAAAAGGCACAATGTGACACAATATGCCCTATCACATAGGCACATACTGGTATTTGAGGATACCTATGGCCTGGTATTGTATTATTTCAGGATACCTACTGGAGAATCCCTTTTTGTCATATGTGCTTATGTGAAAAGGCACAATGTGACACAATATGCCCTATCACATAGGCACATACGGGTATTTGAGGATACCTATGGCATGGTATTGTATTATTTGAGGATACCTATTGAGGATACCTATCGAGGATACCTTTTGGAGAATCCCTTTTTTGTCGCATTAGGCTATGTAAAAGCCCTCAATGGGTCTAATGTAGTCTTACCAACCGCTTCCATCTTGTCGCCAAAGCTCCCAGGCCATTACAGGTCTATGGCCTATCTGGCAAATGTGATCGCCAGAAATGAATAAATGTGGATCCGAGATTAGTAATTGATAAAGGCATGCGGTTAATATTTGAATCTGCCCTCCATAGACAATGGGACCTCGAATTATTTATAATAAATCGGATAATTGTCGCTCGTAAACCTCATTTTACTGTGCACTTTCTTGTCCGACTAAAAGTTTTTCGGCCTTTTCTGCGACTTCTCCCAGATATCATGAACAGCCCAAGAACACCCAACGGTCATGTAATACACCACTGTAAAGCTTATTCATCCCCCTTTCCACTGATAGTGGGTATTGTTGGATACGTTGTGTGAATCAAATTTGAGGGGGGGGGGGGGGGGGGGGCGAAGATGAGTGCTATCGTTTTCGAAAAGCGAGTTGTTTACCTTGTTAATATTTATATACCATTACAGGGGCACGTCAGCATGGATTAAAAAATGGTATCAAATATCATTTTTCTTTCGATTTCCCAGCTTGTGCCGAGTACCTGTGGTATTCGCCTTGAATTGATGCATGAAACTCTCTAGTCCAAACATGGCCTGAAAGTCCGTAATATAAGTTTTTGGTTTGGTACGTCCTTTCAAAGGACGTACCAAACCAAAAACTTATATTATTACCACTCAATCTATAAGTTACTAGTCGATTAACATAAGTTTGGAGGCCCGTTAAAACTCCATAATTTCAGTGACGTCATTCGACGGAGCCGGACCGCGGGCGATAATGGTATAAATAGCGAATAGCGGCCCGCGGCCCGGCTATTTTTAGATTCAAGTTAGCTGTAACAGAAAGTGGTAATAATAGTAATAACATGATCGTTGTCAGGCATCATGATTCATTAGCGGCCCTGCAGCAATGATGAACAGCCCTTGGGCTTATTAACGGCCCTCGATTTCGTCTCGGGCCTTTAATAAACCCTCGGGATGTTCATCATTGCTGCAGGGCCGCTAATGAACCATAATGCCCTCCAAAATCATGTTATTGTTATATTACGAACTTTCAGGCCATTTTTGGACTATAACCCCCCCCCCCCCCCCCCCCCCCCCCCCCACTCCCCAGCTGAACCAGATTACAAGACGCTGTCTGTTCCGATTATCAATCAAATCACTTCTGCGTATCAATGATTCAAAGTGCACTTTACTTTCATGCAAAAATTCAAGGTTGAAACGAGTGGAATTATCAGATTCTTATAAAAAGCGAAAAATAAAAAGAAAATCTAGTGTTTTTGAGTGGATACCGAAAATTATCTCACTTGTGACCGAGACAAATGACATTTGTATCGGTCACTCGTGAGATAATTTTTGGTATCCACTCAAAAACACAAGATATCCTCTATTTATCAATATGTACTGATATTTGCATTTGCATGGGTTTAACAACTCTTTCTCTGTAAAGTTGAGGGTTAATATATATTATCTGAATATATTTGGTTGAAATGTAAACAAGACATGTGCAGATATGGATATAATTAGAACCAGCTCGTCGATTCAGTTCTTATGATACCCATATCTATATGGCTATACATTTATCCTTTTCGAACTGTAGTGATTAGAAATATTAGAACAGATTACAGCGATGTGAAGTTAGTTACTTATTCCTTATTTGACATTTTGACATTTTTTATTCCATCAAAACAGAAAAATAACTAACTTCACATCGCTACAGATTACTTACTACATGTCTAAACAAGTTTCCTCGTGCAATGTATTATGCTATATATTTCTTGTGTCATGTTATGTACATGTTTACCTGTAAAGAGTGTAAATAAAACCGCTTTGTATTAACCTTGTATTTCTATTTCAGTCCCCTAAACCAACTGCCACCAGAAGGATGAATAATTATACAAATACGTATTTTAACATTTTTATAGGTTCAGAAAGAATTTGTTTCCATCAATTTGCTTTAAAATTTCCTTTCAGTTGAAAATAAATTATTGGTTGAAATAATGAAAAAAGTGTTTCTTAGTGTCCGTTTCTTAGTGTCCTGTTTCCTATTGTTCTACCCAAAATTGTTTTATAGTGTCCTGTTTCTTAGTGTCCGATCACCTTTTTATCTCGCCCCGTCACCTGCAATCCTTTTGCATTGCATACGGGCCCTTGCTACACTCAAAGGACACTGTAAAGTTTCAGAACTCGCCTCGCAGATTGTCTAGCTTCTTTTTATGATGATTATCGACCAGCCTCCGGCATTATAGCTGCTCCCTCTCCCACCCCTACCATTCCTTTGGCACACGTAAAATACTTTAACCCTTTACCCAACGTAACGGCCAAAACCGACCAGCGTTATTCTCAAAAATCACAAATTAATTTTCGTTATTTTTTTCATTTTTGGTTTCAAAAACATAGGTTATGACCCCTCATTGGAACGATCTCGTCGAGATCGTTCCAGTGGGGGTCATAACCTATGTTTTTGAGACCAAAAATAAAAAAAAATTAGTTATTCAAATTTTTTTTTTGCAAGTGTCGTCTGCTTTTCATGTTAGGTAAACGGTTAAATAATGGAGAGTTTCTCAGTTACAATCCTCGGAAAGTAAAGTCTTTTCCCACTACTACACTTCAGACGAAAGAGGGCACGCGCTGCCCCCCCCCCCCCCCCAGCCTCTGGGCACGAGGGGGGGGGGGGGGTCCGATGCCCTCGGTAGAACCTCCCCACAAATGAAAGACTCACTAATTTCGCTGTATACAGTGATGTATCAGACTCCTCCACCCAGACCGTCTGCATTGAAAGGGTTACCTAAATATTCTTGTTCACTCAGTTATAGACACTTCTTGTCTTGTCATAACTGAATGGAGGTTGATCCGCAAGTCATTTCACAATAAACGACAACGATCACATTATTTGGCTCTAACTGTAAATTACTCAAAGTTGACAACTTGAAAAAGGGACCAGAAATGATTTTATAGATTTTTATTAGAGCATACCCGGTGCTTTGTGTACGGATACTATACGTTCCTGCCCTTTTTTATCATCGTTTAGAATGTTTTTGTTTTTCTATCACAAGTTGTTGGAGTGTTTACCTAACCTGAAAAGCAGACGACACTTGCAAAAATAATTCTTGAATAACTAATTTTTTTCATTTTTTGTCTCAAAAACAAAGGTTATGACCTCTCGTTGGAACGAGCTCGACGAGCTCATTCCAACGAGGGGTCATAACTTATGTTTTTGAGACAAAAAATGAAAAAAATAATGAAAATTAAATGGCGATTTTTGAGAATAGCGCTGGCCGGCTTTGGCCGTTACGTTAGGTAAAGGGTTAAGATAACATTATTACTTCAAATGGCCATGGAACGATCACTGAGATAAGGGGCCTGCAATATCATCTTACGTATTCTTTTACAGTCTTGTCAATGCCTACCAGCCAGATACATCTAACCAGCACGTAGCCACATGAGGGATCCCCCCCCCCTGCCTCCCGCCCCCCACACACACACCTTTCCCGAGAAATGGTAATCTTATATGCATTCATGCCTGAAATCTATAAAACTGTTTCATGTACTTTCACCCTGGCCTTGGGTCATTTTACTCATCCCTGGTAATTCACCCTCGGCAATCAGCAGTGCCGAGGGACATGTTGAGGAAACGAAAAATATCCCCAGCAAAAATACTGCCGAGGATGGCTTCTTCAGAATGCCTTGTGGTGGCAGAAATTGCACAACTTCCAGATTACACAAGAAATCAAACCATGTGGGTTGGAATATGTTGTATTTCTAATCTTACAATTTACAGTGCAAGTTGTAGCATAACCACTAAAAACTATATGTGTTCAGCTTCTATGATGATAACACCAGAATCTTACATCAGTTTCTGGAAAGCTCTCACAGAGCTTTCCAGAAACTGATGTCAGATTCTTATGTTATCAACATAGAAGCAGTGAGATACTGGGTTTGTAGTTATGCTGCATCTTATTTTCACTCATACTATACATATGCAGCAAGTCGCCAGCTTACTTCCAAGGTTTTTGCTCAGCATTCACATGGTTCATCGTGTATCCCGAACTACTTTCACATGTTAAAGTTACTTGAAAGTTTTCATTTCACCACATACGACATATACATGGCAATTGAGACTATGCCCTGGCCCCCTGATGATTTTTACACAGGTTTAGCGAACAGGTTTCACAGCACAAGTTTTCCACAGCAATTTTTTTGCCCGAGGAAACAAGGATGAATTCCCAGGACTGTTTTACTGTAACAGATTGAGAGACAAGGCGGGAGCCGAGGCTCGAACCATCGACCTTTGTCACACAGATGCAGCAACTGATTTCTTTTATTATTAAAACATAAAACAACTATAAATTTTATTAACAAATATCACAGGAAATAATATAATAGTAATATTATCATTTATGTCAATAACGAATAATAACATGATCATCATCCATATCTTAACCCTTTACCTAACACGAAAAGCAGATGACACTTGAAAAAACAAAATTCTTGAATAACTAAAGATTTAAATTTTTTGTTTCAAAAACATAGCTTATGCCCCCTCATTGGAACGAGCCCATCGAGCTCGTTCCAATGAGGGGTAATAAGCTATGTTTTATAGGCAAAATATAAAAAAAATAATGAAAATTTAATGGTGATTTTTGTAAACAGGTCTGGTCGGTTTTAGACGTTACGTTGGGTAAAGAGTTAATGAATGAGGTCTAAAAGACTGCATTACACACCCATGGGAATCAGGGCTACTGCCCGTACTTTGACTGTCAGAGCCTATCACAGCGACTGTTTCACCACGAGACTAAGAGATCCGGTCCAACCAGGCTGGTTGTTAAATGGCCCTTATACCTCGACCGCTAAACTACTCTCACGTTATTTGAGATTCATCCACCGGGAATCTTGCCCCAGATTCAACCCAGAGCGATCGAAACATCCACCGTGGTCCACCACAACATCCAAAATGCCAACCAACTGCTGAGGGCTGGTCAACGGCACGAATGTAACAGATCCAGAGAGAAGTGCGGAAGCCGAGGCTCGAACCGTCGACTTCAGCACCGATTTACCACGAGCCTAAGAGATCCGGACCAACCAGTTTGGTTGGTGAATGGCTAAATGATAAATTAAGCCTACTATGGTTATTCCTAAATTCTCTGGGTATTTAACCCACTACAACCTGATGTCAAAATGGTAAATTTTTCAACAGCAAATATTTACCACAGTGTAGTTTGATATTTAACCAAATATACCTTGTTTGACAGAGCTCCGTGAGCTCTGTCAAACAAGATATAATTTGGGTAATTATGGTTGTTGTCGGGTCGTTTTCGTAATTAAGATATACTCGCATTCAATTGAACATACCGCCCCCAAACACCCCACTTCATCCTTGCCCTTCTAGGATCATACTAACCACGCGCCACTATGAAAACCTAGATTGCAGGCGGCCTTTATCAAACCAAAGAGCGACACAAACGCATATAGCCCGGACAACACGCACTGGGTTGCGTACTGACATCACCATGGTAATAGCGTTGAAACTTGGCTACAACACACGATACATATCACATTAGATCTCCAAAGAGCCCCCCCCCCCCCCCCCCCCGCATTGAGTTGAAGCGTGCTACAGTTTTATATCGTCCCTGGAGTGCAACAAGGCGCCATCTGCAATGCAAAAGCATTGCAGATGGCGCCTTGTTGCACTCAAGGCACGATACATGTGTATATATATACAATGTCAGTATTATTGATTGCCATATTACAATTTATGGCACGTTCTAAACTCCAGCTCTTAATTCATACTCAGAGTCGAGCACCCTTTTTGATGCCCATCTCCCCCTCCCACCCTCGAATGCTTCCGATGTCCTTGGATATTGTAAAATATATCCTCGCATTTTCTACATATATAGTTTTATACACTACTGTGCCACCCGTGTATACTACGAAGAAAAAGGTTAATTTCTGCAAAAATACCCGCTGACATTTCTACCAACTGTTACACCAAGATTGCCTTCCGCCTAACACATGGCACGCGATCGGCAGCAGAAGGCTGAATTATTTATCCTTGAGAATATACCTGGAACTTAATTAAGCACCCCCTGAAATCTTTCATGACGGAGAAGTTGCTGGTACTGATTATTATGTTTTAATGATTGCTATGTCTTGTATTGAAACATGATGTGTCTGGTTGATAGCGTACCCTCAACACATCCCCTCGTCCGTCCACGTGAAGCATGCTTCCCACGAGTGTCACAAAAAAACACAATCATCCATATGCAATATCTGGGTATAAAACATGAAAATTTGTCACTTCTTTTATCAGTAAATGTTGACATGGCAAGGAGGAGACTACTAGAGGCACTAAGATGGCAACAAAACGTTGGCATGCATGCAACATGCATGTCATTCAAAGCTATTGGAAGGCAACTTGGCTATAGTCATTCTGTAATCAGCCGACTTGTCCGAAAACATCAACAAACCAACGATGTTAAGGACAGACCAAGGGCTTCACAACTCCAAAAGACCTCTCATCGAGAAGATCGGATTTTGGTAGGCCTCGTTATGAGTGAACTCTTTGCTTCAAGTGGGGGTTTGAAACGCCTTTAGCTCCCCAACAGGCGTTTGTGCAACAGAACTGCCCGGAACCGTCTCAAAGCAATGGGTATGAGGTCCAGAAGGGTCATCAACACCAAAGACGACGTTTGGAGTGGTGGATGGCACGACAACATTGGAATCGTAGGACGTGTAGGAGAGTCCATTGGTCAGACGATAGTAGGTTCCTGCTTCAAGTCACAGATGGTCGCATGAGTGTGGAGGCATAGAAATACTGCTTACGTGCCCAGGAACATCAGACCTGCTGTTCCGTATGGTGAAAGATTAATAATGATCTGAGGATGCCTCTCTCGTGATTGTAAACTTGATATGGTGACTATATATGGGAATCACAATGGTTATCGGTACATCCGGGATATTCTCAATCCGATTGTCGTGCATCATTTTGACAACTACCCGTTGGCTACTCGCCCTGTATTCATGGACGACAATGCAAGATCACATCGTTCCCTTGATGTGAGAGCATTCCTTCTGAACAACGCTATCACAACACTACCTTGGCCTGCAATGAGCCCCAATTTAATCCCCTTAGAACACATCTGGGACTTTCTTGGACGCCGGCCGTGTGCAAGCAAGGGATCCGCGTGTACAGAATTTGGCATATTTGGAAGCTGCATTTCATGAGAAATGGCAGTTGTTGCCTCAGGACCGTATCAGAAAGCTCACTGGTAGCATTAGGACAAGGGTTTAGGGTGTCATCCGGGCACGCCGTGAATACACTTTCTACTGATGCCAGACATTGCTGTTGTGTTCAGGAAGTCACAAGTTACATTTTTTGTCAGTTATTACCGGCACTGTTTCATCAAGGACCGTTCCGGCACCTTACTTGTTGAGAGAACATGTTTCCGTCAAAAACATAAGTGGCAGATATGTGTAATTAGCGCCATTGAAATGCTGCATATTTTCATCATTGTGTTGTCTTTCATTTGTCATTAGACCATTCTTTCCGCAAACAATCACTTTAGCCATCTGAAAGAGAGCATGAAAGTAATGACAGTTTCTATTAACATCACTGCGAAAAACAGGGGTGCTTAATTAATTTCCAGGTGCAGATTTATCGTCTTTGCTGTTTGTCTTCTGTCAGTGTTTCAGCAAAACAATTCTGCTTTATTTCCACCTCTCTATTTTATCATTGGATGAAGCCCAGTTCCACAACTTGAGTGACTGGAAGCATGTGTCTAGTCAAAGCGACACTAACTCCCCACTCCCTCCTCTCTCCCAATAATTTTTCAAGTGGGGATATTTTCGTCAGGACTGGAGTCTTGGAATATCGTTTTCTCCCACAACTAAGGTACTGATACATATATGAGGCAGCTGGGAGAGATATGCCTGCCTCACCCACCTACGTGACAGCTATCTCCCCCCACCCACGTGACCAACCTATTTTGGATTAAAATATTAGTAGACGAACGTTTGTCGAAGAAAATAGAAATAAAACTACAGACCGTAAAACCAAAGGACATTTGACTCATATGAATTTTTGGATGAACGCCATTTTGAGGTGGAGAGAGTTGCGCGAAATTCCCGTCGCAAGGTAAAGCGAAAGCACTGCAGAATTCATAATATGACGTCATCGGAATGAATCGCTGTTCATTTTTCTATAAATCTTTAGCCCCTGTCTTGCCGGCGTTGGAATTTAATTTTTTGGTATATACCTGTGATATTTACAGAACTTTTGTGTGTTCTTTCCGATAAGCAAATTATTTTTTTTCAGAAACGAACAACAAAATTGTTCGATATAGTTGCACGCGCCCCTGAATTACTTTTGATGACGTCAGACTGTTTTGATACGGGTGAGGGAGAAATATTATCCCTGATGGAGGGCGGGTGTGAGATGGGGAAATCTCACCCTCGGGACAAGATATTTGGTCCATACACGAGGCAAGCCTCGTGTCTGGCCCAAATATCTTGCCCTCGGGTGAGATTTCCCCATCTCACACCCTCACCCACCAGGGAAAATAATAGTTTCTTGCTAGTAGTCATCTACTTTCTCATTAGACTAGATTTAACACAGCAGTCTGTCATATAAGTTGGGGGTCGACAGTACCCGATTCGGAATGTTGGGGTCCCATTTATATTTATTCATACAATAACATGATTTTCGAGGCTGTTGGGCTCCATTAATGGACCGCCATCTGTGATTAGCAGCCCAGCAGTCATTAGCAGCCCGAGGCGATAGCTAATGGGTGTGGGACTGCTAATCGCAGATGTAGGTCCAGTAATGGAGCCAAACGGCACCTGAGAAAGTCATATTTTTATTATTATTATCAATACTGAGAAATTATAAGAACGGTTTTCGACTCTGTTGGATTTATATTATTTCGTGGAAAGAATCAATCGAAACACCCTATTTATTAAGCAATCGAAGGCAAAACACTTTATATATTTATTTCATTCAACACCAATCAACACTAATGAAAGGTGTAAACTCCTTTGGGAAATGCAAAAATAGCCACCAGCGACAGTAGTATGTCATGTACCCGGACAGGGATCATTCGGGAGACTCCGGTGGTGGACCCCGGAAGTGACGTCATGTCACGTGACCTAGTGGCGCCATATTGTGTTGCCATGGTAACCCGCGTGCGCGGCCATGTTGTGACGTCATCTCCATAGTGATACGTGGTGTTAGTGCGCATGCGCAGCGCGTGTTGTTAGGGTGATACGTGTTTCCGTCGTCCATTTTGTATACTGGAGGCCGCCATCTTGGTTTCTATGGTAACATGTGGTTGCTATGTTACCTAAAGGCCTACAACAGGACATGATATGTTCAGAGGGTATGTTCGATTGAATCGGAGTGAATCTAATTACAACAAACAACCCGAGAAGTTGTATTATTTCGAATTATTTCAGAATTCTCTGCTTCTATCTATATAAGCAATAGTTTTCGTCTACCTGACCATGTTCCTTTGTTCTAGAGTATACTCCAGTAGCGTAGAAGAGCCCATTAGTTGTGACAGCTTTGCTTATTATTACTATATTTAGCTTTTCTGGTCTATTCTTGTTAGTTCTGACCCTATTCCAAGTACTCTTGTTGTTTCATTTATCTAGATCAATTATATAAATTGTAACTAACCAATCAGATTGCTTGATTTTTCATAACCTGTATGTAGAGTTATCTCCCCTTATTACAACGAAGTTGCCTCCGATTCTCATCGCCTCTACATCCAATGGCAATATCCCCGGGCACCCCAATTTCGGCACCCCTTTTTTGAAAAACATATGACCTTCGGCACCTCTTTTTGTCATATGTGCTTATGTGAAAAGGCACAATGTGACACAATGTGCCCTAGCACATAGGCACATACGGGTATTTGAGGATACCTATGGCCTGGTATTGTATTATTTGAGGATACCTACTAGAGAATCCCTTTTTGTCATATGTGCTTATGTGAAAAAGCACAAAGTGACACAATGTACCCTAGCACATAAGCACATGTTTTATGTGCCGATATGTGAAAAGGCACAATGTGACACGTTGTGCTTTTTCACATAAGCACATGCGGGTATTTGAGGATACCTATGGCCTGGTATTGTATTATTTGAGGATACCTTCTGGCGAATCCCTATTTTGTCATATGTGCTTATGTGAAAAAGAACAATGTGACACAATGTGCAATAGCACATAAGCACATGTTTTATGTGCCGATATGTGCTTATGTGAAAAGGCACAATGTGACACAATGTGCCCTAGCACATACGACCAAAAAGGGATTCCATAGCCACAGGTGTTTTCCAAAAAGGGATTCTTAAAAAGGGATTCCGTAAAATGGGATTCCTATCCGACTCCGCAAAATGGGATTCCATGTTTTATATAATAAGATAGAAATAACATGATTTTGTCGGGCGTCCCGGTTGAATAACGACTCTTGACTGAATAACAGCCCTCTGGCTTATTAACGGTAATAAACCCTCGGGTCGCTATTCATTCCTCTCGGACCGTTAATAAACCGTAACGGCCTCCAAGCTCGTGTTACTGTTATATTACATTTCCAGAAAGTCTCTAGTTTCTTGTTATAATCCCGACTGACTGATATCCCTACTACATCATAAATGCACACATTCGATGAAGGTATGTAGAGTTGAACAATATATCGAAATACCGAACTGACACCCATATCGTGGGGATACAGAACCGAACCAATCACCGAATACCAAAACCGTCTGAATTTTCATATTTTCCTACATTCACTATTTATAAGGTCTTGTCGAGACTTCATTAGTACTGAAATGGTTAACCGGATAATCGGTTTAAAACCAGTTAGCTACCTAACCGATTACAAAACCCGTCAACCGGTTATCCGAAATATCGATAGTGATCGCCATTCCACGCTTAAAACATAGTAAACCTGTCGCTTCTCCTTTGTGATAGGTTACATATCGAATCTGCGTTGTATATATTGAGAAATTATCCACTTTGGGGTTCAAGACTTCGTCAATGATCGTCAGTTTCCGTGAGTAATGGGTAATCGCTGAAACTATTCCGTAGTGTGTACTCGACAACGTTCGTTTGTATACACACAAAGGAATAATTTAAGAATAATGCTTTCCAGTTCCTATAGTTTTGATCCCATATTCGGTGATAACCGGATATTATCCGGTTATAGCCCTCGGTTAGTCGGTTACGAAAATGAGCCAACCGTTTCAGCTCTAGACTTCATAGCAGTTAAAGGGTTGAATTTCATGAGAGAAGTGACTGATTTTTTTCCAGTTTTGTTAACCCTTGACAATTTTATCGAATTCCCACTAGACTACAACGTGGCCAGTTTCTCAGCAGTGATTTCTAGTAAAATCTTGGCTACCCCTTAAGGCAGCCTAGAAATTACTGCCCAGGTGTCTGTTGTCAGCAAGACCTAAAGACGGTATGCTAAGGACACATGTTTGAGATCGCAAAAAGCCTCAATGGGCTTCTAAAGCTTAACCCTTTGAACCATAGTGGTATCTTCCATGCCAGTTCAATGGCAGCAATTAGAAGAGTCCATATTCATTATTTGTGGTACGGGGACGCGGTGGCGTCGCGGTAACCGGTTCTCGTCAGATCACCGAAGTTAAGCAACGTAGAACGCGGTTAGTAGTTTGATGAGTGACTATTTCAGCGACTGATTCGCGCTCCCGCGTTGTGTCCTTGGGCAAGGCACTTCACCCCGATTGCCTACATGGGGGTACGATGACACTCTGGACTAAGGCGTACTGCACGTCGATGGTGCGCATGTCTTTAACCAATCTAACCCTTCCTGTGCCGCAGTGCAGAGTTACGATGTTGGGGAGCTGACAGCTGCTCGTCGTTGCTGGGTGGTTCTCTCCGGGTACTCCGGCTTCCTCCACCAGTAAAACTGTCACCGACATGATATGACCCTTGCTGTTAATGTGTCGTTAAACCCTAATAAATAAATAAATTATTTGGGGTAGACCAATCAATATTTTCTTCGTACAGCCTCGGGCTGCACGTTGAAAATATTGATTAGTCTACCCCACACATTTACTGAACAGCCATCCTATATAATGACGTTGTGGCGTATCATCTTCCAGGCCGGAAGAACAGCCGTTAGTGTTCAAAGGGTTATGGCGTGTTTTGAATAAATCACAATATTTAAGATATGTGCTGGCAAAAGAATGGCAATGTTGATACAAGAACAACTTATTCTGTATTTTCCTGTTGTGAATTCCCCCTTGGCACTATCAGTAAATCTCAAACAAGTTAGACAACGAATTCTGAATTATTACATGTACAGTGGAGCCCACTTAATTGGATATCTCTTAATTGTATATCCCTGTTAATTGAATATAATTTTCAAACACAAAACCATTTACCATACCTTCAGTACAAATTTGATCGTTGTGGAGTAAACGCCTGTTATTTGTATATAAATTTTTGTAATATGTCGAAAAAATTACTGTGACATGCACCCATTTCCCCTTATTTATCAACCTTTTTGGCTTCACTACACCCAATAGACATTTATTCTATTATATCTTGTTTGACAGAGCTCTATGAGCTCTGACAAATAAGATATAATAGAATAAATGCTCACTTTACCTCCAGAACACAGAAAACTGACCTTTTCCCTGTTAATTGTATATTCCTGTTAATTGAATAATTTTCACTGGCAAAATGGATATTCAATTAAGAGGATTCTACTGTATTACGTTCCATTCGATTAATCAATTTCTCAAAAATCTGTTCTTTTGTAGCTGCTGCTTTGAAATTAGAACCAATTTTATCGTATACTGAGTTAACGTCTGTCAAAGAACATTTATAATTTTTCAAATTATTTAGCGTACCTGACATAGTAGGAATACGCATTCCATTAATGTTTGTGGACAATAGTTCTTCTTTATTTCCATCGCACACTTGTATGTTCAGGTAACGATTGATTGATTTATTTCTCACCTTGGTTCCACTTACATGAAGTAATGTTCCAATAACAGTAAAATCCTCGCTAACTGGCTGTATGAGAGCTGACGTAGTTTCTTTTATGTTTACGGCTTCAGTAGCAAATGTTACCGTCTGACGTCACAACGCGAAATACTTGAAATGACGTCGCCCGTTTCGTAATTGCTTCATCAACGGAGTGACAAGAAGCCGCTTCATTTTTTCTGGATTTTTTCATACGTGCAGCAGATGGTGTTCACCGGTTTACGATTTTACTGAGATGGAATGAGTTTATCTGGTTTATTGATTATTTATCCAGTCGTGGGGTACACGAGAGGTTTTTTTTTTACTAAACGTGTGATCGTTAAAAGTTGCCTTGAACAAGGCAACTTTTAACGATCACAAGTTTAGTAAATAAGCCTCTCGTGTTTCATGACTTAGGTTTTGGACTATGGGTAGTGTCTTATTGGAACAGAAACGTTGTGATGAATTGACGGTAACATGTTCTGAGGTTTGCGGCTCGGAGCGTATGTTCAACATAAACTCTGAGCCGTAAACGTCAGACCATGTTACCGTCAATTCGTCACAATAACTTATAAAGTTGCACAAATATATAAAGAATAATAAAAATACAGATATATAGCACATGTCCGTAAGGAGAGAGTAAAGGACGCTCAATTTCACAACTTGGGAGGTAGGGTGCACTGGCTTTGACATTAGAACCAATTTTATCGTGTACTGAGTTAATCGAGTCCTTCGAAGAACATTGATAAGTTTTCCATTTATTTGCCGTACCAAACATACTAGGAATACGATTTCTATCACTGCTTCTGGGCAATAATTCTTCTTTATTTAATGCTCAGGCATCAATTCACGCTGAAAAATTAAGTCATATTCCCCTGTCGGTCGGCAAAACGAAATATCAAAATGATATTTAGAAATCGATATTTCATCGTAGGTTCGGATGACGAATCACATGTACTTTAAACGAGTCAGCACATCAGTAATGAATTCCAGAGTCCCAAATACAAACGAATTCAAATAATTGATAGTGACAGTGACTAAATCAATTCATTAAATCAGCGGTTTCAAAGTTTGAATGTCTCATTCACCTTCCAGCGAAAAGCCGAAATCACTTTCAAATTTCTTCAGTTCAACTTCACACGTCTTCAGTGCATTGAGTTCAAAAAAAATAAAATGACGTGTCTTGTTATTGAAAATAAGAAAGTGGTGTTTTTTGTTATTGTTCTATTTCTTCGAAACACATTGCGATTATTTCAATTCGCCAGCCTTGGTAAATCGTAAAGTTAGGGGAGAAATAAGACGGGACTACTTTTTGTGCGGATATTCACACATTCCAATGGTTGGAGTTTGGTTGTTGTAATTTTTGTATGGACGCCGGTTCGGCACATAAATTTTGCGCCTTAATGGCAAATAAAGGCCACAAATTGGAGAGTCTGTAGTCGTAGAGCATTAAATAAAAAGAAAATTCACGAAAATTTGATGAATACCGAAAATATCTCGTTCGTGGCTACAAGAAATATGAGGATCTTCACTCGCGACAGCGTCGCCCGTGAAGATCCTCATATTTCTTTGTAGCCACTCACGAGATATTTTCGGTATTCATCAAATTTTCGTGAATATCCTCTATTTCTTACCACCCCACGGTTTTATCTTTCGAGGGCGCTCAATTTCACAACTTGCGAGGTAGGTTGCATTTTCTTGCAGTGTAGAGTCACCCTTTAATTCAATGTGAATTGCACAATGTTTATCTGAGTAGTTGCTGGAGAAATCGTGAACAATTAAATTATTTGTGACACGGAATAGACTTTCGCTCCCAATCATATAATCAACAACACTGCCACCATTCCATGTTACGCAGGTCAATTTCCCTATACCTGTATCTTGCCCAATCCTACCGTTAAAAATATATAAATTATTTTTTTGACACAGATCGAGTAAATCTTTGCCATAACTATTCATTAAGTTATCTTGCGAATGTCTTTCAGGTATATTTGAATTTGCCCAAACATAGTTTTGTTCATTGATACACTTTTTAAGTAACTCGTTAACACCGAAGGTGTGTTCAAGTTTAGACTCTTTTCCAGAAGGTATGTAATCTTTGTTGGTTGATGTTCTTGCATTAAAGTCACCAACTAACAGGACATGCTCCCCCTCCCTTCTTATTTGGTGCAGTTCAGTTTCAATCTCTTTTCGCCAATTTTCATTGCAGTATTTTGAACTCTTAGGTGGTATGTATACCAATCCAAGGACTATGCATGTCTCAAGAGAAATACATTTGTGTGAAATTCTTGCCCACATTATATTTTTGCAGTTACTTTCAATTGTGTTTACGTATCCTTCTAAGTAATTCTTAATTGCTAGAACGATTCCCCCCGATGGTCTCTTTACTTCATTCTTGTTCCTACCTTTTGTAGCAAACACTTTAAAACCTTTGATATATGGCGTGAATCCGTTGAACGTATTACTTTCACTAAAACATAGAATATCATATTTTTGGATAAGTTTACGAAACTCTGGATTTATTAGTCGTGTTTCGAGACCATTAACATTAAGGGCTAATATTTTAAGCCTGGACTGATTATCATCATTTTCATCATCACCATGTTCTCTTAACATCACAACATGTGAAGTAGTGCCATACACAACATCTTCGTCTGAATTATTACATATATTAAGTTCCATTCCATTAATGAATTTCTCAAAAGTCTCTGTTTTCGCAGCTGTTGCTTTGAAATTAGAACTAATTTTATCGTATACTGAGTTATAAGAACATTGATAAGTAGTAGGAATACGCTTTCTATCAGTGCTACTGGGCAATAATTCTTCTTTCTTACCACCCCGCAGTTTTATCTTTGGAGGACGCTCAATTTCACAACTTGGGATGTAGGGTGCATTTTCTTGCAATGTAGAGTCACCTTTTAATTCAATGTGAATTGCACAATGTGTATCTGAGTAGTTGCTGGAGAAATCATGAATGAGAAAATCATTTGTGACACGGAATAAACTTTCGCTCCCAATCATATAATCAACTACACTGGAACCATTCCATGTTACGCAGGTCAATTTCCCTATATCTGTATCTTGCCCAATCCTACCGTTAAAAATATATAAATTATTTTTTTGACACAGATCGAGTAAATCTTTGCCATACCTATTCATTAATTTATCTTGCGAATGTCTTTCAAGTATATTTGAATTTACCCAAACATAGTTTTGTTCATTGATAAACTTTATAAGTAACTCGTTACCACTGAACGTGTGTTCAAGTTTAGAATCATTGTTGGTTGATGTTCTTGCATTAAAGTCACCAACTAACAGGACATGCTCCCCCTCCCTTCTTATTTGGTGCAGTTCAGTTTCAATCTCTTTTCGCCAATTTTCATTGCAGTATTTTGAACTCTTAGGTGGTATGTATACCAATCCAAGGACTATGCATGTCTCAAGAGAAATACATTTGTGTGAAATTCTTGCCCACATTATATTTTTGCAGTTACTTTCAATTGTGTTTACGTATCCTTCTAAGTAATTCTTAATTGCTAGAACGATTCCCCCCGATCGTCTCTTTACTTCATACTTGTTCCTACCTTTTGTAGCAAACACTTTAAAGCCTTTGATATATGGCGTGAATCCGTTGAACGTATTACTTTCACTAAAACATAGAATATCATATTTTTGGATAAGTTTACGAAACTCTGGATTTGTTAGTCGTGTTTCGAGACCACGAACATTGAGGGCTAAAATCCTCAGCCTGGACTGAACTTCGCCGTCGCCACCATCTCCTCTTATCACAGCAGTATGTGTCGTAGTATCATTTACAGCAGTTTCATTTGGTTTAATAGTTTTATTGAGTTCCTTTTCATTTATGAATTGTTTCAACAGTTTCCGTATTTTAGGAATTCTTGCGGCGCCACCAATTAGTAAAAATTCATGTATTCTGCCTATGTCCATTTCTGCATTTCTGAGGCATTTTTCAACGAGCTCAAATGTATCACAAAATAGGTCAGCACACATATGTTCAAATCGAGAGCTTGTAATTTTGCTTGCAAAATCCACACCTTCAAGAAAGGCATCTATTTTAATGATGGCTTCTGAATTGCTATATAATATTCTTTTAGCATGTCCACAGGCTGCGCGTAGTCTTCTCAGAGCTCTGGCATTTTTGGATATATCTTTCTTGTGTTGTCTTTTGAACGCTTCAATAAAGTAATTCACCATTCTGTTGTCAAATTCTTCACAGCCGAAATGCGTCAGTCCAGCAGTTGCCTTGACTTCAAACAGTGACCCTTCATTACTAGTTAATATCGAAACATCAAATGTCCTATCCCCGGAATCAAATATCAAAACATTTTTCTCACTCTCAGTAGCATATTTGCAAAGACCATTCGCAAGAGCAGCAGCTGCCGGTTTATAATCTGGGCATCCATATCTGTTCTCGTCGCAGCAGCCTTCTTTATGGTCTCTGTGCATCGTTGCAAAATGATGGCACGGCGATCACAGCATCAGAAACGTTTCCTTTTCTCCGGGATAATCTCCAGGGTGCCTCTCATTTTCGTTAATACCATAGAATATATTTCCTACGAGTTAATTTTGTTTCATTCTGGTACACAACTTGAATTATTGTTTTTTTTCATTGTTGTTTACGAGGGTAAGTGGCCAATGATTTATATCATTTTGTACGGTTTGATCGTAGTTCTTCCATCCAGGAAAAGTTTTTGCACCAAACACTGTGTTGCGAATATTTGTTAGACTTCGATTCTTCGCCGAGTCACGAATGCCATTCACCTTGTTCTGTTTTCCTAAATATTCGCTATAATTATGCGCACCGCCTGCATTCTTTTCGGAAAAAGGAATGATATTCGAACTGGAATATTTATTTGTTGAAATATACAGTGTTGCCTTCTCAGTTGAAATATTGTATTTACCCGACACAGACCGCTCATGTACGTACTCCTTTCATGAACATGTATTTGTTTGAAGTTTTTTTATATTGATCTTCTAGGAAAGCTGTTTATAGATATGACTGATCTACAACACATAGTCTATTGATCTTTTGTTACCTAATGCAGTTTGCTTACTTCAAAACGTACAATGAGAAAACAAGAAAACGTTGTGCAAAGCACAAGCGCAAGAACAAAGGACCGAGAAGATTTTATTTGCCTTTATCAGACCCGAAGCAGGCGCTGTGGGGTGAGGGCGATTCGCTCCATAACGATGTATGTCGGAAATATTTCGTTGTCCGTCAAGAAAATTGTTTGTCGTCAAAATGCCAATATTTTCTCTGAAACCACTAATTTAGAAACAAACTACAGCAAAGTCGAGGGTGGCATATACCCCTGCCTACAATACCACGGATAGCATTACAGATGACAGACATGTGACAGATTACAGACCATTGGGACATGTATCATAAGAACTATCAAGTGTCACCATAGGATGACACAAAATGGTACCCCCACCTCTTTACCAAAATAATGAAAATTAATTGGCGATTTTTGTGAATAGCGCTCGCTGGCCGGTTTTGGTCGTTACGCTGGGTAAAGGGTTAAACACCATTTATTTTCACAACACTGGATTCCAGTCGATTCGCCACAAATAGGATATTTCCGTAGTATTTATTTATTTATTTATTTATTGATTTATTGATTTATTTATTTATTGGTGTTTAAGGTTACATATTTATGCACAATTGCTAGTGACCGTGGCAGTTTTACGGGTGGAGGAAGCCGGAGTACCAGGAGAGAACCACCGAGCTGTCCGAGCATCGACGAGCAACTATCAGCTCCTCAACATTCGAACTCTATTCAAGCTCCGATCAAGCAGGGTTACAGCGGTTGAGGACATGAGCACCATCGACACATAGTCTATTGATCTTTTGTTACCTAATGCAGTTTGCTTACTTCAAAACGTACAATGAGAAAACAAGAAAACGTTGTGCAAAGCACAAGCGCAAGAACAAAGGACCGAGAAGATTTTATTTGCCTTTATCAGGCCCGAAGCAGGCGCTGTGGGGTGAGGGCGATTCGCTCCATAACGATGTATGTTGGAAATATTTCGTTGTCCGTCAGGAAAATTGTTTGTCGTCAGAATGCCAATATTTTCTCTGAAACCACTAATTTAGAAACAAACTACAGCAAAGTCGAGGGTGGCATATACCCCTGCCTACAATACCACGGATAGCATTACAGAAATGAAACATTTATTACTGGGTGACGCTGAAAGATGACAGACATGTGACAGATTACAGACCATTGGGACATGTATCATAAGAACTATTAAGTGTCCCCATAGGATGACACAAAATGGTACCCCCACCTCTTTACCAAAATAATGAAAATTAATTGGCGATTTTTGTGAATAGCGCTGGCCGGTTTTGGTCGTTACGTTGGGTAAAGGGTTAACCCTTTACCCAACGAATCGGCCGCGTACCAGGAGATAACCACCGAGCTGTCCGAGCATCGACGAGCAACTATCAGCTCCTCAACATTCCTCAACATTCGAACTCTATTCAAGCTCCGATCAAGCAGGGTTACAGCGGTTGAGGACATGAGCACCATCGACGTGCAGTATGCCTTGGTACACGGCGTCATCGTGCCCCTATGTTGTAAGCAACCGGAATAAAGTGCCTTGCCCAAGGACACAACGCGGGTCACAGAGTTAACAGCAGGCACCAATAGTGCCTGGAAGTCTGCTGGCGTATTCGTTCCAGAGCTGATAATAAAATAATATTTCAGGAGAACAACTCATGGCCAAATGTGCTTCAGATATAAAAAAAAAACAAAGGTAGGCATTTAAAAACACTTTAAGATGCAACGACGGGGCTACATTATTTGGAAGGAACAACACTCTCTGCATTTTTTATCGAAGATGGTCTGCATGACCGACGAACATCCGAAGGCGATACCACGAATTTTCATCGAGAAACAATTGCGTAATTCTAAGAAATTCAAGAAGGTAATATGGCAGCTACGTAGTTTCCATATAATAATAGTGTGTGGTATGATGGCGATCTTTCTCATTCATTTTAGACAACATTGTATATCCATGTTTTTTTCGACTCAGACCACCTTAACTAAAATGTTAAAAAAACAGATAACGAAAACAAAAACGAGAGTTTCGCAATTTACCCCCACGCAGCTCTGTCGCTGCATTTTGGATAAATTTGATTTCCTAGCTTTGTTCTTGGATATCTGATGCATATCTAATTGCTTGATAACATCCCGTACCCTATTTTTCCCAATACCCCCCCCCCCCCCCCCCCCAATAAGCATACTAACCCTTTCCTTTGTATCACACACAAACCACATATCATTCATTATCCCATCTCACTTCTCCATTAAGGCCCACTCCCAGCAGTCCTGGAAATGAGACGGGCGAGAGTGCAATTGCTCCCGTCAGCACCCGTGATTTCCGTTTTACGGTAGCTAAAAAATGCACTCGTTGGAAAATATTGTAAAGCACTAATATACTGTGAGAGTATATAAATGTGTTGTTTTGAGAAAGCAGCACACTGTGGACAGTGGCAAGTTACTGTCATAATTCTGCAATTCCTTATACATTTAACCCTTTGAACACTAGTGGTATCTCTCATGCAAGTTCAATGGCAGCAATTAAAAGAGACCATATTCATTATTTGGGGTAGACCAATTAATATTTTCAACGTGCAGCCTCGGGGCTGCACGTTGAAAATACTGATTGGTCTACCCCCACACATTTACTGAACAGCCATCCTATTTAATGACGTTATGACGTATCATGTGCCTGGCTGGGAAAGCAGCCGCTCAGTTTCAAAGGGTTAAGGCTTTTGGTGTTTGGTGACAGTATTCCCTCGAAAATTCTTTTCTAACATTTTACGGGTGCAATTTACTCTCGTCTCTGATTTCGCGGGAGCTTAAAAACAACTGCACCCGTCAACTTTGTTCATTTCCAGCACTGATCCCAGTGAATCTTATTCTGTTGGGGTGGCGTTTTGGATATTCTGATAGAAACTGTTCCAGGGTCTCAACTACGCCTAACAGATTAGTTGTAAACTGGGTCAGAGGTTTCGCAATGCTTATTTTGCCCAATTGTTTTGTATCCATTCCTGAATGGGTTGTTTAGAGTTTGAAGATATTAATGAAGCTCATTGGCAATCTAAGGGGTTCCTAAGATGATAATCCGACTTGCACGGCTGACAGTTTTCGTCACTGCAAGACGTCCGCGGGAAAGCACACCCCCACCCCCTCCCTTACCCAACTTCCAACGGCGTCAGCAAATTCAACGTTAAAGATATGTGAATTTCATACAAAAATCGAAACGCCAGCGAACTTGTATCACCGATGCGCGCACCACCCCCACAAACAGTGCCGTATCAACCCATATCCCGGCCCCTAGGCTTTTAGGTACTTCGGGGCCCCCTCCGGCACTTCAATCTTTTACCCCACTACAGCTGATAGCCTGACCCTCAGTAGGGAGAGATGCAGGCTGCAAGTCGAGAGGTCCTCGATTCGAATCCCACCTACGGCAACCTGCGTTGTGTCCATGGGCAAGACACTTCACCCCCATTGCCCACGCACGGGCACTTTGGCGTTGTGTACTAAGGCGTACTGCACGTCCGTGGTGCACTTGTCTTCAACCAATGCTAACCATGTTTGTGTGGAGTTGGTATGCTGGGGAGCTGACAGTTGCTCGCATTGCGCGGTAGTTCTCTCCGGGTACACCGGCTTCCTCCACCCGTTAAACTGTCGTGGTCATGATTAGTCATTGTGCAGTTTTATGTGACCTTAAACACCAATAAATAAATAAATAAATAAATAAATAAATAAATAAATAAATAAATAAATAAATAAATAAATAAGTTTGCGCACGAAATAAAAAAAAATGCCACCTGGGAATGGGTGCATACGTTGAGCATGAGATATGCCTTTAGCTGTACACATTCACACAATATGTCATACATGTCTAAAAGCATGTGATTATTTCTCGTCTGTGCAGATAACAGATAGAGAGAACAAAGACCTTTATAATGATTCAGTATGATAAGTTTCATATTAACTATATTGATTTTAATATGTCAAGCCACAAAAATCAATAAACGTGAATTTAAAAAAGTTGCTGATTCAGAGTATTTCTATTTATTTATTTATAAAGATTTAACGACGCTTCAACAGCCAAGGTCATATGGTGTCGATGACAGGCAGTTTTACGAGTGGAGGAAGCCGGAAAGAACCACCGATCAACGACGAGCAGCTGTCAACTCCCCAACATCGTCACTCCGCACTGCAGCACATGCAGGGTTAGATAGGTTGAAGACATGCACACCATCGACGTGCAGTACGCCTTAGTACACGTAGTCATCGTGCCCCCATGTGGACAATAGGGGTTAAGTGCCGGGAGTCCGAATCGATCGCTCAGACGGTCACCCATCTAAGGACTAACCGGGCTCGACGTTGCTTAACTTTAGTGATCTGACGAGAACCGATTACCGCAACGCCCCAGCCCCCCCCCCCCCCCCCGCCCCGCGTATTTCTATTCACATGGAAATAATGATTTCCCATCTCATCGGCATACGTGTCAGTTGGATTAAAAATTAACCCAAGTCCACTAGGTCGAGTGAATAACCCAACTTGGTTAATATTTACTCGACCAAGACGATTTGGGTTAATTTTT
Source organism: Pictodentalium vernedei (assembly GCA_031216915.1). NCBI lineage: Eukaryota > Metazoa > Mollusca > Scaphopoda > Dentaliida > Dentaliidae > Pictodentalium > Pictodentalium vernedei. The sequence continues at coordinate 307,443,262 of CM062288.1, forward strand.
AACTCAACTGAGTTTTCGCTGTATGTATGTAACTTTTATTGAAGAAGGGACTTTTAGTTTAACCCTTGATATAGAATTTACTGAGTAAACCATACATAAAGGCATACCCAGGAGGGGCATATCGATGGGGGTGGGTGGATAATGGATATGTTTGGCCCCTTCCCACCCCCAAATACTTTTTCTCCAATAAGCCCATTGCCGATTAGCCATCTTTGACGTTAATGATATGCAAGGTCAGAGGTAGCTTCGGGTAAACACTTCGGTCAGACTGTCTGTCAAGACTGTCATACATGCGCTTGAAACAACCAAAATGTTTCGCTTGATACGAGAAAAGGTGCATTTTCGATTTAATACTGAAAAAGATAGAAAAAATAACACACTTTCAACACTTCATTTAATGGACAGGGCAAAATAACATTGATTTTTTAGTGAAATGAATACCGCAATGAACCCCTTCCCACAAGCGAAGGCAGACTCGACATCATGGTTTTGTTTTGTTGGCGAGTGACAAAACTGCAGATATATCACTGAAATGACACAAAAATGTCCGCGTGAGTGAAAATGCAAACCCTGGGTATCCAAACAACCAACCCATACAAATATGTTCAAGCATAACACTCAGATGTTCCAGCTGAAAAAGGTTGGGGGTGGAGGGGGCGTGGTCCCTGAAAAGAGAATGAAAATCGTCAGCTAGTAGCAGTGTCGCGTGTCTACTAATAATATTTTGTCCATATACAGTACAAGTCAAAATGAGTTGAAGAATAACCACTACCGTTATAAACTATAGATGTAATGTTTCCTATACTAATAACACAAGAATCGGACATAACAATGCATGTACATGTACATGTATGCTGTAACCTTTTAACATGTTTTGGGTTTATATACAGCATTTAAGAGGGTTAATTGCATTGGAATTCCCATTGCATTATATTTTCCAATGCATAGAAATTCAAAATGTAATTTATAATGTCCACGAAAGAATATTATTTCAGGAAAACTAATTTTTTTGGTTGACGTAGCTTTGATATGCCAAAAACCATACCCATGAGTAGTGGGAATTCAATCTTTTGGTGCTGTTAATTCTTTTTTTCTTAAACATTAGAAAATGGATTGATAAGAATCTCCATAATCCACACACCTCACAGCCTAACCCTTAGTTAACAAATTGACTGCAAATTCACACATAATTCACGAATTAGCAGGTAAAAATGTTTTTTTAAAGTTTTGAACAAGACACATAATGTGATCTACCATCGGAATAAGGTTGTTCCTCCGAAGATCACATGATTCAATTTGCTTGAAGCTTTTGGTGTGAATTTGAAAAAATTAAATTGAAATTTCCAGTTTTAATGTTATCTGTGGGTAAAGGTTGAAAAAGTAAAGTACAAAATATATTATACTGCTTTTTGTGATCAAAGTACTACAATTGTAGATTATTTCAGCAAGTCAAAACTTCTTATTTTAAATTTGTTTTATAATCACGAAATATTGAAATGTGGCTTTGACTACAGTCGAATAATTTTTAATAGAACTAATCTGTAAATTAACAATTATTTATTTAATAGCCAAATATGAAATGTCTGGAAAAAAGACTTCTTATGAGTATAAATGCATGGTACAAGGTAGAAGCATATGTTCAAGTCTACAAATACTGTATGAATCAAAATAAGTCGTAGCATAACCGCAGTGAACAAAGTAGCCCAGTGGCATTACACCAATAGCACAAGAATCCGAAATCATTTTCCGGAAAGCTTTCTGTGAGAGCTTTCCCGACAATGATGTCAGGTTCTTATATTGCTGGTGTAGTTGAAGATGTATACTAGTAGTTTATAGTGGGTATTCTACGACGTAATTCGACTCGTACTGAAAGTCAAGTGATTTCTGAATTCCACTCGGAGGTCCGCTGGATGGAATTTTGCTTGTGCAAAACAATGCACATGGGCATGAACCACTGGCCATACTGGCAGCCAGTAAAAATTTGTAACTCACAAAGCAAATCTGCAGTTTAAGGAACACTGATAAGTTAGTTATCTGGTGGTCCATAAATTGCAGATTAGCTTTTTGAGTCCCAAACTTTCTACAAACTGGCAAGAATATGTTGGAAATATATGTATATTCACCTACTTAGAGAAGAAGTACAAAATCACCCTGTGTGTTCTGTAATACAAAATCCATGTATGCACATTTTGGTCATGTATCCGGGGTCGAGGAGAGGGTGGGGCCCAGGGTAGCAACTCGCAGAGCCTGGAACTTTGGGGGGGGGGGGGGGGGCTCCGGAGTCAAGGATCTTGGTTTCGCCTGCCCATCCTCTAGTCCAAACATGACCCGAAAGACTGTATTTTAATATTTGGGTTCGGTACGTCCTTTCAAAGGGCGTTCCAAAACAAACACAAAAAATACGGGCTGTCAGGCCATGTTTGACCTTGTCCCCCTCCCCCAAGGTTCTGACTCCTGTGCCAACAGTTAAGAAGGGGGCTGTATCGTGAATGAAGCTATGCACTTGACCAACGGCTGTAATTCCGGACTGCATGATTCTTGAAGCAATAACTTTATTAAATAATCAACTCGTCGTAACCAAGTTATCACTTCAAGAATTGTGCAGTCAATATAGCTATGGGCGGTAGGTCATTGGATACTCATTGATCAACTTCGAAATTTGAAACATGTTGCTTAAAACGCCATTTTTTGACGGCCAAGAATAACGTGATTTTTTATCCCAAAATCCGCCAGAAGACTCCATTTAATAACTGATTTAAAAATTTTGTGATCGATCGCGCCTCCGGCGCTCGCTGCAGATGCCTTTAACATCTGTGCAATATCCCGACATTTTTGAAAGGGGAGCCGTCACAGAATTAACCCCGGGGCCGAATTTCCTTTTCCCGGCCCTGCGTGGACCTTCCACTTCGTGGGTGTTTTTGTAATAAGACAGCTTCCACTGTGTGACATGTAAATTTGATTTGAAGGAGAAAATAGTCAAAAGAAGAATTTATACATTGGCATGGCGGGGGTTCGTTCGGCACCAACCGCCTAGCGAAACTATACTGAACCACGCACACCACTCGACTGGCCGGAGGAAACTCTCTCGGCGTGGGTTCGAACCCCCGCCATGCCAATGTAAACAAAACCAGCGTCCATTCTTAATTCTATGGCATCCGAGAAATTTGAAAAAGACAAGTACTGTCGCTGATTTCTTCTGAGGTGCAGTTCGTAGAATTAAGTGCTTAGATGCAACTATCTGATGAATAATAGAAAAATTTATATATTTTTATGTCCGATTCTTGTGTTTTTAGTATAGGAAATATTCATCTCTATATATATAGTTTATATCTGTCGTGGTTATTCTTCAACTCATTTTGACTTATACTGTATACGGACAAAATATTATTAGTAGACACGCGACACTGCTACTAGCAGACTATATTCATTCACTTTTTTAGGGACCACGCCCCCTCCACCCCTAACCTCTTCCAGCTGGAACATCTGTGTGTTATGCGTGAAAAAAATTGTATGGGTTGGTTGTTTGGATACCCAGGGTTTGCATTTTCACTCACGCAGGCATTTTTATGTCATTTCATTGATATATCTGCAGTTTTGTCACTCGTGAACAAAACAAAACCATGATGCCGAGTCCACCTTCGTTTGTGAGAAGGAGTTCATTGTGGTATTCATTTCACTAAAAAATCAATATTATTTTGCCCTGTCCATTAAACGAAGTGTTGAAAGTGTACTATTTTTTCTATCTTTTATAGTATTAAGTCGAAAATGCACATTTTTTCGTTTCAAGCGGAACATTTTGGTTGTTTCTATCGCATGTATGACAGTCTTGACAGGCAGTCTGATCGAATTGTTTACCCGAAACTACCTCTGACCTTGCATGTCATTAACGTCAAAGATGGCTAATCGGCAATTATTATGGGCTTTTAGTGACAGCTGGTCGTGACAGCGTTTTCACCTGGTTGGATTCTTATGAATCAGGTACTTTTGATACTTGGACTTAGAAATGGACAGTTGTGGTAAACAATTCGGGCACATGTGACCAAGCGGGACCAGTTTGGAGTATACAGTATACGTGTTGATTAGCTCGCCTGACAAATCGTCCCCTGAGTTCCAATGTGCTCAGTGTGCCAGTAGACGCATAGAACACATTTGAACTCATGGGGCGAAATGTCTGCGAATTTTTCTAATAATGATTTGTCCGTCGACCGTCCGTAGTACTTCTGTTGTGAAACTTTTGCTTCTCCGGGCCAAAACTTCTTGATCAATGAACATTTTTTGACCAAACTATCTTGTTGACATAATCAGCAAAAGATAAAAGATCATCAAGATTTATGATTATAAGTTTGAGACTCAACTTGAAACAACGTGTTTTTATTATTGATTTTTTCTCATCCTGATTTCACATCAAGGGAAGCAACTCTACAATATGTTGCCAGAGTAAAAAGTACAACAGCACAGCACCACTCTTATTTCTGGCGCTTATGAACATGATATCACCCCCCCCCCCCCCCCACCCCAACTTCAGATTAAAACTTTATGACTTGAAACTTATAAGTTTTCTTGTTTAGAATATTTAAACAATTAAAGTTCTGAAACTAAATAGTACTTTATCCGCAACCTGAATATTGTTACCAATGAGTCACAGTTTCTCATTCTCAGTAATGAACAAAATTAAAGTTCTTCAATTAAACGTCTTGGTGGCTTTCTATTTCTTTCCGCATATCTTTTCGGTACCTCAGAATCAGTTTCAAATGTTTGTAACTGAGTTTGTAACTGTGTGGGGCCTTTATTAATCTGGGTGTCAATAACTTCATCATCTTCCAAAAATCGGATGAATAGTAAGCATTTTCCAAATATTTCTTGTCAAGGTCAGGACCAACTAATTTAAAATGTGAAATGTTTCTGGTATCTGATGTTTGTCCACCTCAGACTGAGCTGTTACGCTAGGAAACTTAATGTCAATCACTTTATAAATCTTAGGTTTATATTTGGAAACCAATTTACCCTTTATCCAACGTAACGACCAAAACCGGCCAGCGTGATTCTCAAAAATCGCCAATTAATTTTCATTATTTTTTAATTTTTTGTCTCAAAAACATAGGTTATGACCCCTCGTTGGAACGAGCTCGTTCCAACGAGGGGTCATAACCTATGTTTTTGAGACAAAAAATTAAAAACATTAGTTATTGAAAAATTGTTTTTGAAAGTGTCGTCTGCTTTTCATGTTAGGTAAAGGGTTAAGAGTTTGTTTGACTATAACTCTGTCTCCCAACTCAACTTTTATATGTTTAGCTGAATGTTTCTGATCAGAATAAACTTTCATTTTAACTTTATTATTGTTGTCTCTCTTCCTAATATCACTGTCATTTTCAGTCATTTTAGGAATGACTGGCAATTTAGTTTTGACTGGATATGAAAATATTAATGACGCAGGTGCAGCTCCTGTTGTTGAATGAGGAGTTGACAAATAATTTCTCAAAATATTGATATATAGAGAATCTCAAACGAGTGGTGTTTGGATATAAGATTTTTTGAAACGAGTTTGATGAATTTGATTCACAACGAGCCTTAAACATCACGAGTTAAAGATTCTGTATATCACATGAATTTTTTAATGTTTTTTTACACTTTTTATTTAATTCATTGTCGCTAAATTCTACCAAAACAACCGACAATCAGTTCGTTGGCTCAGACGCTTCACACCATGACGTCATGAATGCGCTTTACTTGCATCTGTTGTCGTAATTGACTTCAAGTGAACTACGCACAAGAATACAATGCTTCTGCTATGGGACAACGCGACGATTAGACACTAGTTGATAATCAGGAAATAAGACATGGGCTATTACGTCAAAATTAACGACGTTTCATGTGATATAAAACTTGCTGATAGGGCTTTCCTTCCACATGAAGCACCTTTTTCAAGTTAAACATAAATTTTTCTGCAGTACCATTAGCCTGGGGCCATAAAGGAGTTATCCGATTGTGCTTAAATCCCATATAATCAGCAAATTGTTGAAATTGTGTCCGTTTTTAAAACTCTGGGTATTCCCATAATAGTGAAAAATTTTTCAAAAACTGTGATCACGGCTGTCGCCGAAACAGATGGTACTGATTCAACATGCACATATCGAGAATATTCATCCACAATTACCAAAAGATAACCACCAGTAGACAATGGCCGCAAAAGTCTGCTGAAACACACTGTCATACACTGCAAAAAATATAAGTTCTCTTTAGAACCAAAACTGGTTCTAATCTTGTCCTTGAGATGGAACCAGTTCTGTTTGAACAGTATTTATTTCAAATCAAATAAATTTATAAAGATTAACATTAAATATTAACAGAATTAAACGTAAATTGAGGGGTTTTCAGCCGTAAGTTTAGAGCTTATACGAGGTTGTCTCAAATCATTATTAAGCAAAGGAGATATGAACAGCTGGCATATCGAACCAGTTTTGGTTCTATACAGAACCAAAACTGGTTCGATATGCCAACTGTTCATATGTCCTTTGTTTCAAAATGCTTGGCGACTGCGTTGAATAAGCTTCAAGTTTACTGCTGAATCTACTTCAGTTCATGTAATATTCTGTTAGAATTGAATGCTAATCTTGGTAAATTCATTTGATTTGAAATAAATACTGTTTAAACAGAACTGGTTCCATCTCAGGGACAAGATTAGAACCAGTTTTGGTTCTAAAGAGAACCTATATTTTTTGCAGTGTACACTATTAGGAAGCTTATTCATTCTAAGTGGTTCTATGGTTGTTTTCATATCAACAGCCATGCTAAACAATTTTTGATTATTGCTTCAACTTTTCTATCAATTAACGGAAACCAGACTTACTCGCGAATACATTGTTTTGTCTTAACAATGCCAAAATGGCCTTCGTGTGCAATAGAAATAACTTTTTGCTGATGTTTTTCAGGAATAATGAGACTTGTTCCTCGAAGAAGGATATCTTGACCAACTGATATTTCATCAGCAACATTTCAAAACATTCCGAGATCAGATATGTTAACATTGACTGGTCTATAAGCATGAGTATCAAGTTTGTACCATTAATTATTGTGTATGAATTTAATGACTTCTTGAAGCGTAGCATCTTCCTTTGTAAAATATTTTATTTCAGAAAGTGTCATAGCTTTTGGTACAGTTTCACCTTGAATATATAGAGGATACGGAATGAGTGTTTTTCTCATATAATATTTATGAAACGAGTCTAATAATTTTCCGTTTTGGCGAGCCTCTGGCGAGCCCAAACGGAAAGTTCGGACGAGTTTCATAAATATTATATGAGAAAAACACTCATTTCATATTCTATTTATCATATGACACACACACGCTCAAATTAGGCACTTAGTATGACCCTTTTAGCCCATCACTTAACTTGAGTTGCAGACAGCACTTGGAAAAAACATCCTCGTGTGACTAAAAAAATTTCATTTTTTGCTTCAAAACATAGGTTATGACCCCTCATTGGAACGAGCTCGTTGAGCCCGTTCCAATGAGGGGTCCTAACCTATGTTTTGGAAGCAAAAAGTGAAAATATAAAAAATGAATAGCGTTTTTCTTGTAGGTAAAGGATTAATACAATATAACCCACCCTAAATAGGACAGATAACGTAAATTCTCCCTACTGAAATTATGCAAATCTGACCCAGTTGTATTTTGTTTAGCAAATCAAATTCTCCAGTTTTGAAATTGACCAATGAGAGCTCCCAACTCAAATTATGCAAATTATGAAAATTTGGCCCAGTTATATTTTGTTCAGCCAATCAAATTGTCTAGTTTTGAAATTGACCAATGAAATTGACGGAAGGCTTTATTTATCACCGATTAATATGAAAACAAAATATCAAATGTTTTAAAGTGAACAATACGGACGAGTCATATGATAAATGCAATATATTGCTCAGCACAAATTGAATAAACAGACTCAGGTATTTGTTTCTTTGATAAGATTTCATTGGTATATCGTGAAACAAAATCGGCTGGGTTTGACTTGCCAGGACGATACTCCACATAAAAGTCATATTCTTGTACTTTCAAGGTCCATGTCTGATTTCTTGGTGATACAACTGATTTTGAATTGTTAAAAATATGTTTTAACGGTTGATGAACTGTCACCACTGCGCAATGCTTACCCAAAACATAAATTCTGAAGTGCTTCAAAGCCCACACTATAGCCAAAGCTTCAATTTCCATTTGACTATAACGTTTTTCAGGGTAATTTAGAATTTTGCTTACGCAATAGGCTTCATGAGGCCCGATTTCTGTCTTTGAACTAAAATCGCTCCTAATCCTTCAGGTGATCCATCAACAATAACTTCTGTATCTAAAGAAGGATCAGAATATGCCAAACAGTTGTTGTCAATTATACTATTTTGGAGAATTTTGAAAGCATTTTTCTGTTCTGATTGCCAAATAAATTTAGCATTTTGCCGAGTTAATTTTCCAAGAGGTTCACTGATTTTTGCATAATTTGGTATGTGTCTAGATGCATACTTCACCATACCCAAAAATGATAGTAACTCACTGACTAACTACGGTTCACGAAGATTTTTAATACATTCAATTTTGTCTGGATCGATACGTGTGCCTTGCGCTGCAAAAATCAATCAAAAAAAAATTATCTCAGATTTCTTAAACTCACACTTTTCTCGATTAAGTGTCAAATGATTTACATCAAGGTATTTGAATACGCGATCAAGAGTCTTATAATTCTCCTGTTTATTTTTTGCATGAATCAATATGTCATCACTAACATTAATAACGTTTGGGACCCATGATAAGACATTTTGAACAAGCGGATTGAACTTTTCAGGTCGTGAGCACTTACCAAAATTCAAACGTTTGTAACGGTATAAAACCTCTATGAGTAGTAAAAGTCGTAATTGAATGTGATTCTGGACTAAGTATCAACTGATTGAAACCTCGATTTAAAACAACTTTGGTAAAAAATTTGGAACCAGTGACTTTACAGATTATGTCATGAACTGAGGGATATACATGTCTCTCTCGAATGATTGTCCGATTTGCACATCGCATATCCACACAAAGTCTGATTCGATTTGGGTCATTAGCCTTGGGTGCCACAACAATCGGTGAAATCCAAGGAGTTGCCGGATCAGTGACTTTCTCGATTATGTCTTCCTCTAAAAGCGCATCTAACTCATGCTCTACCTTCTTGCGCATGTGAAAAGGGATGCGCCTATAAGGCTGTGCGACTGGTGTAACACTTTCATCAATATACAGTTTAACTTCACAATCTTTTAGTTTACCAATACCGACAAATAAATGTTTATATTTCTCCAAAATGTCAGTACATTCGCCAGACACATTATAAACAACTTTCGAAAGTCCAAGATTCTGATATGTTTGAAAACATAGAAGTGATTCACTTTCAGCATCAAGAACATAAAATGCTCCAACACTTGACTTTCCACTACCTGCCTCAACAAGTCGTCGCCTGAGAGCTAGAATGTTCTATGTCCCATAGGGGACAGAGTACTCCCATAGGGGACATAGAACATTCTAGCACTCAGGCGACGAAGTGCTGTGAATTTACCCTGAATAGGCAATGGTTAAGTCGCATTATATGAATAAATTATGTCAGATGATTTAATTTTATCAAGATTTGGAATTGGGTCAAGTGCATTAAAAGTTTTTGAGTCCATGATGTTGATAGAAGCTCTGGAACCATTAATACAAGAACCGATTTATTCACGATAGTCACATTTGTGTGTGGCCAGACAGACTCTGTGGAATGCGTTGCAGAAAAGACATATTCTTGATTACTGTCTGAATATGAAGTGTCTTTTCACTGAATAGCACTAGCGCTGTGTTTCTTAAAATTCTTTTGAGAATTAAACAGTTTATTCTGTCGAGGAGGCTTTGATTTAGATGATTTATTAGCAGTTTTATGACACACACGAGAAAAATGATTTTCTTTTCCGCAAAATCCACATGTTTTGCCTTTTGCTGGGCATGTGCCGGTGTGAGGGTATGACCCTCCACACAAATAGCAAGTAGAATTAGCACTGTTTGATTTATTAAAATGCTTTACAGTTGAATGCTTTTCAGAAAACTTGAGTGAATTCATTTTCCTTCCTACAAGATGAGCAACTTTATTAGTACTATCAGGTTTGCAGGAACCAGATTTTTCAATGTCGGTAGCCTTAAGCTCCGATAACTCCAAAGCACGAGCAAATGACAAAATATCATTAAGTGACATGTCTCGACGTAAGCTTTGTCGACGAACATTCGATGAATTAGTTCCAAAAATTATTTGAGATTTTATTTCATCATCTTGGTCAAGGAAGTTACAAGTTTTAGCCAACTGTCTCAATCGAGTATGAATAGCGTCCATGGTTTCTTCATGATTTTGCATGCACTGTCGAAACTTATAACGTTCATAAGTTAAGTTCTTTTTCGAAGAAAAATACGTGGTTAGCTTATTTACACAGACATGGTATTCATCTTGAGAGCCACTAATCTCACTGACACTGGGCTCAACATCACGGGAGTCTGCATGCTGGGTCGAGTCACGAGTCATATCAGATGGCTCAGAAATCAGAGTTTCATAAATGTCATAAACAGGTGGCCCCGAAAAATGTAATAACAATGCCTTCTTTCTAGCCGGATCGGTAATATTACATGCAACAAGAAAGTTATTGAATCGATCAAGATATTTAGGCCATCTGCAAGCAATTGATGATTCTTCAGATAAATCGAAATTAGGAGATTGCGGTAAGGAAATATTGGTCATCGTTTCTGATGAATTCTGGACGAAAAGTACGTTTAACCCTTTCGCTGCTACATGTCCATATTGAGTACAGAACCAACTGTTGACGGCCTGTGCGATAAGTCCGTACTCAGTGCGGAGATACCACATACATGTACAGGGAATGGATATCATAGCTCGTTTTTATTCTCAATAGAACGCATGTTATATGAAAAGCAAGGGACAGACAATATGGCATTATCCATTTGATCTGAATAATTTTTCGTGTCTATGTAAATTTCGAAATACCCGAGGCAACAACGAACTCAATAGTCCAAACTTGTCCCAACATATATAATTGTTTTTGTTGTCCTGTGCCACACAGCCACAAAACAAACCAAAAATTATATACCGGCCTGTGGAGCAAAGTTTGGACTACATTGTCAATCCATTAAATAGGAATTAAATTCAAGTAGCCTAGACGTCTTTTCTTTTGAGATTTATGGAGTGTGGCTGGGAGTAGTTTTGGAAACATTGTTGAACTCAGTCAACGTTGTTCCAATATACAGTACGTGTAGAATGGATTTAACAAAATCACCCATAGAGTGGAGGTTTCACCCAAAGTATCACTTTCAAATTCTGCATATATGGAAAAAAAATCACAAACAATAGTAGTATGTCTCGTATGTTTCACGGGCAGGTTACAGGACCTCGGTGCAGGACCTCGGAAGTGACGTCATGTCACGTGACCTAGTGGCGCCATGTTGTGTTGTCATGGTAACCCGCGTGAGCGGCCATGTTGTGACGTCATCTCCATAGTGATACGTGTTGTTAGTGCGCATGCGCAGCGCGTGTTGTTAGGGTGATACGTGTTTCCGTCGTCCATTTTGTATACTGGAGGCCGCCATCTTGGTTTCTATGGTAGCACGTGGTTGCTATGTTACCCAATTGTTCTGCAATAAGACGGGGTATGTTCGGAGGGTGTGTTCGATTGAATCGGAGTAAATCTAATTACCACAAACAACCCGACAATCTCTCCAAATCACCAAAATCCACCCGAAATCACCGAAATTGACTTTATTTCCCCATTTTATCGGCTTAGCACGTAGTGCTATAGTACTAAGGGGTGTAAGGGGTGCATTCGACTGAAGTGGAGTAATGTTCCCATTTTTTTGGATCCCATGACGTGTTATTTCCCTTTTAAGAGTAGCACCTAGTGCTATAGGACAAATTTACCCAGAATCCTCTGCTTCTACTTGGAACTATATTTTTATAAATTCCTACGCTCTATTTTTAGTAGCATCCTTAACTGACCCCCTAACTAATTGTTAGGGTCTATATTTAGCAATTTCTTTAAATCACCCCCCTAACTACATGATTTTAAATAATAAAATAAATAAGGATCAAGATGTTTTTACACCAACCAATCAGAGCGAAGTTAATCCACCAATCAGATTTCTGGATTCCCATTGTGTTTCTTTCCCATTGACTTCTATACTAATTTTCTAAATTTCCCAACTTTAACCTATAATCCTATAGGAAACAAACACAAACACCCATCGAGAATGAAAATATCGATGAAAAAACGTTGTGACGTCGTGACGTTTTCAAAAACGTCCGTCACGTCTAAATAAATTCCGGAGAAGAATAACGTCGCGTCATTCTGTTTCGATCCTTCGAACTGAACACATCGCTAGAGAGTTTTCTATAGCAATTTTGCCTTTGAAAAAAATTTATGAAGATGTCTGAAGCTGCTACTGCCGTTACCAGAACTGATGTCTACGCCTGTGAAGAGTGTGGGAAGACCTTTACAGACCGCTGCAACCGAAACCGCCATGTGCGTACCAAGCACGCCACCGGAGAGAAGAAGACCCACGATTGTACCAACTGCAACAAGACCTTTACGAGGAAAGAGTATCTCCTTGACCACCTGAAGAAATGTTTGGAGATATATACATGTATGGAATGCGGCCAGGAGTTCAACCAACTACTCCATTTTAATCGACACAAGAGCGTGGCCCTCCGACCAGTTCCTGTACCATCTAAAAGGAAGACTGATGAACCAAAGAGAGGACCACCTAAACAACCACGGACCACGACGACCACCCATTATGATGTTGACCCAATGGAGTTTGAAAAGAATATGATGTCTGAAGAAGAGCCAGATGAGATATTGACCGTGTACGAAGATAACTGGAGTTCTATTAGAACTCGCCACATGATGAACAGAAGAGTCCAAGACCAATATAACTACCGGATCAACGATGTGAACCTGAAGATGATGACTGATGAATTGATGACTACCATATTTCTGCCACAACAGCTAAGATTTAAAATTAATCTGAGTTTTGGTTTTATCCTGCGACACAATGAAACGAATGAACTGAAGTATTACCATCCATCACAAAATAACGCCCGGGTACTTGATGTTCCACAACTTGTATGCTGCCAAGAAGACTTTGAAGAATTCCTTGATGATGTCATGGAAGAAGATATCCTGGAATGGGCCAAATTAAAACGACCCAACACCAAATGGCTTGTTGAGAGAGTTACCAACGTCACATTTTATGTGAACAAGCTGAAAGTCCACCCAATTGGAATGGCAGAAGATCTTCCTGACTACATTCTCCAGAACAAAGCAGTAAATGCTTTGGTGAAAGATAAACATCGCTATTTTACCTATGAAGACAACCTGTGTATTTTCCGCTGTTTAGCTTTATGGAGTGGTTCCATAACAGACAACCTCAACTATACAACAGATGCCATGTACAACAAGTATACAAAGAAGCCAAAGAATGAATTCCGTGGAGTAACTTTAGCCGAATTACCTGACTAGGAGAAATGTTTTGAAGTAAATATCCAAGTATATGAACTTGTCAAGAATGATGATGACCAAATTGTTGCCAAATTAGTACAGAGATCTCACAGAAAGTATGAAGATACCATGTATGTGAACATTTACAAGAACCATTTTAGCTACATCATCGATATAGACCAATACTGCAAATCCTTTGAATGCCGCAAATGCGGCAAATTATGGAAAAATGGATTTCTACTCAATCGTCACGAGAAAACCTGTACAGATGAAGTCAATTACCAGTATGTTGGCGATGTATACCATCCATCCCAGTCCATATTTGATCTGTTAGAAGATGAAGGTATAGAAGTATCTGAAGAGAAGAAGTTTTATCCATACCGTGCAACGTTTGATTTTGAAAGTTACTTTGTCAAATCCAGTCTACCTGCTGACAGTGATAAACTGATATGGGAAGCAGAACACCGACCATTGAGTGTGAGTGTATGTAGTAATGTTCCAGAATACCAAGAACCGAAATGTTTTATTACAAATGGAAATTCTCAAGAACTTGTTGAAGAAATGATGACATACCTCACAGCTATTTCATCTCATTGCCACCAACTGATGCAGACCTATCATGCTTGGACCTTGTTTAAACTCAGACAGAAAATTGATGAAACGCTGGAAGCGGAAGCCAGAGCTACTGGAGAAGATACATCCAAGATGCATCCTTTACAAAAATTGGAGAAGAAATTTCAATACTACCTGCAAAAGATGCCCGTCATCGGATTCAACTCTGGAAAATATGATATGAATGTAGTCAAGCGTGAACTGATGACATACCTGAAGAGACAGAATCCACTCAAGTTTGCAGTGAAGAAATCGAATAACTACATGTGCGTCTCGACAGAATCTTTCAAGTTTGTTGATATTTGCAACTACCTCGCTCCAGGATTCAGCTATGACAAGTTTTTGAAAGCATTTGGCTGCTCCGTGACGAAGGGATTTTTACCATATGAATGGATCGACAGCTTGAACAAATTGGATCAAGACGACCTACCAGACCATGACGCCTTCTACAGTTCTCTCAAGAAAGAAAATATATCCAATGAAGAATACCAGTACTGCCAGCATGTATAGAACGACCTGGAGATGACAGCTTTCCGTGATTTTCTGATCTGGTATAATAACCGAGATGTAAAACCATTCCTTGAAGCAGTTGACAAGCAGTTTGCTTTCTACCAAGAACGCCACATCGACATGTTTAAAGATGGTATCAGTGTTCCGGGCCTCACGTTGAAATACCTGTTCCAGACCATGAATGATGACACTTACTTCACATTATTTAACCAGAAGAATAAAGACTTGCATCACTTGGTGAAAAATAATATCGTTGGTGGACCTTCAATTATCTTCAACCGATACCACGAGAAAGATGTTACCCGAATCAGAGAAACGAAATATGGCAAAGAAGCAAAACCATGTGGAAGTATTATAGGCTTTGATGCGAATGCATTATATCTTTGGTGCCTAATGCAAGAGATGCCAACGGGTTGGAGTATTAGACGTCGTGAAGAAAACCAGTTTAAACCAGAACATCCAATGAAGTATGGTAAAATGGCTGAACAATAGTTAGAGTTTTTATCCATGAGAGATGACATCCACATCAGACATCAGTTTAACGGAGCTGAAAAAATGATTGGTCGAAGACAGTTGCCTGTTGATGGTTGGTGCAAAGAGACACAGACTGTATACCAGTTCCATGGCTGCTTCTGGCACCGACATACCAGCATGAAAGATAAGAATGGCCTTCCTATCATCCATAATGACGTCAGAGATAAACCGATGAAAGAACTGCTACAAGACACCCGTACCAATGCAAAGTACATCACCGACTTGGGCTATAAACTTATTGAAATCTGGGAGTGTGAGTGGAGAGAGATGAAGAAGACCGATGCCACATTCAAAGCCTTCCTGAAAGAGAACTTTTCAGACAAAATAGATGGTGCGATGACAGAGGAAGAAATACTGAACAAAGTGAAGTCCGGTGAACTGTTTGGTTTAGTCGAATGTGATATACATGTACCAGATCACCTGAAAGAGTACTTTGAAGAGATGACACCTATCTTCAAGAATACAGATATTTCCATAGATGATATTGGTGAACACATGAAGGCCTTTGCCGAGAAGAATGGAATCATGAAGAAACCCCGTAGAAGTTTGATCGGAAGCTATGGAGCGGAAAAAAATTTATTTGCAACCCCTTTACTGCAGTGGTACCTCCAGCATGGTATTGAAGTTGATCACGTCTATCAAGTTATCCAATATAAACCAAGAAGATGTTTTGAAAAATTTGGAGATGAAGTATCTGAAGCAAGAAGACAAGGAGATGTTGACACTGACAAGTCGATCGTTGCCGACACCATGAAGCTGTTGGGAAATTCTGGATATGGCAAAACCGTCACCAACAAAGAGAAGCATCGACGTGTGTGCTATTGCGACGACGAAGAAGTTACCAAAGCTGTAAATGACATGTCCTTCAGAGCCTTGAATCCATTAGATGATAGATTATATGAAGTCGAACTCAGCAAGAAGACCATCAAGTTGGATCTGCCACTTTACATCGGATTCTTTGTTTACCAGTATGTGAAACTCCGGATGCTTCAGTTCTATTATGATGTCATCGATACTTTTATCAACCGCCAAGATTTCGAATATGCTGAAATGGACACAGATTCTGCATATATATGTACTTCGTCACCATCCATAGATGAATTAGTGAAACCAGAGAAGAGAGTAGAATTTTACAAAGAGAATCACAAGTGGTTTCCATCAGAGTGTTGTGATTTCCACAGAGATGATTATGTGAAAACCAAATTAGAAGGCAAAGAATGGCTGTCACCCTCATGCTGCCAAGAAAGAAAGCGTTTTGACAGGAGAACTCCAGGCTTGTTTAAGGTAGAATGGCAAGGAACCGGCATTGTTGGACTGTGTAGTAAAACATATTATTGTTTCGGAGCCACCAATAAATTCAGTTGTAAGGGAATCAGCAAACGCCACAATGATTTGACGAAAGACAGATATTTGCAAGTTTTGAAGACTCAACAAAGTGGATCTGGCATCAACCGAGGATTTGTGATGAATGACAACACCATGTATACCTACCAGCAGAGCAGAGATGGACTATCATATTTCTACCCAAAACGAAGAGTTTTAGAAGATGGAGTTAGTACCATACCACTAGAGATTTAAAGAAGAAACAATTGAGTGAGTGTCATATTTTTCTACAACCTGAACCAAGTCTAGCTTTTGCCTACAAAAAAAAGTTCTATTTAGTTGACAAAAAAAAATTCCTAAAAAAAAACCGAAATGGTTTTTAGGTGGTCTACTCAATCATATTAGGCTCATCAAATTTTTAAAGTCCTTTATGGCATTCTCTAAAGTCCTTTATGGCAGTCCTCATAAAGTCCTATATGGCATTCTCTAAAGTCCTTTATGGCAGTCCTCATAAAGTCCTACATGGCAGTCCTCATAAAGTCCTATATGGCATTCTCTAAAGTCCTTTATGGCAGTTTTTCTCTAAAGTCCTTTATGGCAGTCCTCATAAAGTCCTATATGGCATTCTCTAAAGTCCTTTATGGCAGTCCTCATAAAGTCCTATATGGCAAGTTTTAAATCAAAGTAAAAAGTCCTATATGGCATTCTCTAAAGTCCTTTATGGCAGTCCTCATAAAGTCCTATATGGCAAGTTTTTCTCTAAGTAAAAAGTGCTATATGGCATTCTCTAAAGTCCTTTGTGGCAATCCTCATAAAGTCCTATATGGCATTCTCTAAAGTCCTTCGTGGCAGTCCTCATAAAGTCCTATATGGCATTCTCTAAAGTCCTTTATGGCAGTCCTCATAAAGTCCTATATGGCAGTTTTTTCTATAAAGTCCTTTATGGCAGTCCTCATAAAGTCCTACATGGCAAGTTTTTTCTCAAAGTAAAAAGTCCTATATGGCATTCTCTAAAGTCCTTTATGGCAGTCCTCATAAAGTCCTATATGGCAGTCTTCAAAAAAAAATTCTAAATGGCAAGTCTTACAAGGCAATACATTTTTTTCTAGTGTAAAGATTTTTTCAATTTTTTTATTTATTCTAATACAGAGAGTTTTTTCATCATTATCATCATCATCATGTTCCTGATATACTTTAGGCTAACCCAGTTGGAAGTGGAGGATACTTCTTTAGTTTCATTCAAAATTTAGTTTCATTCAAAACTTTTTAGTTCAATTTATTTTTAAAAAATGTTGATTCATGGTATCTTTTAGGTTACACCTATTGGAACCAGATGATACTTCTTTATTCAAAATTTAGTTTCATTCAAAACTTTTTAGTTCCATTTATTTTAAAAACATGTTGATTCATGGTATCTTTTAGGTTACACCTATTGGAACCAGATGATACTTCTTTACTTTTTATTTTCATTCAAAACTTTTTAGTTTCATTCAAAACTTTTTAGTTTCATTTATTTTAAAAGACATGTTGATTCATGGTATCTTTTAGGTTACACCTATTGGAACCAGATGATACTTCTTTACTTTTTAGTTTCATTTCATTTTTTTTTTAAAAAAAAGGTTGATTCCTGGTGTCTTTTTAGGCTACCCCTATTGTATAACCAAAGGAATAAATCATCATCATCATCTTTACTAAGAAATTCTCTGTTGTGAATATTTAAAAGAAATGAGAAATTTTTATGACAGAAAAACTAAATTGCTAAGTTGGACATGTTGTTTTCGTTTTCTTTTTTGATAAACAAAAAAAAAATTCCCTCAAAGAGGATACGAACTGTAGGGGGTGGGAATGCACTCGAGCTATTTGACTTATCCCCATTGGACAGAGGTTTGTAGCTTGACCTGTCCCAAGCCAGTATAAAATGCAGAGGGCCATATCCTACAGTTTAAGGATCAAGATTGCAGTTTGATCGCCAAACTGACCAATCAGATCGAAGTTAATCAACCAATCAAATTTCTGTATTCTCATTGTGTTTCTTTCCCATTGACTTCTATACTAATTTTCTAAATTTTCCAACTTTAACCTATAATCCTATAGGAAACAAACACAAACCCCAACCAAGAATCAAAAACTCAATCAAAATTAGTTCAACTGGGGTGGTGTTTTCAATCACGTCCGTCAAAGATATATAAGATTAGGCAAAGCATGGACTTGGCATCATTCACGATCGAACCATTGACCAGAAAAGATGTTCCGAATTGGCACCAAGCAGACTTATGCTAATGCCACCCAGTACCAGGGTGAACTGAAGATTCATCTCAGAAGATACTTTGAGGGAAAAGACCAGAAACCTTATCCTACGAAGACTGGTATTGCTCTATCTTTAGAAGAATGGAATGCCTTGAAATCTCAAATAGAAGAAGTAGATGCAGCCATCAAAACCCAACAAACAACTTTAACTGAAGACACTAAACCTACTAACCATGAAGACTTCAAAAAACCAAATCAAGAACCACCTTTGAAGAAGAAGAAGAAGAAGATCACAGTGAGAATAACCCAACCACGAACATTGTCATAGGTACAGAATCGAGAATGTCTTCGTCTTTATTATTTTTCTCGAATTCGACTTTAATTGGTCGAGAAGCCATTACCTTTTGTTGAAATGTCAAGTATCTTTGTAAAATTTGATTATATTGAGTCATCTTTTCATCATCCGAAAGAAAAGGGGCATCGAGAATATCTCTCATTTCTCTATCCAGTGATGAAACAGCCAGTTCATTTGGTTGTCTTGGAGTCTCTTGTAGACGTTCCAATAACCTTGGTTCTACCAAAGCCATCTTCTTTGTATATTCCATCATTATCCAAAAATACCTTTAACTGCACCCAATAGTACAGGAGGTAGCAATGCCCCCAAGAATCCCCCTTTCTGCAAAATTTGTCTCCTCTTTTTGTCAGAGGTACCTTTGTTTGCCACTGCCCTCACTAGTTGTTTCTGACGAACGAGTTTGGTTCTCTGAGCTTTGGTCAGAGGTACTGCTCCCTTCAGTATATTCGAGGCACAGTCACACAAACAAGTTATCAATTCTTTGTCTGCATGTTTTAGTATGGATTTGACGAGTGCGGGTTTCGATTTAATAAGAACCTTGAGAAGAGCGATGTTGCGCTTGAGATGGTCAGACATGCTTCTGACTCGAGTCAGACTTGTTGCTCCCCTTTTATACTTTTCGGAGGTACACATATTGGGTTTCCCCAGGAAAAATTTGACTTCTTAATCTCATGTGTTCAGGAGTATCTTGTTTGAGATCTATTAAAAGGTAACCATATGGTGTCGAAGTGGCATCTTCAAAAACTTCTCTCAGAAACTTGGAATGACCAGGATACATCTGTGCTGCCAAGTGTGAGATCTGAGAACGATCCCTAGGATTTTTAAACAAGA
Source organism: Pictodentalium vernedei (assembly GCA_031216915.1). Lineage (NCBI taxonomy): Eukaryota > Metazoa > Mollusca > Scaphopoda > Dentaliida > Dentaliidae > Pictodentalium > Pictodentalium vernedei. Next base: position 307,463,216 of record CM062288.1, read on the forward strand.
TCATGTAATGACTATTGAGAGCTACAGTCCTATGGACTTTATTTTTATCGAATAAATTTTGAACAATGTAGATCACACTAATGTTACGGTGATGACTACCTTTAGTAAATAATCTAGACACTCGAACATCTGCATCGAGCATCAGATCATCCAATATGACTAAACTATCAGATTTTAATTCTTGAGGGAGACCCTCTACGAATTCTACTTGGGGTAAAGTATTGTATAATGGTTGCCATTCACTATAACACCAAATGATGTGACTTGGGACAGGTGATATAATATTTTGAATGTTTTGAATAACCCGATTTATAAAGGATGATTTACCACTACACGTGGGACCACACAATAAACAAGTGAATGGATGCTTCCAACGAGGATCCATCTTTGTTGTTCTATGTGGGTACTACTTCCCTTTTATACCTTTTGGGGAGGTGGCCCCCACTGAACGTGGGGACTACTCCCCCTTTTATACCTTTTGGAGAGGTGGTCAATATGAACCGTCATCCAAAAAAATATTTAAAATTGGTGGCCCTCTGACTTACTGGCTGGGGACAGTTTAAGTTTGTTTGATATTTGTCAAGAAGATAAACATCAAATAACATAAGCGTCATTACCACCTTTTTTTTCTTGTTTCTTCATTTTATACTTTTTTTTCTTCTTTTTTTCTTCTTTTTTTTATAAAAATTTACAACATCTATTTACATCTTCAATTAGAATCCAATTGTAACAGGTTTCTTGATGGTCATAAATTGAATCACCAAATCCATAATACAACGTCTCTGTTCATTTGTGAGAGGTTTCTCGAACATATCTTCATATTCTTTCTGTACTGGTGGTGGATTCATTCCAGAAGTATTATGGTGCCACAGTAGATGAACATCATTCTTGTTAACTCTTTCAAGTACGTCACTAAAACATGTTATAATCTTCTCTTCTTCAGACATCATTAGGCATACATTACGCTGAATCTGACTTGGGTGATCGACTGTACATCCATAGCATTTTTCTTTCATTACAGCGTCAATGTTCTCTTCGACATAATGAGCATATGCCAAGCAATGATCATGTTGCAAGCGAACTTGCCTGAGTTCACTATCAATTATATTATATGACTCAATATAATCAAATTTTACAAAGATACTTGACATTTCAACAAAAGGTAATGGCTCCTCGACCAATTAAAGTCGAATTCGAGAAAGATAATAAAGACGAAGACATTCTCGATTCTGTACCTATGACAATGAAGAGAAAGGGCAAATTGTTGTTGAATCGTATTAGAAGTGACCCAAATATATCTTGGAATGAGAAGGGTGAATTAGTCTACAAAGATCAAACAGTGGTAGGGTCGAATGTAACAGATCTTCTAAACGATTTACTTAGAAGACGAAAATCTTTCCAACCAAAGGGATGGGAAATGTTGGCCGAAGCTTTGAGAGATAGTAACATACCCCAAGAATTAATTGGTCATAAAGAACGTTGGGATTTTATGAAACAGGCACCGATAAAGTCGGAACCAAAACAACCAAAGAAAACAGAAACGCCAAAGTGGACCGAAAAAAGGTATAAATAGAGTTGACACTTGAACAAAGCAGTCATGGAAGCATTGTACTATGATTCTGAAGTGCCTGGTAGTTTTGGTGGTGTAGACACTCTTCGTAGAGCGTCCAAGAAAAAAACCAAACAAGTTGTAAAATGGTTAGACTCAAGACACATACACTCTTCACAAACCTGTTCGTCGTACATTTCCTAGAAGAAAAGTAATAGTTAGTGGTATAGATGCACAATGGCAAGCTGACTTGGTGGATGTTTCAAACATAAGTAAATTCAACAAAAACATAAAATTTTTGTTGACATGTATAGATGTGTTTAGTAAATATGCTTGGGTGATACCATTACAAAACAAACTTGGTGATTCCATCGTGAAAGCTTTTAGTAAAATTTTCAAACAAGGTCGTAAACCAGAAAAATTACAAACTGATCAAGGCAAAGAATTTCTAAACAGAAAATTTCAGAATTTTCTCAAAGATCACAAAGTCGACTTTTTCACTACACAAAATGTGGAAATGGTAGAAAGATTCAATAGAACTTTGAAAACCAAAATGTGGAAATATTTTACCAAGAACAATACACTAACTTTTCCACTTCAAAACTTGGTGAAATCATATAATCATTCTCGTCATCGCAGTATAGGTATGGCCCCCATCGCCGTGAACTTTGAAAATCAAGAAGAGGTTTAGCAAAGGTTGTATGGACAACCCATAAAACACAAGACACCAAAGTACAAAGTAGGAGCCAGAGTGAGAATCAATAAAGTTAAGAAAACTTTTGAGAAAGGTTATTTGCCCAATTGGACCGAAGAGTTATTCACAGTAGTGGCCATCAAGAAAGGACATCCAGTCACATACATGTTACAAGATGATAATGGAGAAATACTGAAAGGGTCATTCTACACTGAAGAGCTTCAGCGAGTTTCACATAAAACTATTTACAAAATCGAACACGTACTCAAGAAACGTGGTCGAGGTAAGAAAAGGGAATTGTTCGTAAAGTGGTTGGGATACCCAACTTCATTCAATTCGTGGATCAAACAGAGTCAGCTCACCTATAAAAGGAAGTGAACCTCTGAAGTTTCTTCAAAATGGAAGAAGGATCGAACGGTTCTTGGCCTCTGTTTGGTAAAAGAATTCCAAGGAGCGAGATCACTTATTTTTCACAAATAATCATTTTGTATATCATCATCATTACCAGTGTCGTTAATCTCACTCTCGAAAACACAGACAGCAAGTTGTGGACTGCTCTCTTGAGTAGTAGCATAGGATATTTGTTACCAAATCTAACCATTAAGAAAAAGTAATGTTTTATTTGACTCTACCAAGTAATAGTTCTATGAACGTGTTTCCAGAAAACACGTTGACTACGTACACCACTCAGTTATCACAACCAGTGAATCTCACGGGAGAATGGGAAGTAGGTCTGGCAGAGATTCAGTATCCAAATACTTGGTTCAATATTCGTGGAGAAGAAGCTTTCGTTACAGTGTTCTGGTCTTCGAAAAAGAATTACCGACTTACTCTCAAGGAAGGTCGTTATTCGGATCCCATTGATGTGATACGAGCTATCAATGGTGTTAAAGAATTACTCTTGCCTCGTCACGATAAGGTAGCTTTTGAACTGGATAGAGTGACTGGTAAAGTTCGTATCACGGTACGTGATGGAGTCGTGGTCACGTTGAGCCCTACTCTTCAAAATATTTTGGGATTTAATGAGTGTGTTTTTAAATCAGGAACTTACAATTCTTCCAGAGTTGCCGATGTCAACCAAGGATTTTATTCACTCTATGTATATTGTGACTTGGTTCGTGACCAAGTCGTAGGAGATACAAGAATACCACTTCTTCGTATCGTACCCGTACGTGGAAAATATGGGGATATCATCTCTAAAACATTTGAGAATGTGTATTATGTACCAGTAGAACGAAAAAATTTCAGTACCGTCCAGGTGTATATAAGAGGTGACACAGGAGCCACAGTACCATTCGAGTTCGGGAAAGTGACAGTGACACTTCATTTCAGAAATCGTAGATCTCTTCATTTCACATAAACATGACTTACTGTTGTAAGTCCAAATTATACGAAGAATATTACACGAAACAAGCTGGGAATGGTCAACCGGCTTTTTCTGGAGCTCAAATACAGAGAGGATATGGTTTGGGAAGTATATTGGAAGGACTGAAGAATATGGTGTTACCTTTATTGAAAACTACAGCCAGGACCGTGGGAAAACAGTTATTGAGAAAAGGCGCAGCCTTTGCCGAAGATGTCATTGAAGGGAAAATGTAAAAAAGGCAGTAATCAAAAGAGTCAAAGAGGCTGGTGCAGAAGCTTGGAATGAAGTGGTTGGTGGTTCAAAACCACCCGGTAGGAAAAGTATAAAAAGGCCCGCACCACGCAAAACTAGCAAATCGACAAAAAGAAGGAGAACTGTTCAGACCCAAGACCATCTCGGTGCATGATGTCTCTCATTAATGAAAAATCTTGTGAGTGTGTCAACAGCGAACTCGACTTGTTTTCCATACCACCAACACAGACTAGTGTGGAACATGGGCAGTGGGTAGAACACAGGCCTTTGGCGACTATAGGAAACAGTGGTCCAATAGAATTCCACATTGCAGGATTAGGAGATGATTATTTGAATTTGGCACAGACATACTTGTATGTTAAAGCAACGGTTGTAGATTCCAATGGGGCATCAATTGCACCCGATGCCAAAGTGGGCCCAGTCAATTTATGGATGCATTCCTTATTTAATCAAATCGATATCAGCTTGAATGAAAAACTGGTATCTCCTTCCAACAACACTTATCATTACAGAGCTTTCATAGAAACTTTGTTGAGTTTTGGACCAGCTGCCAAGAAGTCACAACTGACTAATGCATTATGGTACAAGGATACGGCCGGACACGTGGAAGATTTGACAGATGATAACAAGGGATTTCTTCTTCGAAAGAAATTTATAGAGAAAAGTAAAATCGTGGACATGACTGGAAGATTACATTTGGACATGTTTTTCCAAACTCGTTACTTGCTGAATGGAGTTAATGTTCATGTTAAAATGAATAGAGCCAAAGATGCTTTCGCATTGATGGCCGATACCGCTACATACAAGATCAAAATTCTAGATGTATCCATGTTTGTACGCAAAGAGAGACTCCAATCATTCGTGAGAAAGCACTAACAAAAGCAACTGCAAAATATCCTATCGATCGTGTGGAAACCAAGGTGTTTTCAGTGCCGAAAGGAAATCTGAGCATTACACAAGAAAACTTATTTTTAGGCCAACTACCTAAACGCATCGTAGTGGGATGTGTAGACAACGATGCTTTCAATGGAAACTTTTCAAAGAATCCATATAATTTCAAGAACTACAAAATCAATTACTTGGCATTGTACGTGGATGGGCAGCAGATTCCAGCCAAACCATTACAACCTAGATTAGAACAACAAGAAGTGGCGAGATGTTATGCAACTCTGTTCCAAGGAACTGGACAAATGTATGAGAATGAAGGAAACCACATCAGCCGAGAAGAGTACATAAATGGATACACCCTATTCGTATTCGACCTGACTCCAGATCTATCACATGGACAACACTTCGATCTGGTGAAGAGAGGAAACTTGAGACTAGAAGTCCATTTCGAAAATCCATTACCAACCACAATCAACGTACTGGTGTATGCAGAATTACAGAACATCATAGAAGTGGATAAGAATAGACAAGTAATCTTCGATTACTCAACATGAACACGTTGCAGTTAGAGAATGCACTTCGATCAGATAGTTGTTTGAAGAGAATATGTTTGGGTGTATTTTCAAGAAACAAATTACCAAGAAGATTACCAGATCACAGACCAGTGGCTTTGATAGTCAACACGGATCCAGACCACAGAAAAGGAGAACATTGGGTGGCTCTCTTTGTGAGTCACCACAACGCAGAATACTTTGATTCCTATGGATTACCACCACAACACAGACCATTCGAGAATTTCCTGAAGAAGAATTCCAGATATTGGAAGTATAATACGAAACGCCTTCAAGGACCATTACCAGTGTGTGGACAATACTGTTTGTTTTACTTGAAACATCGCTGTCGCGGTGTACCGATGGAAACCATATCCAACATGTTTACCACTGATCTAATGGATAATGATCTGTTGGTTAATGACGTCATAGAGGAAACCAGCCACTAGATGTCGCTGCATTGAAGGAAAATTATAAAAACTGGTGCACTTGGTGTTCAGCTCATTTGTGTTTCGACAGCCAAAGAAGAAGGATGTCTACTAATGTGACCGTCTTCAAACTTAACAACGATTTACAGATTCAACTGTTCAAGAACGACGTTGGATTCCAGTTTACCACCAGAGATTGGGAACAAGTGACCAAAGCAGTGGATATTGCAAAGAAGAGAAGTCTTGAAATAGGAGAACCCAAACCAAAAAAAGAAAGAAAACCAAAGAAGAATGAAGATAAAAAGGATTGAAGAATGTTCACTATTCCATGTTTGATCAGGATGGCACTGAATGATTATCAATCAAGAAACCAAGAAACAAGAAATCCAAGAGACTTTGTAGAGAGAATGAGCGTTTCATTCGAAACGTATTTTCGTGATGTTCCGCCACCGGTACTGGAGCAGTTATTACGTGGAGAAGACAAAATAAGAAAGACACCAGAACAAAGGCCACCAAAACACATCAAGTATGCATTGGAGGAAAATCGTCTCAAGACATTTCAATTCATGTTACAAAGTGAAAGTGTGAAAACCCCGAATGAACTGACAAAAGCTGGATTCTTTTAGCTGCTGCTTTGAAATTAGAACCAATTTTATCGTATACTGAGTTAACATCTGTCAAAGAACATTTATAATTTTTCAAATTATTTAGCGTACCTGACATAGTAGGAATACGCATTCCATTAATGTTTGTGGACAATAGTTCTTCTTTATTTCCATCCCACACTTGTAAGTTCAGGTGACGGTTGATTGACTTATTTCTCAACTTGGTTCCACTAACATGAAGTAATGTTCCAATAACAGTAAAATCCTCGCCAACTGGCTGTATGAGAGCTGACGTAGTTTCTTTCATGCTTACGGCTTCAGTAGCAAATGTTACCGTCTGACGTCGCAACGCGAAATACTTGAAATGACGTCGCCCATTTCGTAATTGCTTCATCAACGGAGTGACAAGCAAGCCGCTTCATTTTTTCTGGATTTTTTCATACGTGCAGCAGATGGTGTTCACCGATTTACGATTTTACTGAGATGGAATTAGTTTATCTGGTTTATTGATTATTTATCCAGTCGTGGGGTACACGAGAGGTTTTTTTTTACTAAACGTGTGATCGTTAAAAGTTGCCTTGAACAATGCAACTTTTAACGATCACAAGTTTAGTAAATAAGCCTCTCGTGTTTCATGACGTAGGTTTTGGACTATGGGTAGTGCCTTATTGGAACAGAAACGTTGTGATGAATTGACGGTAACATGGTCTGAGGTTTGCGGCTCGGAGCGTATGTTCAACATAAACTCTGAGCCGTAAACGTCAGACCATGTTACCGTCAATTCGTCACAATAACTTATAAAGTTGCACAAATATATAAAGAATAATAAAAATACAGATATATAGCACATGTCCGTAAGGAGAGAGTAAAGGACGCTCAATTTCACAACTTGGGAGGTAGGGTGCACTGGCTTTGACATTAGAACCAATTTTATCGTGTACTGAGTTAATCGAGTCCTTCGAAGAACATTGATAAGTTTTCCATTTATTTGCCGTACCAAACATACTAGGAATACGATTTCTATCACTGCTTCTGGGCAATAATTCTTCTTTATTTAATGCTCAGGCATCAATTCACGCTGAAAAATTAAGTCATATTCCCCTGTCGGTCGGCAAAACGAAATATCAAAATGATATTTAGAAATCGATATTTCATCGTAGGTTCGGATGACGAATCACATGTACTTTAAACGAGTCAGCACATCAGTAATGAATTCCAGAGTCCCAAATACAAACGAATTCGAATAATTGATAGTGACAGTGACTAAATCAATTCATTAAATCAGCGGTTTCAAAGTTTGACTTTCTCATTCACCTTCCAGCGAAAAGCCGAAATCACTTTCAAATTTCTTCAGTTCAACTTCACACGTCTTCAGTGCATTGAGTTCAAAAAAAATAAAATGACGTGTCTTGTTATTGAAAATAAGAAAGTGGTGTTTTTTGTTATTGTTCTATTTCTTCGAAACACATTGCGATTATTTCAATTCGCCAGCCTTGGTAAATCGTAAAGTTGGGGGAGAAATAAGACGGGACTACTTTTTGTGCAGATATTCACACATTCCAATGGTTGGAGTTTGGTTGTTGTAATTTTTGTATGGACGCCGGTTCGGCACATAAATTTTGCGCCTTAATGGCAAATAAAGGCCACAAATTGGAGAGTTTGTAGTCGTAGAGCATTAAATAAAAAGAAAATTCACGAAAATTTGATGAATACCGAAAATATCTCGTTCGTGGCTACAAGAAATATGAGGATCTTCACTCGCGACAGCGTCGCTCGTGAAGATCCTCATATTTCTTTGTAGCCACTCACGAGATATTTTCGGTATTCATCAAATTTTCGTGAATATCCTCTATTTCTTACCACCCCACGGTTTTATCTTTCGAGGGCGCTCAATTTCACAACTTGCGAGGTAGGTTGCATTTTCTTGCAGTGTAGAGTCACCCTTTAATTCAATGTGAATTGCACAATGTTTATCTGAGTAGTTGCTGGAGAAATCGTGAACAATTAAATTATTTGTGACACGGAATAGACTTTCGCTCCCAATCATATAATCAACAACACTGCCACCATTCCATGTTAGGCAGGTCAATTTCCCTATACCTGTATCTTGCCCAATCCTACCGTTAAAAATATATAAATTATTTTTTTGACACAGATCGAGTAAATCTTTGCCATAACTATTCGTTAAGTTATCTTGCGAATGTCTTTCAAGTATATTTGAATTTGCCCAAACATAGTTTTGTTCATTGATACACTTTTTAAGTAACTCGTTAACACCGAAGGTGTGTTCAAGTTTAGACTCTTTACCAGAAGGTATGTAATCATTGTTGGTTGATGTTCTTGCATTAAAGTCACCAACTAACAGGACATGCTCCCCCTCCCTTCTTATTTGGTGCAGTTCAGTTTCAATCTCTTTTCGCCAATTTTCATTGCAGTATTTTGAACTCTTAGGTGGTATGTATACCAATCCAAGGACTATGCATGTCTCAAGAGAAATACATTTGTGTGAAATTCTTGCCCACATTATATTTTTGCAGTTACTTTCAATTGTGTTTACGTATCCTTCTAAGTAATTCTTAATTGCTAGAACGATTCCCCCCGATCGGCTCTTTACTTCATACTTGTTCCTACCTTTTGTAGCAAACACTTTAAAGCCTTTGATATATGGCGTGAATCCGTTGAACGTATTACTTTCACTAAAACATAGAATATCATATTTTTGGATAAGTTTACGAAACTCTGGATTTGTTAGTCGTGTTTCGAGACCACGAACATTGAGGGCTAAAATCCTCAGCCTGGACTGAACTTCGCCGTCGCCACCATCTCCTCTTATCACAGCAGTATGTGTCGTAGTATCATTTACAGCAGTTTCATTTGGTTTAATAGTTTTATTGAGTTCCTTTTCATTTATGAATTGTTTCAACAGTTTCCGTATTTTAGGAATTCTTGCGGCGCCACCAATTAGTAAAAATTCATGTATTCTGCCTATGTCCATTTCTGCATTTCTGAGGCATTTTTCAACGAGCTCAAATGTATCACAAAATAGGTCAGCACACATCTGTTCAAATCGAGAGCTTGTAATTTTGCTTGCAAAATCCACACCTTCAAGAAAGGCATCTATTTCAATGATGGCTTCTGAATTGCTATATAATATTCTTTTAGCATGTCCACAGGCTGCGCGTAGTCTTCTCAGAGCTCTGGCATTTTTGGGTATATCTTTCTTGTGTTGTCTTCTGAACTCTTCAATAAAGTAATTCACCATTCTGTTGTCAAATTCTTCACAACCGAAATGCGTCAGTCCAGCAGTTGCCTTGACTTCAAACAGTGACCCTTCATTACTAGTTAATATCGAAACATCAAATGTCCTATCCCCGGAATCAAATATCAAAACATTTTTTTCACTGTCAGTAGCATGTTTGCAAAGACCATTCGCAAGAGCAACAGCTGCCGGTTTATAATCTGGGCATCCATATCTGTTCTCGTCGCAGCAGCCTTCTTTATGGTCTCTGTGCATCGTTGCAAAATGATGGCACGGCGATCACAGCATCAGAAACGTTTCCTTTTCTCCGGGATAATCTCCAGGGTGCCTCTCATTTTCGTTAATACCATAGAATATATTTCCTACGAGTTAATTTTGTTTCATTCTGGTACACAACTTGAATTATTGTTTTTTTTCATTGTTGTTTACGAGGGTAAGTGGCCAATGATTTATATCATTTTGTACGGTTTGATCGTAGTTCTTCCATCCAGGAAAAGTTTTTGCACCAAACACTGTGTTGCGAATATTTGTTAGACTTCGATTCTTCGCCGAGTCACGAATGCCATTCACCTTGTTCTGTTTTCCTAAATATTCGCTATAATTATGCGCACCGCCTGCATTCTTTTCGGAAAAAGGAATGATATTCGAACTGGAATATTTATTTGTTGAAATATACAGTGTTGCCTTCTCAGTTGAAATATTGTATTTACCCGACACAGACCGCTCTTACACTCTAAATCGGTTGGGTTAAAAATCAACCCAAATCGACTGGGTTGAGTGAATATGAACCCAATTTGGGTTCATATTCACTCAACCCAGTCGATTTGGGTTGATTTTTAACCCAACCGATTTTAGAGTGTATGTACGTACTCCTTTCATGAACAAGTATTTGTTTGAAGTTTTTTTATATTGATCTTCTAGGAAAGCTGTTTATAGATATGACTGATCTACAACACATAGTCTATTGATCTTTTGTTACCTAATGCAGTTTGCTTACTTCAAAACGTACAATGAGAAAACAAGAAAACGTTGTGCAAAGCACAAGCGCAAGAACAAAGGACCGAGAAGATTTTATTTGCCTTTATCAGACCCGAAGCAGGCGCTGTGGGGTGAGGGCGATTCGCTCCATAACGATGTACGTCGGAAATATTTCGTTGTCCGTCAGGAAAATTGTTTGTCGTCAAAATGCCAATATTTTCTCTGAAACCACTAATTTAGAAACAAACTACAGCAAAGTCGAGGGTGGCATATACCCCTGCCTACAATACCACGGATAGCATTACAGATGACAGACATGTGACAGATTACAGACCATTGGGACATGTATCATAAGAACTATCAAGTGTCACCATAGGATGACACAAAATGGTACCCCCACCTCTTTACCAAAATAATGAAAATTAATTGGCGATTTTTGTGAATAGCGCTGGCCGGTTTTGGTCGTTACGCTGGGTAAAGGGTTAAACACCATTTATTTTCACAACACTGGATTCCAGTCGATTCGCCACAAATAGGATATTTCCGTAGTATTTATTTATTTATTTATTTATTTATTGATTTATTGATTTATTTATTTATTGGTGTTTAAGGTTACATATTTATGCACAATTGCTAGTGACCGTGGCAGTTTTACGGGTGGAGGAAGCCGGAGTACCCGGAGAGAACCACCGAGCTGTCCGAGCATCGACGAGCAACTATCAGCTCCTCAACATTCGAACTCTATTCAAGCTCCGATCAAGCAGGGTTACAGCGGTTGAGGACATGAGCACCATCGACACATAGTCTATTGATCTTTTGTTACCTAATGCAGTTTGCTTACTTCAAAACGTACAATGAGAAAACAAGAAAACGTTGTGCAAAGCACAAGCGCAAGAACAAAGGACCGAGAAGATTTTATTTGCCTTTATCAGGCCCGAAGCAGGCGCTGTGGGGTGAGGGCGATTCGCTCCATAACGATGTATGTTGGAAATATTTCGTTGTCCGTCAGGAAAATTGTTTGTCGTCAGAATGCCAATATTTTCTCTGAAACCACTAATTTAGAAACAAACTACAGCAAAGTCGAGGGTGGCATATACCCCTGCCTACAATACCACGGATAGCATTACAGAAATGAAACATTTATTACTGGGTGACGCTGAAAGATGACAGACATGTGACAGATTACAGAACATTGGGACATGTATCATAAGAACTATTAAGTGTCCCCATAGGATGACACAAAATGGTACCCCCACCTCTTTACCAAAATAATGAAAATTAATTGGCGATTTTTGTGAATAGCGCTGGCCGGTTTTGGTCGTTACGTTGGGTAAAGGGTTAACCCTTTACCCAACGAATCTGCCGCGTACCAGGAGATAACCACCGAGCTGTCCGAGCATCGACGAGCAACTATCAGCTCCTCAACATTCCTCAACATTCGAACTCTATTCAAGCTCCGATCAAGCAGGGTTACAGCGGTTGAGGACATGAGCACCATCGACGTGCAGTATGCCTTGGTACACGGCGTCATCGTGCCCCTATGTTGTAAGCAACCGGAATAAAGTGCCTTGCCCAAGGACACAACGCGGGTCACAGAGTTAACAGCAGGCACCAATAGTGCCTGGAAGTCTGCTGGCGTATTCGTTCCAGAGCTGATAATAAAATAATATTTCAGGAGAACAACTCATGGCCAAATGTGCTTCAGATATAAAAAAAAACAAAGGTAGGCATTTAAAAACACTTTAAGATGCAACGACGGGGCTACATTATTTGGAAGGAACAACACTCTCTGCATTTTTTATCGAAGATGGTCTGCATGACCGACGAACATCCGAAGGCGATACCACGAATTTTCATCGAGAAACAATTGCATAATTCTAAGAAATTCAAGAAGGTAATATGGCAGCTACGTAGTTTCCATATAATAATAGTGTGTGGTATGATGGCGATCTTTCTCATTCATTTTAGACAACATTGTATATCCATGTTTTTTTCGACTCAGACCACCTTAACTAAAATGTAAAAAAAAACAGATAACGAAAACAAAAACGAGAGTTTCGCAATTTACCCCCACGCAGCTCTGTCGCTGCATTTTGGATAAATTTGATTTCCTAGCTTTGTTCTTGGATATCTGATGCATATCTAATTGCTTGATAACATCCCGTACCCTATTTTTCCCAATACCCCCCCCCCCCCCCCCCCCCAATAAGCATACTAACCCTTTCCTTTGTATCACACACAAACCACATATCATTCATTATCCCATCTCACTTCTCCATTAAGGCCCACTCCCAGCAGTCCTGGAAATGAGACGGGCGAGAGTGCAATTGCTCCCGTCAGCACCCGTGATTTCCGTTTTACGGTAGCTAAAAAATGCACTCGTTGGAAAATATTGTAAAGCACTAATATACTGTGAGAGTATATAAATGTGTTGTTTTGAGAAAGCAGCACACTGTGGACAGTGGCAAGTTACTGTCATAATTCTGCAATTCCTTATACATTTAACCCTTTGAACACTAGTGGTATCTCTCATGCAAGTTCAATGGCAGCAATTAGAAGAGTCCATATTCATTATTTGGGGTAGACCAATTAATATTTTCAACGTGCAGCCTCGGGGCTGCACGTTGAAAATACTGATTGGTCTACCCCCACACATTTACTGAACAGCCATCCTATTTAATGACGTTATGACGTATCATGTGCCTGGCTGGGAAAGCAGCCGCTCAGGTTCAAAGGGTTAAGGCTTGTGGTGTTTTGTGACAGTATTTCCTCGAAAATTCTTCTCTAACATTTTACGGGTGCAATTTACTCTCGTCTCTGATTTCGCGGGAGCTTAAAAACAACTGCACCCGTCAACTTTGTTCATTTCCAGCACTGATCCCAGTGAATCTTATTCTGTTGGGGTGACGTTTTGGATATTCTGATAGAAACTGTTCCAGGGTCTCAACTACGCCTAACAGATTAGTTGTAAACTGGGTCAGAGGTTTCGCAATGCTTATTTTGCCCAATTGTTTTGTATCCATTCCTGAATGGGTTGTTTAGAGTTTGAAGATATTAATGAAGCTCATTGGCAATCTAAGGGGTTCCTAAGATGATAATCCGACTTGCACGGCTGACAGTTTTCGTCACTGGAAGACGTCCGCGGGAAAGCACACCCCCACCCCCTCCCTTACCCAACTTCCAACGGCGTCAGCAAATTCAACGTTTAAGATATGTGAATTTCATACAAAAATCGAAACGCCAGCGAACTTGTATCACCGATGCGCGCACCACCCCCACAAACAGTGCCGTATCAACCCATATCCCGGCCCCTAGGCTTTTAGGTACTTCGGGGCCCCCTCCGGCACTTCAATCTTTTACCCCACTACAGCTGATAGTCTGACCCTCAGTAGGGAGAGATGCAGGCTGCAAGTCGAGAGGTCCTCGATTCGAATCCCACCTACGGCAACCTGCGTTGTGTCCATGGGCAAGACACTTCACCCCCATTGCCCACGCACGGGCACTTTGGCGTTGTGTACTAAGGCGTACTGCACGTCCGTGGTGCACTTGTCTTCAACCAATGCTAACCATGTTTGTGTGGAGTTGGTATGCTGGGGAGCTGACAGTTGCTCGCATTGCGCAGTAGTTCTCTCCGGGTACACCGGCTTCCTCCACCCGTTAAACTGTCGTGGTCATGATTAGTCATTGTGCAGTTTTATGTGACCTTAAACACCAATAAATAAATAAATAAATAAATAAATAAATAAATAAATAAATAAATAAATAAATAAATAAATAAATAAATAAGTTTGCGCACGAAATAAAAAAAAATGCCACCTGGGAATGGGTGCATACGTTGAGCATGAGATATGCCTTTAGCTGTACACATTCACACAATATGTCATACATGTCTAAAAGCATGTGATTATTTCTCGTCTGTGCAGATAACAGATAGAGAGAACAAAGACCTTTATAATGATTCAGTATGATAAGTTTCATATTAACTATATTGATTTTAATATGTCAAGCCACAAAAATCAATAAACGTGAATTTAAAAAAGTTGCTGATTCAGAGTATTTCTATTTATTTATTTATAAAGATTTAACGACGCTTCAACAGCCAAGGTCATATGGTGTCGATGACAGGCAGTTTTACGAGTGGAGGAAGCCGGAAAGAACCACCGATCAACGACGAGCAGCTGTCAACTCCCCAACATCGTCACTCCGCACTGCAGCACATGCAGGGTTAGATAGGTTGAAGACATGCACACCATCGACGTGCAGTACGCCTTGGTACACGTAGTCATCGTGCCCCCATGTGAACAATAGGGGTTAAGTGCCTTGCCCAAAGACACAACGCGGGAGTCCGAATCGATCGCTCAGACGGTCACCCATCCAAGGACTAACCGGGCTCGACGTTGCTTAACTTCGGTGATCTGACGAGAACCGATTACCGCAACGCCCCATCCGCCCCCCCCCCCCCCCCGCCCCGCGTATTTCTATTCACATGGAAATAATGATTTCCCATCTCATCGGCATACGTGTCAGTTGGATTAAAAATTACCCAAGTCCACTAGGTCGAGTGAATAACCCAATTTGGTAAATATTTACTCGACCAAGACGATTTGGGTTAATTTTTAACTCAACTGAGTTTTCGGTGTATGTATGTAACTTTTATTGAAGAAGGGACTTTTAGTTTAACCCTTGATATAGAATTTACTGAGTAAACCATACATAAAGGCATACCCAGGAGGGGCATATCGATGGGGGTGGGTGGATAATGGATATGTTTGGCCCCTTCCCACCCCCAAATACTTTTTCTCCAATAAGCCCATTGCCGATTAGCCATCTTTGACGTTAATGATATGCAAGGTCAGAGGTAGTTTCGGGTAAACAATTCGATCAGACTGTCTGTCAAGACTGTCATACATGCGCTTGAAACAACCAAAATGTTTCGCTTGATACGAGAAAAAGGTGCATTTTCGATTTAATACTGATAAAGATAGAAAAAATAGCACACTTTCAACACTTCATTTAATGGACAGGGCAAAATAATATTGATTTTTTAGTGAAATGAATACCGCAATGAACCCCTTCCCACAAGCGAAGGTAGACTCGACGTCATGGTTTTGTTTTGTTGACGAGTGACAAAACTGCAGATACATCACTGAAATGACACAAAAATGTCTGCGTGAGTGAAAATGCAAACCCTGGGTATCCAAACAACCAACCCATACAAATATTTTCAAGCATAACACTCAGATGTTCCAGTTGAAAGAGGTTGGGGGTGGAGGGGGCGTGGTCCCTGAAAAGAGAATGAAAATCGTCAGCTAGTAGCAGTGTCGCGTGTCTACTAATAATATTTTGTCCATATACAGTACAAGTCAAAATGAGTTGAAGAATAACCACTACGGTTATAAACTATAGATGTAATGTTTCCTATACTAATAACACAAGAATCGGACATAACAATGCATGTACATGTTCATGTATGCTGTAACCTTTTAACATGTTTTGGGTTTATATACAGCATTTAAGAGGGTTAATTGCATTGGAATTCCCATTGCATTATATTTTCCAATGCATAGAAATTCAAAATGTAATTTATAATGTCCACGAAAGAATATTATTTCAGAAAAACTAATTTTTTTGGTTGACGTAGCTTTGATATGCCAAAAACCATACCCATGAGTAGTGGGAATTCAATCTTTTGGTGCTGTTAATTCTTTTTTTCTTAAACATTAGAAAATGGATTGATAAGAATCTCCATAATCCACACACCTCACAGCCTAACCCTTAGTTAACAAATTGACTGCAAATTCACACATAATTCACGAATTAGCAGGTAAAAATGTTTTTTTAAAGTTTTGAACAAGACACATAATGTGATCTACCATCGGAATAAGGTTGTTCCTCCGAAGATCACATGATTCAATTTGCTTGAAGCTTTTGGTGTGAATTTGAAAAAATTAAATTGAAATTTCCAGTTTTAATGTTATCTGTGGGTAAAGGTTGAAAAAGTAAAGTACAAAATATATTATACTGCTTTTTGTGATCAAAGTACTACAATTGTAGATTATTTCAGCAAGTCAAAACTTCTTATTTTAAATTTGTTTTATAATCACGAAATATTGAAATGTGGCTTTGACTACAGTCGAATAATTTTTAATAGAACTAATCTGTAAATGAACAATTATTTATTTAATAGCCAAATATGAAATGTCTGGAAAAAAGACTTCTTATGAGTATAAATGCATGGTACAAGGTAGAAGCATATGTTCAAGTCTACAAATACTGTATGAATCAAAATAAGTCGTAGCATAACCGCAGTGAACAAAGTAGCCCAGTGGCATTACACCAATAGCACAAGAATCCGAAATCATTTTCCGGAAAGCTTTCTGTGAGAGCTTTCCCGACAATGATGTCAGGTTCTTATATTGCTGGTGTAGTTGAAGATGTATACTAGTAGTTTATAGTGGGTATTCTACGACGTAATTCGACTCGTACTGAAAGTCAAGTGATTTCTGAATTCCACTCGGAGGTCCGCTGGATGGAATTTTGCTTGTGCAAAACAATGCACATGGGCATGAACCACTGGCCATACTGGCAGCCAGTAAAAATTTGTAACTCACAAAGCAAATCTGCAGTTTAAGGAACACTGATAAGTTAGTTATCTGGTGGTCCATAAATTGCAGATTAGCTTTTTGAGTCCCAAACTTTCTACAAACTGGCAAGAATATGTTGGAAATATATGTATATTCACCTACTTAGAGAAGAAGTACAAAATCACCCTGTGTGTTCTGTAATACAAAATCCATGTATGCACATTTTGGTCATGTATCCGGGGTCGAGGAGAGGGTGGGGCCCAGGGTAGCAACTCGCAGAGCCTGGAACTTTTGGGGGGGGGGGGGGGGGGCTCCGGAGTCAAGGATCTTGGTTTCGCCTGCCCATCCTCTAGTCCAAACATGACCCGAAAGACTGTATTTTAATATTTGGGTTCGGTACGTCCTTTCAAAGGGCGTTCCAAAACAAACACAAAAAATACGGGCTGTCAGGCCATGTTTGACCTTGTCCCCCTCCCCCAAGGTTCTGACTCCTATGCCAACAGTTAAGAAGGGGGCTGTATCGTGAATGAAGCTATGCACTTGACCAACGGCTGTAATTCCGGACTGCATGATTCTTGAAGCAATAACTTTATTAAATAATCAACTCGTCGTATCCAAGTTATCACTTCAAGAATTGTGCAGTCAATATAGCTATGGGCGGTAGGTCATTGGATACTCATTGATCAACTTCGAAATTTGAAACATGTTGCTTAAAACGCCATTTTTTGACGGCCAAGAATAACGTGATTTTTGTATCCCAAAATCCGCCAGAAGACTCCATTTAATAACTGATTTAAAAATTTTGTGATCGATCGCGCCTCCGGCGCTCGCTGCAGATGCCTTTAACACCTGTGCAATATCCCGACATTTTTGAAAGGGGAGCCGTTACAGAATTAACCCCGGGGCCGAATTTCCTTTTCCCGGCCCTGCGTGGACCTTCCACTTCGTGGGTGTTTTTGTAATAAGACAGCTTCCACTGTGTGACATGTAAGTTTGAGTTGAAGGAAAAAATAGTCAAAAGAAGAATTTATATATTTTTATGTCCGATTCTTGTGTTTTTAGTATAGGAAATATTCATCTCTATATATATAGTTTATATCTGTCGTGGTTATTCTTCAACTCATTTTGACTTATACTGTATACAGACAAAATATTATTAGTAGACACGCGACACTGCTACTAGCAGACTATATTCATTCACTTTTTTAGGGACCACGCCCCCTCCACCCCTAACCTCTTCCAGCTGGAACATCTGTGTGTTATGCGTGAAAAAATTGTATGGGTTGGTTGTTTGGATACCCAGGGTTTGCATTTTCACTCACGCAGGCATTTTTATGTCATTTCATTGATATATCTGCAGTTTTGTCACTCGTGAACAAAACAAAACCATGATGCCGAGTCCACCTTCGTTTGTGAGGAGTTCATTGCGGTATTCATTTCACTAAAAAATCAATATTATTTTGCCCTGTCCATTAAATGAAGTGTTGAAAGTGTACTATTTTTTCTATCTTTATTAGTATTAAGTCGAAAATGCACATTTTTTCGTTTCAAGCGGAACATTTTGGTTGTTTCTATCGCATGTATGACAGTCTTGACAGACAGTCTGATCGAATTGTTTACCCGAAACTACCTCTGACTTTGCATATCATTAACGTCAAAGATGGCTAATCGGCAATTATTATGGGCTTATAGTGGCAGCTGGTCGTGACAGCGTTTTCACCTGGTTGGATTCTTATGAATCAGGTACTTTTGATACTTGGACTTAGAAATGGTCAGTTGTGGTAAACAATTCGGGCGCATATGACCAAGCGGGACCAGTTTGGAGTATGCAGTATACGGGTTGATTAGCTCGCCTGACAAATCGTCCCCTGAGTTCCAATGTGTTCAATGTGCCAGTAGACACATAGAACACACTTGAACTCATGGGACGAAATGTCTGCGAGTTTTTCAAATAATGATTTGTCCGTCGACCGTCCGTGGTACTTCTGTTGTGAAAATTTTGCTTGTCCTGGCCAAAACTTCTTGATCAATGAATATTTTTTGACCAAACTATCGTGTTGACATATATCAGCAAAATATAAAAGATCATCAAGATTTATGATTATAAGTTTGAGACTCAACTTGAAACAACGTGATTTTATTATTGATTTTTTCTCATCCTGATTTCACATCAAGGGAAGCAACTCTACAATATGTTGCCACAGTAAAAAGTACAACAGCACAGCACCACTCTTATTTCTGACGCTTATGAACATGATATCCCCCCCCCCCACCACCCCATAACTTCAGATTAAAACTTTATGACTTGAAACCTGAAGTTTTCTTGTTTATAATATTTAAACAATTAAAGTTCTGAAACTAAATAGTACTTTATCCGCAACCTGAATATTGTTACCAATGAGTCACAGTTTCTCATTCTCAGTAATGAACAAAATTAAAGTTCTTCAATTAAACGTCTTGGTGGCTTTCTATTTCTTTCTGCATATCTTTTCGGTACCTCAGAATCAGTTTCAAATGTTTGTAACTGAGTTTGTAACTGTGTGGGGCCTTTATTAATCTGGGTGTCAATAACTTCATCATCTTCCAAAAATCGGATGAATAGTAAGCATTTTCCAAATATTTCTTGTCAAGGTCAGGACCAACTAATTTAAAATGTGAAATGTTTCTGGTATCTGATGTTTGTCCACCTCAGACTGAGCTGTTACGCTAGGAAACTTAATGTCAATCACTTTATAAATCTTAGGTTTATATTTGGAAACCAATTTACCCTTAACCCTTTACCCAACGTAACGGCCAAAACCGGCCAGCGCGATTCTCAAAAATCGCCAATTAATTTTCATTATTTTTTGTCTCAAAAACATAGCACCTAACTTGAGTTACAGACGGCACTTGGAAAAAACATCCTCGTATAACTAAAAATTTTTCATTTTTTGCTTCCAAAACATAGGTTATGAACCCTCATTGGAACGAGCTCGTTGAGCTCGTTCCAATGAGGGGTCATAACCTATGTTTTGGAAGCAAAAAGTGAAAATATAAAAAAATGAATAGCGTTTTTCTTGTAGGTAAATGATTAATACAAATATAACCCACCCTAAATGGGTCAGATAACGTAAATTCTCCCTACTGAAATTATGCACATCTGACCCAGTTGTATTTTGTTTAGCCAATCAAATTGTCCAGTTTTGAAATTGACCAATGAGAGCTCCAAACTCAAATTATGCAAATTATGAAAATTTGGCCCAGTTATATTTTGTTCAGCCAGTCAAATTGTCTAGTTTTGAAACTGACCAATGAAATTGACGGAAGGCTTTATTTATCACTGATTAATATGAAAACAAAATATCAAATGTTTTAAAGTGAACAATACGGACGAGTCATATGATAAATGCAATATATTGCTCAGCACAAATTGAATAAACAGACTCAGGTATTTGTTTCTTTAATAAGATTTCAATGGTACATCGTGAAACCAAATCGGCTGGGTTTGACTTGCCAGGACGATACTCCACAGAAAAGTCATATTCTTGTACCTTCAAGGTCCATCTCTGATTTCTTGGTGATACAACTGATTTTGAATTGTTAAAAATATGTTTTAAAGGTTGATGATCTGTCACCACTGTGCAATGGTTACCCAAAACATAAATTCTGAAGTGCTGCAAAGCCCACAGTATAGCCAAAGCTTCAATTTCCATTTGACTATAACGTTTTTTCAGGGTAATTTAGAATTTTGCTTACGCAATAGGCTTCATGAGGCCCGATTTCTGTCTTTGAACTAAAAGCGCTCCTAATCCTTCAGGTGATCCATCAACAATAACTTCTGTATCTAAAGAAGGATAAAATATGCCAAACAGTTGTTGTCAATTATACTATTTTGAAGAATGTTGAAAGCATTTTGCTGTTCTAATTGCCAAATAAATTTAGCATTTTGCCGAGTTAATTTTCGCAGAGGTTCACTGATTTTAGCATAATTTGGTATGTGTCTAGATGCATAGTTCACCATACCCAAAAATGATAGTAACTCACTGACTGACTGAGGTTCACGAAGATTTTTAATACATTCAATTTTGTCTGGATCGTTACGTGTGCTTTGCGCTGCAAAAATCAATCAAAAAACAATTATCTTAGATTTCTTAAACTCACACTTTTCTCGATTAAGTGTCAAATGATTTACATCAAGGTATTTGAATACACGATCAAGAGTCTTATCATTCTCCTGTTTATTTTTTGCATGAATCAATATGTCATCACTAACATTAATAACATTTGGGACCCCTGATAAGACATTTTGAACAAGCTGATTGAACTTTTCAGGTCCTGAGCACTTACCAAAATTCAAACGTTTGTAACAGTATAAAACCTCTATGAGTAGTAAAAGTCGTAATTGAACGTGATTCTGGACTAAGTATCAACTGATTGAAACCTCGATTTAAAACAACTTTGGTAAAAAATTTGGAACCAGTGACTTTACAGATTATGTCATGAACTGAGAGATATATATGTCTCTCTCGAATGATTGCCCGATTTGCACATCGCATATCCACGCAAAGTCTGACTCGATTTGGGTCATTAGCCTTGGGTGCCACAACAATCGGTGAAATCCAAGGAGTTGCCGGATCAGTGACTTCCTCGATTATGTCTTCCTCTAAAAGCGCATCTAGCTCATGCTCTACCTTCTTGCTAATGTGAAAAGGGATGCGCCTATAAGGCTGTGCGACTGATGTAACACTTTCATCAACATGCAGTTTAACTTCACAATCTTTTAGTTTACCAATACCGACAAATAATGTTTATATTTCTCCAAAATGTCAGTACATTCGCCAGACACATTATAAACAACTTTCGAAAGTCCAAGATTCTGATATGTTTGAAAACATAGAAGTGAAACACTTTCAGCATCAAGAACATAAAATGTTCCAACACTTGACTTTCCACTACCTGCCTCAACAAGTCGTCGCCTGAGAGCTAGAATGTCCCATAGGGGAGATAATATATAGTCCCATGGGGGACATAGAACATTCTAGCACTCAGGCGACGAAGTGCTGTGAATTTTCCCTGAATAGGCAATGGTTAAGTCGCATTATATGAATAAATTATGTCAGATGATTTAATTTTATCAAGATTTGGAACTGGGTCAAGTGCATTAAAAGTTTTTGAGTCCATGATGTTGATAGAAGCTCTGGAATCCATTAATACAAGAACCGATTTATTCACGATAGTCACATCTGTGTGTGGCCAGACAGACTCTGTAGAATGCGTTGCAGAAAAGACATATTCTTGATTACTGTCTGAATATGAAGTGTCTTTTCACTGAATAGCACTAGCGCTGTGTTTCTTAAAATTCTTTTGAGAATTAAACAGTTTATTCTGTCGGGGAGGCTTTGATTTAGATGATTTATTAGCATTTTTATGACACACACGAGAAAAATGATTTTCTTTTCCGCAAAATCCACATGTTTTGCCTTTTGATGGGCATGTTCCGATGTGAGGGTATGACCCTCCACACAAATAGCAAGTAGAATTAGCACTGTTGTTTTTATTAAGTACTATCAGGTTTGCAGGAACCAGATTTTTCAATGTCGGTAGCCTTAAGCTCCGATAACTCCAAAGCACGAGCAAATGACAAAATATCATTAAGTGACATGTCCCGACGTAAGCTTTGTCGACGAACATTCGATGAAATAGTTCCAAAAATTATTTGAGATTTTATTTCATCATCTTGGTCAAGGAAGTTACAAGTTTTAGCCAACTGTCTCAATCGAGTATGATAAGCGTCCATGGTTTCTTCATGATTTTGCATGCACTCTCGAAACTTATAACGTTCATAAGTTAAGTTCTTTTTCGGAGAAAAATACGTGGTTAGGTTATTTACACAGACATGGTATTCATCTTGAGAGCCACTAATCTCACTGACACTGGGCTCAACATCACGGGAGTCTGCATGCTGGGTCGAGTCACGAGTCATATCAGATGACTCAGAAATCAGAGTTTCATAAATGTCATAAACAGATGGCCCCGAAAAATGTAATAACAATACCTTCTTTCTAGCCGGATCGGTAATATTACATGCAACAAGAAAGTTATTGAATCGATCAAGATATTTAGGCCATCTGCAAGCAATTGATGATTCTTCAGATAAATCGAAATTAGGAGATTGCGGTAAGGAAATATTGGCCATCGTTTCTGATGAATTCTGGACGAAAACTACGTTTAACCCTTTCCCTGCTACATGTCCATATTGGGTACGGAACCAACTGTTGGCGGCCTGTGCGATAAGTCCGTACTCAGTACGGAGATACCACATACATGTACAGGGACTGGATATCATAGCTCGTTTGCAAGCCGAGAGGTCCTCGGTTCGAATCCCACCTGCGGCAACAGCGTTGTGTCCTTGGGCAAGACACTTCACCCCATTGCCCATGTGGGGGCACGGTGACGCCGTGTACTAAGGCGTACTGCACGTCGATGGTACGCATGTCTTCAACCAATCTAAGCCTGCCTGTGCTGCAGTGCGGAGTTATGATGTTGGGGAGCTGGCAGCTGCTCGTCGTTGCTCGGTGGTTCTCTCAGAGTACTCCGGCTTCCTCCACCCGTAAAACTGTCACGGTCATGATTAGCCATCGTGCATAAATATGTGACCTTAAACACCAATAAATAAATAAGTAATCATAGCTCGTTTTTATTCTCAATAGAACGCATGTTATATGAAATGCAAGCGACAGACGATATGGCATTATCCATTTGATCTGAACCATTTTTCGTGTCTATGTAAATTCCGAAATACCCGAGGCAACAACGAACTCAATAGTCCAAACTTGTCCCAACATATATAATTGTTTTTGTTGTCCTGTGCCACACAGCCACAAAACAAAGCAAAAATTACATACCTGCCTGTGGAGCAAAGTTTGGACTACATGGTCAGTTCATTAAATAGGAACTAAATTCATGTCGATTAGACGTCTTTTCTTTTGAAATTTATGGAGTGTGGCTGGGAGTAGTTTTGGAAACATTGATGAACTCAGTCAACGTTGTTCCAATATACAGTACGTGCAGAATGGATTGTAACAAAATCACCCGTAGAGTGGAGGTTTCACCCAAAGTATCACTTTCAAATTCTGCACATGTATATGGACAAAAATCACAAACAATGTTTCAGCCAATGGACCTCCGGGTTTAACCCGGGGGCCTTTGGCTGGAACTTTGCTTGTGCTTGTTATGGTTTGCAACAAATCTGCAATTATTGCTTGGGTGGAACCGCCACTCCAGGGGTGATTTAGTGATAATACAATATCCATGTACTGTATATTAACAGTTTTAAATTTGAAAACGCGTGAACGTTATTGGCGTTTTCTTTTTTTTCACTTTAACCCCATTCCCTCCAATATATGGTTCAGCACAGGATATTACAAAATTGCACAGCAGCGAAATGGTTAAGATTCTCTGATTAATTATCTGGATTCTGTCCACATCATCGCCAATTATCGTGTTGACATATATCAGCAAATGATAAAAGATCATCAAGATTTATGATTATAAGTTTGAGACTCAACTTGAAACAACGTGATTTTATTATTGATTTTTACTCATCCTGATTTCACATTAAGGGAAGCAACTCTACAATATGTTGCCACAGTTTTAAGTACAACAGCACAGCACAAATTTTATAACAACATGTATTATCAAAAGACAGTGTGTCGCGAATAATAATATGGTAAGTTCCCCTCACGTTCAAGGTCGCGTGCTTAATGTTAAGGGGACAGAAAAACTGATAGTTCACAGTCACTTTTGTCCGGTCCATATAACTTCGCATGATTGACAAATCTTATTCATACTTGGTAAAACTCTTGCTCCAGTTCAGCGATCCGAACGTTGTGGCTACCCCTCCACGTTCAGATTCTTCCCATTCAATCCTAAAGAAAAAGTTCCCATCAAGGTTTTATGGAAACTCAAAACTCGAAATTAGGAATATATATCAAGCTTTCGCCCCTATTATCGACTGCAATCGACTGTACACGTATTTCCTGATATTTGGGCAGAGTTTATTGATCCAAACTATGTTTTATCCTTTAATTACCGTCATTTGAAGACTCGCGAAGTGTCAACGGAAATTTCGAATCGGCCATGTTTTTGTATAAATATAAAACAGTAAAAACAATAACCCGGTAATGGCGCCGAAACGAATAGCCCATTTTATAAATGAGGAATCGGAAATTCGATTGCATTTGCGCAGAGAGGTTTCATAATCTGCTCTGTGCGAATGCGACCGAGTTTGATGACCTCTGTGCGAATGAGATCGAGATTCCGATTCCGCACCGATGAAAAGATCTGCTCGTTTCGGCGCCATTACCGGGTTATTGTTTTTACTTTCCCTATATAAAATCTGTCTTTTGATTGGTCAGAATGCCTTGGACAAATAGCCATGGCAAAGGGTGGACCCAAGATCCAAGATATATGAGAGCGCGCAACACCCAGGGTATAAGCGCACGTGAAACATCAGGGGTATATGGTTTAAACGAAAGGTTTCCGCAAGCTTTTTTATCGGCTACACAAAAAATTACCCGAATGAAGAAGTCCAACCAGTATCCCACAAAATGTATCCTCATACGTATCCTGTAATAGCACATCACCATCTTATAAGTATCCTCAAATACCAGTATGTGCTTGTGTGCAGTTTGTGATATGTACACATTGCACATAAGCACACAGGCAAATGTGCAGCATTCGATGTGTACACATTGTGCCCTTGCACATATCAGCACATTAGGCCAATGTCTATGTGCTGCGTATAATGTGTACACATTGTGCACTACCCCACAAGCACATCTTCGTATAGATCAACAGAGGGTTTCTTATATTATGTAAGGTACCCTAGCTGCATAGGGCTGCACGATATTCAAAATTGAATACCGGTATCGGTATTCAAAAAAATACCGCGGTATACCGGTATATCGAAAACTGTTCAGATATCTGAACATAAGTACCACAATCGAGACTTGAGGCATCACAATCGGAACTTATTAGCATGCCTTGATGACGCGGTTCGAAACTATGAACCTTTACCCAACGCAGACGATATCAAAATTTATTATTTTCAAAATTAATTTATCAGATTTTCCCCAAAGATTTCAACAAAACTATATCATATGACCCCCTCATTGGAATGATCTCAACGAGCTCGTTCCAATAAGGGGTCACATGATATAGTTTTGTTGAAATTTTTGAAAATTAGTTTTTCAACTGCTGAATTTGTATATCACGAGGGCACAAGCAGACGATTCCTTGGATAAAGGGATAATATTATTCATTCGGGGCTACAGTTAAAAAACTCAATACATCTTGAAAATTAAATTGTGGGTAAATAAATAATGACGATAAACCGATATTTTTGTAATTACACCGGTATTAAATCGATTTTGGTTTGAATACCGGTATATATCGGTTTAGCCCTACCCTAGCATACATTATATATACACATGGAACTTAATTAAGCATCCTGAAATGTTTTATGACAGTGAAGTTGCTCTTATTGGTTATTGCTTTAAAGATTGCTATGTCTTGCAGAACATTTCATCTAGTGAAACATGATGTTTCTGGTTGATAGCGTACCCCAAGCACATTCTACCGTCCACGTGAAGCATGCTACCCATGAATGTCACAAAAAACATTATCATTCACATGCAAGATCTGGGTATAAAACAAAAATGTCACTTCTTGGACATGGCAAGGAAGAGACTGTCAGGGGCACTAAGATGGCATGCATGCAACAGGCATGTCATTCAAAGATACTGGAATGCAACTTGACTTTTGCCATTATGTCATCAGCAGACTCGTCCGAAAACATCAACAAACCAACGATGTTAAGGACCGACCAAGGCCTGGACAACCCCAAAAGACCTTTCCCCAGGAGAATCGGAGTCTGGCACACCTCGTTAGGCGTGAACCCTTTGCTTCAAGTGGGGTTTTGAAGCGTCTTTGCCCCCCCCCCCCCCCCCACAACAGAGGTTTGTGCAACAGAACCGTCCGAAACTGTCTCAACGAACTTTGTATGAGGTCCAGAAGGGCCATCAAGCGACCAGCTCTGTCCGATCAGCATCAAAGACATTTGGAGTGCTGTATTGCACGCCAACATTGGAATCTCACGACATGGAGGAGAGTCTATTGACCAGACGAGAGGAGGTTCCTGCTCCACGTCACAAATGGTCGCTTGAGAGTGTGGAGGCATAGAACTACTGCTTACGTATCTAGGAACATCAGACCTACTGTTCCTTTTGGTGGAGGATCAGTAATGATCTGGGATGACTCTCTCATGGTCGTAAACTTGATATGGTGACTGTACGTGGGGAACTCAATGGTCACCAGTACATCCTAGACATTCTCAATCCGGTTGTCGTGCCTCGTTTTGACAAGCACATCGTTCCCATGCAATGAGTGCATTCCTTCAGAACAACGCTATTACAACACTACCTTGGCCTGCAATAAGCACCGAGTTGAGTCCATTAGAACACATCTGGGACTTACTTCGACGTCGTCTGCAAGCAAGGGATCCACCTGTACAGAATATGGCCAGTTTGGAAGTGACACTGGCAGTTGTGCTAATTACACATATCTGCCACCAATGTTTTTGATGGAAAAATGATATCCCGACAAGTAGGGTGCTGAAAAGGTCCATGATGAAACACTTGAGGTAATTACTGACAAAAAATGTAACTTGTGATCTCCTGAACAAAAGAGCTGTGTCTGACATCAGTAGCGAGTGTATCCACGAGGTGCCCGGATGACAGCCTGAACCCTCCTTCTAATTCTCCCAGTAAGCTTCCTGTTACGGTCCAGAGACAACTGCTGCCACTCATGCAATGCAGCTTCCAAATCGACCAAATTTTGTACAGGCGGTCCCTTGCTTGCACACGACGTCCAACAAAGTCCCAAATGTGTTCTAAGGGGTTCTCGGGGGAGGGGGGGGGGGGGGGGCTCATTGCAGGCCAAGGTAGTGTTGTAATGGCGTTGTTCTGAAGGAATGCTCTTAGAGCATGGGAACGATGAGGTCTTGCATTGTCGTCCATGAATACAGGGCGAGTAGCCAACCGGTGGTTGTCAAAACGAGGCACGACAAGCGGATTGAGAATGTCCCGGATGTCCGATGAACAGACAATCCCACAGAGTCACCAATCAATTTTACAATCATGAGAGAGACATCCGAGTCTGACCAATGGACGCTCCTCCACGTCCGGAGATTCCAATGTTGCCGTACCATACACCACTCCAAACGTCGTCTTTGATGCCTATCGGACAGAGCTGGACGCTTGTTGACCCTTCTAGACCTCATACCCAGCGCTTTGAGATAGTTTCGGACAGTTCTGTTGCACAAACGCCTGTTGGGGAGCCAAAGGCGTTCAAAACACCACTTGAAGCAAACGGTTCACGCCTAACGCGGCGCGCCAGACTCCGATCTTCCCGAGGATACGTCTTTCGGGGTTGTCCAGACCATGGCCGGTCCTTAAGAACGTTGGTTTGTTGATGTTTCGGACAAGTTTGCCGATGACAGAAGGACTATAGACAAGTTGCCTTCCAATAGTTTTGAATGACATGCCTATTGCATACATGCCAACGATTTGCCATCTTAGTGCCTCTGGCAGTCTGCACCTTGCCACGTCAATATTTATTGATAACAGTAATGACAAATTTTCTTGTTTTATACCCAGATATTTGCATGTGGGTGATAAGTGTTTTTGTGATTTTCTTGAGAAGTATGCTTTACGTGGACGAGGGGTGT
The DNA here is from genome assembly GCA_031216915.1 of Pictodentalium vernedei. NCBI lineage: Eukaryota > Metazoa > Mollusca > Scaphopoda > Dentaliida > Dentaliidae > Pictodentalium > Pictodentalium vernedei. The sequence continues at coordinate 307,492,137 of CM062288.1, forward strand.
GTTTGGGGTATGCTATCAAGCAGAAACATCGTTTCACCACATGAAATGTACTGCAAGACATAGCAATTATTAAAACATAATAATCAGTAACAGCAACTTCACCGTCATGAAACATTTCAGGGGTGCTCAATTAAGTTCCAGGTGTATAGATTCAATTATTATTTATTTATTGGTGTTTTAGGTCACACACTTCTACACAATGCCTAATCGTGACAACAACATGGGGATAAAGTCAAGGTCAGTCAATCGTTTATACCGCATGTTGCCTATTTTAGAGGACTATCACCCTAAGCATTAGTGACTGGGTCCGATTTTACCAGTGAAACAGGGCTTGTTTACCACAGTAAACAAGAACAGCTTCACTTCCCAGGGTTCCCACGGGGGTTATATTCAATTATACATACCAGGCTACGGCTGTATAATATCAGTTTTGCTGTCTGTGACCTTGACCTTGATGATATGACCTTGGATCAAAGTGGTGACACACCTTTTAGTCATAAGCAATAATTGTACCAGTTATGAATAAGATCTGTCAATCATACCAAGTTATTTGAACTGGACAAAGGTTAAAGTGAAATGTCAAGGTTTTTCTGTCACCTTAATATAGGGCCTCTGACCTTTACGGCAAATACTATATTATAATTTGCAACACACTATATTTTGGTAACACATGTTGTTATAAAGTTTTGGAAAAAAAATACTCCTTGGTTAAGAAGTTATGGCCCGGACAAACAAAATGTTGATGACAGACAGGCAGATGATGGACAAACTCATTACCAGAAAAGCTCTGCTGACATTTGTCAGGCGGAGCTAAAAGGGCAATAACTCCACAACACTTCTGATAAAAAAAATTTGCAGGTGAACAAGTTCCAATGGTGCTTAAATCATCTGCCAAATTTAATGAAAGTGTCAATGACACTGTACCTTAACTTGTCTGTGTGTTGTGTTTGATGAATAGGACAATGTTCAATGTTTATGAAAGGATTATGAAATAAGGCAAGAATTGTGATAATTGGGAATATGTTCATTTCTGTTCCCTGAATGCTATGTTTTTAATAAAAATAATATGAGGTGTACACGGTACTAAAGAGCTGAGGGGTGGGTTATACGACCTCACAGTTAATGTATGTGGCCCTCACATTTAATGTATGTCAATGAAAGTTACCAAGTTACAGTGAAATTATTCCAAAATGAGTCCTCCTATCAAGTTACATTGAAATCCCTTCATAAATATGGCCTGTAGACTGTGCTAAAGGTTTTCGGGCTTCAGGCCTGTGTAGCCATGACGGTACACCGATTGCAACTAAAAGGGAATGTCCCCATCTCGACATTATACTGAGTCATCCTACTAAGTTACAATGAAATCCCTTCACAAATACGACCTGTAGTCTGAACTAAAGTTTTTTGGGTTTTGGGCTCGGGAAGCCATCATGGTTGAATGATCATGATGACCAAAAGTGGGCGTTGTCATCTGGGCATAATCTGGGGTGATCCTACGAAGTTACAATGAAACCCCTTCATATATATGACCTGTAGACTGTGCTCAAGGTTTTCGGCTTCGGCCTCCAGAAGCCATCACAGTTGACCAATCACGACCAAAAGGGGGTGTCATCATCTAGGCATTATATGGAGTCAACCTAACAAATTACAATGAAATCCTTCCATACATATGACCTATAGACTATGCTAAAGGTTTTTGGGCTTGGGTAGCCATCAAGGCTGAATGATCGCGACCAAAAGGGGACTTTCTCATCTGGACATTATTTGGAGTCATCCTACCAAGCTACAATGAAATCCCTTCATAGTTATGACCCGTAGACTGTCCTAAAGGTTTTTGGGCTTGGGCCCTGTAGCCGTCACAGTTGCCCAATCGTGTCCAAAAGGGGACGTTCTCATCTAGACATTATATGAAGTCAACCTACCAATTTACAACGAAATCCCTTCATAAATATGACCTGTAGACTGTGCTAAAGGTTTTCGGGCTTTGGACTTGGGTAGCTATCATGGTGGAATGATTGCAACCAAAAGTGGACGTTCTCATCTGGGCATCATCTGGAGTGATCCTACGAAGTTACAATGAAATCCCCTCATAAATATGACCTGTAGATTATGCTAAAGGTTTTTGGGTTTTGGGCCCGGGCAGCCATCAAGGCTGAATGATCGCGACCAAAAGGGGATGTTCTCATCTAGATATCATGGCGTCATCCTACCAAGTTACAATGAAATCCCTCCATATTAAACATGACCTGCAGACTGTGCTAAAAGTTTTGGGGTTTTGGGCTTGGGCAGCCATCACGGTTGACAGATCATACCCAAAAGGGGACGTTCTCATCTAGGCGTTATACAGAGGCATCCTACAAAGTTACAATGAAATCCCTTCATAAATACGACCTGTAGACTGTGCTAACGGCTTTCGGGTTTTGGGCTCGGGCAGCCATACCGGTTGACCGACCACGACCAAAAGGGAACGTTCTCATCTAGACATGACCCCAAACCTGCATATGAAATTTCGTGACGATCAGACAAGAACTACGGAGTGTAGCCTGTGCTAAAGGAAAATGTGAACAGACTCACAGACTAACAGACTTCCACACGCGTGATGGCAATAGCTTATCTTGACTTTGTCAAGTTAAGCTAAAAAAAAAATTGAGTTTTAAATGATCAATGAAAAGATCTGGACATCATGAACGTGGATAATCCAACGGACAGACAAATGGACAGCAAGGCAGATGGATCTACAGACAGACAAGCTGATTCCGGTGTACCTTTCTTCATGTGGGGTGAGAGTGGGGGTATACTTTCGAAGACTCCACCCTATGAAAAAGTAAGTCCAACCTTCAAAGTATAAATGTAACTTTATTTGAGAATACTGAAAACATGTTTTATTTACTATAAAGTATAAGGAATACAAAAAAAATATCAAATAAAATGATACAATATAAACACAGACATGGATTTCTTTTATTATGAAGTGATTTATTTATTTATTTTATTTATTTGTGTTTAACCCTTTCCCAAACATGAAAGACAGACAACACTTACAATTAGATGTCTTGAGTGACTATTGTTTTCATTTTTGGCATCAGAAACATAGCTTATGACCCCTCATTGGAACGAGCCCAATAAGCTCGTTCCAATGAGGGGTCCTATGCTGTGTTTTTGAGACAAAAAATGAAAAAATAATGGAAATTTAATGGTGAATTTTGTGAATATCGATGACCGGTTTGGGCCGCTATGTTGGATAGAGGTCACATATTTATGCACAATGGCCAATCATGACCACAACATGGACATAAAATCAAGTCTAGCCAATCGTTTACATGTCCAGCCAATCATTTACACCCATGCTGCCCATTTTAGAGGGCTTCCACTGCAGGCATTGGTGACAAGGTCCTGTTTTACCTGTGAAAACAAGCTCAATAAATTCATTCCAATGATGGATCTTAAACTGTTTTTGAGACAAAAATGAAAAAAATAATGAAAATTGAATGGCGATTTTTGTCAATAGCACTGGCCAATTTTGGCCACTATATTGGATAATGGTCACATATTTATGTACAATGCTAATCATGACTGCAATATGGACATAACGTCAAGTCGAGACAATCATTTACAAGTCTAGCCAATAGTTTACAAGTCTAGCCAATCATTTACAAGTCTAGCCAATAGTTTACAAGTCTAGCCAATCATTTACAAGTCTAGCCAATCATTTACAAGTCTAGCCAATCGTTTACACCCATGTTGCTCATTTAAGAGAACTTCCACCTCAGGCATTGGTGATAGAGTCCTATTTTACCAGTGAAACAGATTTGGTTTACCACTGTGAACAAGCACTGCTTCACTTCCCGAGGTTCCCAAAGGGAATGAATCATTCTAATGATGTCAAGTGTTCTGGAATTTTGAAAGAATACTGAAGTACTTTTCGCTCTAATATATTTATTTATTGGTGCATAAGGTCACTTTCAGCATCTTTGGTTACATCATGGCCACAACATGGGTAGTCACATTTTGCCAATCTTTGATTTATACCTATGCAGCCCATTTTAGAGGTCTAAAACCCTGGCCATTCGTTATGGGTCCTATTTTGCGAGTGAAGCAGAAATCGTCTACCACAATAAACAAGCACTGTTCAACTTCCCGGGGCCCCACACAGGGGCTATTTGCTAATGAATTTTATTACTTTCCAAGGTGTGTTTTACTGGGATTTCTGGGTTTGATTATAAACGATAACTTCACAAGTGAATTACGCAATCAACAATTGTGTCATGTATCTGTGCGCATGAACGAAGACACTTTGCTGTGGGTGTAATGGGGACTTCATTGTTTTGTTTTTTTAACCCTTTACCCAACATGAAAAGCCAACGACACTTGCAAAAAAATTCTTGAATATCTAATTTTTTGTCTCAAAAACATAGGCTATGACCCCTCATTGGAACGAGATGGACGAGCAAATTGGCGATTTTTTAGAATAGCGCTGACCGGTTTTGGCTGTTATGTTAGGTAAAGGGTTAAATAATATAATTATCATTAATAATAAAAAGTAATAAACAGAGTAATCACTTGACTGGACTGGTTATGTGAAATAATTCATTCGAGGTGAGGGACTATATTGTAAAACACTTGTGTGCAATCGTGGTTGTACATCGTCCCTCACCTCTCATGAATTATTTCACGTAAAAGTCCAGTCAAGCGATTACTCTCTCTATATTTGTGTGATACTGTTAGAAAGGGTCTTAACCCTTTACCCAACATAACGGCAAAAACCGGGCAGCGCTATTCACAAAAATCGCCAATTAATTTTCATTATTTTTTTCATTTTTGTCTCAAAAACATAGGTTATGACCCCTCATTGGAACGAGCTCGTCTTTGAGACAAAAAATGAAAAAAAAAATAGTTATTCAAGAATTTCTTTTGCAAGTGTCGTCTGCTTTTCATGTTAGGTAAAGGATTAAGCAGTATGTCATGTATTCTATGGATTAGGGCCCAGCGAAGTTTCGAGATTTGATTCAATTCTGAATCTTAAGTTGGTATTCAGTCAGATTCGAAATCGGCTGTCTGATTCGTTTTGCATCGAATCTGTTCACTGTAATTTTGCCTGGTATCAATCATCTTAAGTTGTCTCACAATGGAAATTGTACATAAATCATATTGAAAATAAAGAATGAGTGTAATTTAATTTTATATTAACATAAAAAGCATCTGTACCCATGCCATCATCCAAGCAAATTCCAGTTTCACTAGTCACTACCACTGCCGAAAGCAAATGTAAAGAGCCCAAACAATATTGATGATGAGCTCAGGGTTGCTAGCCGCAAGCCCTGTGCAGTGCCAAGTACAGAATTCTCGAACATGTTTCTGTTTCAGAATAAAAACCTTACTGGGTAATATTCAAACTACATCATCAAGGCAAGCCTTCGACGAAGGCATGCCTTGACGATGTAGCTGGAATATTTGATCAGTCGGGACCTCAAGACTCCCGTATTTGATTTGCGGTTTGATTCGATTCTGAATAATACTCAATTCAATTTGAGATTCAATTTGAACAAGAAGAATGTTACTAAGGTAACACATGCCACCCCCCCCCCCCCCTGTGACCTTCACCTTGCAGATGTGGTGGAAACTATTACACACGACACACCTTCTGACTGTCCTTAATATTTGTAAAAAGTTTAACAATTGTACTCTGATTCATTTCTGAGTTATGGCTGAGACACAAATATTGGCCGATTTTTAGTGTGACCTTGAAATGTGACCTTGACCTTGAAGGTACGAACCCGGCTATGGTGTGTGACACATCCTCCCATGGTCCTTTATAATTGTGTGAAGTTTGATGACTGTAGCCCTAATAGTTTTGGAGTAATGTTTGAGACATGACTTGTGACCCTGAACATATGAAGGTCAATTGTGACCTTGCAGATGCGGCGGAAAGTATTATATGCAGCACACCTACTGACTGACCTTAACATTTGTAAAAAAGTTTGACAATTGTACTATGATTCGTTTCTGAGTTATGGCTGAGACACGAATATTGACCGATTTTTAGTGTGACCTTGAAATGTGACCTTGACCTTGAAGGTACAAACCCGGCTATGGAGTGTGACACATCCTCCCATGGTCCTTTATAATTGTGTGAAGTTTCATGGCTGTGGCCCTAACAGTTTTCGAGTTATTGGCTCTGACACACACACACACACACACACACACACACACACACACACACACACACACACAGACAGACAGACATACAGTCACACACACACTTCAATCACTATATGCCACCCGACTTAAGTCGGGGGGCATAAAAATGTGATTAACAGGATCCTACTACACAAACCCTCTGTGATATTCCAGAATGATCAGAGTGGATTTTGTACTAAAACACTGGAAAATAGGAGAATTTACAAACTTTTCAATTTATAATTATCCATACAATTACAAGATGATATTAACTTTTGATAATAATTCCAACCTTAGCCATCATTTTTATTTATTCATTTTATTTGTTGAGGTTTAATGACACTTTCAGACAGCCAAAGTCATCTTGTGTCAGACAGTTTTACAGATGAAGGAAGCCTGAGTACCCCCAGAGAACCTATGAGCGATGGCGAGCAACTGTCAGGCTCCCCAAAGTACTAACTCCAAGGGTTAGCAACAAGCAGGGTTAGCATTGGTTGAAGACAAGTGCACCATCGATGTGCAGTACATCTAAGTACACAGTGCCACTTTCCAGCACTTTTTCCAGAAAAAGTTCAACTTTTAGCTCTTAACCTGCTGAGTATGTTTGAAGTAGTTTCGATCAGATCTAGTCATGGCTGCTGTAAAGCAGCCATGACTAGATTTGATAAAAACAATATCATGACAATTTAACTTTTTAAGAAATCAATGGACAAAAAGCTAATGCCACTTACAGTCAATGACTAAGTTAATAGGATCTAAATGATACTTATTTTTGCAGCTCATTACGTGTACACTCCATACGAAAAAATTAGCCAAAAATCGACTGAGTGTGTTATGTGTAATTACATAATGTCAGACATGCACTCACTAATTAGTGTTGATTGGACTGTATTGGGAAAAGATTCGCCAATTAACATATTAATTTCTGTTACTAAATCTTTTTTTTTGTACCTGATACATTTTGTTTGGGAATTTTGTATATCAAATAAAATCTTTAAAGGTGAAAATCGGTTCGGTAAATCCCGTTATTTTGTGTGATAAATTTGACCCCAAAAAAGACCCAAAAAATGAGAATTTCGCCGATCATATGCAACAATGTGGCTCTTCCGTCAATTGGATCTACATTGCATGAAATATTCTGAAGTCATTGGAGACCGGCGAACAAACTCAGGGGGGAATCCAAATCATATATCAGCAAAAATTTTATTTTAATATGAAAACAAATCGAAAATCTCACGAATTAACGAACAGATTTTTTCAATTCCTATATTAAACCGCAGTACAGAGTTCTGGAAATGAAAGATATGGCATTTGTATCAGAATATTTTATTAAATGTAGGTTTTAGAAATTTTCTGACTGAACAATATAATTGCTAATCAGGGATAGTCTTGGAAAGATTTTTCTCGCAAAACATTAATTAGTTATGTAATCTTTCTCACATGACTGCACTAAACCGTCGTTTCTACACAAACGACGGGGTATTAACAAGTGTGGTTTTGTATGCAATGTACACGTAATGTAAAGATTTTATTCCTGGACGATAATGACTTTCAAGCTCCTTGAATTTCAATCCTAAAATTTTCACTATCCAGAAACTGGACAAACCCTAAAGCGATCATCTACTTTCCATGTACATGAACTGTACTCACTGTAGGATTTTCTTGTGGCCTGTATAAAAATTACGTTAGTCTATTAAAAATAATTCCTCCTTTCTCAAGCACCTCCATCATCACTGAAAATAGGCCTCATCATTTTTTTATGACATGAAAATCACTTCAATGATATTATTTTGCACTTGTTGGACTAAAAATTCAACCAACTATATCTTGTTTGACAGAGTTCACTAAGCTCATTTGTCCCCTTAGGCCAACTACATACTGTTATTGATTAAGGGTTGATTAAGGATAATTAAGAAAAGAAAATTAATTAAGAAAACATTTATTTATTGATAAGCACTTTATTTGATAAAAAAAAATAATAAAAAGAATCACAGCCTTTGAAAGTGTGTGATTACTATAACAATTGTTATGAAAAATCTGCCCAACATCTATAAAATATCAATAAGCCAGAAAATGAGCAGACTATCTTCTGAAAAATGAGGTCCCCAGAGGGTGAATTTGGTGATGCTACCCTGCACAGCAGGGAAGCATCACTAAATTTACCCTCTGTGATCCTCAACCTGAATCAAGGTCTCAAACATAAACAGAAAGAGGTATGCAGAGGATAAACTGGCCCACTGTATGGGATAGCATCAGGAAATTCACCCTCTGAGGACCTCATTCTGCAAATGACAGACTGCTTATTTTCAGGCTTGAATATCAATAACATTAAAAACGTTTATAAATATTTATAAATATATAAAATTATTGATATAGAATTATTTTAAAAGTAGAACACATCAGTTGGTCTAAGGGGAATTGGTCGCTTGGGAATTGGCCTTGTGGGAATTGGTCTAAAGGGAATTGGTCTACAGGAATGAACCATTCTTTAGAACATGCACACCAAGCTCGTTCCAATGAGTGGTCACAAGATATGGTTTTATATAATTTTTCTAAATTAAAAACAAAAACAATAATTAAAATAATAAATTTTGATATCCTATGTGTTAGGTAAAAGGTTAACACAGCACCTCGTTATGACTAATGGAGCCAAGCCTGAAAATAAACAGACTGTCATCTTTAAAATGAGGTCCCCAGAGGGTGAATTTGGTGATGCTACCCTACACAAAATTTACCCTCTGTGAACCTCAGTCTGAATCAAGGTCTCAAGCCAAAACACAAAGATGTACCTAGAGGATTAATTGGCTCACTGTATGGGATAGCATCAGCAAATTCACCCTCTTGGGACCTCATAATCAGGCTTGCCATCCATGCCTATCTATCCATTCATTAGTTCATTCAGTCATGGCAAACACAAGCCACTCCACAACACACACCTTGTTAGTTTGTGTGTAACAAGGGGAGGCACACACCAAACCAGAAATTCCCCATCTGTCAGAAAAAATGACCCAAATGTGTCTCAGTTGTTTCATATTTCACTTCATTACAATCACTTTTCAATGCACATTTGTAACTGAGAACTGTTTCAGCAAAAAAAATTTTTCCACATTTTTGCTCCTTTTAATAAAAACAATTTTAACAATTTTAGTCTGAAAACAAGTGAAGCATGTGAGAAATGGGGACGTCCTCATTCACAGAGTGTTTAGTGTGAAAAGTCCTTGTTTGGTGGTCGATGTTAACTTCTGCATTTATTTACTTGCAGAACGTTGGCCGCGGCAACATTTTTTGATGGAAATTGAAGAAGATCGATACCTCCCATCTAGAGGTCACCCCAAATAAGCATACCAGGTTTCAAAGCAATCCGATCATAAATGTACCCTGTAGGGTGTGCCAAAGGGAAATATGGAGTCTTCTGACTAAACTAAGTTCTAAGAACGTTGGCTGCGGCAACATTTTTTGACAGAAATTGAAGAAAATCGACAGCTCCCATCTAGAGGTCTCCCCAAACAAGCATACCAGGTTTCAAAGCAATCTGATCATAAATGTGCCCTGTAGGGTGTGCCAAAGGGAAATATTGAGGTCTGACTAAACTAAGTTCTACGAACGTTGGCCGTGGCAACATTTTTTGACGGAAATTGAAGAAAATCGATACCTCCCATCTAGAGGTCACCCCAAACAAGCATACCAAGTTTCAAAGTAATCTGATCATAAATGCGACCTGTGAGGTGTGCCAAAGGAAATTGTGGACGTACGTACGTACGTACGAGAAGTGATGGCAATAGCTCAGCTTGACTTTGTCAAGTTGAGCTAAAAATTGTAAAAATCCAGCTTCTGTATTTTTATACAACTCAGCAGGAAAATGACATAGGTTTTGTGAAATGATGTGCACATCGAAGATACAACTTCTCCAACATTTTGAAATTTCAGTTTTTATATTAAATTCCTATAGCCTTAGTGTTAAATTTGCTGACAGGTTTAGGAAATTAGGGGGAGCTAACTTTTCCATAAATCTCTTCCAATGGCGAAAATTGTCAGCCATGATTGCGAAATCCAGATAGAAATCAGAAAGATGAACGAAAATAGCGTCTGAGATCCTGTTCTCGTATTTCGACACGGACATTGTTATTTATTATTATTTATTTATTTACTGGCATTTAAGGTCACATATTTCTACACAATGGCTAATCATCATGACCACAACATGGAGATAAAGCCCAATTTAGTCAGTCGTTTACACCCATGTTGCCCATTTTACAAGAGTTTCACCCCAAGCACTGGCAAATGGGTCCACTTTTACCAGTAAAACAGAGCTTGTTTACCACAGTAAACAAGCACGGCTTCAGTTCCCACAGTACACCAGGGGTTTAATTTCTGTATGTACAATCTCATGTACACATGTTCCACTATGACAACTTTTTGATCATTTGCTGGAAGACTAATAAAAAATTGATTGTGACTAAATATACCACCTGATTATAACTAAACCCTCTACCTAATAAATCGGCTACATCCGTCCTTATAATTTACAAAGTGAACCGTTAAAAATCCCATTTTTTTCAAAATATTTCAACAAAAGCACAGCTTGTGGTCGTTCTTTAGAACATGCACACCAAGCTCGTTCCAATGAGTGGTCACACGATATGGTTTTATATAATTTTTTTAAATTAAACAAAAACCCCAATAATAAAAATAATAAATTTTGATATCCTATGTGTTAGGTAACAGGTTAACACAGCACCTGGTTATGACTAATGGAGCACCTGTTTTCAAACAATTTTAAAACAAATGGTGCATGTAAGAAATGGGGACATCCTCATTTATAAGATTTTTGTGTGAAATGTCTTTGATTGGTGGTCGTTGTTGACTCCTAATTATTTATTTTTTTATTTATTTTTATTGATTGATTGATTTATTTATTTATTTACTGATTTATTTATTTTTATTGATTGATTGATTGATTTATTTATTTACTGATTTATTTACTCGTTTTTGAGGCCACATATTGATTTATTAATTCATTTAAGAACCACTGAGCGATGGCGAACAACTATCAGCTCCCCAACATACAAACTCCACACAAGCAGGGTTAGCACTGATTGAATACAGGTGCACCATCGACGTGCAGTACGCCTTAGCACATAATGTCGCCGTGCCCCCACATGGGCAATGGGGGTGAAATGTCTTGCTCAAGGACACAATGTGGTAGCCGCAGGTGGGATTCGAACCGAGAACCTCTCGGTTTGCAGCCTGCACCTCTACCAACTGAGCTGCGGCACCCACAGGGATGGCAAAGCACTTTTCAGTAAAGCCATGATAGTGGCTTCCAGCACTCAGCCAGTTAAGGCCATATATTTCTGCACAATGGCTAATTGTGACCACAACATGGATAGAAAATCCAGCTAATCATTTTACCCATGTTGTCCATTTTAGAGGACTTCAACCCAAGGTGTCTGGTTCCTATGTTATCAGGAAAACAGGGCTCGTTTAGCACAGTAAACAAGCACTGCTTCACTTCCCAGGGTTCTCCCGGAGTTTCTTAACTCCCACATGTACATATACACATTCATGAACACTTTATTATGACAGCTATTATGAGCCTTTGAAGGACGACAAAGAAAACATTTGATTATGACTTACAAAGCACTTGATCATAACAAAAAACCTGAATATGATAAACAAAGCACCTGATTATGATTAGGCCCTACAAAGTAGATCTTCTGTTTCTCTTCTGTTTCTCAGGCCATTTGTTTTGTAAAATTGCATGTGGGCAGGCAGTTTTTTTTTATTTTGTAATTATTTCTTCGCCCTCAAAAGTTCCATGTTCTTGGTTTGTTTAATGTTTTAGGCCTCATAATCCACAGAATAGCATGGATGGTGGTGTATGTCATCCCTTGAGTGCAAGAAGGCTTTACAATGCTAAAGCATTGCAAAGCCTTGTTGTACTCAAGGGACCAGTTTATAAATTTTATTAATTGGGTAAAATATTAGACTAAAACCATTTAATTTTTATTTTTTAAAGTTTGCCTTGGTTATAAAAAGAGGGCATGCTGCTGCCAAAGGGACAATGTGGGATGCCGTGAGAAACAGATTTTCAACTTTTTTAGGCCTTACACTGATTCTCTATTTTCTTCAACACAAATTTTCTAACAGCAATATAAACATAGTAAACACTTACGATGAAGTCTCGGATATTAATATTTTCTTCTGAGGATGCTACCGTATTTACTCTATGTATTGGGACAGCTAAAAATAATTGTTTTCACAGGTGTCCCAATTCTTAGAAAATGGGAAAAGAACACAGCCTGGTCTTGATTTGATGCTGAATAAAGTTGTGTGTGATTCATTTTTCATCACTATATACAAAAATTGGACGGCGATTTTTGCCATCCAATTTTTTTTATATTTTCATTTTTTGCTTCCAATACATAGCTTATGACCCTCATTGGAACGAGCGCATTGCGCTCGTTCCAATGAGGGATCATAAGCTATGTTTTGGAAGCAAAAAATGAAAATTTTTAGTTACTCAAGAATTTTTTTTATGAGTGTCGTCTGCTACTAGCGACGGGTCAACTGGAAACAAATCTCCTGAATGTCCCAAACTTTAGAGAATAAAAAAAATATAGTTTTCTTGAAAAAATGTGTGTCCCAAATAATAGAGTGTCCCAATACATAGAGTAACTACGGTAATCTACTTTATTATAAGACAGAAAAAATCTGTTTTTTCAATTGGCTAAAACACTCGTCAAAAGTGTTGATACACTCCAGTATTGCTAATCTGGTCTATTAATTATCAAATTTGAGTTGATATTTCACCACCCTTTTCAATGCAAGCCTGGATATAATTTTTTGGGAGGTGCTAGACAAAATGACTGGTACAAACTGACTCCTGTCGGACATTTAGAGACCCTGCCGGACAGGGGTAAAACCTTAACGGCAAAGAATAGGTGCCATCCACAGAAATTAGCTCTGGGTTTGACATTCTAATTATAATTAAGAAAAATATAACACATACCTTTAAGGGTTTATACCATATCATTGATAAGTCAGTGTGACGAGAGTACTTCAATTGAAAACACTGCATTCGGGTTGCTTTTGACAATTGTGAATACGTAAATTCAAATCAAGGGGAAGCACTGCATGTTCGATACGCTGCGGGAGTAATTCGTAAATGATTGTTGTGTATTATGATGACGGGAAATGAACTGTTATAGATTTGTACATTAAATGAACAAAAATAGAGGTGAGTGATAATTCACTCACCATTCCCATGCGTCACAGCCCACTCAACTATGAAAATTGGCCTTGGATAGAGTGACGGGCGCAAGCAACTGGCCGTCTGACAAATGCATAACTGAGTCAGACTTTGTCCGTGTCCGACCTCTTATATCCAGGCTTGTTTCATTGTTGTCTATAGATAGTGCAGGTAGGTTGATCTAATGATTCCAAATACCTGTTTGTGATAAATACAGAAATGGTATTTCCAACTTGCTCCTTCCTTTATTTTCTCTGTTCCAATGTTTAGGAACTGTTCAAATATACTGATTAACTACAACATGAACAATTAAGTTAATGCACATTGCTTTTTTATATTATATGTTGAAATTAAATTTATTTTGTTGCTTATGAATATGCTGTTTTTCTTTGAAAAATATGTAATAAAGCAAGGAATTTACAAACCATTTTTTCTGCCATAATAAATAAAACAATAATTGACTTTCCTTGAGGTTGATACAAGGAATTAGAGAAAAGTAACTGACGCCTACAATTTGCAAACAATTTTTTCTGTCATGATAATAAAACAATAATTGACTTTCCTTGAGGATGATACATAGAGATTATTACCATTATGTGGATGTACAAAATATGTATCCGAGTCTCATGATCATGACAAGACAAAGACGAGTCGTGATCTTCCCTTAGAACCAGGACCGAGACTCGGATACATATTTTGTACATCCACATAATGGTAATAATCATTTTATATTGTAATATTGTCATTATTCTATTGTAAAGAAATTATCAACCTGTCTATGGCCTCAGTGAATATTTCTTTTCTTGAGTTTATAATTCCTTGTATCATCCTCAGGGAAAGTCAACAATTGTATAATAACAAACACTAAATAAAGGCCTTTATCTACCATTCACCTATAAATGCAATTGTGAACTGGTGTATCAGAAGCTATAAAAATTTGGCGATAAAAGTTTGGAAATAAAAAATCTTGTATCACTATTGCACTAGAGATCAAAGCCACATGACAATGTGAGAAACGAACACACGCTTGCCAGACAGACTATTTCAGTGGTACTGGTAATCCCAAGTCATTTCCTTCCAAAACTTGGAATGCTGCAATGTCCGATGCTGTCCGACAATGTCCAACAAATTGGAAATTGCACAATCCATTACATAAATAATCCACCATGCAAAACACCAAAAGATGAAGGTGAATCACAAAAATTGAAAGTTACAATGGGAAAATTTTGGAATTTAACGTTAATCTCATTGTGGTTTGCATTCTTCTAAAAATTATTAATGATGTGATGTCATGTATTTAAAGCGATTCTTGCAAACTACAAAAATATAATTCCCTAGCTGTTTTTGCAAACCATCCACCTATTCCTTGGGTGACCTCATGAATTGAATTAAATTTGGTTTTATTTTTATTTTTTTCATTTTTTATTTTAATAAAGTTTTCATTTTGTTGAATGAATTTCCTCATGTGCCGTTGGCAGGCCTGGCATTCTTAAAAATGCAGGAGGGCTAAAACTCGCTCCCTCGCATGGCCTAGGCGAGCGATCAGCTCTCAAGCTTACAAAAGCTAAAATTGCAAAATGAAGTTTTACTGTTAAT